>OY741993.2:0-648093 GCA_963555575.2 Hygrocybe coccinea | reverse complement strand
ACACACCCTAATTAAGTTGTAATATATTGCAGATTATCTGTTGACATCCATGTACATTCAAATAATATAAAGTTTTCAGTCAAGCTAGGTTTGCAATATTTCAAAACAAAGCTTCGGACAACAAAGGATTGGTTACACCATTCCTAACCAACCAACCAAGGCTTTGGACTAGCAAAGATTATGGTAAAAAGACACAGTTATACTATTTTCAAAATAAAGCTTCGGACTAGTGAAGGTAATAGTAAAGGTTATATATGCACTCCACTACAAAATCAAGCTTCGGACTACTAAGGATGCACCTTAGTGGTTTGATAGCAATAGCCTTGGATATGTCAAGTACATGAGAATGTTTACTATTACCTTCACTAGTCCGAAGCTTTATTTTGAAAATAGTATAACTGTGTCTTTTTACCATAATCTTTGCTAGTCCAAAGCCTTGGTTGGTTGGTTAGGAATGGTGTAACCAATCCTTTGTTGTCCGAAGCTTTGTTTTGAAATATTGCAAACCTAGCTTGACTGAAAACTTTATATTATTTGAATGTACATGGATGTCAACAGATAATCTGCAATATATTACAACTTAATTAGGGTGTGTTTGAGTGAGATTAGATATGTTTTAGATGTGCTTGGTGGATATGTTTTGAACATGACTGGACATGTTTTAGACATGATTGGAAGTGTTTAGACATGACTACATGTCTTTAGACATAATGGGATGTGTTTTAAATGCCACTGACATGTTTAAATGTGGCTAGATGTGTTTCAGACGTGTTTAGACGTGACAGGACTTGTTTGGACGTGACTGGACGTGTTTTAGATGTGTTTAGATGTGACTGGACTTGTTTTAGACATGTTTAAACGTGGCTGGACTTAGATACAACTGCTCTTGCCTTTGACAGTGTTTAAAAATAACTAAACATGTTTAAATTTATTTGGAGTGTAGTTTGAGATATAATATGTATTATCGATGTGACTGAATGTAGATGTGGTGTTGGATATTATCACGTGTTTACATTTGTTTTAAGTGTGGTTGCATATTTAAATGTATTGTGACATGAATAAGAAAAAGTGTTATCAATAAGTGTGGGAATAGACAAGAGCGACGAGGCCAGAATGGGAATGAGAGACTACTTGAACTGTATTATGTAATCTAGCTACTGACTATGTGGTCTGAGTATTCAGATATTCTAATAATAAGATAGACAAAAATGTTGCAATAGTAGTATGTTGATATGATAAATCATAAATGTCAATTCTAGGCAATCTCATGACAATTGCTAACGACAAACCCTGGTCATCTAATAACAATTACCAATGAAAATCCAAAGCAAATTAATGACAAGTATTAATGACGACAATCTAATGACAATTTCTAATGACATTAGCTAAATCTAATAATAAACTCAAGACATTCTAATGACAAAAACTGGAAGTTTTTGCCTTAGAATTGTCATTAGCAATTGTCATTGAAGTCTGTAGTATTATACACTATTGGTCTGTGGCACTTGCTTTGTTATTGTAATTAAAGTTGTAGCTATCCTCTTGTACCCTCTCCCACTTATTATTAATGAAAATGCATTGTTTGTCATTGTCCTGTCATTATCATGAAAACATTGTCATAAAATGAATGATAGGTCTTTTATTAAAGTGCATGGGATTATACTCATGTGCTATTGTGGCAATGTCCTATTTTTATCATTGTAGCTGGTAGGCACCAGTGAACCATTGACAAGCCTGTTATTGATTGGCCACAAATCATTGACAAGCCTGTCATTGATTAGCCCCAAACCATTGACAGGCCTGTCATTGATTACCCCAAATCATTGACAAGCCTGTCCTTGAATACCCCCAAACCATAGACAGGCCCTGTCAATCATTTTCCTGCAACGATTGAAAACCCTGTCATTGATTACCCTATGACAGGCCCATGGTAATTACCGGGACTTATACACTATGGCTACGTGGTAACTACCTGTGCATTGTGAAAGAAGTAGTACCCATGACTTTTATCCACAGGTTATGTGCTAAAATATATATATAAACTACAATTATTTAATTATTAATTAAATGGGGGGTGGGGTGGGGGGGAGGTGGAGAGAGAGGGGGAGGGAAGAGTGGGAGAGAGGGGGAAAGTGGGAGAGGGGGAGAGGGGGAGAGGGGGAAAATGGGAGAGGGGAGAGTGGGAGAAGGGGAGAGGACAGTGGGAGAGGGAGAGGGGGGGGAGACAGGATGGTGGTCCTTGTCCTTGTCCCCATCCTCGTCCCCATGCTTGTCATCATTGTCGTTGTCATCATCGTTGTTGTTGTTGTCCCCATTCTTGTTGTCCTTGTCCCCATCCTTGTCATCCTCATCCTCATCCTCGTCATTGCCATGGTGGTGGTGGTGGTGGTGGTGGGTCCTCATCCATGGTTCACGTCTTCGTCATCTTTGTGTTGTCCGTGACGATCGCTGGCTGTTGTTATTGTCCTCATTGTCCTCGTCAGTGCGTGTGGTGTTGTTGGTGCTGGTTGACATGTGGGTTGGTGGGTTTTCTCTGAGCCAAAGACGCGTGACTGCATTTGTTGAGGTGTGACCTCATGACAAATAAGTCACATGGTCCGTGCACCGTTTCACTCCTATATAAGAGGGCTCGAAATCCCATTTCAATCCCCTCAAATAAATTATATAGCAGTAATTAATTAATATTATTAATAATAATACATTATTTTAGAGCATACCATACCCATCAGCAACCCACCATACCTGCAGTGTCGGGTACAGGTTAGCTGCGGGTTTCATTGTGTAACCCGTACCCATACCCATGGAACCTGCGGGTCCAGACCTGCGCGGGTTTGAAAACCTGTGCATATGCCTAATCATCCCCCCGATCTGGAGCCACTTGTAGTTGGACATGATGATGATGATGCAATTGATGATTCAGACTTTGATGAATTATTTTTGGATAATCCTGTTCCCCCATGCCTGCCCCCATCAGCCCGTGAGGATTCTGATGTAGAACTTGAAGCTGAAGACAATTTCCTGTTACGACCAATGTTTTTCAAAAAATGGCTGTATCATTCCTAATGTAAAATGTAAAATTACAAGGATATTTGAGCATGTAGATGAAATGAGAAACTGATAGTGAATGACATGGGTCTACCTGTGGAAGATGTGGGTATTTAGTGGGTCAGGATGGGTAGGGATGTCCTGCCCTTAATTCTGAACATTTTAAAAAAAAAGATTACAGCCCTTTGCATAATTCTTGAGACTTTTTGGATTTTTTTGAATCAATTGAAAAATATGGACTTGGTGAAATTTTCTGTGCTCAGTCTTGTATCTCATGAAATACTGCATAGATCGACATGGTTATAGAGAGAAAGTTGTACTATTTCTCAAGGGCTTTCTACTCCTATAATTAGATTTGGACAATATTTAGTGTATGGTGAGTTGTGGATGAAATAGAAGGTAAACCAGTGATTTTTGACATCCAAAATGATATTGTCAAATTATGGCATCAAATGAGCTCCTATGAAGAAGATTGTAGGTAGAAAATTGTTCATTTTTTCAAGGGCTAGAAGTTGTGTTTTTCTTTACTTTTGTCCTTTGAGCCAATATTATATCTGTATAGGTTTGGCTGCATTAGGATCAAAATACCACAAGAATTGTAAATATTGACTCAAAAAACAAAAATAAAGAAAAACACAGTATATATACTTCTAGCCCTTGAAAAATGAACAATTTTCTACCTACAATCTTCTTCATAGGAGCTCATTTGATGCCATAATTTGACAATATCATTTTGGATGTCAAAAATCACTGGTTTACCTTCTATTTCATCCACAACTCACCATACACTAAATATTGTCCAAATCTAATTATAGGAGTAGAAAGCCCTTGAGAAATAGTACAACTTTCTCTCTATAACCATGTCGATCTATGCAGTATTTCATGAGATACAAGACTGAGCACAGAAAATTTCACGAAGTCCATATTTTTCAATTGATTCAAAAAAATCCAAAAAGTCTCAAGAATTATGCAAAGGGCTGTAATCTTTTTTTTTAAAATGTTCAGAATTAAGGGCAGGACATCCCTACCCATCCTGACCCACTAAATACCCACATCTTCCACAGGTAGACCCATGTCATTCACTATCAGTTTCTCATTTCATCTACATGCTCAAATATCCTTGTAATTTTACATTTTTCATTAGGAATGATACAGCCATTTTTTGAAAAACATTGGTCATAGCTGTGGCAACACTAATTACTGAGAAAAGGAGATCTAGATCTACAAGAATTTAAGGTGTGACACAGGTATACTGCAGGTCTAAATTGGGGTACCCACACCAGCACCTCGCCTACATATCTCAACTTCCTATTTCTCCCAAGAACCTAGTATAGACAAGAGTATAATGTAACCTAACATCACTATAATACCTCTCTCTGTGCCTCCCTGAATCCAGCCAGAGTCTGATGGGTGAATTATAAGTACTGGAGCTGTCACATCACGCGTCATGCGTCACTCCACAGCCCACATTTCTGCATCACCCAACTCATGGCAGACAAGTCAGAATTCATTTCACTCGTTTGTCTCTTTGAGGGCGACCATTCAATTTTCAAAGTCAAACCGTTTATTGGTCAACAGGTAGTCGACTTGAAGGATCTTATTTATGATAAGCTCAAGCCCACTCTCGTTCGTGAGGGTGTACGGGTTATAGATTTGGATCTCTTCAAGGTTTGCCACCTAGAGAATGTGAAACTCGCAACTTATTTCGCTATGCTTTAATAGGTTGACATGCCCCTCAAACCTTTCATTGGTGCCAACAGGATGTCTCTTAGTTCCCTACGAGTCAAAGAGAGTGACGCAGCGTTGGTGGAGTGGGAACAAATCTCCTTGTACTGGCCGCCAGGGAGTTTACCTCCTAGTGACAAGATCAGTGTCATCGCTAAGATATCGACTAGTGGTGAGCTGGGGCTTACCAGCTTTAACATCTCTCTCCCTCTGTCACTGACTGATTGGTCTATATATCCTCCTTTAATTGTCTTATCTCGATGTTATTTCATCCAGCTTCGTACAAGCGTCCAAGTTCCTCCGAACCCGCGGTTGATCGCGTGCCCAAGAAACTACGGACCAGCAAGTCCTCACATCTTGTTTTCTTTGCTAGATATGCATAACACCTCTCTCTATTCTATCTTCTACCCCAGAAAGCCATCTCCAGAGAAAGTGGGCTGTTAACGGGGCAATGACTGCCATGCAAAATAATCCATACTACTATCTGGATTTTGCCGAGCAAGACGAAACCAAACGTTGTTTGAATGCTGTATTTGATCATCAGCTCGTCCTGCTCTCGGGAGCTCGGGCATCTGGAAAGACGACACGGTTGTTTCTACTTCGGGACCTGCTAGAGGAGAGGGGTTACCAATGCCTATAGTACGTAACTGGCGCCCATTGGTTCATGGTGTATCCGCTAACATATCCTTTCACATGCCTTCGATAAGCTTCTCATTCGAGCGCGTGATCTATACGCTATTCTGGGAATCACTTGGCAATGCAATCCAACTTTGCGATCCTAAGTTGAAATTTTCGTCTCCGGACGATTTTTACAACGCTTTTGCGGTGGGAGATTGGAAGCGACCTGTCGTTCTCCTCATTGATGAGTTTAGCGAGCTGTATTCAGCCCCCGATAACATTAGAAACGATTTCCTTCAAACACTTCGAGAGATCAAAAACAACAACAATGTGTATATCATTGACAGCATTATCGCCGCTGGGACTTTCAGCATCCTAGACTTGACCACGACGGACCCCACTATCTCTCCGTTCAACGTCTCAGACTCCATTCAAAACCCGTATTTTAACATCCAGGAGACGAGGACACTCTTTTGCATGTTTGCGCAGGATAACGACATTACCATGGAGGATGCTGTTATCGAGGACGTATGGGCCATGTCGAACGGGTATGTCGCCCACCTCAACAGTCTATCATCACAGCTCATACCTCTACAGCCATCCGGGCATGGTCTGCCTCTGTGGAAGTGTCATCTCAAACAAATTTGCCTCACTACTTGAGCATAACTCGCGCACTCTGTCTTATCGCAACTGGAAAAGCATTCCCATCAAAGTCCTATACGGCAAGATTAGCCATTACCTCACTTTCTCCTCTATGATTGAGTCTCTTTGTCATCCGGAAGCCAAAGCTGCTGTACAGCTCCTCCGATCTGAATTCGCCGGATATCTTGACTATGTAACAGTATCGCACCAAAAAGAGAAGCTTGCGAATTTCCTGACTACAGAAGGTGTATTATTGAAACCAGACGTGGAGATATCCCGTTACCGCATGGCCTCACCTCTCATAGATGGATTAATCCGAACACGAGTCATTCCCGTCCAATATCCTAGTGCTCCTTCGACGGTTCCTCCAACCCAAAGTCGTCGTACACTCCATGTTTTGAACGCTTTAATCGAGTCAATCAAATTCTTCGACAAGGATCTCATTCGCTTGGCACCCTTTCGTTCGCACAAGTTATCAAACGTGCCAGTTGACGGTCAAACCCGTGTCACTGTTCCTCGTGAGAGCGTTTACGATACCGAACTCATGAGGGTCCTCACCAACTGGCTTGGCGGGCAATTCAATTGGACGATTACTGGACAGTGGCACCTGAAAACGACACTCAGGAAACATAAATACACCGACATTATACTCGAGAAAGATGAGAATCCACCAATTGTCCTGGAACTTTTAGCAACAGGTGATCAAAGCTTTGTCAAATCACACATCAAGAAGACCCCTGAACACATGGAGCTTCTCTCGGCAGACGAAGGATGGGTTGTTCATTTCACTTGTGAAGATAACTATGATCCAATCTGGCAATCTGACGAAGAGCTGGACAAAGGTGTAAATGTTGTGCATTTTTCACATGATTTGGACTTTTCACGGTTGTCAATATGGGCACGTTGGAAGAATGATGCTGGCCTTAGGGTAGATGATGCTTGTGTTCTTGATATTTGATGTGTTTTGTCATTACCCTATAGATTATGAGCCTTTGTATACATTTTGGAGATGTTCTGGTTCTATCGGACATGATTAGACGTGTGGCAATTCTAGATCTACACACAAATGCAAACAGTTGTAAATGTGTAATCGGCACGGCGGCTTGAAAACAGATTCGCGAAGTCTCTTCTCCCGCCCCCGCCCAAACATCAAGTCCTGAGTATAACGTACACTACGCCCCAATCGCAAGGGGAAATGTCGAAGATCTGGAGCAAAAGTATCAGGCTAGTGAAGAAAGTTCAGGCAACGCTACTTCTCATTTTGGCTCGCCAAACAGAATTCCGCTCCAGCCCAAACTACCAGTGTGACTTCGATGGACACTACGCCCCAATCGCAGGGGGAAATGTCGACACAGCCTCAGCCCAGCATTTCACCTGCCAATCCTGGAAATCTGGATGTCGCTATGACTGACAACAACGTCTGTATTGTCCTGTCTCGCTGATGGCTATATCTGATATGGCTCGAAAACAGAATCGCGAGGTAGCCCGAATTACAAGTTCGATAGACACGATCCACTCGCAACCGAAAGCAAGGACGTCGCCTGATACATCATCTGGACCTAGTCTCACGTCCCAACAACGAGCAACCGCATTGCCTGGCAAACAGGTCTGTTTACTCTTCTTCATTGATTACCATTACTTACGACCCAGAAGGAGAAAGGCAAGAATCGCCAAGTCTCTCATATAGCTCCAGCCCAATCGACAAGTCTGAGTTCGACGGACAATGAGCCGCAACTGCCAACAGCGACATCGCGTGACGACGACTTTCGTGTACTCCTATGTCTCATTGAAGACGATCCCAATGTTGTGCAGGTCAAGGCGCCTAGCAACGGCAATGTGCTGGACTTGAAGAAACTCATCCATCTGGAGAAAGACAAGGGTATTCTGCGTAATGTCAATTCTTCTGACCTTGTCCTTTGGAAGGTGAGTAGATTGCACCGAAGAGATTGTCGCTAACTTTACCCCGAACCAGCTCAACGTCCCTATCACTATCAGACCTTCACGCATTCTTACCAAACGCATCAAAGAGCAAGGCGAGGTCTCAAATTTTGCCGAGGAGCTTGATGAACCTACCGACAAAATGTTAGCTGTCTTTATGCGACAGCCTTCCGAGAATCATCTCCACCTCATTGTGAAGCTACCGGCTACCGGTGAGCTCAGGTTGCATTTCACACATCCGAATCTCCTAATCGCATTTCAATTAAGACACCCTTAAGCGTTCTCATTCACCTGACGCCTCGCTCAAAAGACAGCGGACAAAGTACTACGAACGATTCCCAAGCGACGCACCGTCCACATTAGCGCAACCGTCCAATTTTAACGAGGTACAGCGTAATCCGGACATTCAAATGTTCTGCAATCGCCCGCGTTCAGTCACCGCGAACCCTATTACACTCCTACATCCCATCTTTGGGGTGTTTGATGACGATAGCAAGACCTCTAAGCCGGACCCGAAGATTTCCTCATTTGTGGTGCAGTTGGCCACGATGATGTGTGAATTCTATCAGGAGGAGCAGAAGCGCGTAGAAGCCTTTCGATTATTAATTTGGGAACACTTCAGCATCAAGCTGGAGGCTGCCGTAGTGACAGGAACGAAATTCACTACTAATGGACATGCGTCTGTTGGATTTGATGTCTATCTCAATACTGAAGGCAAGAACGAATTTGGAAGTACACCGGCTGATCCAAATTTCCAATCCGCCGTATACTATCACCATCACATACGTGATCATGCTACCCGTAATCTGGAGTCCAGATTCCCATGCCTGCATATATATTATGCCGGTGAGGAGCTCCAACTTTCAGACATTCGACTTGAATAGTAATACTTCTATGAAATAAAGGATCCTTCCTCGGTTTTGCGGGATCGGTTTTCAGCGATCACATTCACTATGAACCCCTCTCACCTCTCATCCCATTCCACTTTTCTCCCCACGACCCGGACTCCTTCTCCACAGCAACGCGCTTCTTCTGTGCCTTTAGGAATGCCACGTCAGCATTGAAAGACTATTACGCAAACCTCTACAAAACACATGTACCCAGGCCTTTTTCCCCTGGAGAAGCACGATTCCCATACCCGACCAGCTTCAAACACATTCAAACTTCTGCCGAGATTCAGTTCAAGCTCGCGGAGCAGCCGACACCTGGCAGATTAGGGTTTCTAGGTATGACAGAGGGTAGTGAAAAGCCTCGCCTTTTCATCAAATTTGTGAGAACCTATGCACTGGATTTGCACCGCCACTGCGCTGTATTGGGCCACGCCCCTTGCCTCCTTGGATTCGAGGAACTCCCTGGAGGGTGGAAGATGGTTGTGATGGAGTTTTTGGATGGCCATATACCATTCTCGAACTTCCAAACGCCTGCATCTATATCCCCTCATCTTCGGCAACTGTTGTGGGAGCTCATCGAGTCTTTCCAGAAAAAGAAATTTGTCCATGGCGATTTGCGAGCCAGTAACATTCTTGTTCGTGACGATGCAGCTGGGAATGTATCAATGAAGTTGGTTGACTTTGATTGGGGGGGTGTGGAGGGTGATGCACGATATCCACTTGCTATCAACCGGGTTAGCATCAGGCGCCCAGAAGGAGTGATTGATGGTGCGTTGATCACGGCAGAGCATGACCTACAAATGGCTACAGATATATTCCATAATCTTCCTTGACTGTCTTCATGTTTGTTCATACATTTGCAACAACGACTCCTAATTGATCTGCAAATCTGGCACCGTTTTTAAACCTGCTCAAATAAGTTTCCTTCAGGTCTTTACCCTTCACCACTGATTCAATCTGGATTGTAGGTATAAATATGTAACTCTGGCCATGCTAGACCTAAAGCCAACCTAGAAACTGGCAGGGATCCATACAGCTTCCAGGACTGATGGAAGAGGATCAGCCAAGCCAAGAGTCAGTTAAGACCACATACCACTAAGGCCAAACATGGTTGGCCAAGCATACAGATACTAAGTAAATAATAATTCAAAGCAACCGGTGAATACAAAACTTTGGACATAGTGAATATAGATGACAAGCCATGTTCACACAAGATAATACCACAATTTGACAGTGTGAACATGGCTGGCCATCTATGTTTGGTTAATCATATCATTGAAATCCATATTATTGATAGGTTCTGACTATTATATTACCATGTCAGAACAACAAAACACCAATCAGGTGAAGATGGTCCAGAAGACTGGAACTCTAGAAAAGATATATATTGAGGTTTAATGCACAAGTGTGGACCCAAAGTTCTAACCACAAACCATCATTAAGTTCATGAACAACACCATCAACATTTTCAATGCCAATATGGTGAGTCATTGTTGAGGTTATAATTGACATTGGCTCATATTAGGTTAACATGGACCATTACGTAATATTTTGTTTATCACTTTTTGTATGATTTATTTACCTCTCAGTTGTTCCACCACAAACAACTGAGAAGTAAGTGTGCACCATTCATTACCACACACATTCATTAACACAGCATCCAGTATTCATTCACCTAGGTAGACAATAACAATCAGTTGTTCCACCACAAACAACTGAGAATATTCATTCACCTAGAAGTAATCACGATTGGCTTAATTAACCCAACAGTCATGATATGAAATGAATAGAAGCCAATGCAAACAGGGATCATGCATGCTACAGGGAGAGAGGGCAGATATAAAAGCAGAGATATTTGAGGACAACAGAGAGAAGAGGAATTTAAGAGAAGATGATGTACAAGGAGAGCTGGACTATTGCTTGACTTGGCTAAGGAAAGTTTCAGATCAGTTAAAGATGGAGAAAACAAAAATGGAGATGGACAAGTAGTTGGGCAAGTTGAAGGGGGTGAAAGAAGAGCTGGAGAGTTACCTTGGAGACATTTGTGAGAGGTTAGACTGACTGTGAATTAGAGACCCATACTTGGTAAAATGACTACTTTTTTGGATTAAAATTTTAATCCTAAGCTCTTGGGAATTGGTAGTACATCTTATTCAAGCCCTATATGAACAAATTTGGCAGTCAGTTTCTTGAGATATGCATGAAATAGTGGTTATCAGATAAACTTGGCTTTACAGGATTTATTGGTCTCTAAAAATCAGAATTCTGGTTCCATCCACTAGATATACTATATACAGTATTGGAACAGCCTTAAATCTGATTTTTAGACAGTTTGGTGTTGGAGATTTTGGGTAATTGGGGGTCAGCAGGGTCACTCAGTGTTACACAACATCCAGACTTCCAAAAATCAGAATTCTTGTCCCATCTACTAGACATACTATATACGCTATTTGAACAGCCTTAAATCTGATTTTTGGACTGTTTTGTGTGGGAGATTTTGAGAAATTGGGGGTCAGCAGGAGCATACATGTCTACACAACTTTCTGACCTCCAAAAATCAGAATTCTGGTCTCATCCTCTAGATATACTATATACACTATTTCACACCACTGAAAGACCTCTGAAAATCAGACTTAAAATCAGACTTTTAGTTCCTGCCATTATATCTATACACTATTGGGAATGCTTTAGATCTGAATTTAAAGACTTTTGTATTAAAGCTTCAACCAATCAGGGTCACCATGTGAACTTGGCACAAGAGCAATCACACCTATTTCACAATTCTGGTCTTCATATTAGGTGGAACATTCCAATTTGTATTTCAATTCAACAATTCTCCAATCTCCTTTTTGAAGACCTTTCTTATTCAGTTGAAATACTGGTTCTACAAACACTGAGAAACAAATATCCCATAGAAGACACCAGATAATGAATCATAGTAAGGTAAAATGACACACTGGTGAAACTTAACATTTAGCTGAATAATGTGATAATGATGTGATCAGATTGTAGTCTCTCAGGTAAAATCTGGCTTTCCCATAACCAGCACCACAAAAGTCTTTAGCTTCAATAAGAGTGTTGTGGATGCTTAGAGAAAAACTTAGATGGTTAAATATTTTCAGGTGGATTTTTTCAAGATCTCTTAAGAACACTGTTCTGCAACAGAGATTCAACCACTTCAATTCTAACTTATATGTGTATGATATACCCTCAAATTCATTGAAACATTCAAGGGGGTGGTGGAATGGGAATCCTGAACCAGGGGTGGAGTCTTGTGAGAGGATGACAGAAAAGTTCTGACTTTGGGTCATCAGGTCACCCCAGTGACTAGTGGCCACAGTGGTAGTTCATTATATGTACAACTGCTGCAGATCGACATGACTATTTAAAGATGGCAAATAAAATAAGGTGGACCCCTTGACAGGTACCACTGTCAATAGACAAGCACCCAACTCATGTATATTCTGTAGGAAAACAAGTGAATTTACTACTGAGAGTACACTGCAGTGCCTGGACTGCAACATTTGGGTGCTCATATTCTTAATAATACTACTGTTTCTGCAGGGGCTTGTGCAACCATTTTATGTCTGGCACAGAATCCTGCTGTTTGGACCTATAATCTTCACATGCACTTTTGCAAGCAACACAAGATTATGTCACATCTGCAATATCCCATGAGGGTTGAGCTGTCAGAACATGAATGAGACACGATGAAGAAGATCTGATATACTCAGTTTGTTGCACAGAAGCATCAATCTCAAGACCAAGGTTAACCATATGACAATCTCCAAAGCTCATAGATCACAATTAGCTCTTTGGTAAGGAAGCATTACCAACACTGGATTGAGATATCTCACATTGAAATCATAGGAATACTTTAAATAACCAAACTGCCAAAACATCTGATGCTGAGCTTGATACTATTTTGAACTATCTGAAGATGACAAAAGTGCAAATACTTTTTTTCAACTTATGGATAAAATTACTAAGTATGGCTGGGAGGGAGAGGGTCACCCTATCCCAAAAAAAAAGTTCTGAGTGTATATGCAAAAATTCTGTTCTGCCACCCCCTTGGAAACATCCTGCTCTTTTAGACCCCTTGCTCATATATATATATATATTGCAATATGGAGTGGTCTGGACTGAAATCAAATCAAATCAAAGATAGTACTGAAACAACAAACCCAGGGTATATAACATCCAAGCCAACATGTAAGATTACCAACTACTTGATCCTGCTGACTCCTGAGTCATAATGTTGAACATCTTCCTCCTCCCAATCCTTGAGATAGTTGTGATATCTTGAGATGTAACCATTCCCATGTGTGGAATTACTTGGAAATTCCACTGTAGGTGGAGGAAAGAATATGGCCCAACATTCCTTAAAGAAAATCTGTTTTCTGAGGTTGGGTGGTATGGCACCTTCCAGACCCTGTGCTGAGGCTAGGAAGCAACATCTGTCTTGGCCAAGAACATCAAATATGCCCTTCACAGTCCAGATCTGCATTGGCTCCTCCAATGTACTTGGTTTTGGCAAAAGAGCAGTTGAAGCAAAACACTCTGCTAGGCTTAACCACACATCACAAGTGAACTGGAGAAAGTGGAGTTCACATTGGAGCTGTTTAGGTTTCTCCCAATCCCAATCCAATTCCCATGTTCAAAGGAATGTCACTGGTTCTTCTTCTTGTAACCTCTGAATTCTGGTCCAAGAAGGATTTGGTCCCCATGGAAATTATTCTCTTTTGTTGATGGAGTGGATTTGATTTTGTCTGACTGTGAGAGGTGCCTTCTTCCATAACCTTGTCCATAGATAAGCAAAATCTCAGGTGCATCTTCTTCTACTAGTTCCTTCAACTTTCTGTCCTTTATGTCATGAAGGAAGAACATTCCAAATCATTCCATGACCATGTTGAACCTGATGTCTCTCAAGGCTTCTATCAAGAAGGTGTGTGTGATCCTGAGTGTGACCATGATGGACCTCATGAGGTGTATGATGACAGCTGTTATGGTTTCATAATTTGGAGGTTGGAGTTGAACAGATTGGAGTTCAACCAGCCTTCAGGAGAGAAATTTAAAATAAAGTGCAGATTTGATCCAAAGAATGGGCTTTGAATTCAGATAAGCTGCTGCCTGCAAGATTATGTTCAAATAATTTATACATGGATAAGGGCAACTTGAAATACCTTCTCTGTAACTGCATCTAAAATATCCACAAGGGCTATTCCACTGCCTCTAACCTCCTCTCTTACTCCATATGAGTTTTGTTGTGCAGTTTGAAAAGTTTCTTCCACTGGTTACAGCCTGTGAGGAGCTTATTGTTGACCTTGATGGCATCTTCATCCTTGCACAAATATTGAGCTTGCCCAGGGCATTGGACCACTTTGAAGCAGAGGTTATATGTGGATTGAAAGGCAATGTGCACCTGTTTCATCCTTCACAATCCCATTTCTGCCTGTTTTCCTCCATACCCAGAAAGGGTGCATGAATGATGATTTGTTCCTGTTTTCATTCCCATCATGGTATATGATGCCTCAACCATGGGTAACTTCCATAACCCACAAGAGGCTCACTGGTAGACAATGGATGGTAGGAGATTCCAAGATCAAGGAAGAGTTCACCATGTGACCAGTTGCTCATATGGTTCCAATCAAGTTCTGAATTAGTATGAAGTGCCTGGTACAGGTCTTGACCCTGTGCATGTTGTTTGGAGAGAAACATGATTCCTTGAGCATTGACTGCAAAAAAATGGACCCAAATCTTGCCAGTAACTTGGGTTTCACCTTTAGTGTTTGTTGAATGTTGGCTTGTATGGTCTCCAAAGCTGCTGCAGTTATTGGAATTATCTTCAATCCACATTTATCTCCAGTTCTCCAAAGATGTTCCATGCTGATAAGCAGATACTCTGATAGTCCTGGGAAATTTTGCAAGGATGAACAAATTGCTGGAATGACAGCCTCAGAAAACCATAAGTCTTGTACAATCTGAGGTACAAGTGTGCCCATTCGATTTCTTCCAGGGTCTCTCCAGGTCATCTGGGGGAAACAACATAGACATTGAATTGTCCAGATCCTTTGCCTATCTGGCCAAAATGAGTGTGGGGAATTTGGCTAAGTGAGAATCTGCTGGATTTTTGGCTTCTCCTTCCACATTCTTGATTGTCCTTCATTGGAGGGTTCAAGATCCTGACATAGACATGATTGTTGGTGGAAAATGGGGGAAATTCTCCAAGAAGATAAATGTTGATGGCACCCATTGTTCACAACTTCAATGTAACCCAGATGACACTGTCAAGGTCAATAGACACAACCATGTTGTTATAAGGGATGTCCACTTCATCCTTTTCCAAGTCCACACAGATAAATCTGTTATCTCTGCTTTTTCCACACACAAAAACCTTCTGGCTGGCCATTGTTCTCTCCACTTGTCCAGCTTCATCAAGCATATCCTCTGCACCCATGATAACTAGATCATGGCACTTTTCATCAGAGTTATTATCAGAACCTGCAGAGCTAAACAGTGTGTTTGTAGATGGCATATGGTTCTTGGAAGCATTGCAACATCCACCAGAAGAGTCATGTTTTGGGGAGTATGGTAGGATATGGTCCTGGATCTGTGTTCGATTTTCTGAATTAAACATGGAGAAGAACCTGGGCTCCAGTCGATAACCTCTTTCCTTCCATATGCTTCACTTCTTGTCAAGTACAAGCATTCCACTTTGATCAAATGTCACTATGTTTGGAATGATGTCATCGTTGGTTGTCAGGATAGTCAATGGAGTACCATAGTCATCAAAGTCATTGATGCCCTGCCCATGAAAATGGCCTTCATCCTCATCCTCACCAGAGCCAGCAAGAGGGATTTCCTGAACCAATAACCTTTGTCTTGGTTGAATTTCAAATACAGGTTCCACCTCACTTGGTGAGGTTTCACCTTCAGTTGGAATGCCTTGTGAAGACCCCTCCTCTATGAAATGATCAGATCCTCTGACCATGCAACTTTTTTTGTTCAAATGAATGTTGGCAAGAACCAATGCAATGTTGTGAAACCTTTGAAATCGAAGAGGTGCCTTCATGTCATCAATTACATCTTGAGAGGGTTGAGTTGAATACTGAAGTATGGAGTTGGATTTTTCCAGAATGAAAATGATTGGCAGGCACATTGGAGATGATGTGGAATATTCTCTCTTGCATGAGATGTGTACAGTTCAAATCTGGAGCCATTGGACATTTGTAGATGTCTCTGGAATAACCCCAGCCATGATTGAAGATGTGTTGTATATGGTGACAATCCATGAGCAATAGTCAGGCTCTGACTGTGTTTTTGGCAGAAAATCAACAAACATACTTTTATGAGAAAATTTGAGTTTACCTGATTCTTTGGGTGACTTTCATTGACTCCCCATCCAAATCCCACCGCAATGGCCCTCCAGTATCTATCACCATTCCAGTGGCTCCAATCTGCATACATGTTTGTCTCCACAGATCCACCTTCCTGAGGCCAGACAAACACAAATGCTACCTCCTTGGAATAGTCAAACAGAATTAATTTAGCCCTGTTGCCTCCAGGCTCCAAGGCAAGAAATAGGACTGGATGTTGCCTGATTAGCTCTTCATTTGGCCACAGAATTCTGTGTCTGATATTGTGATCCAGTCCATCATTCAACAAGTTTTTGACTGTTGACAATAAGGACCTCCAGGGGTAGGGTAAGGGTATGGCAGGGGTTTGGCTATATCTTCAAAAAGTTATTACTAACACCCAAGCAACCTTTGTATCACATATCTGAGCCATATGTAGGGCTCCAAGAAACCTCAAGTCATTAAGCAATTAAAGGAAATTTGCACCCAACAGAAGGATAAGAGTATGAAAAAATCCACAAAACTGACAAAAAAGCAGAAAACATGGATTTTTTCATACCCTTATCCTTCTGTTGGGTGCAAATTTCCTTTAATTGCTTAATGACTTGAGGTTTCTTGGAGCCCTACATATGGCTCAGATATGTGATACAAAGGTTGCTTGGGTGTTAGTAATAACTTTTTGAAGATATAGCCAAACCCCTGCCATACCCTTACCCCTGGAGGTCCTTAGTTGACAAGTCAAGGTAGTATGCCTGCCTACCATCCTCAGATCCTTTCACTATGAAATATGATTCTTGCAGAAGGTAGAAATTCATAATGTGGGGGGGAGATCATATCCAGAAGCAAATTTGTTCAGTGATTCATATGAGCAAGAAAGGTCATCACACTCTACCACAGATTCCCCAGGACTCCTCAAGGACTCCTTGAAGACTCCTCTGCTAATTTGCAAGAATTCCTCAAGGAGTCCTCAGGAGTCCTCAAGGAGTTTTTGATTTCACCACTATAGACACCTTCTCCTTAAGGAATTTGTGAGGAGTCCTGACCAAAAAGTGGTCCTGGAGTCCTGAGGAGTATTCCTCCTCAAGGACATTCACACCAATGGCCACAGCTATGCCAAGGTCAACTGCCATGGTCATGTTAGTGCCATTGCCAACACACCCATGAATGTGAACATGGGTGATGGAGAAGGCAAAGGGTGAGGGGTGCAGTGGGTGGTACACCCTTTCCACTGCGAAAGGTACATGTTTTTTTGGTTATATCTACTTATATCTATACACAGCTGCAACACGCCATCACCACCAACCCCCCTCAACCACCCAGTGGGCCAATGAACCAACAAACACAGTGGTGGCAGTACTGTGAGCCAACAACAAAGGTTCGGGACCAATGATGGGCCAGTGGGTGGCCATGAAAGCCCCACCCTAAAAAACACCTTGCAAATATGCACCACCACATCAATAGACATCAGTGCTGCATTCACAAGGTCAAGGAGGGGATAGGGCAAACATACCCATGGCCACAGGTCCTAGTGTGAAGGGTTGAACCTGGTGTGAGAGGTTAAACCCAGTGCAACTTGAACACTGCAGTGTCAGCACCAGTGCAGGCATGCTAGCACTAGCACCAGCAGACCCACCAAGTACATGGCACCAGCACCAGCCCTAGCATGATGGCACCAGTACCAGTGCAACACCTGCAGTTTGGACTTGTTAATATTTTTTTAATGGTCATCTTAAATTTTAATGGTTGTCTTAATCTCTCCTTACTTTGTCTTATTTACTATTTTAAATTTTAAGTTGGGAAGCCATTTCTGATGAACTTGGCACTAACTGAAATTTTTTGAGTTTAAGAAATTTTCAAGTGATTGAGCAGTAACTTGTGAAATACTGTACAGATTACTATGGTTATAGAGGGAAAATTGTACTATTTCTGAATGGCTATCAGCTCCTGTAATTACATTGGGATAATATTGAGTGGATGATGAGCTATAGATAAAATAAGGAGTAAACTACTCCTTTTTGACATCTAAAATGATATTGTTAAAAGATGGCATCAAATGAGCTCCTATGAAGAAAATTCCAGGGAGAAAGTTGTTCATTTTTTCAAGGGCTAAAAGTGCATATACCATGTTTTTCTTTATTTTTGTTCTTTGAGCCAATATTCATGATTTTTGCGTACTTGATTTTAATGTAAACAAACATAATACAGATGTAATAGTGGCTCACAGAACAGAAATAAAGAAAAACATGGTATATGTACTTCTAGCCCTTGAAAAAATGAACAACTTTCTCCCTGGAATTTTCTTCATAGGAGCTCATTTGATGCCATCTTTTAACAATATCATTTTAGATGTCAAAAAGAAGTAGTTTACTCCTTATTTTATCTATAGCTCATCATCCACTCAATATTATCCCAATGTAATTACAGGGGCTGATAGCCATTCAGAAATAGTACAACTTTCCCTCTATAACCATAGTAATCTGTGCAGTATTTCACAAGTTACTGCTTAATCACTTGAAAATTTCTTAAACTCAAAAAATTTCAGTTAGTGCCAAGTTCATCAGAAATGGCTGTAAAACAGAAGTCAAGTTACCGCTGTTTGTGGAAATGATGGCACTTTCTGAAAGTTTTTGAATTGATTGAATAATATGGACTTAGTCAAATTTCCTGTGCTCAATCTTGTATCTCATGAAATACTGCATGGATTGACATGGTTACAGAGGGAAAGTTGTACTATTTTATAAGGGCTATCAGCTCCTGCAATTACATTTGGATTATATTTAGTGTATGATAAGTGGTGGATGGAATAAAGAGGTAAAGTAGTATTTTTGACACCCAATATGATATTGTAAAATTATGGCATCAAAAGAGCTCCTATGAACAAGATTGTAGGAAGAAAATTGTTCAGTTTTTCAAGGGCTATCAGCTCATATACCATATTTTTCTTCATTTTTGTCCTTTGAGTCAAATATTACTCTGTATTCTATTTTTATGTATTGGGCTTGAAATATCATATAAATCATAATTATGGGATCAAGGAACAAAAATGAGAAAAAACACGGTATATGAGCTGATAGCCCTTGAAAAACTGAACAATTTTCTCCCTACAATCTTGTTCATAGAAGCTCTTTTGATGCCATAATTTTACAATATCATATTGGGTGTCAAAAATACTACTTTACCTCTTTATTCCATCCACCACTTATCATACACTAAATATAATCCAAATGTAATTGCAGGAGCTGATAGCCCTTATAAAATAGTACAACTTTCCCTCTGTAACCATGTCAATCCATGCAGTATTTCATGAGATACAAGATTGAGCACAGGAAATTTGACTAAGTTCATATTATTCAATCAATTCAAAAAATTTCAGAAAGTGCCTTCATTTACACAAACGGCTGTAAGTGTTTTCATGGGACACAAGGCCCAGACAAGCTCCTTCCTTTTTGGGAAGGCATGTGGGAGATGTTAGCCCGCTGTAAAGGTGTGTTCAGGGTGGCTTCGGAATAAAGATCCTAACCAAGGGGGTGTCAGCATGAAAGTGACAGGGTAATCAGTGTCGTGAGTCGTAGTAAAATGGGTAGTAAGAGAATATGAATAAAGCCACCATCTAATATGATGATAACGGGTGAGAAATAGGGAAGCTGATGATACCGACGACGTCGGGTACGGCGGGTTGGATCGGGTACGACGAGCGGGTAACAATAAAACAGGATAAAGTAGTAAAGATAAGGATGGGAAGTCCACGGGCTATGATGACAAGAGGTTCTAAGGTGTTCTGAACGATTCTGAGAGAGATAAAGAGGGGGGAACTGGATTGTTTTTGTTACGGTTGTCGGTCACCGTTTTATAGGACTATGAAGAGTAAGCTACTTCGGTATAGGTTACCTCGGCGGATAGTAACTACAAGAGAGGTACGAAATGGGAAGGAGAAGATGGGAGTTGCGAGGCAACGAAGGAATGGGAATGGAGAGGAAAAGATATAACGAAAAAGATGGAAAATAAAGAACCTATGTCTAAAGAGGACAGGGGGTATAAGTCCGATGTCGGTATGGGAGTCCGAGGTGTCACGTGTGATCATTTTGGGCGATATGAGTCATCGGTGTCGGTATATGATCAGCCATCGGTAGACGGTATACGTCAGGTACAACGGGTGATGTCGGGTTACGTCAGTTTCGAGTACGAGGAAGTGGGGCATGTCAGGTTCGTGAGTATGTGTGATATATCGATGATACGTACTCAGAGCGTCGTCAGACCTCTACACCACCTCAGAAAGTCGAATTGGCTCACCCCCCTCCAATAACCAAACAATTATCAAGATAAGATAGGCATTTTGAGGAGATAAGGGACTTGGTGATTGTAATTTTACAAGCCGTACTCAATAAGATTTTTATAATAAATTAATTTACAATACACGAAAGAGGCGGTATGGGCACACACATACTATCAGTTGGGGGGAGTTTCAAAATGTCTCAGTATTTCATGTATAACAATTCAACCACATCACATTTTTGGAATTCTTTTTGACCAATGGGTGCAATACCCTATGGTATGTGTGGACCAGCAAACATATAATTTTTTTGTGTTGTTGTTGGACTCTCGGATCGTTTCCGCATGAAGGGGGTCAAAATTTGTTACACTTGGGGGAGTGTTTCAAAATTTGTCACATCATGTCACAGCAGCATTATTACAGCTCCTGACCAAATGGTGTCACACAAGGATTTTGAAAACCATCCTGCATTTGCTCTACTTGCATTACACAGCAGATATATCACAAATCGGGGTGGTAGGATATGTTTTATCAATGGGATATTGTCATAATAGCTATTTCTTGCATGATTTGAGAAAGTCTAGCCACTGAGATCTTTGAAATACAATGTTTACACTTGACCTTGATATTGACAAACAGGCCTTATTCTGCCAACATACAGTGTAATTAAATATTTTGACCAGGAAGATGCATTCTAATAGTCCATGTGCACCTCAGAAAAAAAGGAGAAGGCTACCTAAGTTGTGTGGAACGAGCTACATAGGTTTTATTTGATTTTGAAAGCTGATTGGGTTTTGAAACTCCCCCCAACTGATAGTAGGTGGTGAGCCCACCCTGTTGCATATCCTCCGGACCTCCTGTTAACCTCGCGAAGGCCATGCACACGTCAATTGACGTGGCAGCGGTGTTCGCGAGGGAGGGGGAGGGGTTAAGCAGTAGCCTTGGCACTGGCACTGCGGCGGCTGTCGTTGCTGCCACAGCTGTTGCTGTCCTGGTGCATCTGAGTCAACCTCGCGAGCGCAGCACGTGCATCAGTTGATGCGCGTGTGTGTTCACGAGATGGCGGTGGATGTTGACAAGAGGGGCAGGGCTTACCTGGACACACCATGCCATGACTTATCCCGAGTGTGACCGGGCAACTAAGGTTGACAATGTTGGGTTTGAGACGGGCCAGCCGAGATGGGCCGAGAAATTACTATTGTTAGGTACTTGACGGGGCAACCCAGGAGTGTAATATATGCCGTGTGAGACGGGTGGGCCGAGTGTAGAGCTGGCCTATTGTAATCCGTCTGAGACCGATGGGCCGACATTGGCTGGGTTGATTGACCCTCATCTCAGACCGCTGGGCCGACATTGGCTGGGATGAATGTCACTCGTCTCAGACCGCTGGGCCGATATTTGGAGGGGTGGGTGACCCTCATCTCAGACCGTTGGGCCGAGATTTGGGGGGTAGGTGACACTCGTCTCAGACCGTTGGGCCGACATTTGGAGGGTGGGTGACATTCCTCTTAGACCACTGGGCTGACATTTGGAGGGTACTACGGTGACACTCATGCTGCACCATCCATCATAGTTTCATCTCAAATGGAGGAGTTCAATATATTTTTAATTATCCAACAAGAGCAACCCAAACTAGGCAATATTGACATTATTCACTCAACCATATACATTCATAATATCATCTCAACATGAGCCATTCCCTTCCATCACTGTCCATCCTTGACCATATGAATCAAATATCTGCATACCTCATTGTCAAATTTAAGCAACACATCTCCCAAAAAGCAGAGAATGTGGGGCCAATTCTCCCTCCCCTGGAATTCAGTACACAATTAGTTTGTGATTGTGAGCTGTTGGTAGATAAGCTTGTCCTGGCATACCAAAATCCAGGTAAGAATATAGCTCAAATATAGTTCACCATGCTCAATATAAATTTTAGTGACCTTGCCCTGGGATGCCGAACGATATTCGTCAAGGTTGGGTCCCAAACCGACAGGATTCAACGCCCAAAAGAAAGCGGCAATCATATCCCGATATCCATTGATTTCGAATCCGCCTCTTAAAGTAGATATGCCTACAACCATAAGAGATCGGCATGGTAGAATCCTCTGTTGGTATCTTCCTGATGCCTTGACGCCTACTAGACAAGTAATTTTTCCGATTTTTCCATTATAACTCTGACCTCAAAATGTTATCATCTTGATAGTTCATCATTGCAAGTACCATGAAGCACATGGAAAACCCACTACGGCAGAGCATGCTACCTGGAAGGAAGAAAAATTGGAGATTGGATCCCCGACTCTTCGTCAAGGCTGAAAATTGTATTTGGATCACACCGGGATCAGTGGAACTATCTCCGGCCTGGTTTCAACAAGGCCATGATGTAAGTGGGCCATAGTATCATTAAAAAGGATTGATTATAATAAGCAAAAATGATATAGATAAATAGTGAACCTGTCGTTGTATCATCGGCATTGAATGACTTGCATGCCGATGCCGGTGGACGTGCATGGCTCCATGCTGCCAATGAATCACTCGCATTAATATCAGCAACCCTCTCCATTACACACCCTGAGTTGTACAAGTGTGGCCTCGAGACACTTCTTCATCTGGCAAAGGAACCCAGCCTATTCGACATCTTGAGCCAATGGCCCTCGGTATTCAATGGAATGTCGGTGATCGGCAATCGGGAAACCCCAGCACACCGGGACAATAATTCAAGGGCAGAATGGTATGATATTTTGGCGACTGTTGGGCCATATGACGGGGCCATCTTGGAGTTGCCAAACATCGGACTTCACTTGCAGTACAACTCCGGGACACTTGTCCATCTTGGGGGAAGAATTTTGAGGCATGGGGTGCATAGCATTAAAGGTGAAAGGGTGTGTCTTGCATTTTATATGAGAGACAATGTGCATGAGAGAGTTGGGGTTCAGGCAGCTTCATGGATGACTGGAAATTGTATGGACAGACTGGTAGGAGAGGATCAAACCTCTGTATAATGTTGTTGAGTGTATCCATATGAGTGTATCCCCTGTAAAAATTGGAGATTCATCGAAACCGGCATCGGCATCGGCATTAGGATCGGCCTCGGCATTGGGATCGGGATCGGCATTGGGATCGGCATCGGCATTAGGATCGGCCTCGGCATTAGGATCGGCATCGGCATCGGCATCGGCATCGGCATCGGCATCGGCATCGGCATCGGCATCGGCATCGGCATCGGCATCGGCATCGGCATCAGCATCGGTGTTGAGACTGAGAGGATCAACCCATGTATAACCTCAAGAGTATTCATCATATAAGTGTGTTCCATTTAAAAATTGTGGCATTTATTAAAATCGGTCTTCAATATGCCGATCAGACTTGCCAACTGCCAATTACAATGAACTCAATAATAATTGTGTTTTCAAGCTTAATTGGAAGCGTGAAAACTGCAACTTCGTCTGAGCTTGCCAAATGCGGATCCAACTTGCACCATGCTGATTGGACTAGTACAAAGCCGATCGGACATTTGCAGGCCTATTGGCTTCAACTAAATATACTCATTGCTCTCCTCAAGCTCAATTGAACATGAACAATAAAAATTCGGCCCACATGAAAACATTGAGCATGTCAAACTATCCTCCACTATCTGATACCGGGACGTGTTGCCACCAAAAACCTCCACCTCTCTTTCAAATGTTCACCATCCTCAAATTTATCCAGGGCTTGTTTTCGTACAAGCCTGTAGCCGTCCTCTACTTGAGTCCGGATTTTCCCTAGATAACTTGCAAGTTCGGCCTTTTGTTCAACCGAAAGGCTGGAAATGAATGATGCCGAAAACGAGGGAAAACCATCATCTTCTGGGGCTGTAACATCATTAGATTTCATGTCTTGAGCACTCTTGTACTAACCTTGAGACTTTGCCGGTTTATCCTTACTATCAGAAGACATTTCCTTTTTATCCTTTTCGGAAGGGTTGTCCTCAAGTTCATCCACCTCCATCTCCGGGATGTCAGGCAAACCGGGTATCTTCGAAACGTCTTCTATCGTCGTTATTGGTGGAATTTCCACCATTGATCCACCAGCTGATGGTCCTGGTGTTTGCCTCTTTTTCTCGGCAGCCAAGTCGGGCATATCATGAAGTTCCTTGTTGGCATTATCAAGGGCCTGTTTAAGACAAAAGAGAGCTGAGGAAATTCAAGACAAATAAACATGCTGAACTCATTTTACCTCCCAAAGTCCAGGAAGATCGACAGAATCTTCCGTTGCAGAAATCGGCGGCATTACTGATGCATAGGCAGACCAGAAAGCTGTAGCTGTTTCTAACTGTAAATCTTTTATTGAACAATCTGACAATCAATAGACAAGAATATGTATATTACCTGCATCATGGAAACTGCTGTAAAATAACCAGACAATGACGCCAGAACAGCATCTGAACTATCAGCATCCGATCGTCGCCCTTGTGCCCACCAATGGCCACCATGCAAATGTCGTTGAACGAAGGCATTGGGTAGTCCTTCGATCGGCAGTTCCTGTTTGAACACGATCTGCGAGAGATGTGGCAAAACATGGGTGTAGATCGATCTGGCCGTATATCGAATGATAGCGGGTATTTGTAATTCAAGGTCCCCGAGTTGGGACATCCCAATGCATACGGTTGATGTTGCCTGCAACCAATTCAGTGAATGTATGGGAATTAAATGGTTTGCTTGCAATTTCGGCCTGCATATTCGACTCCCACTTCTGCCTGTCTTGCTGAGACAACGAGTTCCAATTGTCTGGCATTGCCAAAATTGCCATCTGAACTCGACGTGCCAGAAGATGGAGGAGTTGTTGACATTCGAAAGCTCTCGACATTGGATGTTGTGTGATAAGGTAAAAGAATTGCAGTTGGTGTTGAAGGTTGCTTCTATTTACGTTTGTTTGAAACTTGCCATGAAGGTATCGGCCCCGATCCAGTCCTCGGCATCGGCATCGGCACCGATCCAAAGATTTACCATTACTTGTTGAATCTATGTACTGATAAAACCTGAAAACTGTTGTTCTGCTTGCATCACAAATTGATCCCACATTGCTGCCTGCCGTGCAGCATAACAGCGTTTCCCCGATGCTCCGATGCCGAACGTCGATTCCATTCTATTTCTCCACTTCTCAGCCATTGCCCTGAAATATCGAGTGGTCCAAGTCATCTCTTTTTTGACCTGTGCTAATTCTTCTCTCCAGCGACTGAAATTGGCATTAGACCTTAGCCAATGGACCCGATAGACTGGCTCAATCCAATTCAACAAATGAGGATCGGCAAGATAGAGAAGACTCACATTCTTCCATCCATTGGTTACTTGTTATGTCCTCGTCCATGTCCATGTTCCAAAACCAAGCTAGAGATTTGTTCCTTTGGCCTGGTTGTTTTGGATCCATCAATGCCGTCGTCGCTCTGAGTTCTTCTCTCCGTAGCACCTTGTATGTTTCCAACATCTCTGGAGATGCTCCAAGACTGACCATAGCTCTCCTGGCTATAGAGTAGACCCTTGCGTGGTGCTTGACATGAGTTTCCAGTGAATAGACTTCTTTCCAGGCTCTTGTCTTCTGTTTCGTCCCCGATGCTAGTCGAACATTCTTGCGAAACAGAAACGCTTTATGACCTAGACAAATTCGTATTTGTTGGAGAGCGGTTTCAGCTTGTGTTTCCCTCAATTTTAATTCTGCAGTTATCAATTTGCTTGCCGAAGGATCGAACGCCGATAGTTGGACATTTGAGGGCAGACACAACTTTGTCATACTTGGAGAGTCGTCACTTGAGGCCTGTCTATGTGGGAGGTTAACAAAGAAGGGATTTTCTCGTTCTTGGTCGTGTTCATTGTAACCTCCGCTGTCCGATGCATCAGAGTCCGATTCTGAGAGTAGAGGATCAACATCCGACATTGATCCATCGTCGATAAGATCAATATCCATGAACTTCATGGACGATTTGTGAAATCGGTCAATTCTGGTCGTCAATCGGCGCCTTTTGTCCTCTATAGCAAGCTTCACCGATGCCAAAGGTTTTCGGCCCAGCCTTTTCTCTTCATGGGCCAGAGAGAGCCTGAAATGCGATAAATGTTTTTCAATTACAGTGGCATCTAATCATGTATTACTCACTGTGTTTCCTGAATTTTCAGTCCACTTGATAACCAGGCGATAGTTCCATTCATCAGGCCATTTGTCCTCTCATGGAGGGTCAACTCCAGAATTTTCTCTTCCTTTGTTGGTCCTAGGGAACTTGAGAAACCATACTATGCAGCAGAGCAAGTATTTACCTTTGGATGTTTTTGCGTCATAGATATCCATCGCTGTTTCATCGAGATTGCGGAATTTTTGAGCTCTTTTAGCCTCTTTTGTCCACTTTCGAGTGAGATCAGCGTCGGCTGTTGAAATGAGATCATCCAATGCCGATTTGCTACTTTCGACACCAATCATGGCTTTTTCATGTTTTCTAATGAGTGTTGGACCTGAAATACAATCATCAGCATAGATTGGAGGAAGCGTAGATTATATTTGGGAAATGGCCAAGACCTATTCTGATCAATTTCTTAAAATTTGAATCATTCATGTGTGCGTCGATCGTTTCCTGCCGGGATGCTGCAGACATGGTTCTTGTGCTCTTGGCAATATGATCAAGAGGCGCCCACAATGACTCCAAAATTTCACCGTCGACCTGGCCTGCCCCCTCTATAAACTGGGGGCTGTATCGGGGATAGCATTCATCCTGATGACCCATAATGTGAAATAATCCGATTGCCTTCCTGATATGCATTCCTTCCGGTAAATGGAGATAACGGCCTTGGGTCAATCTCTCTCTCAGGTGTTTGCCATATTGGCACATGATATCGTAGATGAGAAGGATTGTGGTGAAGCCATATATCCATTTTAGAACTTCCGAAAGGGCATAGTCCATGTTCATTTGTCTATAACACATATATCTTCAGTACAGTGGGATTGGCATTAAAACCGGCATCGGCATCGGCATCGGCATCGGCATCGTGGACCACCCAACATCGGCATCGGCAAAAACACCGATACCGGAATAAGCCTGAATCTTGTATGGAGTCTGACTTACCTTTCACCCTTTTGAAAATTTACAACTGAATGTGGCACGAAACATCCATGACGGGTACATGCAAGTGCACCAATGCCGGTGGCATCCAAATTTTGTTTTCGGGCGTTGGCTTGATTAACTGCCCGATGCTCATTGCAAGTGGACTTCTGCATGTTAACCGGACAATGTACCCATTATTCCCCTCACAATGTAACAGCTTGAAGGACTTACCAGTTTGACCTCCTTGCTTATGCGAATGTGCTCCTTATATCTCTCCTCCCCGACCATAAACCCATGACCATCAGCGATAGCCACATCATCCAAAGGCTGCCTCATCTTCATATGTTCTACCTTGAAATTTCCATCCATTACAAACGAAGGTATGATGCTCTCAGGATTTTCTTCAGTGAACTTCCAATCTTCTCGCAAATTCATGCCAGGCTGCGGACAGGCAGGACAAGTCATTGTGAGTTTTCCAGGGCCGGGTTCTTTGTTGTCCTCGTGGCCGAATCCATACCATTTCCTGGCCTTGAGATTTCTCCATTGCCGTGTACATCTTAATAATTCTCGGTAACGTGTCTGAAAGTTTGTTATGTGAATGTTAACGATTGTTTGTTCACATTACTCACAGGAACAGTGTGAGGAAAAGGCGAACTTGTGAGCCGGAGTAACTTTGAATGGAACGCCTGGCAAGCCGTCTTGCATTCCAAGTTGTCTAGGAGACATTCATCAAGCAATTGAAAGGTGAATGCGGTCCGGGGCTTCTTAAATGTGGCCGGGTATAAGCCAATATCCAGCAGCTGAATATCAGGCCTAGATGCTCCCCTACATCCACACCATCGTGCTACCAATCGATGGACACCAGAGCTGTCCACCACCACGATAACGGTTTCACATGCCCTGTCGATGTCTTTGGGTGGTTTTGGAAAGCTTTGTATGGTGAAGGGTGATTGCTCATTAAGGTTTTTGTTAGATATGTGGGGGGGGTTATCCATCTCAGCCTCAGTTCCGGCGTCAGAATTGGCATCGGCATTGGCATCTTCAATATCGGCATTGGCATCGGTCTCGGCATCGGTCTCGGCATCGGCATTGAGATGAGATATCTTGCTTCCTTCGCTTTCACTGCCCCGCAATGGACACTCCAATCCTCCATGACCCAAGTGGAGCTTTACACCAAGTTCTATCAACCAGGCTGGAGTGAAGTAGGCTCCAGTCCACCGTTCCACCCTATGGAAAGGTAACCTTTGATGGACATCTGCACAACATTTCCGGCAGTATATAGGGCAACCAAAACAGGATAAGCATTTCCATGTTCCTTCAGCAACCAGACATCCAGAGCAGGTCCGATTTTCTGGTGGCGATTCCCTGGCCAGGATATGGTCTAAATATTGGGATCGATGGGGTAGCCATTCCCTCATATAATTGTTGGATGACTATGAGAAGATGACCATCAGTTGGAAGTGTGAGGAATGCCATAAGTAATGTGTACATTATTGGTGGGCAATTTTAAAGGCTCCACATGTGGGAAATCCTGAACAGTGTCAGATCCAGGTACGTCGAAGTCATCTTGGGTCGTTCGTTGTTTCTTCTTAGGAGAGGACTGTGAACCACTAGGGCTATTCACAATATTCTTTCGGGTCTGAAACCCACGCGTCGTAAACACCTCTCTCAACGTAACCCTGCTCAACCGAGGAACAGACTTTCTTTTGAATGACTTGACCATTTCTTGAAAAATGTGTCAGGTCAATAATATAGTTAATGAGATGAGGAATTGAAACAGAACCTGGAAAATATTAGAAATATTAAAAATGTGTATACTGTGTTAAGGGAATAGTGGAAGCTTAGAAAGTTGAGGTAGTGTTGTCGAGTCTCAAATTGGCCTCTGATCAAATTTGGCAAAAGTGGCAAGTCCAAAATCGAAACTGGGTTGCACACAATTCCTTCTACACATCAGCTCCTTCTATCCAACAATTATTCCCTGCTACCATAATGCCTGAAACTGGGTTTACTTCTGCTCAACTTGCACTTCTGAAAGGCAAACTCGAGGAATTTCGGGCTGCAGATAAAAAAGAAAGGGTGCAGATTATAAAACGGACACACAATACTATCGTTGGTGCACAAGGGAGATCTGAGGCCCCCCTTGAATACAATGCAAGTGAAACTCTTATCAATGGCTTAGTTTTGTTAATTTTAGTCTGTAGAAAATAAAAGAATGGCTCTACAACAATGGCCGTCGAAAGACGAGAAAACCTCTCCGCCATTACACCAAAATCTGGAACTTCAAGAATGTTGTAGGTCATGAGAGGAAGGATGAGGTGGATGAACGAGTTTCGGAGTTGTCAAACTCCTCCCCTGGAACAAAGGAATGGATGGTGAAGTACCAGGCTGGGTTGAAGGAAGTGTGTGATGAGTTGCCGAGGGAGGATGTTGCAAAATATGAGAGGCTGGTAGAGGAGTGGAATTCACAAGGACCTCCTGCAAAAGTGCAGCAAAAGTAGGTTTTTGGAGCAAGTCTGGACTAGGTGGGCTGACAACATGCTACCTTCGGTTATTAGAAATGCCGAGAAACATGCCGTTCAATATATAAAAGAATTTGCAACACAAATGCATCGGAGTTTGGGTATGAGAGTATTTGTGCTATCGGCATTTATGGACACATCGGAAAATGTCTTAGTGTCTTCGTAAGTAATTTAACTCATGATAGTTCCAATTCAGGCTAACATGTAATTGAAATCCAGCCACGACTTTAATGACGAGATCGGGACAACATCTTTTGTGAAGTCAAAACCAAATTGGCAGAAAGGTCCAGTGATGGCGGAATGGGAAGCATTTGCATCAGAGGAACTGGGTGAGCATATGTTATTTCCCACTAAAAAGACTTGGATAGCTTACTGGCACCTGCAATTCATTGGCACCCATGTTTTACCGGCATCTGCATTTATTGGCACCTGTGTTTTATTGGCATCGACATCGGCATCGGCATCGGCACTGGCATCGGCATCGGCATTATGATCGGCATCTCATTCAGGAACTCATGAGTCAGCTACCGACGAGGAAGGTGCTGGACAAGCAGCCCAGAAATTACAATTAAAACCAAAAGTACATAGGGATGACAAAGGTGTCCCTAGATTGCCTGTCTTTTCCGGCATGACCAGGCCAAATTTGGAGGACATGAAAATGTTGATCAGAGATTTTATTAATCTCCACTACAGTGTGTTTTTCACCTCACTATCGATTATAAGTATTATTCAATGGCATCTTAGAATCACGTTGCGGCGATAATATGGCTTCGGTTCCATGGGGTGATATCAGCAGAAATCAAAACCAATACATATCCCCACAGTATCTACCAGCAGGATTCCAACTCCGGGATCCATCAAAACTCGTCAAGCAACAGGCAATGGCGCTTCTCGAATTTTGGTATGAACGGCAGGGGAACAAAAAGGTTAAAACAACCTTTGAATTCCAGGGCTTCAAGGGACGTAACGGGGATTTCGACAATTCAATTCCTACCACTTCAGGAAAGTCTCGAAAGATGGCTCACCGAAAATCTGCAAGGGCAGGAACATCCAGCCAGCAGCAAGACATCATGTCCAGCAGCGAATCCGGTTCATCGTCTCGATCTCAATCTGACTCCGACTCCGACATGGACGACGATTCATCAGAGACCACTCATCTAGACAAAGGAAAACAGAAGGCCGATAAGGGAAAGCAGAAGGTAAACAAGGGAAAGCAGAAGGCGTATGATGACTTTAACCCCGACGCCGACCATGATGGAAACGGCGACGAGAACGGAGATGCTTCTGGCCAGACTGGTCAGCATGCCGGCATCAATGCCATCCCACTATGTCCTCCAGAATCCATCTTCGATCCCAAAGAGAGGTTCCGATACCTTGCTTCACTATCTGATAAGGAGGTATATCTAAAGTGCCTTCGAGCGGTTTGTAAACTTCCCGTGAGTGATTCTTTTGTTTAATGTCTAATCTGACACCAACCTGATATAAATCTAAATAGGACGATATCAATCCCACGCACATCCCTAAAACCACTCCAACCTGGGCGACTTGGAAATATAAAAATACTACGGCTCCGAAAACCGTCCATTCCTCGGTGAAGGTTGGAAAGTCCTATTTGGAATGGTTGGAGAAGGAGCCGTATCTAAAGCCTGATGGGACATATCGAAGCCGAATGTTCATGGAGGGAGTCCTGCTCAGCATTGGGCTTCTTAGTCATGACCTGGAAAGGTCTCAATTTTCGGACAAGGATGGGGCTGGAATGATAGCCGATGCAAATCTTGAAGATTTCATCATCAGCACGAAGCTCAAGATGGAAACAGTTCAGCCTAGGCTGGATGCGGTTTGTGAGAAATTGAGAAGGGGTTTGAGTTCACTGAAAAGGAGGTCACCGGGGGAAGATGAAGCGGGGGAAGAAGAGCAGAATCCGAGAAAGAAGAAGAAAGTTACAGGTGGACAGAAGACAAAGGCCATTGAATTTCAGGAGACGAGAAAAAGCCCCAGAAAGGTTAAAAGGTAATATTTATCTGACACAGTGGGAATAGAAACAAATGAATTATAATGGACAATTCAGAATGTAGCGATACCAGTATATTATAAGAAGGTAAGGTCGGAAATGTCAACATTTACACTAATGCCGATGCCGATGCCGATGCCGAGACCGATGCCGAGACCGATGCCGAGACTGATGCCATGACCCAATGCCCCGCATTCAGAGTGTTGATCTTAAGGATAATGACAATAGCAGTTTACAGTGATAAAAAACTTTTCAAATTATCAATATTCACATTAATGCCGATGCCGATGCCAACGCCGAATAATGCGGGGGTTTTGGCATGAACATGATTGACGCTAAATATAATAACAATAGCAGTAACAATCATAGAAACCTTTTCCACATAATCAAAATTCACACTAATGCCAATGCTGATGCCGATGCCGATGTTCATGCAGATGTCAATGCCAATATCAATTATCGCAGTGGTTACACTTAATTTCCCTTTAAATCTCATACGCACCCTGATGACCGACTGAAACCTGCAATGTATCTTGATACTCACTAAATAAAACATATAAATAACATATAATGATACAAATATACGCCTCATGTTGCCACAAGTCAGCCTAATTCGGTGAGGATTTTTGAGGAGATTCCAGGTAGCTGGACCTAATGATGTCCCCAATCAGCAGTAGTGGCGTGACGGTCGATCTCCCTCTTGGGGCCGGTGATGCCGAATGCTCCAAGACGTTGTCACCCCCTCCATGGACTTCCTCACCTCCTTCAAGTGGCCCCATTGGAAGCGGCGCTGGAGTCGGCACTGGATCGATGCTCTCCCTCTGGTGTTCTACTCCTGAAGGACCGGCGCTAGCAGAACTGGGCTCCCTGACTGGATCGATGCTCTCCCTCTGGTGTTCTACTCCTGAAGGACCGGCGCTAGCAGAACTGGGCTCCCTGGGGATCTCCTCCTCCCTTGGTTCATCTTTTTTCAAAGGTACATGCGGTACCATTTCCTCCCCCTTCACCATCCAGCCCCTGAACCGTTCCATCATCATTTTAAGGCCCCGAACCTCGGCCTCCAGCACATCGACCCTCTTCCTCAACTCCTGATTGGTGGCATTCTCGGGAGCCGAGCTGCCTTGTCCACCAAATCTCCCGACAACCCTCATGCCATTGGCGTCAAAGACGAGAGGGTATAGAGTTGCTGAATTTGGCCGGAAATGTCGTCAAAAGTTTTGTTTATGACAAAATGAAACTCACATCCTTCCGGAATAGATGACTTTCTAACCTCAGCGTCAACGTCGATAATCTCCCTCGCCTTCCCTTTGGCCTTCCTGGATTTTCGTTTTGGTCGGGGTTCAGGCCAAATCTTGAAATGGGGCGGCGAATCGATCTCTATCGGGCTCGGGCTCAGGGTCGGTGTAATTTTGGGCGTTTGAATCCGAACAGCCACTTTTCGAGACCGAAGCGTCATGCCAGTTCCACCTGAAGCTGATGCAACGTGGGAAGCTGGGGGAATCACCTTTAGAGTCACCTTGGTGACTTTCTTCTTGTTGCTTGGCCCCGGTATTGGAGGCATCAGCTCCCGGGGCTTGCTGGCTGCCGCTGGCCTGGGAGTCGACGTGGCCTTGGCTCGATCATCAACATCCCAGATACATTTTACCTTGACCCGGTTGCATGAACCACACGCCGTCCTCTTGCCTTTCATGCAAATATACCTTGGCCATCGTTCGAAGCAGCGTCGGCAACACTAAAGATGCCAAAGGGATTGTAAGAAACTGTTTGGAACACAAACATCAACTTACCTGTTCCCTCGTACGAGGCTTTGTCTCAGCCACAACCTTCGCCTTCTTCACTGGCATTTCCTCCAAGACTGAATCTCGGCGTTGTCGCTTCAACCTTTTGGACCCCGAACTCGGCTTCGGTATTTCCTGCACCTCCATATCCCTCTCATCACGCTCCTCCGACTCCACCATCTTCTCCCCCTCATCAGCCCCCACCTTCACAGTATCGTCAATCATCAAAACATCCTCCTCCTCCTCCTCCTTAACCTTTTCCTTTTCCTTTCCCTTCTCCTTCTTCTTCTCTTGGCCTTTCTCCTTCTCCTTCTCTTTACCCTTCTCTTTCTCCTTCTCTTTCTCCTCCTCTTTCTCCTCCTCTTTCTCCTCCTCCTCTTCGTCCTCCTCATCCTCGTCCTCCCACTCCTCCTCGGTCATCTCCTCCTCAGTCACCTTCTCCTTTCCCTTCCCCTTCTTCTTGCTCTCCTTGTTCGATGGAGGTGGTCTACTTGTCATCATCGGGAATGTGTAAGGCCGTTTGACTAAGTTGATGTCGGTGTCAGTATCAATGATAGGAGGTTCATGTTAATCGCCAAGAATACAATCAGTAATGTCCTGAAAACATATAAATACAGGAATAAAGGCACTGACTGAACTCATTTGTCCACCATCCATACCTCGGCCCCTTGTACTCCGGTGTGCGCCGTCCATCATAATTTGGCTCATCGATGATCTGGGAATCGTATTTGGTGATCTTCTCCCATTGAGGGAGGATCTTTGGAGGGTCGTAATTGTCGCGATATTGCTGGGCTGCACTCAGAATAAGTCTCAGGGCATGCACCTTGATCCCCTTCGAAGTGGCGTCCTGATACAGCTCCATAACCTTAAACTATTTCCATTATTTTTAAATCAAATGCTAGTATATATATACATGCAGTAACACTCACTACGTCTTTCGTGATCTTGAGCATGAAATGCTCGCGTCGAGCTTGGTTTGCTTCCCGTTTCAACAACGGCAAAGCTTCGGCCACACGTGCATGAAGTTCGTAGATTTTTGCTTGATAGTCGATGGGCACAGGTGATTGAGTCATTGTAGAGGCTGTAGAAAGGGCTGGAAATGTGTAAAGACTTGCAAAATGTCGGTGAATTCACCGAAAAAATCTCCGAAGGGTTTTTTGATCTGGCCAAACTTGCACAAACACAGCACACGTCATCGGGATTCTCCATCGGCATTCCTAGCATTCAATTCATCTCTCATGGCTCGATCCAAAGGTGAGCTACTACACCTTCTACTCCACGCAGATGTCTTTTTAATGAAGTCATGGTATAATATAGTAAACGTCAGGCGTATGCAGTCCTTTAGTACTAGTTTGTCACTCCGGGATGACTCTGGTTGTTAGAGCCCACTGTGTTGAAAACTCTCAAGGATTTGCCACCCTTGACTGGTATGTGATATTTCATAAGTTGAGAATTCCGCTGAATCATCATCAATCAGGAAAGTCCTTCTTCTCTTTTGGCAGCCCTGATGTGGGCCCATCAACATCGACATTGAAGCTCGAAGGAGCCAAAGGGGCTGACACAGAAGCGAAGGTTAAGGTCCACGCAGTCGCAGGACCTTCAAAGGCAGGGGCTAGTCAATCCATGCGGGGTTGGCCAAGCAGTGAGTTACATGATGCCGGCATAACTTTCGTCTTCACGTTTGATATCTCTCTAGGATCAGCATTTGAAACCTTTCAAATGTTGAGTAACCATGGCGATCAGGACGACACCAACACCATCGTTAACGCCAGGGCCGATATCGCAGTCAGGCCGAATCCCAACACCGATGCCGATGCCTACACCAACACCGAGGCCGAGGCCGATACCGATGCCGAGGCCGATACCGATACCGATGTCGATTCCACCTCCGTTTCTGAACCTGATACCCACACTGACACTGAGAAATGTAAGTTCCTAGTATTGATTTGAACATATACACTGATTTCCGGTTATCATCAAGCCCCTTCCCCATTCCAACATGCCCGAACAAGTAAGGGGAAACGAAAATCTGAGGATGCTGGACTCTATCAACAACGGCTAAGCAAGAAACAGAAGAAACTGAGGTATGGAACATTGATTCACCAGTTCCCTTCAAGACATCGGCTTTGGATCGAACATGAAGAAGAAAACATCAAGCATGATTTTCGGTCATGTGTGGTGGAAGCGGCAAGGCTTAAGATGGTAGTTGACAAGAACATGGAGACCATCCTGAGCCTTGACAAGGCAATTCACCAATTGCAAAGTTGAAGGTAGTTGGAACATCAATGTAGTTTTTTATTGATTGACATGTGTGTGTGTGTGTGGAAAAACAAAATTGTGAAGGTCTGGGTGAAAAATCAAGGTAACAAACTGATCAATATTGATCACTGGTAATGTTGGCCCAGCGGTCTAAGACGAATATCACCCACCCCCCCAAATCTCGGCCCAGTGGTCTGAGATGAGTGACAGTCATCCCCCCAAATGTCGGCCCAACGGTCTGAGACGAGTGACAGTCATCCCCTCAAATCTCGGCCCAACGGTCTGAGACGAGTGTCACCTACCCCTCCAAATCTCGGCCCAACGGTCTGAGACGAGTGACAGTCATCCCCTCAAATCTCGGCCCAGCGGTCTAAGACAAATATCACCCACCCCTCCAAATCTCGGCCCAACGGTCTGAGACGAGTGTCACCTACCCCCCCAAATCTCGGCCCAACAGTCTGAGACGAGGGTCACCCACCCCTCCAAATCTCGGCCCAACCGTCTGAGATGAGTGACAGTCATCCCCTCAAATCTCAGCCCAACTGTCTGAGACGAGGGTCACCCACCCCTCCAAATCTCGGCCCAACGGTCTGAGACGAGTGACAGCCATCCCCTCAAATCTCGGCCCAACGGTCTGAGACGAGTGACAGCCATCCCCTCAAATCTCGGCCCAACGGTCTGAGACGAGTGTCACCTACCCCCCAAATCTCGGCCCAACGGTCTGAGACGAGGGTCACCCACCCCTCCAAATATCGGCCCAGTGGTCTGAGACGAGTGACATTCATCCCAGCCAATGTCGGCCCAGCGGTCTGAGACGAGGGTCAATCAACCCAGCCAATGTCAGCCCATTGGTCTCAGACGGATTACAATAGGCCGGCTCTACACTCGGCCCACCCGTCTCACACGGCATATATTACACTCCTGGGTTGCCCCGTCAAGTACCTAACAATAGTAATTTCTCGGCCCATCTCGGCTGGCCCGTCTCAAACCCAACATTGTCAACCTTAGTTGACTGGTCACACTCAGGATAAGTCATGTCATGGTCTGACCTGGAGACCTCCCCACCATCCCCTCAGGATTCCTGCTCCGGCTCACCAATGTTGTCCTTGCAGGCGCTGTGTTCCTTGTTGTTGTCATACTAGGTGGTCCGGATGTAGTGGTGGTGATGGTGGTAAACGATAGACGCATTTATTGAACGCGAGTGGAGGCTCAATCACGACTCACGTGATTCGTTTGTTGAATCTTATCTTATTATCTATCTTATCTTGCTGACTAAACGGGTGAGCTGGCTCAAGTTGGGAAGCATCTAAAAAAGGAAGGAGCTTGTGTGGGCTCTAAATCCGTTTTCCTGATGACTTTTTCTCTTGGCGTCTGTCATGCATGGCTCTTCAAACCCCACAACAACCGCAAGATGCTCGCATCGTGCTTCCACTAGTTCCAGCAAACCCTCCAACACTCGCAGACTCATTAGTAACGCAGTTAAATTTAAACACAACGTTATATCCAGTGCAAGTGAGAACATTAGGCACTTCGCCCATTTGTGCTGATGCGTACCTTGCCTTCCATCAAGGTAGCAGCCCAGGTAAGTACTTATTGTGCCCGATGTTCTACCTGCACTTCATCCAGCTGTGGCACCACCCTGGTTTGCCCCTGTACAGCGGCAACTTAATCGCATGGACACCAATGTAGCAAAGGTGCTTCGGCTTTCATCACTTCAACAATGGTTAGTATGGGTTAACCTTGCTTCTTAAGATAATCAATGCTGCCAATGGTGATGGCTCAGTCCATAGCTTTGCAACTGTCTGCTTCGATGATGGGAGTGACCCTACTGCCGTACCAGTACGCATATGTTCAATTCTATCTCATACTATGGGCATGATCACTTACAAATGCATTTGACAGCACAATTTGCCGTTTCTTGCGTCAATTGTAGTCATTGATGCACTTTCAATGGTCAACACTGGCCGTTATTTAACTGGATATGGTGTCCATCCCCTTCCAAACACTGTCATTGCACGTCGCCGCCTTGTGAAGATTTCCATTGGTTGTAGAACATTGGAAATGAACTGAACCCCTTGTGTACTTGTCGTCAGAATTCCATTCCATCGAATACAGGGAGGAGGAAGGTTCTTGGGAGGATTAATAGAAAGATTGAAAGTAATATATACAAAATCATCGTAGGTGATAGTGGTGGAGCCATGATCCCAAGCCACTGTGGGAAGTAGAACCAATATACAGTAGTGGTGCTGCCAGTGATAGTACAAAAATCAGTGTTCAGTCCACTGAATTGAGGGCCATTACTTTTCAATGGAACCATTGACCAAGCTTATGTAGTGGTTCAGACACTGATCAATAATCACTAGCCACTACTTAGCAGCAAGGATACAAACACTACAAAGAATGTAATATTGTCAGTAGAGGTCTGTCATGCAGGTCCCATGATCAATAATTATAGTAATATGCGCAATATGTGGAAATGAGGTTATCGAACTAACGATATATAATGTTACTTCTACCATTTCCTTATGTGGTACATTAGCTCAGCGGTAAGTGTATATATGGTAAGTGCAACCTTGATAAGGTAGGGGTCATCCATCTGTTTCGAAGGTCACATGACCAGCGTGACAGCATCTAAATGAGGCAAGAACACGGTCAGTCGCGTCAATAAACGCGCTTTTATAAACATTAAAGCCCAATATTGTAAAAATTGTTCCTAGCAATCTGAGATAAACAAAAATGACACGGATATACCCATTTATATCCAAAAAATATCATGATCTGCGTGACTTATAATCCAATTTCACACAAGTAGCTCAAGATTGTGACCATGTCGCGAAAAAAACGAAAGACAATGGCCTCCATTGCAAATCTGCAAATGGCCGACATCTCCAAAAGACACAAAAAGGGAAGGGTAGTGGATTCCGAGTCAGATAAAGAGAATGTATGCATTATCTCCCAATTCTTCCAACCATAATCTAACCATGACTTTTCTGGGCAGCAACCTCCCATCTGTGATCCCATTCCTACTCCTAGCCAGCAATCCGAGTCATCTACCATGCTGTCAACTTTTCGGTGCCATGTCAGAAAAGGAAGTTTAGTCCCGAACCAAGACACCAGACCCACCTTTGGAATGTATTCCATAATTGTAGAGCAAGTTCTCGACCATCGCGCCATTGATAAGGATGACACATCAGATCTTGATCAATCCCTTCCGGAACCTGAAGCGGCTGTTTTAGAAGTGGAGGAGGAAGATGGCAATAACACTGACCTTGATTCCGACACCGAAATTGCATCAATACCATTGCCGGGACCACTGCAAGGTTACGAATACACACCCTTTGTGCCAAAGGATGAGCCTCAAGTGCTGCCAGGACATAAAACCATATCACCTACCCTGCATGATGCCATCACAGCGCTTGCCGACCTCCAATCCATTGTTAGGCCAAGGCGTAACAAGGGTGCTGGTTTTAAAGATCCCGATCTGGATCTCTGGACGCGAGCACGGCTGGAAGGCATGTTATCAATGCTACGTATGTACACGAACCCGGAATCGGGAATTTACAATGCCTGGGGGGCGTCTGGCTACCAAGCAGCTATAGGAATGGGTCAGGGACGGTATTGTGGGCGACGTCTTCGAGAACTTTGTCGGGCATTCCTCGCAGACTGAACCATGACAGTCCTTCCAATAAATCTGTACGGAGACTGGAACGAGTCCCTGCTAGTTGACGAACAACTGTGCAATGAGATCAACATTTTTTTGATGTCAATCGGAAATGAGATCTCGGGGGAAAAACTTAAGGATTTTCTTCATCACTCGGACATCAAGGAGAAGTTTGGAATTGATAGGAATATCAGTATCTGCACAGCTCACCAATACCTTAACACTCTCAGATACCGTTACAGGACAACGCCGAAGGGACAGTATGTTGACGGCCATGAACGTGCCGATGTCATCTATTACCGCGATAACATGTTCTTGCCACAGTGGTGCCAGATACAAGAGCGGATGGCTGCCTGGGATGAGCGGTTGGTTGAATTAGCTCCTCAGGGTCCAGGTCGTCAGGTAATCACTTGGTTCCACGATGAATCAATTTTTTATGCACACGATCGTCGTAAAAAAGGCTGGTACCATAAAGATGCAGCGGCAAAGCCTTACATGAAGGGAGAGAGTGCATCCTTGATGGTAGCGGATTATGTCTCGGCGGACTTCGGGTGGCTTCGTTCTCCTGATGGAAAAGAATCAGCTAGACGACTCTTTAAGCCAGGGAAAAACTGTGATGGATATTTCTCGAATGAAGATGTCCAAGACCAGGCAAAAACAGCAATGGAGATTCTGCAATGGCATTATCCTCAGTATGACCACATTTTCATTTATGATAATGCAACAACTCACTTGAAAAGGGCCGACGACGCCCTATCGGCTCGGAAGATGCCCAAGAACATTCCGAAGGAAGGGTTGAATTGGGGGATTGAGGTAACGAAACGCGATCCAACGAGTGGGAAACCGATCTGTCAACCAAATGGAAAGTATGAGAAAATCAAAATCCGAATGAATGGTGCTCGTTTCACCAATGGGGAACCCCAGGATCTTTATTTTCCACCTGGACATCAACGCGAAGGAGTTTTCAAGGGAATGGCGATCATTCTAGAGGAGAGAGGGTTCAGGGATATGTCAAAAGCACGCGCAGAGTGCAAGGACTTCAAGTGCCAGCCCGGAGCGACCAATTGTTGCTGTCGTCGGATCCTATACAATCAGCCCGATTTTACACATGTCCTATCGCTTCTGGAAATTCTTTGCAGATCGCATGGTGTCCAAGTACTCTTCCTGCTGAAATTTCACTGTGAATTAAACTTTATTGAACAGTGTTGGGGCCATGCAAAAAGTATCTACCGAACTTACCCGGCATCGTCTCGTGAAGACCAACTCGAGGCCAATACCCTTGCAGCGCTAGAATCAATTCCATTGTCATTGATGAGAAAGTTTGCTAACCGGTCACTACAATTCATGGACGCTTATGCTCAAGGTTTGAATGGGAGACAGGCGGCATGGGCTTCAAGAAAGTATCGGGGGCATCAAGTACTACCAGAGAACATCATGGAACATCTGGGAAGAGAAGGCATCGTGTAAACCCAGTGACTGATCGGACATAAACGCATGAACTGCTTAAAAGGTCAATCAAATCTTGATCACTTTATAACTCAATGCATACTAAACCAATCTCTAGATAATTTTGAGATCTAATTATTAATAGTATATAGAACATTTCCTAGGGAGCTGATCTTATAATTTCTTCCTCGATATGGTGAAAAGTACCTTCCATAGTTTTTCCGGCGTGTACTTGCCTAATTTGATTGGATGTGTCACTAAAAGTGTCACGTCATGTGACCTTCGAGACAGATGGATGACCCCTACCTTAGAATGCTGAGGGTTTGAATCCCGAAAATGGCAATAATAATTAAATGTCACTGGTAGTGAACTATATATATTTTTGTGTCACATATATACACTGAAATTCAGTGGTAAAACCACTGATATTCATACAGCAAAACAAGTCATTCAGTGGTTGAGATCAGTGGTTGGAAATTCAGTGGTTCCACTACTTTACAGTGTCACTACCTACAAATAGGTGGACTGGACCACTGCTTATCAGCGGCGCACCTTCCCTCAGTGAAGCGCTCTGCGACGTCAGGCAACGAAATGTTGGTCCAGATATCTGCGATGAAGACAGTTACTCTAACTTGGCCCACGCCCCAGCCTTCTCCGGCGCTTTGCTCTTGCGCGAAAGCGTCATGTTTATCATAAAGAAGGTCCAGTGGAGGTAAGCAGCACTGATATTCCGAAGAAATGTACCAGGTCAATTGACCAGCCTGCGTGAGAAAGGAAATTTTCATCCGAGTTGTGCTTTCCCCGCACCCCCGCCTTACTCTACCTCACATCTCAAGGTTATGAAGGGCGGTGACGATTATGAACTGTATGACGATAAAGATTATGAGGTGCTCTCCGAACTGGAGGGAAAGTTCAAAACGGGCGAGTGAGAGTTTTGGCTTGATGGTTCGTTATCAGGGAGATTACCCTCAGTGGACTTCACGGCGACAAACAAGGAACCAGTGGATGGAAATGACTTAGCAATAAACGCCGTCTTGGATTGGATTGGATTGATTGTATCGATAGGGCACGTTCCACTCGGTCCTAGATATTACTGTTCCCAACTCACCAGCGGTATGCCATTTTTCAGGACAAAGACAAGGCCCGACATTCGAACAGAGCGCATCGCTTGGAATGAAAGCTGGGAGAAAGATCTCTCTGTGTATCATTCTATTCCAGCCAAAACCTTATCTGCCATTGTGCGATCACATCCACGTCCACGGTGCGAAAAGTTTCCAACGGATGCAGAGACGGAATCTGTCGCCATCCTCAACAACGTGCAGATCACAAAGGCCATCTGCGATCTACAACACGATTTTGCTCACCGCATGGTAGAATCGCTTGCAACTGATAATTTCGAGGCCAAGTGGCGAGATCTTCCTGATGCGCGAAGGCGAGAGTTGGTTTTGGAAGGCATATGCCGAGCCTCGATCAACGCAGGGCCCGGGATGGAGGCGAGGCGAATTTGGTGTCCGGAGATCACAGTCTGTGGATTGGCAGACCATCAAGGAGCAGGTTTCATGGCTCTTGCCAATAATCTCATACCTGCGGACGTTCACTCCCCATTGGTTGAACCCACGTATGTCTCTCATCCCGTCATGGATGTGGTACTACAGGATGAAGGCCCTGACGGAAGGAAGGGTGTTGATTTGCGTGCGTTGCGCCTTGAACGTATCTACTTTCTTTCCACGGTCGCCTGGCAGATCCTGCTTGCTGTCGTAAGTTTCACTGTTCATACGTTATCACATGCGGCCAATTCAAGTCACATCTCATCAATAGCACGGCGTTGAGGAGCCGTCCTTCATTGCAATACCAATTGACAGTGCCAAGCGGCGCATAAAACGTTTTGCCGCTAGGGATTTCGGTCCAGACGAGGCTGCCCGGATGATGCGCGAATGCAGAGAAGGTTACAAGGGTGCGCGTCATAATTGCTGGCATTGCCAAAAGACGGAGAAGAGTGGCGAGAAGTTTTCTGCATGTGGCATCTGCAGACAGAAAGTCAATCGTTACATTCGCTATTGCTCCAAGTACGCAGCTTCCCATATATATATATATATATATATATATATATATATATATATGCCCTTGGTACTAAAATTGTTTTTTGTTCGTCAGGGAATGCCAACGCGCGGACTGGAAAATGCACAAGCAAATTTGCGGCAAACTCGTCGATCCTCAATTTGGTGTCCCCAAGCGTGAGCTGGTTGACGATAACGAACTCATTCCGTCACCGGACCCTTCATTTCGTCGGACGCCTGCTCTCTTGCATCAGATATGCGATTTGAAATCATTTCCAGAGGCCGACTACGTTGTGAGGCAAAAAAAACCTCCCTCATTTTATTTTCCTTCCCACTGATGTACAGCGTAGATTATGCACCCTGACCCACTTAACGGGCGGCGTCTTCGTCTCCTACCAGAAGGTACATCCACTCACTCATTCTTGGTCCTTAAGCTGATGCTCTCTCTATTCCAACCAACCCAGTCCCCGGTCGGAGAGAGTTTCTTGTGATGAGACGCAGAGGTACGGGTTATCAAACTGACCATATGATGATGATGACATCACACTTGTTGGCGTCCCCGAGTCTCGGGCTGATTTTTGTTGCTACAGCACTTCAAAGCGGTGATCCTGTGGCAGTCCAGTGGATGTTCCAATTGCTCACCGAGTATGCTGGACCTGTGGGATTCTCTGTGGGATTGCTGAAACAACAGCTCGAGGCCGAGTATGGTGTGAATTTGGACACTGTTCCTGTCCCTGGAGTGCTTATGCCTATGACTACTGAAGAAATGGCCATCGTGGATCGCTCAGGGCGCGTAAAAGCGGAGGACGCAGATTGGATTCGATAAGGTGCTCGGCAAGTTGTTTGATGGGGGGGAGCAAAAAAAGTCGTCTAAGCCGATGGAATGAGTAGCGTACCACGGATACCAGGAGTACATACCTTGAGAACTTAAAAACTTACAGCCCCACGTTTATGTAACGGCAACGCAACAACGTACTCATTTCATCAAGCAAATGCCACATCACCCGGTAGGTTGTTGTCAGAAGAGAGAAATGCTCGAAGGTAATCTGTTGTCCGTTTACTGCAACAGCTTACTGGGTTCATTTTTAAAAAAGGGACCGACATAGTAAGAGAAAATGAGCGGAATCGTCACCCGAGGCGCACATTCCTACACCCTCTCGGACATATTCTTCACCTCAGTGACGATCTCTTTGAACTTTGTCGCCCCTTCTTCCTCATTTCCACCACTCCTGAGGAGTAGTGGGCGATGCCACCAGAAGATCCTCGAATACCGAATGGGTTGACGGACTGAATGGTTGACGGACAGTTTGACGCACGTGGCCAACGGTCGCCCTTTCATTACATAATTTCATTGTTTTAGCTTCGGTTCTTTTACGAATCTGTCTGTTCGCGATTGGATATCACCGGTATTCGCAATACCAAGATGTACGTTCATGTTGTTCTGGGAGACCGAGTGTTTAAAAACATATTATTATCAGTTCGCATTTCTGCATCAATGTCGCGGCCGCTTTGCACAATTGCGCATGCAGTACATGCGACGATTACTGCGATTCTGCAAAGCCAAGTGCCTGAAGCCAAGGTTATTCCATAGCCAGGTACCAGCCCTCACGTCACCAAGCACTGCCTTTCGTCGAATACATTCATCCGGGTTCAACCTAGCTGGAGTATGCCGAATCTTACGTATATAAGACCGCAGAACTCCCAGAACTCCCAACTGAAGTCCCACCTACCTCACCTAACACTTCGTCATGGCGTATCCTCATCCCGGCTTGTATCGACTCAAAGCTTTTCCTAATGGTCCTATTGGTGGAATGTATGCCACCAGACACGGCATTGACGAGCCTATCACGACTGCAGCCGCAGTTCCTCCCCTCTATGAGCGACAGATCGTACGTGCAACACTACTCAGTTGTGTGCTGACTACAATATGGGATGTAGTGGGACGTTCGTGGGGGCCACGGAGATCTGTTTGCAATCTTGATGGGCCCTATAGGCATCGGTGCAGGCTTCTCCTTCCATAAGTCGCTCCCAGGCGAGCACATCATTCTTGAGGAGCCGCCGAAAAGGTTTATCCTGCGACGCGTTCCCGGCCACAAAGATGTGTATATGTAAGTACAGGTCCTCTGGACTTGCCTCGGACTGATCTTCTTGTTACTCAGCATCCAACTCGTGAACCCACGCATTGGCGTAGATTATGTAATTGGCGTCAAGCATGGCACTGTAAGTCCTGTTACTTGTCCTCATACATATGGCAGCTACTAATAGGTCACCAGCTTACCGTTGAATCGTTCCGCCACGGAATCCCGGTGGAAGATAGGCCAGCCTGGGAATTCCTCCCAGCTCATTTGCCGGAATAGTGGATTTATGTAACATAGCCGGTGTACGATATTGTTGAGTGGAATGATATTTGTCGTGTTTTGCATCTCCTCGTGCTATACTACTCAACATGCCGCGGCACTTCGTCCAATCACCTCGGCAGATCACTTCCTGTTGGCCTGAACACCGAGGATCAGAATGGATTTCTGTGGTTATTGGTCATCGGATCTCAATCAGCAGCATGCTGGGGCGAGCTTTGCACAAATTGGTGAGAATTTGGACCGGGTTCCGTGACTCACCTCGGCGCCCGTCCGCTCACGGTGAGTACCCGCGTTATCTACTCGACGCAGATACTTAAATAGGGCTAGTTTGATAACAGATAATAATCGCAACAAAAGATAATCACGAAACTGTTACATACATTCGACCGATAAGCGCTCGACCTCGTTGAACGCCTGACCTCGCCTATAAAATTTAAAATAGATCAGATGTGTTTGATAAGTAGTCTCCTAAACACCCTGAGTTCGGCATTTGGTAGTTACCGCATGCTCTTATTATAAAATCGACACTGTTCCCCGTCAATATTTCTCAACTCCTCACCGTCACCCAATGCCTATCTTTGCTGTCGAACCGCCTCCGCCGACCAAGCTCGGTCGTTATCGCCAGCTTGCGCCCCGTGCCGCCATTCATGTGTCGCCATTGGTTCTTGGCGGGATGAGTATCGGCGACAAATGGGCTGACCACGGCTTCGGTAAAATGGACAAGGAGTCCTCCTACAAGCTCCTTGACGCCTACTTTGACGCCGGTGGAAACTTTATCGATACTGCCAGCAACTAGCCAGTGCTCCATCCCTTCTCTATGTATATGCTTGGTCGTGCTGACCCCTATTCCAGCCAAGATGGGTCTTCGGAGGCAGTCATCGGCGAATGGGCCGAAGACCGAGGGGTCCGCGATCAGCTGATCATTTCCACAAAGGTTATTTTATTATTTTATTATTATTTATATTTCTGCGGCATAACCCCCCTTCGTTGCAGTACACCAACAACATATACGTCGGCGACAAGTCCATCAAGCAACATGTCAACTACGTCGGGAACAATCTCAAGACTCTCAAGATCAGCTTTGAAGCCAGTCTCAAGAAACTCAGAACGAGTTACGTCGATATACTCTTTGTCCACTTTTGGGACCTGCACACCTCTGTCGAGGAAATAATGGACGGCCTGCACAACCTTGTCGTCCAAGGGAAAGTGCTCTATCTCGTGCGTCTTTCCCATCCCTCATTTGTCCGTCTTCTTTGCTGACTCTGCAAGCCTTTTGTAAGGGCATTTCTGACACTCCCGCCTGGATTGTGACCAAGGCGAACGCGTACGCCCGTCAATTCGCCAAGACCCCGTTTGTCGTCTTCCAAGCGGCGTATTCTGTTGTGCAACGTGATATCGAGCGCGAAATCCTTCCCATGTGCCGTCACGAAGGTGTGTGTATATCTGACCCCCCCCCAAAAAAAAAAAAAAAAAAAACTCAAAATTTTAAAAACCTCCACTTCATAAAGGTATTGCCCTCACTTTGTGGAACGTTCTCGCTGGTGGTCACATCAGGTCTGATGAGGAGGAAGAAAGGCGCCGCAAGACTGGAGAGCTCGGACGCACTGCGTGGGGGTCCTGGGAGCGCAACGCTGACGAGAAAAAGATGTGTGATGCCCTCGAAGTTGTTTCCAAGCAAGTCGGCGCGAAGAACATTACCGCTGGCGAGTAGTATTGGAGCAAGGTTCTAGCGATGGACAGCCCGCTAACGAAATGCCTATCGTCTTTTTTGCAGTTGCCATTGCGTATACGATGCACAAGGCGCCGTACGTGTTCCCGATCATTGGAGGCCGGAAGATAGAGCACTTGCATGCCAACATCGAGGCTCTCAGCGTCAGCCTCACTGATGAACAGATGAAGTACCTCGACGGCATTCTCCCATTCGACAAAGGCTTCCCTGCGAGCTTGATGGTGCGTTCTTTTTTTCATTTTTTCGATCCTCAGAGCTGATACTCACCTTTTAATCAGGGAGAGTACGGTACTTACCCTTTCCTTCTTACGTCCTATGCGACATTCGATCCCCAGCCGCTTGTGCCTCCCGTTGCACACACCAGCAACTGATCGCACAGCGCGGACCTGTGGGTCAAAATAATTTTTTTTGGATTCAGATAATGTACAAATACGACTCTTTGCCCATGTACAAACTTGGCTCGTTTCAGAAATCATATCTGGGTTTTTCTTTCTTTCTCAAAAGCATTCTCTCACGCGGTGCAGTATGTAAAGAAATTAGTCTTGTATACAGGTAACATGCCTTGGATGCCACTTGCCACTTTCACCGTCTTTTCCACTTTCTATCCATACTCGAGCCACTGGGGGAACGTGTGATTCCATGGAGAGGACACGCTGACAACTTGTGCATCGATCTACAAAGATGCCTTCGTAAGAGCATAGGAAATCCTTTTAAAAAACGCTATCGTGAGGAACAAACAATGAAAAGAAAAAAGCGGAGTGAAATGCACCATAAAGACTTGAAAGGAAACACGAGGGTGCGAGTGAACCATCTTGGCCAGCTGTTGTGAAAGGTCCTGATACGCAGCATAGTCAGATTTGGAATGTGGTGCTTTCTGGAAAAAATTTTTTTTTTGTTTTCTTTCGAGTCAGAAACATTCTGTTTTGTGTGATACTTTGGTAAAAATATACTTCACTCTTTCACGGGGGCCAAAAGCGGTTACGGTTTCGATAACGAGGGCAGGTAAATTATTTCCGTGTCCGAGTGTTATGAAAACCGTTAGGACATCGGGCACGGCAAAACGGACGATCACGGGTCGAGTTATTAATAATATTTGTGGTGCGGGACGTGTACGTGTCCAGATGTGCAGTTTGGATTGGTGGGATCTGTTGAAACTGCGGATGTAGTCGGGTAGATCTTGTGGACGCAGCGGGCTGTCGTGGTCGTTCCCTGGAAACAGCGATTCCGTGTTTAAGGGAGATGACAGGTAAGGTTTTGGTGATTCTGGCGATAATGGTCGTCTGATTCAACGAGGCGGGAAAAAAAAAAAAAAAAAAACACGGTGTTAGCATTTAAACCACGTTGAAAGAAGAAGGAAAAGAGGATATCGAACCTGCGTTTTAGATTCTGCCTGCTGCTGCGACTGTGTGATTTTATATCGCTTTTGTCGGCCTTTTCGCTTTCCTGGGCAGAGCGCAAGGCAGCCTGCATCGGTTCTGAGCATAACGTGTTCTTGAAAGTGTTTATTTTCTGGAAATCTTGGAGAATCTGTTGAGATGGGACGTCGCTGGTGGTGGGAGGACGAAGGAGCTGCAGGGGAACCTGTCGAAATGCCTGCAGGTTCTCGTGCAGCTCTGAAACAGACTGGATATGGGTTCGTAGCGAGGCAAGTCGGGATGAAGGTTCTACTTCCATGGGTCTGTTGGTACTAGTTCAACGCGTAGTGCTGACCACCCAAAACGGACAGATGCTCGTGACTGATGATATGACGGCACACTACAGCTGAGCCGGCCCGTTCACTGCCAGCAGCACCGTCTGCAAACCCAAACCCATCCACCTACCCACTTCCCAGCACAGAACAACTAACTATGCCACCGCAGCCAGGAGTGTTCAACCTCCCTTTTACTGCGACTCACAGCTTGAAATCACGAGTTCACCACGCTGCCGACTCCATGATCTCCGATGTGAACTACCAGCAGCACCACCAGGATCAGCAGCACTCCCAGCACACGGCACCGCATCACCACCATCACAGCTCCAACTATGTGGTCGCAGGGCCCAGCTCTCGGACACACGGTATGCCATTGCTTTTTTGTTGGGTCGTCTCCGTTGGTGTTCATCTTGGCGTTCATCTTGGCGTTAGGTTCGTTGGATGACGGCAAGAGAGACAGGAAGAGACGAGAGATCGCCGGAAAATTAAGCAAGGAAATGAATGATAGGAGGGACGAGTGAGTTTCCCGTTTTTTCATTGTTCTTCATCTCTTTCTCCTCTAATGAATCATTTCCCAAGTGGACGGCAATTTACGGAAAGTATAACCGCGTTGCACAGTACCGCAATACAGCTCTCTCATCGCCCGGAAATTGTCCCAATGTACACGCTACGCATCTACGTACTCTCTCTCGAACGATCCGCTATCCTTGCCCAGCTTGAGGGCGAGGAGCGGCACTCGCTCGACGCAGTACAGACCACTTATGACGAGGAACGCGAGCGCGTGGAAGACGAGTGGAAGAGAGGGAGAGATAGAGTGAGGGAACGCTTGCTGGAAGGCATCGAGGAGCGTAGGCGGAGAGCAAGGGAGGAGAAAGAGGGTGAAGGAACGGTTGGAGGTAAGCCCGATTGGGCCCTCCTCCGCAGCTGACATTTGCATACTGATACTTTCCACCCGTCCCGCCCTGCCCTGCCCTGCCCCAGATGCCTCGCTGGACGCGCAATCCCGTCCCCACATCACGCGCAAACTTCGGAACAAGCTCGGCACTTCTCCACCGCCCACCCCGCTTGGCGCATCATATCCGGGTCTCACGAACGGTGTCGGGCATAACGGTAGCCTTCCAATAACCACGGGTCCATTCACTAACCCGCACTCGCTCGCCATCGACGAGCTGCCGTCACCGTTCCCACTTCCCCTAACGTCCACCACGTTTCCGAGTGGGCATGGCGGCAGCGGGGGGACTGGGGCTACGGGCGTAAGTGGTATCGGAAACGGGTCGAGACGGAGAACCAAGGGGACCGGGACGCACCAGAGTCAAGCAGGCATCGGGGGTCTCGGGAAGAGTCTGGCGATGTTGGCTGTGAGTAAGGAGAGTGAGATCGAGGCTGATCTGGGTGAGATTCGGAGGGGTAGTAAGAGACGGAGAGCTACGGCGATTTCGATGGGCAAGGCCAATATCTGACTGCGTATTGGTTATTTTTTTTTTCATTTACACAATGGGTCACCGTCCGATTGCATCTGAGCGACCCTGCAGATCGATTTACTGAGGATCATCACGTGATCTACTATTAAGCGCTACCATCACTCAAGGCATCAACCAATCAGTGGCAGCTCTGACTGGCAGAAACCATGCTTTGGATTCACATGAGCTCGACACATTGTGGCAAGGCGCCTACTTTCTTCAGCAGAAAGCCGTTGATATCCGGTTGGCATGGATCAAGCAGTAAGCAAACAGGCACAACAGGACATTCTTGTCGGAGACTCGGAGTACGACCGCCTGCTTCGTGGGTTGACAAGCCAGGGCAGTTTCCTCTCAAAGGTGATCTTCCCTGTTTGACAGTCGACGTCTATGGGTGTCTCCATTTTATCTTGGTTTGTGCTCTGCATTGGCTTCGTCGAGCGCTGTTTCTCATATATCTTCTGCTTGGCAGACTTGGTCATGCAGCATTCATTCACCTCTGGGACGGTGAGACCATCACAAGGGGGTAACTTGATTCAAGTCGCAGATCGCCAAAACACCTACCATGCGATCGGTGTCTCGACTAGTTTGTCCAGTGCTCTGCACTCGAAAGCGTCCACTCAGGCCAGTGGTGGTGGTGGTGGTGGTGGATCCGCCAGCCTCTCGTTCGCACAGCAGCTATATGCCAGTGCTTCTTCCAAGCCTGCTCAGATTAATATCGCGCAGTCTACCATTTCATCAAGCATTGTGGGCGCAGAGAGACAAACTAACAATAATGGTAGGAGCCATACGCTTTTGCTTCATCAATCTCACGACTCACCGTTTCACCTCCAGCACTACCGCCCGCGCTTTCCGTCTCACCATCTCGACCGCATTCCGCCGGAAGCCCCAACGACTCCTTGAGATCCAACGAGGCTTCCCCGTCAGCAACCGAGTTCCATCGAATACCCAGGAACTCTGTACCTAAACCTTCCGGCGGTCGAAGCCCCCCGCAGAACACGTCACAGAACTCCTCCCGCGGCGCAACAGCAAACCCGCACCCGAATCGCGGAGCCTTCCATGTATTCACGGTTTCCCCTCAACCACCCACCGATATCGGCGCCAACGCGATACCCCATCGTACCCAATCTCACAACCCTGTCCCTCAATCCCCAGCTCAAGTCCTCGCAATGCCGGTACACCATCACGCGACGGCGCCAGCACCAGCTCGGTCTGGTACACCCCGCGGATCCCCTAACCTGCAGGCGGCCTACCCTTCGCCGCCTAGTTCCGCTTCGAGCTCATCGGCGTATGTGGAGAGTCCACCGTACACGCCACTCCCCTCACAACCCTCCCCGCCGCTTCTGATGTCGCAGCCACCTTCGTATGAGTTGATACCGGACACACCACGGTCCGTGCACTCGCCGTCGCCAACTTCCAACCCACCAGTGCCGTCTTCTCCACGGTCTCGCGGATCGCGGACGCCTGAACGCAGAAATAACCAATCGCCGATTGCCCGAGGCTTATCTGCGCCCACCACTATTCGTGGTGCCACTCCAGGCCCAACGATGACAACGACAACGACGGCGAGCAGAGGCTTAGGCAGTGGAAACGACAATGGGGCCGTATCTGGGCTTTCAGACTCGTTTCGGAACTTCACGATGGGCGACGACGGAAATTCAGGTGGTAGCGGTGGATTTGGTTTTGACCAATTTGGAAGCGATAACGGTAGTTCTTTTGGCCAAATTGGAAGCAACGACAGTGATTCGCTTGGCCAAGTTGGGGGAGACGGTGGTTTATTCGGCCAACTTGGGAATGGGAATGAGGATGGTGGATATGATGGGGACCGGTTTATTATTTATAGTCCACCGACGCCCTCGTATGAGAGCGTAGATAGTGGATACCAGCGGCAAGGTCCCTACGCACCTGAGGTGACGGCTTCGCCACGGCATGATGGCTCCGGATATCAGCAGTATTCCGCCGATTCGTCTGGCCAATACGTTGGAGATCAGGGTCACCATCAGAACGACGGCGACAACAACTCGGGAAACGAATGGCAGTCACAGCAGTTGTCGAATCATCAGCAGACTCACCACCCTCAACAGCACCAGCACCAGCACCAACAGCACCAGCAAAGCCCTCATGCGGCCAACTCTGGCCAATCACCGTCTGCCTACACGCAGGTCTCGCAACAGGCTCATCAGACTTTCCAACAACAGCAACAACAACAGCAATATTACCCGTCGTCTGCGAGTCAGGGACAACAGAGCACATTGAATGTGCAACAGACCTCCAATCAGCATTATGCGTCCCACTCAACGCCCAATCTTTTGTATCCCCCGGGTGGTGGTGGTGGTGGTGTCTCTGGACAGGCACATCAACACACACAGCAACATCAATCCCAGAATACGAACTTCATTCCTCCTTCGAACCATGCCCATCAACAATACGCATCGCAACTTCCAGCGAACTCTCCACTGCAGCAGCAGCCTGGACTTGGCGGATTTTGTGGGCACCCGCAACAGCAACAGCATCATCCATACAGCGCTAGTACTTCTCCTCCACCGAACCAAATCCATCGGCCCCATACGGTACCAACCTCTCCCAATCCTCCATCACGGCAGTCCAGTCCTAGCAGTGGTGGGTCTGGTGGACAGTCACGCCCGTTCTATCTATCGCCACAACCACGATATCAGCACACTGCACCGATTCCATCGGCGCATGCCATGCCACACCCATTCATCTCGACTCCATCACCAGTAGCTGCTAGCGGACTCGGGGCAACGCCTCAACTTCAGGCTCAGTCGTACCAACAACCCACATTCGGCACCGGGTACGCACCCAGCCCGGGTTTCAGTTCTCCCACTACCCCGAATGCACCGGGTCAACCCCATCCAATGGCAGTTAGCCCGCCTCACGGCACAAACACGTACCCAATAGTGGGACTTCCGAGTGCGGGATTCAGCAGCACCTCCGCTAGCTCGAGTGCGGGCCAACCTCACCCTCATGCAAACACATACCCTATCGTGGGGCCCTCAAACAATGGTGCCTACATGGTACCTGCTCAGTACTCTCAGACGACGTTTCAAGGGCCGTCCCAGTCACCTAACGGAACGCAAGAGCAACCGAAAGATCCAGACACGGGTATAAACGCCCAGAAGATCGTGCAATATGCTAAAACGGCTGCTTCGGTGGCTGGGGTGGCGGTAAAAATATTCCAGGCTGCCGAAACGTTGACCGGAACCAACAACAGTGGTAGCAACAATGTTTTCTTCTAATTATTGGATCGGGGGTCTCATACTGCTACGCCACGTGATATCATGATATATATGTCCTACACAATCTCGTGGCGCCCGAGTATCTATATTATTGGCAAGCTGCTTTAGAATTCCTCTTCGAGTTCACAAGTTGGGCGCTTATAACGTAAGGCTGTAGCCCCGGGATTGCCGCTAAGGGGTACCGCAGTCTGCCATCCACAGCCCCAAGTCTGCATATATCTCTTCCTTGGAATGTAAGAGAAAAACGCAGATCCCTCAGACTGTAACCATTAACGCGAGATCTATTATGGCTCAGACTGTCGACGACGAGATACTCAGCAAGACACTGATAGCTTCGGTGTTGGATGAGTTGGACCGGGTTGATTCTCAGGCTCGACCTCCCGCGGATGAATACGCTGCTATACTCGATTCCCCACCAGCGTACGATGTCTTCGGGGAGGCATATGCACCGTGGCGTGCTGCAGACGAGGCGAAACTGGCCATTCTGGCGGCACTCGATGCAGATCCTGGTTTCGCTACTGCCGAGAAGGAGTTGAGGACAGCGATGCAGGCTTTGAAGGAAATGAAGGAGAAGAGGTACTATTCCTTTGCTTCCGCGCATTGGCTTGACCTAATAATGCTCTCGGTTTTCCTTCGTTCTTAGCTTACAATCGTTTGAGGCATTACATACCAAGAAACGGCGTTCCTTCGCTTCTCTGTTCAGCTCAAAGTCAAAGCAGAAAGCTTCCCAGGAGGTTCTAACCCGAGTTGACTCTACTCCTGTTGTTGAATCATTTGATATCAAAGACGGCGGCGAGAAGAACGGAGACATCGCCCAACTGGATATCAAAAGGAGCACGAGCCTCACGACTGAACTAACCGATAGCAATCAACTGGCCGCAGAAGAATTCAGGCGAGCCCACGAAGCAGAGGCGAATCAAGATCTTGTCGTGAAGACTCTCGAGGAAAAAATCGCAGAATTCAAACGCTTGGTAGATTGCTAATCTTATATATCTTCCTGTTGTGCTTACATGATCTATATCATGACAGAAAGCAGCGTTGGCTAAGGCTACGTTTACTGTAAATCTCGCGTGGATGCATCTTCGCCGGATCGCCGACGAGACATTATCGACCCAATGTACGCAGTTAGTCCAAGATCATTTTTCTGAAAATGAATGGTTATGTATCTAGCTGAGTTGGCTATCGGCCTGGGTGAACTGTTGGAGAGGCTCGAAGATGCAGAGAACGTATACAGTGTTGTACGTGAGCTCCCTGCCCTTTTGCAAGCATCTAAACTGACGTTATCAAATCTATTTACTTGCGGTATTCTCGGACACTTCTTTATCACCATTTCTATTCCTAATATTCGCGGCTCTATTTATCACCAAGGCAAATAAGATGAAAGCCGACTTTTCACGCGCTTGCCTGGCGGTCCAAAATTCGCACGTCTATTTTACACGGTCGCTGAAGATATCTGATGCTGTTCGTGATACGAAGACGAGTCGAGCCCTGCTAGGCTCGCTAGGTGGTGCCCAAAATGAACTGAGCACGGTACTTGAGTACCGCGGTAAAGCCTTTTCTTGGCTTTGTGTTGCACAAATGATACTTATATGTTGACGTAGAAACTGTCGCCCTTGCGGGAAAGGCCCAGATTTGCTTAAACGAGGTATTTCGTGTCATTGATCGGCATGAGCACTTGATTTCGGAAGATCGGATGGAGGACTACAATGCATTGAAGACGATTGGGGTGATGCAAATGTCGAAGATATACAACCTGATATATGGGAGTAGCTCTCACCATTCAGGGATTTCAGGTTAGCCTCTTTATTCTGAGAAATCAAACCCTGTTCCTTATAGTTCTTGCCTCGGAAGGCTCCATCAAAGTTATTCGAGAACGGCAGGAATCGGCCTTTGCGCACTTGACTCATTTGGCTGTGTGGATCCAGGACTACGGGCCCGTGTGTATGGCAGAGGAGGAGAAAGCTTCGAGGTTACGGGATGGTGTTCGCCGGGAAGTCGCAGCATTTTGGGAAGTGAATATTAATCGTAGTGGACAGTGAGATTCGCCCTTTCGAGACTGTTGTAGGGAAATCTTCAGTTACATAACTTGTGCTAGAGGGCCGTTGCTGTGCACGGCATATCCTCGTCCTCTCAAATCAAATGAATCAACGGTGACTACCAAATTGTGATCTAAAGTAGTGGTGGAAGCAGATGTAGCAAAGGCAAGTAACTGAGGGGCATTTATAAAAGTAAAATTTCGAAGTAGAAAGTCATTGCAGACTGTACACTTTGAAGCTAGAGAAATTACAAACAGATCAAGTTCATTCTGAATAGAAACAAAGTCAATCCTACCAACATCTATATGGCAATTTTTTGCTGCTTCCCGCTGTCTGGACACAGGATGATGTTGAGGGCAAGAAATATGAGAGGAAAGAATGGGGATTTCAGTTTGTAACAATGTATCTAATAAGATATTAACACTAGCATTTACTCCCCATGCAAAGTTATGATGTGAATGCTGATCTAGATAGTGTCTTATATGATCACGCACTTCTTCTAAAGAGCATTCACCTTCAGAATATCTTGAAAATCCATCCACCACCATGCCAAGAAATTGAGGGTTTAAATTTCTGAAAGAATTAGACCAAGTAATCTTATCATCCTGCCAAATGTTATATAATATAGTTATCACAGAGTCATATGCACAGCTGTTGTTACTCCAGAGTGTACCAATTGGAATGTTCAGAGAAGTCAATAGAGTATCATTAATATTATGATTTCTTTTCAATTTCTTTCTCAGAGGGGCAACACAAGACCCACTTATTTTTCTCTTATTAGTAGAATTTTGATAAAACAATGCTGGTGAACTGCCTTGGGCAGGAACATAATCTGACTTCAAAGGAACCTTTTCTTTTTTGTCCATGGAATTTTATCCTCTTCACCTGGAATATATGGATCAGACTTATTCCATCGAATTGCCTTGTGCACATTTTCTGGAACATAATGCTTGCCTTTCTACAATCTAAAGGTTTCAATCAGAGAATTTTTGTGATCACCAGCAACAGAACTTGAAAGCTTGCCTTTGTATCTCAATTTGACTATTTCATTTAAAATTTCCAGCTCACGGAATTCCTGACGTAATGCCCCAGATGCACCACCTGTGATCTTTCTTGCATCAAATCCTTGTAAAATGACAGTACCAAGGGCAGATGCACTACGTGATAATGCAGTATAATATGATTGATGAGTCTGACTATTATTTAGATCAACTGGATTATTAGACCTTGTCTTTCCTTGTGAAGAATAATCAGTCATTGAAAAATTTGGAAGTACCTCTATCTGACTGCGTGATACTGTAATAGATGAGTCATCTGGCAGTGCACAGTCTACAGTAACACTTGTTCTTGTTAGTGGTACAACATTCTCAGGAAGTCCATTTAATTTCACAACTTGTGGAGGCTTAAGTAGCATCACAAACAATGTGTCCAGCACTCTCTGACCTTGCATACCTTTTGCTGATTGCCAGCCATGCACTATGCCTTCTTGGCCTCAGGTAATGCATAGCTCAGTTGCACCATTATTCCGGATCATGACAGGCATACCAACACACAATGAAAGTTTTCCAGGAATACATTTTGAGTTGGAACTATGAGGTTGATTCCACAGAACTTCATGAACACTATCTGATAATGTATGGCACTTGTGAGTTGTAGCTTGAGACTTTTTCTTTTTTCTATCTTTGGAAACTACTGAATCATCAGAATAAAAATCAACCAGAGGTTGACCAGTCTCTTTAGAAAATCTCAACGACCCTAAGCGATTGATCTCATCTTTATGAATATTTAAAGCAGTAATGATTGACACTTGTCTAAAGTTATCATGCTTCACTGATGTGCGATGTAGAGGGTACAACCTCTGTGGCCACGGAATCCCATCAAAAGACGCACTTTACTACTCGTCCACGAACCCGTCCATCACTCCATCCTAATCCGGCGCACTCTATCTGTTACGATTTTTACCTCTTTGCCCCTGTCTTTTGCTTTGACAGCACGTGATACCCATTGACCTCTACATTCCCACGAAGATGTGCCAAGTCCCACGCTCTGATTGGACGATACCTTGTTACCGAACTCTTGGGTTGACCCCATATTCCCATTGGATGACTTGAAGATGCATAATCATTCATGCACAACCAGGAGCTGAAGGAACCTAAAGACGATACAATCTGGACCTGACCATTCCGTTCTTGTCACAACCCATGACCGATGTGCATACCTGGAGACAAGAATACTCCATGACCCAACCACTGATCATACCCAGCAATCGGAATATTCTGGTTCTCCGCCGACCGATCTTCCTTGTGCCTGTCACAGATAAATGAATAGCCTTGTGCCTGATGACCGATCGACTTTCCTATTTTGAAGAAGACCGACACGTCATCCCGATCCTCATGGTTACCTTTGACGCCCAGCTCATCGCCACGATTGTCATATGTTCTATTGGCATCTCCACCCTTGTGGGCGTCTATATCTATGCAACCTATATTCGGATAACACAACCTCCCCACAATGACTCAGACATCGGATCCGTCATAGTTGCCGACAACCAATGACTCCTTTGACCTACCTTGGCCGACCATCTTGTTCTTCTTCACATGTCACCTCCACATTCATTCGCTTTCTTCTCATCAGCTGACCGCCGGTGCTCAGTTAACAACCCGAACTCACATGTATGACAAGTTCCCTTGATGCTCCACAAAGACCTGCATTCCGACATGTTTCATCACCTTTGTGTACCAGTCCACTGGTCGAGAATATCCACACCTAGTCGACATCCCAGTCATCCAGTACCCTGCAGCCAAGAAGGGTTATATGAAGCACCCTTGCTTATCGTACTGCAGGAACCACAGTTGCTGGTGTATGATTACCAGTGTTCATTGCATTGCCCCCATCGTGGTTCTTCCCCATTCAGTGATTCACTTTCTCCCCTGCCTCCAATGATGAAGCATCATGTTCACCTTTCCATCCCGATCCCGCATACACATACTCATAGTCGTATGCTGCTATTGGCCAGGCATCCACTGCCAATGCAAACCATCAGGAAGACGAACCAATCTCATCATTCCCAAATTAGGAACTCAGCCACATGACATCCACATGGCCACCTCATGTTCATCATGTGCTCACTGACACATCCATTCATGGATTGTTCCACCTCCTTGTCATGAGGCAACCATGAGGCGCAGGGTCTGGACCCTTGATTGCTCCGAACCATTTCCTTGCAATCACTACTTGAAACACTGATGGACATGCTGTATCTGCAGGACAGCCTTATTGTTCTTACATTTCTCTCGGTTTGTACATACAGACCCGGTAGTCTGTCTTTCATGGCATTTCCCTAACTTCTTTGTATTTAAACCTTCATCTTCGAACTGTTCCTCTTTTTCCCTTCCCTTTCCTCACGTTTAGTCTGGTTTCCACCCCCTGGTTCGCTTACCTAGCCTTCCCCCCTCCCCTGGGCTGCTACTGGTTGTATAGTAGTAGTTGACCATGAATACACTTTATTCCTTGTGTTTCCTCTGGTCTGATCTCGACTCAGTTTAGTTGGTTGTTGCTGGAGCCCGCTGATCTAGCGATCCATAACACTATCCTAAAACCGACAACAATCACACGTCAATTCCGGACAAGTCCGCACTCAAACCTGGACCCGAATCCCGAGCCCCTCTCTTACCGATCACAATGGCACCAATATACGTCGGAACCCTCTGCCCTCGGAACCCTCTACCCTCCAAGTCCGATCCAAAACCCGACCACTCCCGCAGTAGTATAAAGAGGACTCCCACATACCCGTAATAAGTAGATACCTAGAACCCCAGAATCGATCCCTCGTAGTTCCCTTAGACTTGTACTTCCCATATCCACAATCACAAATCCTTAACCTCTTATATCGTTTCCCGTCGTTCCCGCCTCGTCTCCTCACCGTTACGTTCACCGAGTTGAAACCCGACGTCGGATTACGTCGGATAACTCCGGACTTCACCGGAAACTATCCCTTTATCTCTATTTACCCTCGGATTTCTATCCTCTTTGACTAGTCAATACTGACGACGCCCTTGTCACTATTACGCTGACCTCTATCTAGTATCCCTTTCGGAGCTAGACCTGAACTACGCATCACAACTGGAGCCCACCGCGAGGCGTCAGTCAGTATCAAAACCACCTAGTCCGCCAATCGCATCCCGCCTCCGGTCCAGTGTCGTCCGCAACCTACGAGAAGAAATATCTCTTACGGTTCACGACCCGACCATCGAAGATAACATCGAAGAGGCACCTTCCCATCTAACCATACAGACTAATCTACCTTTAGTTTCTGACTCCAGCTCACCGCTTTCCACACCACCCAACAGTCCCGACAGCGCTCTTACCAATCTCATCGATCTCCCGACCATCGACATCTCATCCGACGAATCATCCGAATTAAGCTCACCACCGCCTACTCCGACATCCTTATCCGATAACCCGAATCATATAACCGATAATCCGACACTCGCATTAGAAACCGAATCACAATCTGTTCCGATAACAGACATATCGTCATCGTCACTCGAATCGTCAGAGTCCGTTGCAGTAAACGGCGACTCACCCCCAGTAGTCTCACAAGCAGTCTTAACAACCGTTCAATTAACCGTTCAATTACCGCCTTCATCCTTCGCAGCCGCACAGCTTGTTCCGTCAACAAGCTTTTCGTTATATCCGTCTTTTATCATACCGTCAACCGTTACCGCTCCGCCGCCGCCCGTTACCACACCACTCCCACACATTTCCACCACCACCCCGCTCACTAAAATGACCGCCTCACGCCAAATGCCCGCTCGTGGCCACTCCACAGCTCCTACCTTCGACGGCAATGCCCTCAACCTAAACCGATTCTTCGACGAGGTCGACCTTCTGGCTGAGGAAGCCAAAGTTGACGACAAAGGAAAAATAAAGCACAGTCTCCGGTATGCCAGCATTAGCGACTACGAGCTCTGGACCCGACTCCCATCAGCTGCCCACTCCGACTTCACCGCCTTTCGCAAAGAAGTCCTCGAACTCTACCCCGGAGCCAAGGACGACCGCCGGTACGCCATCTCGGACTTAACCCGCTTAACCTCGACTCAGGCCAACTACGGAATCCGATCGCGCGCGGAATTGGGAGAGTATTACAGGGAGTTCTTCCGGATTGCGGACTTCCTCAAAGAGAAAAACCGCCTATCAGCACGCGAGTTAAACGTCGCCTACGAGGCCGGGTTCGACCCTGAACTCCGAACACGGGTTAAAACCCGCATGCAATACAGCGAGCCCAACCACTTCCACGACGACCCCTACGACTTCAAGGCTTTCCACAAATGCGCTCACTTTCTCCTTGCCGGGACCGCCGCTGAACCATTCGCCACCGCCACACCTCGTCTAGCCACCCCTAATAGGTCTACTCCGGAGCCCGTCACCATCAAAACCGAGTCCAGCGACCCCGCCGTACTCGAACTATTAAAAGTCTTAACGCAATCGATGTCGGCTCTTGCGCAAACCGTCAGCCAACAACAGAATCAACAGGCTCCTCCACCACCCATTCGCACCTACGCCCCCGGTCCGTATAATCCCGGTAACCCGTCTGGTAATCCATCCGGCCCTATGACCTGCCGTTTCTGCGACGACCCTGCCCATCGTATCAGGGACTGTCAGCAGGTCTCACAATATGAGAAGGACGGCAAATGCATCCGGGATCAGTACAACCGCGTCGTCCTACCCAACGGCTACAATATTCCCCGACACATCATAGGCCGTACCCTTCGGGAACGCTTTGACATCTGGCACGCACAAAATCCCGGCCATCGCACCAACACCGAGCAAACCCGGCACGAAGCTCCGCCACACATTAAATCCAACCTCGTCGAAGTAGTCGAAATACCCGACGAAGATGCCGACTCCTCCCACGTGACCCTCCAATCATCGGTAGCCAGCCTCAGCCTCGAAGAGGAAGAGAGAATCCGGACTTTTGAGGCGGAGATCAACAGAATCCGGAATAAGAAGGTCCGCTTCGATGGGGTTGAGATACCTCAGCGTCCCTCTTACAAAGACAAGGGGAAGGGACCGGCTTCCGCTAATCCGAACACGCTGGGACCATCTAATCCGAAACCCGCTCCTAAACCGTCCACCCCACCAAAACCGACACAGCCCAATCCGTTCACCGCCTCTCTACCCCGTACGCTTCCTACAACCTTCCCGCTTCCGCAGACGGCCCCACAATACCGGTACCAGGCACCTATCGAGGATCCCAACATCGCGAAAGATGTAGCCAAACGAGTCCTCGACGCCACACTTGCCATGACCACCCACGACATACTTGCAATATCTCCGGACGTACGAAAACACACTAGGGATTCCCTCACACCGAAGAAGATCACAACGGACACCAGCATCATCGAAGCCTTTCACCAGGAAGGCTTACCAACCCGGACCTGCGACCATTGCGACACGGACATACCCCTGATTGTTGGAGACAACGCGGTCCCACTACGGGCAATCTACCCCACCATCGACGGCAAGTACTCCTTTGAATGCGTAGTCGACGCGGGTTCAATGATCGTTGGAATGAACCGCACCGTATGGAACAAACTCGGACTTGGACTTCAAAACCGCAAGATGCGACTCACCTCCGCCAACGCATCCAACAACGACTCCCTCGGCTGCCTCGCAAACCTACGCTTCACCATTGGCGAAATCGACGTCTACTTGCAGGTCCAAGTAATGGAAGACACCGCCTACGAAATCCTACTCGGCCGCCCCTTCATGAAACTCACCAATTGCATCACTCAGGACTACCCCGACGGCAACCAGACCCTCACAATCACCGATCCAAACTCCGGCAAAACCGTCATTGTACCCACGGTTGAACACTGTGAGAGAGAACGTCGCGAACGGTCCGACACCAGACGGCCGGGTTTTTAGTGATCGAGGAATCGGACACAATCCGACGAGATAAGAGTCCTGTAACAGTATGCCCAGACATTCCTCTTGATACCCCGCTTTCCGAATTCTCCCTAGAAGAAGACTTATACTTCGAGGTCAAGCTAGATTTCTCCGACAACCCTCCGGCTTCCAAAGCCGAGGCCATATCCATGCTTTCCCACATTGAATCCTATTACACCTCTCTCGATAAAGCAGCTACCGCTAAATCTTTTAAAGTTAATGCAGATCCCCCGAAACGCGACCTGAAGGGAGTAGTCTCGAGGAAAAAGTACAAAAAAGTAGCAGACCGCATCAAACCCGTTTCCACCACCCTTCCCGATCAATTCCGGATCACCCGCGACATCACCGGTAACCCGCTAGCCGACTTACCCGAATTACCGACACATCCACCCGAGTTCACACCCGGAATCCGATACACGCAAGAGCGACACGATAAAATGAAGATCAACCCCGACGGATTCCTCACAGCCGAAGAAGTGAAGCTCGGCCATTTCGTTGTCAAAGCACAAGAAACCGCCTTCGCATGGAACGAATCCGAGAAAGGCCAATTCAACACCGAGTATTTCCCACCCATTCACATTCCGACCGTTCCCCACACACCCTGGGCTCACAGGAACATCCCAGTCCCACCCGGCATCATGGCAGAAGTTATTCGCATTATCAAAGACAAGATAGCCGCCGGTACTTACGAATCCTCCAACTCCTCCTACCGATCCCGATGGTTTTGCGTCTTAAAGAAGGACGGACTCAGTCTCCGCATCGTCCACGACCTTCAACCACTCAATGCCGTCACAATCCGAGACACCGCCGTACCCCCTATGACCGACCAACTCGCAGAATCCTTTGGCGGTCACTCTTGTTATGGTTCCCTCGACCTCTTCGTATCATTTGACCAACGCCTCGTACATCCCGACTCCCGCGACTTCATGACGTTCCAGTCGCCTCTTGGCACACTCCGACTCACCCGCATCGCCATGGGTTACACCAACTCACCCCAAATCCTACACGGCGACACCACCTACATACTCCGCGACGAGATTCCCCACGTCACCATTCCCTTCGTCGATGACATCGCAGTCAAGGGCCCCCGTTCGAGATATGAATTGCCTGGGGGAGGATACGAGACGATACCTGAGAATCCAGGAATCTGACGCTTCATCTGGGAATATTTCCAAGGTCTCAACCGCATCCTACAGCGCTTCAGATACATAGGTGGTACATTCAACGGCACCAAAACCGAACTCTGCCGACCCACCGTCATCATCGTCGGACACAAGTGCACATACGAAGGCCGCGTTGTTGACGACTCCAGAATCCAGAAAATCCGCCACTGGCCCATACCCGAAAACGCCACCGATGTCCGGGCCTTCCTCGGCACCTGCGGACTCATGCGCATCTTCATCAAGAACTTCGCACAACACTCCAGACCTCTCGTCCAACTAACCCGGAAAGGAGTCCCTTTCGAATTCGAGACATCAGTACAAACCGCCATCGACTACCTCAAGAACGCGGTCATCACATCTTCGGCTTTACGCGGAATAGACTACGAAAGCGACTGGGAAGTCATCCTCGCTGTCGACTCATCCATCATCAGAGTCGGCTTTGTCTTGATGCAAATCCGCGACGACGGACGACGATATCCGAGCCGTTTTGGATCCATAGCCTTGTCAGAGCGTGAATCCCGATACTCACAAGCTAAGTTAGAGCTATACGGTCTATTCCGATCCCTCCGCTACTTTCGGATTTTCATCATTGGAGTCCGCAATCTCACTGTAGAGGTCGACGCCAAGTACATCAAAGGAATGCTCAACAATCCCGACATCCAGCCAAACGCGACAATCAACAGATGGATAGCCGGCATCCTCCTCTTTGTTACGGATCGTCTGCGGGACGGCTCCGACAACAAACAGACTCAAGTTGACTTCGGACGATGAAAGGGAGAAAGGAATATATTGGCAATCCGGTGGGATAAACCAGACTAAACGTAAGGTACATTGTATATACATCGACGGTATATAAAGGAAATAACTTAAGGGGAGGCGGTAGCCTATCGTCCAACAGCATCTGACCAATGGCAATAAGCTCTCTAATCTCCAACCAATGGCAATAAGCCCCCTTATCTTGGGTGAGTAAGCGCGACGTGATTGGTCGATAACCAGACATGTGATTGATCATACATGTGGTGATGTCAAAGCGCGAGAACCGGGAACCGAAGGAGTGGTAACCAATAGGATCGTGGGACTTGGCACTTCTCCGTGGGAAAGTGGCCGTGGGAATTGAGCGATGAGTAAGCAGGCCGAAAAGGTAACAATACCCCCCCCACAAGGTTCGCGTCCGCGCGAACAAGAACAGGGAAGAGAAAGGAAATTAAACAGAATGAACAGAGGGTATATCAGGGACGGACCATGTGCCATACATGGCGGCCAGCAAGGCTGCTTGGGGCAGACTGTGTCGGGGGGTCGCAGATCTGGCGGATAAGTTATATCGTAGCCAACAACAGAAAGGGGGTCTCCAAACCCCCGACTCTGTACATCATAGTTTAACGTCGTCGCGGACGCACGAGCATCAGAAGATGCGGAGGAAAGGGTTGACGGGGTGATCGGAGAGGAGACGGGGTGGTACCTCACAGAAACGGAGAGGGGGCAGAACGTCGTACCGGTCCCACAGCAAAGCCGAAGGAAGGGGGGTGCGCATACGATGCATCATGGCAATCGGATATGCGTACGTGGATAGCCGGCCATCATTGAAGGCGAGATTGCTGAGACCACCTGTAACGTCACGGAGGTGACCACGGGTACTCGGTGTACCGATAGTGACGACATGGGTGATAGCGTTCACTTCACCAAGTTCGAATAGCCATAAACGACGGACTGAGGTCGGGAAAGCGAACGACCGAAAGTCATGATTTTCCTGTCGCGAGAGTAACGAAGTGATGATCTTGGGTTCGACGGACACAATGACATCGCTTGCGGGTGAACGTAGTGGAGAAGCACTGACGGGACGAGGGATGATCGAGATGCGAAGATTAGCCGATGTCGGTGCGCGAGGGTGTAACCGATGGAATTCGGAGACAAGTTTCTTACAATTCTTTGTCTCTGCTGCGGGTATCCACGAGTCTTCTTCGCGGGGATAACCCAACCAATGAACGAGGTAGAACAAACGATTCCTACGGATGACGGAATCGATGACTTCCTCGACCTCATATTCTTCTTGTCCATCAACGATCTCAGCGGGTGGTTGTGGTAATGTTGTTGCTTGTTGTGGGAAGGCGGGTGGGACGTATGGGGACAGGAGGACCTCATTGAAGATGGGATACTTCTTCGACCAAGTAGAGGGAAGTTTCAACTCGTAGGATGATCTTCCAACCTTCCTCGCAATGGGGAAAGGACCGTATCGTTTGTCATCCAACTTTTTGGATGGACGGAGAGAGTCGATATTTATAGACTCTAGCCATACTTTGTCACCAACATTGTATTCCGGGGCGGGACGATGTTTCTTGTCATAAAACTTCTTCATTTTTTCTTGTGCGACGACTAAGGCATTTGATGCCTGTTCCTGTATACGATTCATTCGTTCCGCGAATGAGGCGGCAGACTCATTGACGATTTCTTCTCTGACTGGTTCCTTTCCTTTCCATGGATGGAAACCCATTGTTGCATAGAATGGGGACATGCTGGTAGATGAAGATTCGTGATTGGCTAAGGCAAATTCCGCTAAGGCTAACCACTCAGCCCAATCATCTTGTCGTTGGTTGATGAACAAACGGAGATATGTTTCGATTTCGGCGTTCGCTCGTTCGGTTTGTCCATCTGCTTGTGGATGATAAGCGGTCGTTGGATGTCCGATGATTCCCAATAAGCGATTCAGTTCCTTCGTGAAACCGGATACAAACTGCGTTCCGAGATCAGAGATGATGACACGAGGTAACCCAAATCGTTTGAAGACATGATCACGGTACAATCGTGCAGATCCTTCTGATGTCAATGTAGTGGTGGTGGGGATAAGGACAGATTGTTTCTTCAGCTTATCCATCACTACTAGGATGGCGTTGAAGCCCTGTGATTCGGGTAAAGGGCCGATCAGATCCATCGTGGCAGTATGCCATGGGTATGGGGGAATCGTATGAGGATGTAACAATCCCGGTTTCTTTCCACGATGAACTTTCTTCTGTTGACACGGTAAGCATGCTGCGACATATTTATTGACGTCAGCACGGAGTGATGGCCAAATGAAGTGTCGTGCGATAGCTCTAAACGTATTTTCTTGTCCAGGATGTCCGGACAAGGGAGTATCGTGATGTTCTTGTATGATTTCTCCCCGGAGATGATCATCTTTTGGAACATATAACAGATCGTTGTGGTAGATCAGGCCATCATCCATACATTTCCAAGGAGAACTGGGATTTTTCAGTCCTTCGCTGACCTGTTCGTCCAATTGAAGTCCGTACTTGATGAACTGTTCCTGCCATTGAGGATTCATCATGGTGGTGTCGAGAGAAGCCATAAACAGGGAATCAGGGAGTGCGACAACGTTTTTATTGTCGTCGAGACCTCGGTCGTGGTCAACACGCCGTGAAAGCAAGTCTGCCTTGCGGTTCAGGGTGCCAGGACGGTGATGGAGCTGGAAGTTATAATCTTGGAGGAATGAGATCCATCGGGCTTGTCGCCGAGTCAAATTTTGTGGTTGCCTAAAATACGTGAGATTCTGATGATCGGTATAGACGTCAATAATCTCCGGTGCGCCGAGAAGGAAATGTCGCCATTGTTCAAAACATCGGATGATCGCGAGTAATTCTTTATCGTGGACATCATAGTTTCTTTCTGCTGGTAGCATACTATTCGACAGGAAAGCCACCGGGTGCCATGTGCCGTCATCTTGTTGTTGTGTCAAGATGGCACCAGTAGCGAAATCCGAGGCGTCACATTCGATCTTGAATTTTCCATGATTATTGGGGATGACGAGAACAGGATCTGTGGTAATGATCTGTTTCAGTTCTTCGAATGCAACTTGTTGTTCCGTGTTCCATTCCCAATCCTTTTTGCCGGTTATTGCTGTTTGCACATGACTTGGCGCGGCCCGGATTTCCTAATTTGGGCGTGCAAAAACGCCTCCCAGAACTTTTGAATTTTATCTCAACAACGAGGGCTCAAATCGCTTCGGTTTCTTTACAAAAGTTGTTATAAAAATTATTTCTGAGCTGCTGAGTGCAAAAATAAGGTGTTTTGACCGCTAAATGATGTAGTTGTATTCTGTAGCCCTCAAACTCAACTTTTGAATTTTTCTCGAAGAACAATGCTACTTCTCATTGAAATAACTATGGAGATGGGTTACATAGTGTATTCTACAAGTGTGAGTGAAAGAAATTATCAGTTACAATCGTTTGTTGATGTGGTTTACAAGATTACGTGTCATTGCTAATCAACATCATGCCCCGAGGTCAGAAGACCTCTGAGGACCTCTGCCTCGTCATAGCCCGCATGCTCAGTGCACAAATGGATGTCGTCGACATAATGGCACTCACTGGAATTAGCAAACGGCAAATTCAGCGCATTAGAACAATATACAACGAGACTGGGCAACCGTTCAAAGTTGAAGACCCAACGAGGCGAGGAAAACCAGAACGGGTACTGTCATTCAATGACACTGAGGTGAGTTCTTGGTTTACTATACAACTATGGGCCTTACATACTCTTTCACAGTTCCTGCATGCTTGCATTGCGCGAAATTGTGATGTCTACCTCGATGAACTTCAGCGCAGCTTGAAAAGCACTTGCCATGTCGAAGTTTCTTTGTCGTCAATATGGAGAGCACTACAGCAGTCGGGATACACTCTTAAAACAGTAGGGAATCAATTTCCTTTCATATATCACTCACAAATGTGTTTTTTGCACTAGGTCACTCGGATTGCAATCGAACGAAATCTTGAGAGACGAGCCGAGTTCGTAGCACATATGGGCATCAATTACAAACCAGAACAGCTCGTTTTCGTGGATGAGAGTGCTGCAGATCGTCGGATAGGTCGTAACCATGGGTGGGCAAGACGAGGACAGAGGGCTATTCGGAAATCCTTTTTCGTTCGAGGACAGCGGTTTGTAAACACTATCTAAAGTTTAGAATATTCATATCTAATGTAATTTTAGCTATTCTATTTTACCTGCCATATCACTTGATGGTATTCTCGCCCTCGACATGGTGGAAGGCTCATTTTCGAAAATCAAGTTTGCTCAATTTATTGATGGACTACTCACCCGAATGTCCCCATTCCCAGGACCCAATTCTGTAATTGTAATGGATAACTGCCGTATTCACAAGTCTGAACTGGTCCGAGAGTTAATTCATGAGAGGTCAGTCCTATTGTTGATTTACCTTGTCTGCGCTGATATGAGCTTTGTTATAGAGGTATGCGTTGCGAGTTTTTGCCCCCATATTCACCCGACTACAATCCAATCGAGTTAGCCTTTTCTGCTGTAAAAGCCCACCTCCGTCGTAACCGTCATGAATTTCTTGCCGCTTTTCAATCTAATGATTCTACCAATGTTTTTCTTGCTTTAAATGAGGCCGTTTATAGTATCACTCCACTCGACGCATTTGGCTGGTACCGGCATTGTAATTACATTTGATATGTACATACAAAACGAGTTGAATCATCTTGTAACACGGTACCTAAGCGCTATCTTCGGGTTGCAAAAAAATTGTCAGACTATGAGAAATTTTACCCTACATTCGTCGAATTGCCTTTACATCGTCTCGGGCATACATTAGAATAAGGTTCGCCGTCCCAAGCTTCATTCCAGGGCAGATTGAAAGGAGGTCTTGTCGGGAAAACGTCTCCAGGTCTGCAATCTCGTGAATGCGAAAAATCCCATTCTCGTGAAAATTTGGAATATACTGCACAAAGTTATGTTGATCAATACCACGGGGTCCTGCATCCAAGCTCTGCAGCCAATCATGAATTGTAGGGAATAGTGTTGGGTTTTTGGACGCTGGAGCTGGGGAACTAGGGGACATCCTTTGGTTCCCGAAAACTGGCTCCCTGGTAGCGAAATGGGATGGCGCAGGGAACTGGGCCTGATTGGCATAGAATGGGAGTAGGGCTGCTGCTGCATTTGCGACAAGCATGTTGGATGTGAGAAATTGATTCGGATCGGCTGCAAACGGAGTGGCAACTTGCTGGGTGGAGGAGACGGCTCCCAGTGGTGTAGATGTGGGCTCAGTGGATGAACTGGCTGGAGCTGCTGATTTCTGCTCACGACGGGCTGGTGGTAGTGGATCGTCAAGCCTCAGACCACTTGGAGGTTGATCAAAATCGGCTTGCTTGAGATTCTGTGCTGTGCTGAGTACTAATCATATGAAGGTAACGACAAAGACAGCTTACAATCATGAGCGCCCATTGTGCCATTTCGGCTTGTGTCATGTGGCGATGTTCCCCATTGCGTTTCACAAAACAGTATTTCTTCTGGTGCGTGTCGCAACTGTATTTCAGTTCTAAGGCAGTGACATACTTGCCCGTGCCCATGCTCTCTTGGACTTGCACATCTTGAGGTTGCTCATCTGGTTCCTTCTGCTAGAGACTTGAATTTGATCACATATATCCCATTGAAAGGAAATGACTCACCGACTTCACTCTACCAGATGAGCCTTCGCCTTTCGTTTTCACCTCTGAAGCCTTATTGATAATGATAACGGCAAATGGCTTTTTAGATCGGGTCTTGATGTCTCCCTTTATGTACTGACTTGCGATATCGATGAGACGAAGAAGGTGAGCAGATGATGTAAGTAGGCGCGGCATCTCCGATTTCACGTCAGTTGAGAACCTATACGACATGTCAAGCTTCGCCTCAGCAATTCCCATCTTATTGGCAACCGCAATTCGGAAACCCATCCACGAGATGTCGGCAGAGATGTCAATACGGTCTACTGCTCCATCAATGGGTACATCAAATGGTATTTGTACAGGGGGCTCAGAATTGTCGGATGTGTAGCTGATATCTGTTGGTTGTGAGCATGAGTGACTTTATCATGATTATTTGTGGAGTACTCACCGAAATCATCCGGCGCATGACCTGTTAGATCCTCTTCTTCGGGTTCTTCTGCATATAAATCTTCCATGGAGAACTCTGCGTCATAATCCGACTCGTCGAATGTGTTGCCCATGTGAGTGTTTGTGCTTTCAACTCGTTGTTTGCTGATTCCGAGGAGTAGTTCTGCAGCCGCCTCGTCATCGGGGATGCTACCTGCTCGCCCCGCAGTTTCTGGAACTTCATCGCGATTTGGAGTCTCAAACCTTACAGAACGAACAGGGGCATTTGGAGCACCCTTATATGCAGGAGTAGGCTTCGGATAAGTGTTTTTGTTGCCTTTAGATGTCCCATATTGACGAATCCCAGACTGGTCCTTTTTAGATCCGGTATCATTTGTGTCAGAGGGTTTTTTTTTTGGAGGTCGACCAACAGAACGGCTTTTAGATGTGCCCCGAGCTTTGGATCGAGCATTGACCATGGTATGTGGAATGCACAATTGAGAAGAAAGTGGCACGATTACTAGAAATCTTTTTGTCTGTTTGTTCGAATATAAACTCAAAACTACTCAAACAACTGTGCTCGCACTTGTAGAATACACTATGCAACCCATCTCCATAGTTATTTCAATGAGAAGTAGCATTGTTCTTCGAGAAAAATTCAAAAGTTGAGTTTGAGGGCTACAGAATACAACTACATCATTTAGCGGTCAAAACACCTTATTTTTGCACTCAGCAGCTCAGAAATAATTTTTATAACAACTTTTGTAAAGAAACCGAAGCGATTTGAGCCCTCGTTGTTGAGATAAAATTCAAAAGTTCTGGGAGGCGTTTTTGCACGCCCAAATTGGGAAATCCGGGCCGCGCCAAGTCATGTGCAAACAGCAATAAAGAGTTTAACGGTAATGCAACCTGTGCGAAATTACGAACGAAACGTCGATAGAAGTTGAGGAAACCCAAGAAGGATTGTAACTCCTTCTTGTTCTTCGGGACAGGCCAATCGGTAATTGCATCTGTCTTGGTGGGATCCATCCGTACTTTTCCATGTTCGACGATGAGACCGAGATATTCTACACGTTGGGTATCGAAGGTACATTTTCCGATTTTCAAGAACAATTTGTTGTCTCGGAATTTCTGTAGGACCTGACGTGTTCGTTCCTGATGTTCTTCCAGATTTTTTGAGAAGATAATGACATCGTCCATATAGATATGCAGCCAACCGGCACGTATTTCATATCGGAAGATGTGATTCATCATCCTCTGGAAGGTCGGGGGAGAATTCCGCAGACCGAAGAACATCACTGTAGGTTCAAACAATCCCTTTGGTGTCAGGAATGCGGCCTTATGCTGATCACCTTCTTTGATCCGTATGTTGTTGAAGCCCCAACGAACATCCAGTTTTGTGAAATACTCCGCACCGTCGAGTTGATTTATGATATCGTCGATCAGCGGTAACGGATAATTATCTGGGATGGTATGTTCGTTTAATTTCCGATAATCCTGTACACCACGTAATTCGGTAGCATCCTTCTTGTGTACATAGAAGAATGGCGAGGCGTAAGGTGATTTTGACGGTCTAATCTTGCCGGCCTTCAGGTTTTCATCGAGGAACTCGTCGAGTTTCTCGCGTTCTGGGGGTGACAACGGATATAATTTGCAGTTCAGATGGTCGGGAGCGTCTGGTTTCAGGTTGATCGCATGATCCCAAGGACGAGATGGAGGCATCGAGTCAGTCGCTTTGGGGTCAAAGACGTCGGCATAGTCCTTGTATACGTCCGGCAATTGGTCAACGACGGACTGTTCTGGTTTGACACCATCATTGGTCATCTTGGCGCGAGCCAGTTCTGTCGATTTTGTCTGGAAGGCGCGATACCAAGCGGGCTTATCGTAGATTGCGGTTTTGAACATGACACCTTCGATTTTACCAGGGGAATGACCACAGACGGAGAGACAACGAGTAAAGTCGATCGTTTGGGTCAACCAATCGACTTCGGGATTGTGTTTCTTCAACCAATCAAAGCCAAGATAGATGTCGATCTTTGCGAGGGGGATTACCGTAAGATGTATCCGTTCTACGTGTTCACCTAGTCGTAGATTCATCTCAACATATTCCGTGATCAGGCCATCCTTTGACATCGTACCATCCCCATTGTAACTGGGGAAGGGTTTCTCGTACTTTTGTGTCGTGAGATGGTGTTGTTGTACGAAACCAGAATTGATGGCGGAGACAGTACAACCAGAATCCAATAGGCATGTGACAGAGAATCTTCGTTGGTCGTCGATCGTGGTAAGTTGGCCTTTGACACTGATCGACATCATCATGGTACTGTCATCTTGTGATGCAACCAATTGTTCGATCCGTTGATTGACTTCTCGAAGTCTCCATTCTGCGGATCGTTTATCGGCTTTCGTGATGAGAGGTTCCATTTGTCGCGTCTTGTGGATTTTAACTGCAGTAGGCTTTGTGATCGGTTCTGTTTTCTGTACTGGGGGTTGCTGGTATGTCTGGGGGAGTTCCGTGATTAAATATTCAATGGCTTTGTCAATGGGCATTCGTCGCAACTTGACGACTAGTCCTGGACCGATTTTCATAGTATGTTGTCCATGAATATCCCAATCATTTACGAGATCGAGGGCGTTGTACATATCGGTATTCATGATGGCAACCATCGTTTCCTCTGCGTTGAACTCACTCTCGATAATAGGTTGACGTGATGCGACCGCAACTGGTATGGTTTTCCTTTCTGCTGGCATCTCAGCATACTCGGATCGTATTTCCACTACCTGTTGATGTTTGGATGGCAACTTAGAGTCAGGCCATCGTTTCGTTTGTTCTTTCTTCATTTCTTTTTGCATGTCTTGTCTCATCGTCTGAAGTTCGAACAAAATACGGTCGAATTTGATGATAATCGGCGTATTTACAATTACAGCGGGGGCGGTAGACAACTGAGACGGGGTCGAAGAGTCCATGCGTTTCTTCGACCGATTTAAAAATCCTTCTTGGCCCGAACGAGTTCATCCTCAAGTTGGGCACAGCGAGCTTCAAGCATTTGGATAATGTCTTGACCGCTCGACGCGGGTTCGGTATTCATGGAGCGGACGTGTTGCTCCTGTTCGACATTTAATACGCGTACACGTTGTACGCGGGACGGGCAATTGCGAGAGAGATGTCCGGGTTGCTTGCAATTGAAGCAAAGTCCGGCCTTCATCAACTCTGTTCTTTCGGCAGACATAGGCTGCTTGAGTTTCTCAGCCGCGACAGCGGCTCGGTCGACGTCCATGGCGTCGGGGTCCTTCGATCGTACAGGCACTGCGGCAGCTGTAATAGAAACGGAAGTCGTCTTTGACTTCTCGTTCTTCTTCATCGGGTTACTTCCACCCGTAAGCCTTTCAATCTCGTTGCGACGTCGCCATTGACGGTCCAACAAGATGGTCTTCACCTTCCATTCCGCTACAGTAGTCGGCATCGGGTCCAGACTAAAGATGCGATCGACGAGAGGTTTATTCAAATGATTTTCGAGGAGCGGGATGAGTTGCTCCTGTTGAGTGACTGGATGCCATCCAGCGCGTTTGTATAAGACTTCAAATTGAAGCCAAAACTCGTCCGCCGTCAACTTGCCTTGACGGAGCGCGTTGAGTTTGATTGCGGCGTCTCGTTTGTCGTCAGGTTTGTCGAATTGCGCCTGCATTGACGCGGTGAAGACGGGCCATGTTCCCCAATCCATCTGTGGGGGGTCCGGGTCTCCAGGGGTGTGTGCGGCCAGACGAGTGTGGTAATCGACTGCGATAGTATCGCAAAAGTCATTTGCCCATTCGGCAGCGACACCCTTATCCATCAACGACAAGACAAGGAAAATCTTTCTTTCATGACGGACTTCGATGGGGGTAGGATTTTCAGTGGTCCCGAAGTCCTCGAAGTACGTGGCGTTGGCAGCCAAGAAAATGATGACTGCTCGCATGAAGGAGCGAAATTCTTCTTTATCGCCATTGAATTTGGGGGGAAGGGGGAGGAGTGACTTCATGGATGCCATGACTTAATGTTTCCGTCTGGTTGCACGGTTCTTTCGTCGGAGGTAGTGATCGTAGGCGGGGCTGGTGGTCCAGTTAGAGATGTATTTTCTCTGGCGTGACCCGAGACGTTTGATCAGTCGTTGTAACCCGAGATCGCTATTCAATGCTCGTGTGTTACAGAGACGTGTGATCCGATGATCAAGGCGTGTTAAGGGGTCGGGGAGCCAACGGATAGGACCGCCGTAATCAGATCGTAAAGTTCGAGGAAAATGTGCGGGGGGAATGGGGAGAGTTTCGCGATAGTCTTCGTATGATCTTTTCAGACCTGAATGTACGAGGACTTTCCAGTCAACAGGGAAGTGATCTTCGAATGGAGTGTATTCTTTAGCCCAAACAACTGTACGATAATACGGGTAGACCAAGGGTAAGTCGGTCACCAGGAAGGATTTTCCGGGGACACCGATGATGTCGGGGAATCCCTGTTCTTCGAGATATCGGCCTGCTTCCCACCTCCAGTAGATGAGGCGATGTTGGAAGGGGGCGTTATGGGGATGGAGGAGACGGCGAACAGTCGAGATATCCAGCGTTCGACCGAGCGATGGAGCGATGCAGTGGCTTTTGCGTGATGTCGGATGAAGTTAATAAACTTCTGCGGTCTCGATTGGACGACACGAATATCGTTTATGGTGATGGGAACGTCTCGAGTTTGTTGGGCGGGGACCGTAGGCAATTTTTTGCGTTGCCACTCAGTCTCTTCGTTCAGACCGGTTGCGATGTCAACTGGATCTCTTCCCAATACCGGTGTAGTACCGTGGAAAGAATTGAAGAAGTGGGTGTAAGGATCGGGTGGGTTTGTTGAATGATAGAATGGCCAAACTTTTGGTCGATCAGGCGTTACAACACGGACGGGTTCCGTTATCGTTTCGATGGGTACGGTTTCGATCAATTCTTCTGACCGTACGGAAGGTGTTGATGAGGGTGTGGGTAGAGTGGATGACTGGTGATGGTAATCGTAGTCGGGATGGTCTGGGTCGTAGAGGTAGGGAGGGAAGGAGTTGTCGGGTAGATGATATTGGGAATTTTCGTAGTCTTCGCGACTATAAAAGTAATCCGTTGTGACTACTTGGTTCGGGTTCGGGGGCTTGTATAGGCTTTGTATCGGATAAACCGATTACAAACGCAGCAACTATAGGCAAGCGTCTTCGTGACGTGAGTCGGTTTGTCGGGGGAGAGAGGGACGTTTAGTCTTTTGTTACGGATCGTCTGCGGGACGGCTCCGACAACAAACAGACTCAAGTTGACTTCGGACGATGAAAGGGAGAAAGGAATATATTGGCAATCCGGTGGGATAAACCAGACTAAACGTAAGGTACATTGTATATACATCGACGGTATATAAAGGAAATAACTTAAGGGGAGGCGGTAGCCTATCGTCCAACAGCATCTGACCAATGGCAATAAGCTCTCTAATCTCCAACCAATGGCAATAAGCCCCCTTATCTTGGGTGAGTAAGCGCGACGTGATTGGTCGATAACCAGACATGTGATTGATCATACATGTGGTGATGTCAAAGCGCGAGAACCGGGAACCGAAGGAGTGGTAACCAATAGGATCGTGGGACTTGGCACTTCTCCGTGGGAAAGTGGCCGTGGGAATTGAGCGATGAGTAAGCAGGCCGAAAAGGTAACACTCTTCAACTTCAAGCTTGTCCACGTACCCGCCGCCAACCATTCCGCTGCAGACAGACTTTCCCGTCGCCAACGATCAGACCAAGACCCCCTCGAAACCGACGACTATGAAGATTGGATCGACCAGTCCTACGGCTTTTACATGCAAGTTGCAAACGGACGAACCACCAGACAAGGAGTCCGACAACTACTCACTTGCTCCAACTGCCAACAGCTCGACCTACCAAATCCGGACACGATGGTCGCAGCGGTCTACAACCAGAAAATATCCGACACCGACATACCCCGATCCGAGAAAGCCGTCCTTGCCGACAAACGTCTCATCGCAGTACAGAAGTTCTTGCAGGACATGGAACGACCTACGGACATGACTGACGACAAGTATAGGCAGTTTATCCAGTACGCCACTGAGTTCTTTGTCAGGGACAGCAAGCTCTGGCGCAAACATCAAGACGGAAAACACAAAATCGTCATATCTCCGACAAACCGCTACCGCCTCATCAAAGAAGCCCACGACGCTCTTGGCCACAAGGGCTTTTTCTCAGTACGAATCCGCCTACTCGACCGCTTTTGGTGGCCTTTCCTCGACAACGACATCAAGTGGTACATACAGTCCTGTCACCAATGCCAAGTCCGACAAATGCGCTATCATCACATTCCCCCAACTGTCGCAACACCCGCCTCTCTATTCCGCAAAGCATACATCGACACTATGTTCATGCCACGCGCTGGCGGATTCCGATACATCATCCAAGCCCGCTGTTCTCTATCGTCTTATCCGGAGTTTCGGACTTTACGGAGAGAAACCGGTCAAACCATTGGCGTGTTTATTTTTGAAGAAATCCTATGCCGCTGGGGCGCTCTCGAGGAAATCGTCACCGACAACTCAAAGCCGTTCATCGACGCGCTTGACTACCTTGCTACTAAATACGGAATCCGACATATCCGCATATCGCCCTACAACTCCCAAGCCAACGGTCCCGTCGAACGCAGACACCTAGATGTCCGGGAGGCCATCATGAAAACTTGTGAGGGAGACGAAACGAAATGGCACACAGTCGTAGCATCGGTCTTCTGGGCAGAACGAGTCACTACACACAAATCCCTCGGATATTCCTCATACTACATCGCCCACGGAGTTGAGCCCCTCTTCCCTTTCGACCTTTCCGAAGCCACATACATGGTACCGACACAAGACGCAATGTCCACGGCCGACCTCATCACACTCCGCGCCCGACAGCTCCAAAAGCGACCTGAAGACCTCGAGCTTATCAAGCAAAGAGTCATGAAAGCACGCTTCGACTCAATCCGGCACTACGAGACAAAATTCGCTAACACCATCAAGACGTACAACTTCAAACCCGGAAATCTAGTCCTAATCCGAAACTCACGCATCGAGATGTCTCTAGACCGCAAAGCAAAGCCGCGTTGGTTTGGACCCATGGTCGTCGTATCCAAATCAAAAGGGAACTCCTACACCCTCGCCGAGCTCGACGGAGCCATCTCCAAAACCCGATATGCCGCCTTTCGTGTAATACCTTACTATCCCCGCCATAGTATTTCGATCACGCTTGACGACTTCCTCCAACAACCCGAACCCACAGAAACCGACACCTCAGACACGGACAGCAGTGACGACGACGAATCCGGCGACGAGTCCGAGAAAGAAGAATAACGGATGCGTCTCTTTCCTCTATTAATTTTATCTTATCACATTTTATCTGCATCTTATCTTATCAAAGCCACAGACACTCGTATATAGACTCAAACACGACTCTTATGATGCAAACAAATCCGACATAGCGGATAACGGACAACGGCTTACGCTGAAATCCGCCCGCTCGGACTTAGCTGATCGAGTCTTTTCCTTTCGGTTTTCTTTTATTTCCTTTTCTTTGATTGAATCCGTTTTCTTATCTTATCTTATCCTCACTATCTTCGAGAGCACAAAGAAAAAATATATTCAAAATAAAAATAAAAACAAAAAAAAACAAAAAAAAAAGTCCGCGCTGTACAAAAAAAGGAATTTATTTTGACCCGAGGAGCCGCGTGGAGATGACGTCAAGACGGGAGAGGATGTGGACTTGGTTGTGCCGAATCCGGTTCAGCTGCTGCACGAACCAAATATGCTCGCGGTTTACCCGCACCCCGAACTCCCCCAACTTTTCCGCGACCGTAAAGATGTCCATATCCATGGACCCGACCTGACCACGGACGAAGTCGATCTGCTCCGGCAAATCCGCATCGAAAGCCGGCCGGTCTCCTGCATCGATTAGGCTTCCACGCTCCGCGTCTGACGACTCCTCGTAGTCCGACAACATCCGCTGACTCGTCGACGGCCGACTGGGCGAAAGCCGGGGCTTCTTGGTGGTGACGACCTTGGGTGCGAGTTTGCGCTTTGCTGGTCTGGTCGGACTTCTCGCGTGTTTCTTCCCCTTGTGATCGACCTTGCTGCAGCCGTCTTCGTCGACAACGTGCACCTTTTCTTCATCCCCTTACACCGGTCACACGCGTATCCCTCGATTCCTCGGCACGCGGTACCCGCGGTGTTGCAAGAGTCACACTGGAAAATCCAAAACGGCCGCATTAGCTGCGCCGGTTAATCCGAAAAGCCTTAGAAGGCGAAGACGTTTACTTACCCGAATCTCGTGCTCCACCGCCTCCCCTTTGTCCCTCGACTTTCCTTTCGGCGCCTCAAACTCCTCGGTACCGGCTCGGAACCCCTTGGGTACGTCCTCGTCCTCGTCGGAATCCATCGCCGAATTCGTCCTTGTTTGCCGGTACTCCATACCTAGGCCCCATCCACCCACCTCTACACCCTTAGCCGGAGATGGCAACCTGCTGCCTAATCCATCGAAGGCCGGCCCCGAGTACGGCCCCTTCATACGAGCCTCCTCCCGTTCCCTCGCCTTCCGGGCCCGCGTCTCCTCTTCCATCAACTTCCAGTGCTCCTCCTCCCTCACTTTTCGGACTCGCTCTTCCTCCTCCCTCCTCGCGGATTCCTCCTCCCGTAGCCTCCGGACCCGCGCTTCCTCCTCCCTCCTCGCAGACTCCTCCTGCTGTCTCCTCACCTCCTCCGCCCGCTGTCTCTCCTCCTCCTCGAGCCTCCTCTGCGCCGCCTGTTCCACCTCTCGCCGCTTGAACTCCGCCCTATTCGCCAACCACTTCTCCACCTCAGCGATCTGCTCCGCGGCCGTCCCAAGGATCGGTGGCTGCACCACGGGATCAACCCCGGCCTCCCTCAGCTCGGTTACTACGGCCCGTAGGTTCCTCTAAAAAAGTGGTGTGGCGCAGCCAGGTTAGAAAGCCGACAAGATGCGAACGAGAAAACTTACCACGGCTCGTCGGTATTGGATGAGCCACGCCGCGGTGTCGTCCTCATAGCCGTCCCGGATTAGATCCACAGTCGCCAAGCCGAGTCTCCGGAGATCTGTCACGGCCGCAGTAAGCTCCTCGCGCATGTCAGCACGGAGCGCGTCTTGGAAGGCGAGAAAGTCGTTAGACGAGGACGAGGGAGAAGACATGGTAGTACGGTGTTGGGAGTAAAGTGGGAAGAAGAACGACGTTGCTAGGCGCCACGGTGGAGCCATTGAAAATTTTCGTATTTGCCTCTGTTTATCCGCCCACGTGACTTTGGTTCGAAATTTTCGACAAGTCCAGCCCAGCACCGGCCATACGGCTTCCGGATTCGCACGAATTCCCTCCCGCTTACGCACGGCTTTCACGTGGATCAATGAGACGACTCGAACCCGACGGTCGACCAGGGATGGTCTCTATTAGAACTCCCGGGGAGATGTAGAGGGTACAACCTCTGTGGCCACGGAATCCCATCAAAAGACGCACTTTACTACTCGTCCACGAACCCGTCCATCACTCCATCCTAATCCGGCGCACTCTATCCTAAAACCGACAACAATCACACGTCAATTCCGGACAAGTCCGCACTCAAACCCGGACCCGAATCCCGAGCCCCTCTCTTACCGATCACAATGGCACCAATATACGTCGGAACCCTCTGCCCTCGGAACCCTCTACCCTCCAAGTCCGATCCAAAACCCGACCACTCCCGCAGTAGTATAAAGAGGACTCCCGCATACCCGTAATAAGTAGATACCTAGAACCCCAGAATCGATCCCTCGTAGTTCCCTTAGACTTGTACTTCCCATATCCACAATCACAAATCCTTAACCTCTTATATCGTTTCCCGTCGTTCCCGCCTCGTCTCCTCACCGTTACGTTCACCGAGTTGAAACCCGACGTCGGATTACGTCGGATAACTCCGGACTTCACCGGAAACTATCCCTTTATCTCTATTTACCCTCGGATTTCTATCCTCTTTGACTAGTCAATACTGACGACGCCCTTGTCACTATTACGCTGACCTCTATCTAGTATCCCTTTCGGAGCTAGACCTGAACTACGCATCACAGCGACCAGGCAAATTACTTGATATTCGTGATCTCAAAAATACAATATCTTCAGCAGTACAAGCTTTATATCGCATATTTGTAAGAGCCTGTCTAAGTTGTGCATCTTCTGTTGTTTGAAGTCTTTGCCTCATGTTTTCCCTACAGTTGTAACCTGGTGCCACAATGACTTTCCAATAGCAGCTTCTTGATCTTGGTGGTTAGTTGAAGAACCTCCAACAGTTCTGCTGTAGAGAGAAGCATTTTCATGACCAATTGCAGGAGGCAACTGTGCAAAATCCCCTGCAAATATCATGTCTAATCCACCCCAAGGCAACTCAGTTTCATTGAAAATTTTAGCCATCCTTGCACTAATCCTATACATATCTCGACAAGACAACATTGAAACTTCATCAAAAAATATATAATTAACACCCAAAAGTCGTGATCTTAATTGAGCAAGTTGTTTATTTGATATATGCTCATCAGTATTCTCATTTAAACCAAACATATAATGATATGTAGATCCTGCCAGCAGAGCAGCAGCAGTTCCAGTAGGTGCCACAATAGCAAAATGATGAGCTTCATTTCTTGACTTGAAAAACTTTACTAATGCCTTCAAAACTTGAGTTTTACCAGTTCCACCAATACCACCAATATACATTTTCAATTGTTCAGAATTTGTATTGGATGCATGATGTGCAACTATGTAAAATGCCCTCTGTTGTTCTTCATTTAAACTAAAGTCTTTCACAATATTGTCTAGTGCTAACAAAGATTTTTTAGAGTGTGAAATTTTTTTAAGATATGATTTATCAACAACTTTAACTTGGTTATAGCTTGATGGTTGTGTTAGAGAATCACCATTAATATGACTTGGAAGATTTTCTGCACGGTGTTCAAGTATATCTTGTCTACTCTTTTGTACAACAGCTTTCCATTGACTTCCAGATTGGATAATCTCTGGTGGTGGTGGCTGAGCAACTAGTGTCTCTGTGGATAAAGGCTCTGTCCAACCTGTGTTATTCATTATTGAGCACATAGTTGCCATATCAAGTTGACGTTTCTTCTCCCGCTTGCCAATACTCTTGAATTCATTGTCAAACTCTTCACTTAACTATGCAGAGGCATCTTCATATGTGTGGTCACCATCCACTTGCTCCAAATCATCACAATGATCCAAAGTATGGTCAGAACCATCCATCCAACTAGGCAAGACAACAGAACCTCTACGAAGCTGAGCATGAAAGTCATCACGAGCATCAAGACATTCATACTTTATATTAAAGTTGTTCATAAGTTCTCTTTGCCTCAAAGTAAAGTCATAGGATAAAAAGGACTCATCCCAAGATTGATCTTTTGTTTTCAAGTCATGTCCAGAGCGCCAAGGTCTAAACAATGCAAGCATGGTTGAGCAATAATATTCACAATCACCTTGATCACATTGTGGTAATGTTGCTCCTACAAAATTGGGAACTTTTATAAAGTTTTCATTTACACAGCGTGTACCATGTGACTCATAGAGAGGATGACTGTCAAGAAATGTAAATAACCCAACAGGTGAGGATTTAATTGTCATATTTGAAGATAGAACTTGTGTTGCATCATTATTACCTGGTTCCTCAATTTTCAAGTTATCTGTGGACACAGAAATGTCATTGCAGTGATTGTCTATATCAGATAGAAATGTTTCATCTTCATGTGTAAAAGATGTATCATAAGTTTCACTCACATCCTTGACACTAGCAAGTTCTTCACTACAATTTTTGTTCATTTTGGGTTTAGGAAACTTCTCTCGAGAACATTGACTTATCCAATCATACAAGCACATGTGCTCTAGTTCACAGGGGCAATAGATATAATCATAAACAGGGGATAATCCAATAATACAACCTCTGCGTTTGATCAAGGCTACCTTTTCAACATCCTCTTTAGTTTCATCAGTTTCCCAGATTTGTCTTGCATTGTTGATGTAGCTTTGCCAATAGAAGGTAGAAAAATGATGATTTGTATAATGGTCAGGATTTCGCAAAAGGTACATACAGGCCATTGGTGCACCAATTTCCATCTTAGCACTGAGATTATTCACGATCTTGGTCATAAGTTTTTGTGATTTCTCCTTTTGAGTTTCACTACCACCAATCATCTCACTATTTTTTTGAAACATGGCACGAATAGTGTCAAAAATAACATGTGTTTTCAATAAAACTTTGGTAATGTAGTCAGATACATAAAGTATGACCCCTTTGATTGCAGTACCTGATTTTAGAGATGTTACATCTGTGTTAGAGCGAATTAAGTAAGTGAGAAGAGGAGTAACTGTGTTGATCATTGGCTCAGCCCTTTTCATATTGAGGGCACCAGTTTCAGGGTCTACTTCAGTCTGCATAAATACAGGGCAAGGAAACCTTGCTTTGCATTTTCCCCACTGGTTATCCAAACAACCAACATACTGATGTGTTTTATTTTTAGAACCATCTTTATTTATCTTGCTAGTACAGCGATGTATGTTGGATTTTGCCAAAATATCATCCACCACTATCTCATACTTGACCTGCCATAGGTTCCAATCATGACATAGCTGACAATTCCCACACATTTTAGAACAAAACTTGGGGGGTGCTTTAGGCAAAGCTTGTGTTGGATCTATATAATTTGGAGACTGAGAGGCTTCATCAATATTTTTGAGTACTTGATCCATTGTTCCAGTGAGAAATTCACCAACATGTGTACTTTCTAGATACATGGTAGTCATTGTGGTTGAGCTTTAGCCACTCAAGTGCCCTTGCAACATGGTTCCTCTGCACCAGCAAAGGTCTTCGTTCAAAATCCTTTTCTGTTGGCTTGCAGGGCCCAGTAAATAAAATGGCTAACACATCATCAAGATCATCAACTGGGGGTGGTAAAGCCTGATACACCTTTGGAATGGGTGACTGGAATGCAACAACATGTGATGTCATTTTCCTCATACCTGAAGCCACTCACACAAAGCAACAGTTGTGGTGTATGCGAGCTACAAGCAGTTTTTCAACAAACCGAAGCTCTAAAAGTTCCTTGGGAACATGGCCAAGCCAAAGACCTCTTGCTAAAGCAAGTTCAGGAACTTTTCCTTTCCTAATATCACATCGACAAGTGCCACACACTTTATCACATTGGTAATCTAGCACAGGACCTTTGAATTCATGGATTTTTTCTGTAGCTTTCTTTCGTTCAATTCTTGTTACACCTGGAGCTTCCAGGATCCTGAGCAAGCCCTTGATATTTTTTAAGCGGCTTAAATTACTCAAGGGTACAAGTTCACCACATACAGCACACCCTGACTCCTCAAATTTGTTGGGCATAGAGTCATTGCAGAAATCTGATAAAACTGTATGTAACAGTTGTGATGACAGAGGAGGGGGTGGGAATGAGGTTCCATCTGTGTGATTAGGAACCTGCTCTTCAGGAAAAATAACAGGCTTGAGCTTTTGCTGGCGATCTCTCTTTTTGCGACTCATGGTAATAGAGAATACACTAACAGATGAACTGCAATTGATACAGTCATGGTTTTCAAAATAAGAGGCCAAAAGACTTATGTGTACATGAGATCCAATGGAAATCTGATGAGTATGGGCAATTTTTTGTACTGTCTTGACTGGAAGATGTGGAAAGTAAAGGAATTTTGGTATGTACAAAATTTTCTTTAACAGGATAAGATGCTAGATCTGAATCATGAACATGATCAACAAACACAAAAACAGAGTCAGAATCAAGATTTTTATCAATATGTTGTAGAAAAGGCAGTATTCCATCCAAGGGAAATAAATAAGATCTGCCTTCTCCAACAGGACTGAATGTTATAGGTTCCTGCTCCACTTCTGTATTCTGCATGTTAACTGGAATTGAATGGTGATAACCAACATGAGAGAGCCTGAAAAGGGGCTGGGACAAATTAAAACCTTGTTTAGTGGCCAGCTGACCACAAAAAGAGTGTAGATCATGTACAAGAAATAACCAGCCTAAACTTAGGCCTACAGGAAGTTGATAGCCAGCTATATGGTAGCCAATCAGGGTTGAGGGATGAAGTGCATGTTTGCGTGCATATTTACATAGCAATGATATTCTAAGAGGCAAATGAGAAAGTGCAAGCAATGAACAAAAGTCATGTCGGGTCATTAGATTTCTCTGCAAAATAAGAGATAGTATGCGACATATGGCAGCCACATCTTGCTTGGGAATTACATAACAAATAATTAACCAGTTATAAACTGACACAAAGATGCAATAGCCATCTATAGTCCATAACGGTTCCCTTTGACAAGAGGGTTTGTAAAATAATGACAAAGGATTCAAGAATGGTGGTGTCTGTGTATTGACTGCAGAATTCAGTTGACACCCAAGAATGGGAACATTGCATGACAGTGACATAGATTGTGTACCTATGCTAGCAGAAGACATGTATAAAGACCCAATTTGGGTAGACGACAAGCACCCAATTTGGGCAGAGGACAGACACCCAATCTGGGCAAAGGACAGACACCCAATTCGGGCAGAGGACAGACACCCAATTCAGGCAAAGGACAAGCACCCAATTCAGGCAAAAGACATGTGCATGAAAAGACATCTGCTGCCAGCAGAAAGGAGACATACAACATCCTGAGAAGGAAGTTGCCAAAGGAAACACCTTTAGAATGAATGAGAATGACAAATAGTGATTAGTTCCAACTGATCACTCACAGGATGTGATGACGCCACAGGCTGAAATGTTTTTTTGCCAAAATGTTCATCCTGATGTACGAAGATGATCAGTATTGGTTATGTGAGGAATTTTGGGAACTCACGACATAACCAGACAAAATCAGCTTGCCCACTGGCTCGTTGCAAGGGTCCTCAGAGCATGTGTGTGGCGGTTGGTGAAACCCTGTTGTAGCAGCAAAGGTTCCTCACTATAACAAGATAAATATCAGCTGTATTGATTGGGACATAGAAAGAAGGTAGAACAAACGAGTTGGGGCAGCAATTCTGAGTCTCGGATGAATATTTCTCCGATGAGAAAACACTCGTGAGGGCCTGTAAAACACCTGAGATGGAAACCAACATGTGTTAAATGTGTAACTACTCACCAACCGAGCAACCGCTGGGATGAGGTCCACTGGGCAAGATACATTTTGTCTGAAAAAAATGAAATGCATACGTCTCAGAACATAGTTTAAAACTTACATGGACGGGCTCTCTATTTGACAGAGAGGCAGATACACATTGCAAAGCACAAACGGCAGCAGCATTTGTGATAAAATGAAGAACATAATGGGGAGTAGCGCAGATTGTTGCATGTTGAATTTGCAAGGAGCTGACTTCGAAATGGTGCGCTCAGACCCAACGAGATACACTAGATAAGTATATAGTATTGCTCGCTAGCCCTATGTTACTGAACTGCATACTAAACCCACCACCCTATACCCTCTCATTCACGTTCATTTCGCTCCCTTGGATAACTGCGCAGTCCTGGGTCTATGAAGTCGGCAGTGATCCTTATTGAAAAAAATCTTGGTTAGTTGCCTGGCATGTATAACTCGAATGGAAAATGATCATCGTTGATCACTACTTTTTGCTGCCGCTTTTGTGGCCCAGCATGTATCGCCTGTGTTGTGGACGTGTTTGAAGTAGTGGGAGGCGTCATTGAGGTTGGTGCTGTGTGATGTTGGCGGTTGCGATCCTCATGAGGGTGGCCTGGTTGTGGTCATGCTACCGAGTCAGTCCGTAGTAAAAATGAATAAAAAAATACCATAAAGTGGCCTGCTGTGCGTTGTAAAGGCGTGTTCGGGGTGGCTTCGGAATGAAAGATCCTAACCAAGGGGTGTCAGCGTGAAAGTGACAGGGTAATCAGTGTTGTGAGTCGTAGTAAAGTGGTAGTAAGAGAATATAAATAAAGCCGCCGTCTAATATGACAATAACGGGTGAGAAATAGGGAAGCCGACGATACCGACGACGTCGGGTACGGCGGGTTGGTCGGGTACAGCGAGCGGGTAACGATAAAACAAGATGAAATAGTAAGGATAAGGACGGGGAGTCTACGGGTTACGACGACAAGAGGTTCTAAGAGCTTCTGAACGATTCTAAGTGAGACAAAGAGGGGGGGAACTGGATTGTTATTTTAATACGGTTGTTGGTCACCGTTTTATAGAAGTCTGTCTAGAGTGCTACTTCGGTATAAGTTACTTCGGCCAATAGTAACTACAAAGGAGGTATGAAATAGGAAGGAGAAGATGGGAGTTGCGAGGCAACGAAGGAACGGGAATGGAGAGGAAAAAGATATAACGAAAAAGATGAAAATAAAGGACCTATGTCCAATGAGGACAGGGGGTATAAGTCCGATGTCGGTATGGGAGTCCGAGGTGTCACGTGTGATCGTTTTGGGCGATATGAATCATCGGTGTCGGTATAAGATCGGCCGTTGGTAGACGGTATACGTCGGGTACAGCGGGTGATGTCGGGTTACGTCGGTTTCGAGGATGAGGAAGTGGGGCGTGTTGGGTTCATGAGTATCTGTGATATATCGATGATACGTACTCAGAGCGTCGTCAGACCTCTACAGCGTTCCACCTTCTCGACCCCCGCTGCCATCCCATAGCATTGCTGGTGCCGCTGGCCCCATTGGTCCTGTTGGCAATGGTGCTGCCGTGCTAGCACTGGGGCTGGTCTTGGTGCTGGCATCATTGCTATATGATACTGCTGGTGGTGGCATTGCGTGGATCTGCCGGCGCTGGCGTCATTGATCAGTGTGGTGCTGGCACGGGTGGTTCTGGCTTGTAATGGCATTGGCATTGGCCAGGGTATTAGTAGCCCTAATGTGTCCTGTTAAGCAATAAGAAGAAAAATAAGGATACATGATAGAAAAACCTACTAATACACGCATGTTGTCAGGGCATGTTTGATGCGCCGTGGGTGGACATTTGGGGTTGCTGCGTTGCGCGTTGGCCATGGTGTTGATGTCATTGATGTTGTGGATGCAGTTGGGATCAGGGTATTGGCGGCATTGGTGGTCATTTAGCTGTGTTGGTAGTTGACTTCAAACACAAAAGAACACTTACCGGGGGGCTGGGAGTGCCCAGCTGCCAATTTTTGGGCATGCTCATCTCCAAGCGGCTTGGATCTTCACCTGGGCTATCCAGAGATAAGGGGAGGGACGAGAAATCGTTGATCCATAAATACTGGAGTCGTTGTGCTGTGAGTCGTTGTGCTGTTGAATTCAAAGGAGCAAACAGAGCCAAACTCGGCATTCACCGCGACGATAGAGTGGAATTTTGATTTTGGTGGCTCAGGTCATATAAGACCGAGCCTAAATAAATTTAGGACTCGGAATTGTTGGTTCTACATAACTCAATTAATTACTTAAAAAACGGATTATTCCATTTCAGGGAGCTGCTTAGTCATTTGACACCCCTTTCCTTATATAGTTATAGCTAAGTGGCTTAATTAAGATAAATCAATTCTTGCTTCTCAGTTACTGGACACCAAATTCAAGAAAATTAAGTAATGAAATATACAATAATATGAGGTCTCCAGAAAAAATAATCATAAGGTTTGGGAAAGTAGATGTTGAAAAATAAATCAACTTCTTATCTATTCTTGGGACACCATTGCATAAAAAATAACAATTGTTTTTGCTAAGTAATCTTAACTTGTAAATCACTCAAATTTAATTTTACTGTATTTTTGCCAATGGTAACTTAGCAGCAATAATTCATATATTTTGGTCATGCCACTTAGCTATGACTATATAAAGAAAAGGGTGTCAGGTGACTAAGTGGCTCCCAGGGAGCCAAATAGACTCCCTTAAAAAAATTGGAATTATAAACTCACTGAAGGAAATATTAGAAATGTGAAACCTACAAAGATTAGAATATGAGTGGGTGCCTTTCCATAAGAATAAATATATTCTGGAGAATAAATGCGGTTCCAGTTGTGGTTGGAACCACTATGATTACAGATAAGGCAAAAGGTAATGGAGGATGAATCAAAGGTAATGTGGGAACAAGAAGTGACAGGCTGAAGGTTGGCAAAGATTGAATCTGGTTGCTTTGGCAGGTCAGATCTTGAAAACATATCTTGTATTCTATTCAGAGGGGTACCCCCCCCCCTGTACAGATTTCATGTTTATTCATTACGTATATAGTCTGCTTTTAGAAACAGAGTCTAAATACTTTTCTGGGGTCTTTGTGGTATTGGAATTGTGTCACTATGATGAAAATCTATGATTCCTGAATATATTTATTCTTATGGACAGGCACCCAGTCCTTGAAGGGCAGGATAAAATAAAATAATTTTTTGGTAGTATTCCAGGAGATAGATTTTTGGTGCAAGTTTCAGCCTGAAAGTCATGTTTGGAGCCCAAAAAACTATCTCCTCCATAATACAGCCCTTCAAGGAACCCTATTCTGATATTAATAGGTTTCACATTCCCTCTGTGAGTTTACTATGAAGTCACATGATGTGGGATGTCCGGATCCGCAGCCCGACTCGGAATCTGCATACATCTCTTCCTTGGAATATAAGAAAAGAATGCAGATTCAATCCCTACTTTAGCGAGATCTATTATGGCTCAGACCGTCGACGAGATACTCAGCAAGACACTGATAGCTTCAGTGTTGGATGATTTGGACCGGGTTGATTCTCAGGCTCAACCTCCCGCGGATGAATACGCTGCTATACTCGATTCCCCACCAGCGTACGATATCTTCGGGGAGGCATATGCACCGTGGCGTGCTGCAGATGAGGCGAAACTGGCCATTTTGGCGGCACTCGATGCAGATCCTGGTTTCGCTACTGCCGAGAAGGAGTTGAGGAAAGCGATGCAAGTTTTGAAGGAAATGAAGGAGAAGAGGTGTATTCCTTTGTTTCAGCTCAATGGCTTGACCCAATAATGCTTTCGGTTTTCTTTCGTTCTTAGCTTGCAATCGTTCAAGGCATTACATACCAGACAACGGAGTTCCTTCTCTTCTCTGTTCAGCTTCGCAAAGTCAAAGCCCAAAGCCTCTCAGCGGGTTCTAACCCGTGTTGATTCTGCTCCTGCTGGTGCATCATCCGGTATCAAAGACGGCGAGAAGAACGGGGATAGTGCCCAACCAGATATCAAAAGGAGCACGAGCCTCACGACTGAACCAACAGATAGCAGTCAACTGGCTGCAGAAGATTTCAGGCGAGCCCACGAGGCAGAGGCGAATCAAGATCTTGTCGTGAAGGCTCTCGAGGAAAAAATCGCAGAATTCAAGCGCTTGGTAGATTGCTAATTATTATACATCTTCCCAACATGCCTGTTGCGCTTACATGATTTATATTATGGCAGAAAGCAGCGTTGTCCAAGGCTACGTTTACTGTAAATCTCGCGTGGATGCATCTTCGCCGGATTGCCGACGAGACATTATCGACCCAACGTAAGCAGTTAGTCCAAGATCATTTTTCGAAAATGAATGTGCAACTACTAGCTGAGTTGGCTATTGGCCTGGGTGAACTGTTGGAGAGGCTCGAAGGTGTGGAGAACGTATACAGTGTTGTACGTGAACTCCCTGCTGTTTTGCAAGCACATTCTCAAATCTATCTACTTGCGGCATTCTCGGATGCTTCTCTTTATCAATATCCCCATCCCTAATACCCGTGGCTTTCTTTACCACGAAGGCAAGTAAGATGAAAACCGACTTTTCACGCGCTTGCTTAGCGGTACGAAATTCACACGTCTATTTTACACATTCGCTGAAGATATCTGATACTGTCCGTGATACAACGACGAGTCGGGTCCTGCTAGGCGGGCTAGGTGGCGACATAAATGGACTGAGCACGATGATCGAGTACCGCGGTAGAGCCTTTTCTTGCCTTTGTGCATCACAAATGGTACTTATATGTGTTGACATAGAATCTGTCGCCCTTGCGGGAAAGGCCCAGATTTGCTTGAACGAGGTATTTCGTGTCATTGATGGGCATGACCACTTGATTCCGGAAGATCGGATGGAGGACTACAAAGCATTGAAGAAGATTGGGGTGATGCAAATGTCGAAGATATACAACCTGATTTATGGGGGTAGCTTTATCGCTTCAGGGGTTTCAGGTTAGCCTCTTTATTCTGAGAAATTAAACCCTGTTCTTATAGCTCTCGCCTCCGGAAGGCTCCATCAAAGTTATTCGAGAACAGCAGGAAACGGCCTTTGCGCGCTTGACTCGTTTGGCTGTGTGGATCCAGGACTACGAGCCCGTGTGCATGGCGGAGGAGCAGAAAGCTTCGAGGTTGCGAGATAATGTTCGCCGGGAAGTCGCAGCATTTTGGGAAGTAAATATTAATCTTAGTGGCGGTGAACGTAACGCCAGTGAGATTTTGCCTTTTCGAAACTGAATTTAAATAACAAATTACCATGTTGTACCACCATTTCGAGCCAGGGAAATCTTATTAATAATTTGGATGTCTACTATAACTTGGTCAATGGCACGAGTCCTCACGAGTCCTAGCCAAGAGATCTTGAAAAATAGCTTCTGACCTCCTACAGACCACGTTAGTGGATGTCGTGGGTTGGCCAGACGAACACTGATGGAGATGAGTTACGAAGATCTGTTTGCAGGTTGCAAACAGATTGGCTTATGGATTTTGTTTGCGTCATCTCAAGATTCTCAACTGTCTTAGAGTTGGCACCTATTAGCATTTGATGATCGAGGGAAACTGTGGGCTGAATCGGAGTAAGGGTAATCTCTTCAAGGGATGAAGCTACGGACTACAAAGTTACAAAGTGACGGACGAGTTTTATATACACTTAGAAGAAAAGGCCATATGAGACAGAAAAACCACACACTAACAACCCGAGTTACCCTTAGACTGGCTTCAGAGCCTTCCTGAACGCCTCGTTGAGCACCGCATCTGCGCCTACCATGAACTCCAACATATAGTTACCACTGCCAGCGTGATTGTGATCCCCGCCTGTCGCACACGTGCCGAGCGATGCGAAGCCTGCGTAGGAAAGCACCTGGCACTTGTTGCACCAGCGCCAGTTATCCTGGAACTCATCGGGAACGCCGCTGCTATCTCTTCCCGCAAGGACATAGTCACCGCTGCCCGTGTGATCATGCATTCCGCCGGCGGAACATTGGCCCAGCGACGAACTGCCTGCGAACGAGAGAGCCTGGCATTTATTGCACCAGCGCCAGTTGTTTTGGCTGCCCGGGGGCCTGCTAACATTCATGGGAAGGCAAAAAATGTAGCTGCCGGTGTGGTCGTGCTGCCCATTGGCGGGACACATTCCCAGATTCGCGTTTCCCGCAAAGGTTAGCGCCTGACATTTTTTGCACCACTGCCAGTTGTTTTGAAGACCAGGTCCCAGAATATCCGAGTTAATGAACAACGCCCCAAACACACCTCCGCCGAAAATCGCAATCGACGTGCTGATTGTGGTGCCGTTCCGGCTTGTCCAGCCGCCGTTCTTCTCGATCCAGCGGTTATTGAACCCATCCTTCGTGGTATCCCACCCGAGCGGGGTCGTCTCCATGTCTTTCAGTTGCGGCTGCGAGAGGATGCGTCCATCGTTCTTGTTCAGGCTATAAAGCACTTTCGCGATGTCTTCGATGGCGAGATACCAACCGGCGGCGCCAACGCCCGCACTGTCGTCGCCCCAGTCATATCCGCTGGTCGTCCCCGGATACGTGTACGAGAACGCATAGGCGCTGGCCTGCGGCCCGGTGGTGGGCGGTTTCGCATCGACGCCCAGCACGCCGACCGGCTCGAAGACGTGCTTCTGGACGATTGCAATATAGGCGGCAGCGAGCTTCGCTGCACGGTTCGCTGGATCGTCCACAAACCCATCGATGATAGGTAAGAGAATGCGAAAGATTGCGAAGTTATAGTTGCTATAGAAGGGGGACTTGTCGTTTGGATTGATTGGACTCTTTGGGTTGGTAGGATCAACCGTCTGCGTGAAGAAATTCTTGAGCACGGTGTAATCCCCAGAGTTATTTCCATAATCCTTGATCCCGCTGCGGTGTGAGAGCAGCTCGCGGAATGTAATCGAGGAGACATGTTTATCGAGTGTCCAGTCACTCGGCAAATGACCACCTATTCCGGAATCGAGACTGACGCCGTTCTTCGCCAAGATGCGAATCGCGGCGAGCGCGGTAACGACTTTGCTGACGCTGGCAACTGGAATCTTGGTCGAGGGCACAAATACTCGGGCCGGAGCATTGGCACTTGTGCGAGCCTCGCCATGTGAGTACGCGCCTATCGATGCACTGCCAACAGTGCAGGCATAACCGACGACCTTCCCATTGAGCCTCTCTGCAATGTTCTGGTAAACATCCGCAATCGCTACAGAGTGCGTCCCGTCGGATACTTTCTCGGCTCGGGTGACGGCACAGGTCACGGACCAGCCACTACCGTCTGTGTCAAAGGCCACGATACGTATAGGTCCATAAACCTCGGTAAAGTAACCCATGTACATATGGGCCTCGTCGGGGATGTTGCGGTTAAAGAATGCGCCCTTGTCATTGACGATACTCCAACTGTTGCCACCTTGTGGAGGAAAAGCTACGCAGATAATCTTCGCTCCATCCTTAGACAAGTCTCCCATTTTCTGGTGGCACTCATCAGGGACATCGCTGTTGAAATATGCGCCGTGATCATTGACGATGCTCCAACTATTGCCGCCTTTCGGAGGAAAAGCTACCGAGACGATCTTGGCACCACCCGTGGAGAGCTCTCCCATCTTCTGATGGCAATCTTCGGGGATGCTACGGTTTAAATATGCCCCCTTGTCATTGATAACACTCCAACCACCTTGTAGAGTGAACGCCACGCGGGTGACCTTGCCGCCATTGAGCGATAACGACTGCATATCCTGCTGGCACCCATCTGGGATGTTGCGGTTGAAAAACGCGCCGCTCTTCACGACAATGCTCCAGCGATTCCCGCCGCCAGAGAAGAATGCCACCCAGATTATCTCCTCGCCAGCCGCCACAAACTCTCGCATCTTCTGGTGGCATTCCTCTGGAATGGCTCGGTTGAAGAATTCAACGCCCATTTCGATTTGATTCAGTAGTTTTGGCGTTGAACTACGAGGCTGCATCAACCCAAGTCGTGAAAATGTGAGCTTGGTTGCGTACCAGAATACTAGAAATATGCGACAACTTGTTCAGCGTGCGATGCGTGCAATAGATATCAGTAACTGACCTCGGGGTCAAGGGGTGTTGACAACGATTTAGAATGTTAAACACAAAGATCTCTACAAACCAACAACATAGTGGTTCAGCGTACGATAGGTTCGGATATGATGAGTAACCCACTTCGTGCTTCGAGAAAAGGGAAAAAGACTGGGGAGAGAGCTGTAAAGAACGAGCAGTATTTATACAGAATCAACTAGGTCTCATGAGAAGGTAGATTCCGACTAGGACGGGATGAACATAGAATATTCAAGCTGGTGAATCCGGCGAGCGCGGTGGGGGATTGTGTCAATCATGGAAAGTGCGCCTTGGCATTTCTTGGCATTTCGGAAGCACCTTGCGTACGAAGAAATTTGCCAGGCCGTCCTTGGCGGAGGATTCCCTTGGGTCCAGATCTGCAAATCATACGGCAGTTGTAACCAGACCAGTGCCCAGGCGTAGTTCCAGACTTCCGGTGATCACTACAGGCGGTATCACTACAGGCGGTTATTACCACTGTTCTGAAGTCCTGTGGGTGCGATTACACATCCTCCATTTGCGATGGAACTGCGGACGCGGAGAAGTCGATCCTCAGGCTAAACCGGCGTGCCTAGGACCCATGAATGTAAGTGACAATGCCTCCGCAGACCCCCTTTAGGTCCGGAAAAGGAAATTCAAATTTGCTCGAAAAGGACCGGATAAACTCAGGCATGCGACCAATGTTCAGATTTTGGGCCGGACTCTGGCGGAGGCCTTCCAAAATATAAAAAAGTCCGGATTGCTGCGTAGGCATATACTCTAAGCTAGTTCGTCGCTGGATAGTACCTCTATGTCCGCTTCTTTTTCAGTCAATTCCCCCTTCCTAGACCTTGGATTTCTACGCAAGACTTGAAGACGCTTGACGGCTGCTAGGAGCTGTGATATGTATTTCTTGTATCTTGTGAAAATTGAGAAAGAATCCTCGTCAAGCTCGAGGTGGCGCTGATCAGTACTCAGACTGTGGTAACTTTCAACATGTAAACTGGTAGCATTGCACTCCCTACTTAGATCGACGTTTCTGACTTGACATGAAAGAAAGCAAGACAGGCGGAGTTGTGCCAGAAAATCACATGGGATGCAAAACTGGTCCGGAAATGGATGAGACCTTGACACTCTTACGAAAATTTGGCCGGATAAATAATGTGGCATTTTTCAGAATCTGGGACTTTTGGTCCGGAAAAAATCAGGCATAGGGTACCTTTTTTCACGATTTTGGTCCGGATTCCGCGGAGGCATTGCCACTTATATTCATGGGTCCTGCGTGCCTACTCCACCAAGCGCAACGAGTGTCATGTGACTCACATCTCAGATGTGGCATCATTCTCATGTCACTGTACATACACAATGCCAGAAATAATTCCGCGTCCTCAACATACACCTCCATTTCAAGTTTTTGACTGATCACGCGTACTCTTCAGGCACAAGTGTACCATCCCCCAGGTAAGGTAGTTATATACGCTGTCTTTGGACTTCACGGAGATTGTGGTGATGAGGTACAAAGAAAAGGATTCCCTGTGTGAAGCCCGAAATTATCGTCATTCAGCAGTGGAGCTGTTCTGGAGGAACAATGAATTGGGTCAATACAGGTCGTTTCCTGGGAATAACTTACATTCTTGTCCCGGCGCTTCAATTCAGAGTAAATAAACACGAGAATAAGGAAAACCTCATCGTCTACGAGGGCGTCGCGACTGAGGTACAATGTTGGCGGTTCGATCTTACCAAACAGTTGTGGCCGGTAAGGGACGGTGAAGCTAGCCAAAGTCTGGATCTTTTCGGGATCGTTATTGCCTCGGTTAGCCTGTGCACAGGAGATATGGTCCAGGTTGGTGCTGATAGGTGGCAGGGATTCTAGATGAACGCACAGTCCATTCCCCACTGTGATACTTAACCTTGTACATCTTCCGGTCCTCTGACCAACGCCAAACTCGTGACCTGTCAGCGAGACTGTCAATGTCAACGTTATTCGAGTCTAGAAGTGCCTCAACATGCCTTGCAAAAAATCTCCCCTCGTGCTTCTTGACTTCCGCGAAATGCTTTTTGTGACCATACACCTCAATCATCTTTTCTCGCCAATGAATAGCGCCAACAGTGGTAGGACTCCCCAGGATGGGATTCGCATCGTAAAGTAGCGTGACCTTCCGGCCCCGAAATCCAGACGACGTTTTTACGGAATAGAGAATTGAATTGTCGTAGGAGACACGGACTTGTGCGTTGAGAATGTTGGATTTGTTGTCAAATATTGCTTCCATTGAAGTAGACGGCGGCTAAAAGGAATGCGATTTACTCATACTCATCAAAAAGTGATGACACGATTCAACGGAAGCCCTCCTGCCCCGACGGGTGAAGCCGGAAGAACCCCATATGCCGCCAAATTGTTCCGGTTCACCGAAAGGTGAGGCTTCGCTCCAAAGATGGGAACGACGGTACTGGTTGGGTACCAGTATTCGATATTTGCCAGACCTACTAGAGAAGTATGAGGACATAACACAACGTACTCAGTGGGGACGCACGATTTAAGGCTTACAATGGGTGAAGAGATCAGAATGCAACTCCTCGAAGGTTCTTTGATACCGCCCAGGTCGGGTGTAATCACTCTGATTCCTGACATTGGATTTTCCTGGCAGTCAGAAGATAAATTTGCTTTAAGAATGAAATTCTGGCCCGTACGTACAAGTTCCTTTGGGTCGGATCAGTTGGATGTATTACACCTCTGATGATCTGATCGTGCAATCAAAAACAATGGCGTTTGTTTGTCGTATGTGGTTTCCAAGCTAACCGCACCGTTGTCAGCTTCCTGGTCTTTCGTTCGCTCCTGGCATGCAGGAATTCGAAGAATCCCAGGATGGACCTATTTCTGTCTTGAGCCTTGAGCCTTGATGCTGACTCGGAAGAGATGGCGATCACCCAATTGGGTGTGAACAACACATTATCGTCAATAATATTATTTAATACAAACCGATTGTCCGCTACAGTGGAAGATCTGTGTATGTACAACTGGGGAGATAGGGAATTAACTGTCTACAACTCAGGGAGGTTCGGACGCCTAGAAATGCCAGAGAATGAGGGTCCCTCTGAATCAACTATGCTTGGATTATAAAACCCGAGACTCGAAGCAGTAGTTGAGTTGTACCATGGACTGTTCGAGTCAAGTTTATTGTTGGTGTTGGGTCGAATATTTGGAGCTGTTGCCCTGAAAGGGTCAATCTGCTGAATATTCGACATTTGTGGGGAGGGACCCAAAAAGCCGGGAGAATCGCGTTTCCTACGTGGGGGTTCGGGGGCTTGCTTTCGGCGTTGAATGCAGAAGACAAATAGTAATACGAAGGCCGCCAAGACGACCACGCCACCAAAAGCACCGCCAACCGCTATAGCTGTCGTGCTACTCTGCGATTTCGAGGCAGTCCCAGTACTGACAGCTGACGAAGAAGAACTCTGAACGGTTGAGCCATCCGTAGAAGTTGGGGTCGAGGTTGGAATCGAATTCGATACCGAAGCCGAATCCCGGACGCTATAACTAGTCACACAAGTAAAATAAATGAAGCACGAGATGGATACGGGAAACGTACGTGAACGCATCCACGACAATATACGGGCCATTCACGCACGCCGAAACGATCACGCTGTGCTCTGTATCTGCCAGACCATCTTTCCCCCAAACTGGAGCTGATTGGACCGTCTCCATTGTGCCGTCCGAACGAGACGGATCTTGCAGGTCAACGCATTCGCCCTGTGCACCGTCGAGACTGAGCATACTGTTGACCAGATACGGCCACTTGGGGGACAAGTAATAAACGGCGACGCCTAGGCAACATCGTTTAGATTGAGGTCGAGTTGCACAAAACGAGTACGTACCGGTGAAGCGGAAGGTAGCAGTGGCATTAGCACTTGTGCTCAGTGCATGTGAGCTTCCTGAGCTGAAAGGATAATCCAAAGGAGTGGGTTGCGTCTTGCTCCAATCACCGATGTAGAAAATATTGTTATCGGAATCGTCAATGGTGACATTGGTGTACTGAGCGCGGACAACACTGTGAACGAGTAGAATGATGAGACTGAAGTGCGACAACTTCATCGAAATGGCTGTGGTAGACTCATCAAGGTAGAGGCGAAGCCTGTATGTATATCTCACAAACGAAAATTTCCGACGACCTAGGCAACGGCGATGGGGGCTCAAACTATTGGACTTACGTTAGATTGAACACCGCGTCTCGGTTGCCATCAGGCTGCGGCGAAAGCAAAGTCTTCAAGCCTCTTGTAAGGCTTCGTATGGGAAAATCCTGGCTGCGGTCAATCCTCTGACTCCCACTTTCGTATGGCTGCAATATTTAATTATTGGTATAATTTTTGAGCAGGGCTACCAGGTAATCGAGCGGGACACAGAGCACCACTGTATCACGTGCCACGAGGTCGATCACCGTAGTAACCGTTGCGGGGGCACTCCACGACTTAAGTATAGCTGGAAGATTTCCTGTCATTGCTAACGCCTTCCTTGAACCATGAGCTTCTGCAAAGACTGTGTCATTGGTGCGTACCCATTTTTCTGAAAATTCGCCATATGTTTGATATCTGGTGTTCTGGTTTCCAGCTGTTCGTCATGAGGGAACCCCAGAAGGCAAGTCGGCCCCTTTACAGTATCACCTGCCATCTAAAAATGTTTGATAACGCCGATACATTGCAGGGAAATGGCCAGAAGAAATCGGCGGGGTGAAATGCTACGTGGCTACACCAACTTTTGAATACCCTGAGAACAAAGTCCTACTCTTCATACCAGACATCTTCGGGGTGTCATTGATTAACGCCCAAGTATGTCTTCTTGTTGGAATAGTGGTTGGCCGCTAATCCGAGTGAGCCTCAGCTCTTGGCGGATGACTTTGCACGCAGTGGAATCAAGGTGAAGACATCACGAATACTAACGTGTTTTGGTTATTGTCAACAAGGGGGTTTATTGGTGGACAGACAGTCATTCCCGATTATCTCAACGGTGACGATGCCCCCGCAGATGGTCCTGGAAATGTCTGTACCGATACAATACTCTCCGATTCCAAGTTTCTGACCACCAACTTGAATGGGTTCTTGTGCATTCAAACGCTTTACCTAACAGAAGTCTTTCAATCTCCAAGCATGGCTAGCAAATCACGGTGCCAAAGAAACGCGTCCACCGATCGACAAGGTCGTTGCAGCTCTCAAGGAGCAAGGTGTCACGGCATTCGGCGCCACTGGATACTGTTTCGGAGGTTTGCGCCGTCATTTCGATAATTTCTGGCTAGAGGCTCAAAAAATGTTGGTCCCGAAAATCGAAAACAGCCCGGTATGTATTCGACCTCGCAATCGAGAATGTCATCCAAGTTGCCATTGTTGCACATCCTTCGTCCATCAATGTCCCGGAGGACTTGGAGGTCAGGCAGCCTTTTTATCTCAGTAGCATCGTGTGGAATCTTCTCTTATCCGTTATTCCCACAGAAATACCGTTCGTCGTCGAAAGCCCCCTTGCTCATTAACAGTTGTGAGGAAGACAAAGCTTTCCCTCCTGAAGCTCAGGCGAAAGCTGACGAGATCCTGGGCGGTGAGAAATACGCCGCAGGTTACAAGCGCCTGTTCTGGAAAGGCTGTAGACATGGCTTTGCTGTGCGAGGGGATATGACGAACGAGGATGTCAAAAGAGGAAAGGAAGGGGCATTCAAGGCATCCGTCGAGTGGATCCACCAGTACCTGTGACTAGTTGACTGATGCACGCGAAGCCCGATATCAGAAAGAAATGTATTCTGTTTGATTCATCACAAATGTATACGTAGACCGCTTGTTGGTGACAGATGCACAAGTGATTTCCAGAGACAAAAATATTTCGAGGTTCTAAATCACAGCTTGGCAGGCAACCTCCCGGCCCCACTTAATCTAATAGTCTCCCCATTCACATACGCACACTCGAGAACCCACTTCACAGTTCGTGCGAATTCCTCTGGCCGTCCAAACCGCCGTGGATATACGACGCCGTCGCCCTCGAGGCTCCTTCTTGTCTTCTCCGTCATATTGGCCGTCATAGAGGATGCGAAGACGCCCGGAGCGATAGTGACGACGCGGATTGCATGCCTGGAGAGGTCACGGGCAAGTGGGAGGGTCATAGAGCGAAGGGCACCTTTGCTTGCAGAGTAAGCAGTTTGTCCCGGTTGGCCTTCAAACTGAATAATAATCAGTATACGTGCGCACGCACGAAGAAATCAAGACAGTGTGCAAAAATGAGGATCAAGCAATACTAACGGCCGCTGCGCTAGATACGAGTATAACGACCCCACGCTCTCCGTCCGGTCCATCTTCTGGTGGAACGTGGACGAGGTGCTTCAGCACAAGACGGGTTAGATTGAACGAACCAGTTAAGTTGACCGCGATTGTAAAGTCCCACAAGTCAAGAGGATAGGGATTGTTCCGGCTATCGATAATCTGAAACGTCATTCAGAACACCACCTTCTGTAATCAGAAGTAAATGCCAGAGTACCTTGGCAGCTGTCGCGACACCAGCACAATTGATAACCCCGCCCAGAGGCATCCCGGTCTCTTTGGTCCACGCGACCGTCCCTTCCACCGCACTTTCGAGTTCGCTCAAAGATGTAATATCTACCTGAAAGAATTTTACACGGTCTGTCCGAGAGACTCGCACATCGGGGGGCGGGGGTGAGCGATCAAGGATCGAAATGTATGCTTTGGAGGTAAGGAGATCTTGTACTGTAGCCAGACCGAGACCAGACGAACTAAAAAAAAAAAGGAAATCACTGAAGCATTTGTGTAGAAAGAACGTACTCACCCACCAGAAACAATGAAGGTTCTGTACTCAATTTTCATGATACTCGTAGGAAGACGCCGGCAGAGGGTCAGAGATAATATTATGTCACTCAAATAAAATAATAATAATTTGACAGTCCGCTCGCTCATGCTACGTAGCGCATTCTCCTCGTCCGTACGTCCTCGAATATCTTTTTCGTGCTACCGTTCCCATGACACACACAGTTCCCCCGGCTTCGCCCAATCACAACATCACCCTTAGTTCGCCCCAGCCATCTGTCACGATGGCTGTCTCAGGAGGCCCGTTCAAAAATCCAGAATGCTGTTACGTCTAATCCCGTCGTGCTATTTATGAAGGGAACTCCACAAGTCCCCATGTGTGGGTTCTCACGGGCAACAGTTCAGGTGCTCGAATTACATGGCATAACAGCCGAGAAGATGAAGACGTTCAACGTTCTGGAGGACGAGGAGCTCAGGAGCAGCATCAAGGAATTTTCGTAAGTTTTGTTTCGAATGTTCTTCGGTTATAATGCCTGTTGTTTCATGCGGATGGGGTGCTGCATATGAATACATGGCGAGACGACTGATGTGTTGTTTAGTGAATGGCCCACTGTACCGCAAGTATATGTCAATGGAGAATTTGTAGGCGGTTGTGATATCCTCCTCGGCAGTGAGTTTTACTTTGCATTCATCGTCTACCTATTCTGATAGAGATTGGCGCAGTGCATCAATCTGGCGAACTGGAATCACTTCTTGAGAAAAATAACATCATTCCCAAGGCATCGTCTTCAGAGCCGGAGCCAAGTCCATCGTAGCTCCTTTACTCCGATTCGCACCGTCCCAATAAATTACATTGACCTAACGTTAGCAATGTGGGACTGCATAGTAGACACATGCACTAATTGTCGGACTCGGTATAGTATTCAACCACTCCTCCAGCATCTAAGCGTCCGCGGGTGATGCGTTCGCCGCGTGCAAGTAGGATATCCTCTATTGTGCGAAACTTGCCGTCTTTCGTACCCTCTTTGAACCACCCAAGGTGGTCCGCAATTAGATGACTGCGACGGGTGTTCAGATATAACAAAAACAAGAAAATCCTCCTAGTCACTCACCGGTTCTTACACCCAGGACACTGAACCAGTACAATACCCTTTTCGTATGATCGCCGGGTAAATGTGTGTGAAGAACGTTCGCCGCAATCCGAGACGGTACAAGTGAAAGTAAGGGACAAACGTGGTTCAAGGGGATCTGACTGTGGGAGATCCGATATTGTCAAAGTTGTTGAAGGAGGGGTAGCTCTCGCAGTGGAGGAATATCTTTTACTGGGGTTATGACTGCGAGTTGGAGGTCGGCCTGAGACAGAACTCCAGGCATAGGTTCGGTAGTGCAACAGTGGAATACTGACTCGGAGTCGTGGCAAGAGCATCGAATAAGCCACAAAATAAATATTCCCGATTTACATTTGGTTTACATCAAAGCTGCCCAGTGATTTCCGTGGTATCGTATCCGTACTGCATCCAGCAACTCTCGAGATCTCCATTTACTGCTTTTTGAAAGGGTTGAGGTTCTTGATACTTTCGCCCGTAAGCTCCTCTCCAGCCTTTTCCCCCTTCGCCGCAGCACTCCCATACTTGAACGCCGACTTGAAGAACCCCCCAATCTTCTTTGTTTTACCCGGCTTACTACCTTCCTCCTCTTGAGCAGCGGCAGCAGCAGCGGTGGCTTCCTGTTCTTCCTTTCGCGTTGTGGAGAAGCCTTCGTAAGCCGACTTGGCATCACTTATTCCTTTGCTATAGTCTCGCTTTGGCTGAGTGTCACCGCCATCCCCTCCACCCGAAAACCCACTCGTGGCTTCTGAAAAGTCCTTTTTGAGTCCTGATATCAAGTTGGCCATATATATCGATTATGACGGCTAGCCTGTCACATTCACTGGATATTAGCAGTTACGGTCGACAATCTGGGGGAAAATACGCACTGAAATGTCTTGGGGGGGTCGTGGATAAGAGTGTGGTCGAAGAAACCTTGGCAGGGTCTGCTTTTATATCCCTGCGACAACGATGTAAATCAGATGACTGATATTGTTGACACTGTACCTGTAACTAGGCTAACAGCAACATCACCTTGTATTACACTCTGAGCAGGTAAAGACAGGTTGGCAAGGGATCACTGACCGATAAGTATATGGTTGCCAGTCTGCGAAAAAGGTAGCTGCTATATGTGTCATCCTGCATCACTGCTTGTACGAACCAAACCCGCTCATGCTGGACTATTACCGCGCTGACACTCCCATATTTTGATCCTGACAAGCTTTCGCTGATGCAGGCGCTTGTAGCCGTTGTCTAATTATAAACCAGGCACAAGCGCAGGTTAACAGGCGATGTGGTTTACCTCAACCACACCCCCAGACAACGCACCACTAAGAGATGAATCCAGATTCGAGGCCACTCCCTCCCGGCTGGTCTGAGTATTACGATGCACAGTGAGTTTCATTTTTACTGCTAGTCAACATTGCAACTCGTGACCAATGCCTTGTTACCCCGCAGGAAGGGCGTCTGGTACTCGTTTACTTCTTTCAAATCCATCTTGTGCCCACGATTTGACCTATTGAATTCTAGGGTTTACATCAACAACAACGTTATCCCTCTTCATGTGAGCAGCGTACATCCCTCAAGTCTTACAACGTCTTCGACCCCAACCACGACTCCGGCCCCCAACAAACCTCTTTCGTTAGCCCAGCAGCTCTATGCCAGTGCGAAACAGGATTCCGACAGGTCCCCTATGTTGAAATTGCATGAGCCCTTTAGTTTTCGCCGTCCAAGCATGGATCCGGCTACGCTATCGTCTGCTGCGTTATTTCCGTCACCTGCTGCGTATTCATCCAATGCTGGTGGCGATAACAATAAACCTTCTGCTCCATTTTCGGCTTCTAATTTCTACGAGAGCAGTATGACTCCGTCTAACTCGCAGCCACCCTCTAGAGCGCAGATTGATATCTCCTTCCCCGAAGCTCGCAATGCACTACCTCCCAGTGGACAATCGAACGAGGCCTCGATCAACGGCACAGTAACAATGCAACTGACTCAGTCTCGGTATGATTTACAACTTCTGACTTCTCACCCTCCGCCCGTCGCCTACAATCCCGAGAGTGCAGCTTATCACCCTGCGCAGCCGTCATACTCCTCCCCGCCGCAATTTCGAGGTTTGGGGCCTACTCAGGATTCCTCTTTCCCCTTCCCGGATAATCCACAATCTTCCTTTTCTTCTAACTATCCTGCGCCCGCAAACTATGCACCTGCGCCTACCAATTACCCTCCTCCCACGACTTACCCTACTTCTAAGGATTCCTCTTTTTCCTTACCGAATAATCCACAATCTTCTTATTATCCCAACGATCCTGCACCCGCAAACTATGGGTCTGCGCATACCAATTACCCTCCTCCCACGACTTACCCCGCTTCTCAGCCACAGCATCACAATGTCCCACAAGCGCCTCCGCAGTCGTCTAGTCGCGGAATAGGCACGAACGTCATGCTTGGGATAGCTGGCGGTGTTGCTGGGCTCATCGGAGGGGCAGTTTTGAACAGTGCTTTGTCGAATGGAAACAACAATGATGGGAGTGGCGGCATGGATGGATTTCTTGCTTCCTTGACTGGGGGTAGTGGCGGCGGCGGAGGAGGAGGAGGAGGAGGAGGGGGAGGAGGAGATGGGGGCAATTCAACTTTGAGTACTGTGCTTCACCACGTGCAGCAAGCCCTACAACAAGACGGATCTGGAAACCAGAACACCAACAACAACCCACCTCACCCTACGAGCAATCAACACAACAACCAATCAGGACACCTTCATCATCAAACTAGCCAGTATCCGCAGCAACAGCCACAAGAACTTCATCATAGGTCAGTCCGTAACTTTGGCCCTTCGGGGGACGTGACAAAAAAGCTTACTTTTCCTTGATATAGTGGCAATTCCTGGCAGGCGCCTGCTCCGCATAATGTCTATGGCAATGACAGCTCGACCCAGCAAAATTATAGCAGCGCAAGTCAGAGTAACTATGGAGAGCAGACTAACTCTGTACCCAGTCAAGATGATCTTGAAGCAGCGCAGGCAATGCTGTTGGCACAGATGCAAATCAATGAATCTGTTGCTCTTGGAACGGCAGCTATTAGTTCTGCCTTTTGGTAGTAGTATATCTAGTCATGGACGAGCAAGAGCATCTAATGCTGGACACGACTTGTCAATTCAGAAATAGCAGGTCTCATCACCTGGAAACACTGTTGTTGTAAATCACAGCCAGTTACCCCTTCTGCTTCCATTACGGATGTCCTTTATTAGCAAACACAAAATTTGATCCCTCCAATGCTCTCCCAATGACCATGGGATACACTTGAAGCTCAGCCCCAACAAGGATTGAAGCAGTACCCAAGCCCCAGTGGTCCAGAACCAAGGTTTGGACCTGAACTGAACCTGAGCAGGCAAGAGGAACATTTTGTGAACCTACAGCAGCTTTCATTGAGGACTCCAAAAATTCAAAGTGGCTGTGCATTTTCCAATTCTGAGTCCTAAATATATTTAGGCTCAGTCTTATATGGTGGAGCCCACCAAAATTTATGTCCAATCTATTGTTGTGGCAAAGTTCTAAAATAGAGTACTGTAATAATACCTTCTGTTAAACATGCTAGAAAGTTCAACAATGCACTTTGAGAAACAATGTAAAAAGTATTGAGCCAAATCCCATTGCCTCCGGTGGGTCTGGGTCTGTACCCATGCTCACAGGCAAGAGGATTTCCTGTGGATTCAGTCACCTTACTGCAATTACACTTGCCTCTCTCTTGACTTGAAAATACACATGCTCATGAGATGGAAATGGAGGCCTTGCTATTGTGATGTGATGGCCAATAGAGGCCTGATTGACACTCTGAATTTGTAAGAAATGGTGGTGGGATGAAAATGAGATTCATGCAACAGTGGGGACATGAGTGACAGAGAGATTGGACTCAAAGGAGCATACAGACCACAGTGTGGAGACTGCAGGGCAATAACACTGAGGGAGGCTATCACATCACAATAGCAAGGCCTCCATTTCCATCTCATGAGCATGTGTATTTTCAAGCCAAGAGAGAGGCAAGCATGATTGCAGTAATGTGACTGAATCCACAGGAAATCCTCTTGCCTGTGACCATGGGTACAGACCAAGACCCACCAGAGGCAATGGGATTTGGCTCAATACTTTCTACGCTGTTTCTCAAAGTGCATTATTAGCAACAGTACTCTATTTTAGGAATTGTGGCTGATGTTGTTTACAATGTTATCTGCAAGCCGCTCTGGAGGGGAATAAATATTCTGACTTTATTGCTGTTTGCACTTATTTTGGCACCTATGACATAATCAGAATTTAAGCTAGTGTTGCCACGGCTCAGCTAAAACCAGCTAGCCATTTTTTAGTCATTGTAAATTAAAAATCCAGTAAACTCTGAAAATATTTGAGCATGTGCACCAATGTGATTTACACCCATGACGATTTATTTGTGATTTTATCAATTTTACTGGATTTTAATTCACAATGGCTAAAAGACAGCTAGCTGGTTTTAGCCGAGCCATGGCAACACTAATTTCAGCCACTTTGAATGACTGTCTTGTGAGAGTCATATCTCAATAAATACTGCATGCAATCACTTCATTCTTTTTTTAAATAAAATCTGAGATGGTAGAGCAGGTCCTGGTACCTAATTCAACCCAGTTTTGTGGCTCATTGAAATTCTGATTTTTTGCCACCCTTGAAAAGCATGTGAATTATTGTGAGCTACAGAAGCACCTAAAGAGAATATATCATGCATTCAATCACAATCTGGTGAGTCCTGGAGGGCTTGAGCATATTTTTCAATGAAATACATTAGCCATTGTTGCATTTGTTACCATTGGTGAATTGTAGTTTATAGAGGGTTGTCTCATTACATTGTTCTACCCATAATGAGCCTATAAAAATGATACTAGGCCCTTGAAGAAGAAATAGGAAGCTCATTGTAGAGAAGCATTCATTCAAAATGTCTTTGTGCAGCTCACAATAATTCACACACTTTTCAGGAGTGGCAAAAATCAGAATTTCAATGAGCAACAAAACTGGGTTGAATTAGGTACCAGGACCTGCTCTACCATCTCAGATTTTATTTAAAAAAAGAATGAAGTGATTGCATGCAGTATGATATGACTCTCACAAGACACCAAAATTCTTGCCATAGGTGCCAAAACAAGTGCAAACAACAATTAAATTAAATTTGTCAGCGACTAGAATTTCGGAAGCTCCCCAGTGTACAATAACTATGGTTTCCCCCTCACCCCTCACCCTCTCCTCAGCAGCTTGGCAGGAGCCTGCCAACAGCTGTAAATATGAAGTTTTTTCAATTAGTTTCAAGAACAATTTTGATTATACAGCATTTTTTCTTGAAGTCCAAAAAAGGGCCCCAAACTGATTCTGCCACAAGTGCTGAAGATGTTGTGTGATTCCGGCTTATTCCCCAGCTTTACTTTGAATCAGGTAGTTTGTTATGTCAACAGTTACCATCGGGTAGACCGGTCACCCTTACTCAAATATCCAATCAGACATGACTCCCAACAATCGCTGGAGTACCTGACGTACTCCGGTGGGAAACACAATTCGTCAATAATACTCGATATCGGCTCGGGCGTCGGTCTCAGTATCAGCCGGATTAACACTCTCAGGGAGAGTTGTCATTTTGCCACGTTCGCTCGAATGTATCAGGTACCATCACAACGCTCCACCTACAATTGAAGCGCCAATCACTTGTTTTCCCCACTTGGCTGCAGACGTGTCAGCCGTAGCCAGTTTTCAATTATTACTAGTATTCAGTCTTATCAAGGGTTTAGATAGACGGATCCACTGTGACACGCCTGGTTGCTTTCCACACTAACCACATGCGAATTATCCTGACGAGTATCGACCACCCCGTTTGCAGTCTCAGCTTACAGCGACCTCCGCGAAGCACGCTACCGTGTAAATCCGTTGAAATGACTTTTCCCATTTGCAGATGTCTATAATTATCGATCGCAGCGAGACATTGAGAAATAGTACCACGGTACGTATCATCGTAGTCGTATAATCTGACTAGCTGAAACTTATTTTCGTTACAGACCTTGGCGGTCAGCGAAGAAACCGCCGACTAAACGGGTGTACGAAGACACTAATTCTGGAATGTGGCGGAAATATTGGCGAGACAAACTCTTAAGGGTTGACGCGTTGACGCAGGAGAGTTGTCGTTTTAGTTTCGACAAGGAGGTCGAACCGGTTTCAAACTTCGTGCCCCTCATAGTTTGCGTGAGGTGGTTGACGTTGGTTACCAAGGCACACACAGGTCGTGGGCTTACTTGACAAAAGTACGCTCTGTACATCACTATGACCAGTGCCGTACATCAGTTTTCCTTCCAACTTGAAACTTGAATAACGTCCAGGTAGGCCGTTATTCATCGAGATAGAAATTTCTATCTCGATGCCGTGAGAAAGCACAGATTGGCCACAGACTGTGTCACCTGAATCATCACCTCCAGGCATGTGTGAGAAAGCGTGCGTATTCGAGAAAGCTGCATGGATGTTTCACCCTGGGAGCCTGTGGAAAGTTTGGGCCATAGGATCGTCAGCGCAGGACAACGACGGATCAATGGCACGAGGATCACTGTCTTTTGGCGGCGCGGCGAGTCGGTGAGTCTCATGGGGAAATCAGTAACAACTCATGATCGATTGCTGCCGATATGGAAATGTACCATGACCACTAGTATCGATCAAAAATCAGGCCAACGTCTCGCCTAATATTGCGCACTGGACTCGGGAGTTTTTGGGATGCGAACTTGAAACTTGAATTGTTCTTCGGAGCTTTTGCCAGGCTTCGTGTTGGGGGCTTTCCCCCGACTTATTATAAATTCCCCGGCGGAGGAGAGACATATCCATGCCCAACCAATCCTCGCCACTAGCCCTCTTTCCGACTCGTCTTGCCGTCGCCTTTAACGTTGAAGCGGCCTTTTTTTCTGCAATCGCAGTGACTGGATTATTGCTTTATCTCCTGGTGAGTATTTGCATGACTGGGCTCCAGGTGCCTTATTGACAAGCGCTCGAGTTTAACGCAATAAGTCGCAGATGGCGATTAGAGACCCATATTCATTACTTCTTTCTGAACCTTCTGGTGTCGGATCTCCTGCACGCCATCGGTGAGTCTTTTCTTGTTTGTTGCTATAGCTTTCGACCGTTCAACATTAACGACAGGGGGGATGATGACGATCAAATGGGTCATTGATGCAGTACGAAGCCGTCAATAATATACATATAGGGCATACTAAGAACTCAATTCTAGAAAGTCACAGAAGGACCTTTCTGCACCGCGCAAGGTATTTCCCTCCAATCTTCTCCAATCATGTTCAATCTTGCCGTCCCATTCATGTCAGCATTTTTTCTAGGCGTGATCAAGCATATGGGTGCTCTTAGCGCTGCTTTTTCGTGAGTCGTCTCTTTACTTGTCATACATCGCCTCACTCGATAAAACTCTTCAGGACTCTCGTGAGTTTGGATCGTCCCACTCTGAGTTGCCCACATAGATCTTAAATTTCACACAAAAAGACTATCGCCTTGTACACGGTATCAGTTCTTGTCTTCCAGTACCGCACCCGCCCGGAGACTGCCCTCTGGGTCATCGGTGTGACCTGGTTATTTATTATCTTGGAGGTAACCATCAACGCCAAGATTCACCCTGGTTACTTTGGTAGCGCCATTTACTGTTCGTTCCCTTTCCTCTTCAATGCCGTGTTTATTCTAAAAATATGCCAGGGTGTTGGATCACTAAGCCCTATTTCAACCAGAAGATTGGGTTTGAATACTTGTTTCTTTGGCTCACTGCATTTGGCAGTCTCGTTGTCTACGGTACCATCGTTGTCTACTTCTCCACGACTATATTCTTCTAATCCTGATCAATCCAGCCTTTCTTGCGCTTGTGATCAGTCGCGTATTGATAGTTGAAAACAACAGAGTACGGCTGTCCAAAGCTCACGAGCGACATAACACGCGTCTTATCAGCAGTCAAGGTGATCAGAAGGATGCGACTACTCTCGCAATGAGCATGTTGTTGCAAGTACTAGCTCTTTCGGTGACTTCGCCGCATCTGACCCTCTGACTTCCCTAGTTATCCTGCCGTATACCTTATCACAGTGGGTACATTCCTGGCGGTCGCTCATTTTATCTATGCTGAAGAGTCATAGGTGGTCCCATTTATAACTGTCCGTACGATTTTTTTCAAGCACCCGAACATCCCATTCGCCGCTACAGGCGTGACAGGCTTTTTTTTCTCGTCTCTTGGCCTATTTGACGTCATTGTCTTCACTTGGACTCGCCCGAGCCTTTTCCCGACTCGCACTCCCGTTGCTTCAGCCCTCGGAAGCCTGTCGTCAGACTGGCGAAGACCTTCTTCTAGCCGCATCCGGGCCGAGTCTAGGTTTTATCCAGATGACTACCCTCGTTCTCCTAATTCGCACCAAGTATTCGACATTTCTTCTGAGCCACGCAATGTGCCACACATCCAAGGAGTATTGACATTCCCTACTGATTCTTCCTTCATTGATCCTTTCGATGACTCGAAGAAGTAGACTCAAATCTGGTTAGTGAACATTATGCTTGTATCTGATGTACGATACTTTTATGGTGATGGTGATGGTGACAATGGTGATGGTGACAGTATGTATTTGTATTAGTTCACCTCAAGACTTTTAGGACTTTTTCCGTTGTGATTTATGTAATATTAGTTATTAGGTACAGCCAAAAGTTGGGAATTCATGGCTCTCAGCTTGTTTGACGTGGGTCTTCACTGACTTCGTCCAAGGTGGTAACTCTGCATAGTATAGGATTGCGCGGGCGAACGGACAAAAAGTGAAACAAGTTTAGTGTCCGAAACCATATTCACTAGCTACGACAGCCGAGTGTGCCTTTTAGCAGTCCCGATCGTAGTATTATTGACCTGACATTATATGTGAGACTCCACTGTTCATTGACTGATATTGTGTACATACTTTTGTCGCAAACCGCAATGAAGCCAGCGATTCATTGAGATGAATTGCGAGTGGTGAAATATTGAGCACCATCTATTTGTCAATGACAAGATGAATGGTTGCGAAACACGAGTTCTCTTTTTATTCAAGTGCTTACCAAGGTCTTGGAATGTCCACTGAGAGAGTTTTGCAGCAGATACGTAAGCTGCCGTTCCCCTTGTTCAGTCATTTACGCCGTTTACCAAAAACAAAGAAAGAGCTCGCCTTCGAGTTTCGGTACGGAATATGCTTCTCACCCTTCTCGCCCTTCTCGCCCAGAGCTGCAATAACATCTCCCAGTGCACTTAAACTCCTGTTAATATTCTGTGTCTCCTTCAATCTCTCTCGATCTGATCCAGCCCCACTTGCATTCAACCGCTCGCTCCCAGCCAAATCCACTAAATTCAGACTGCCTTCACATCTTTCCCCACTGCTTTTGTTCACTCCGGAGATACGTAGGGTGAAGACGGAGTGCGAGCGGGAGGACCTTTCATTCATGAGTGTTGCTGCGACAGTGCGCCGTGACTGTGCGAGAGCGAGAAGGGAACGAACTTGAGTAGGGGAATGCAATGGAATCACGTTGACGTCCGTGACCCGAGTCGTACCAGATTTCGTGCAATGTTTGATTTCGTGTTTTTTCTTGTCAAATTCGCTTTTGCCGAGCAAGTCATTAATGGTTTCGTTATACTGGTGGGTGAAGGCATGTTACTTGTACGCCTGACAGAAGGAGAGAAGGAGTATACAATTTCAAGGAATTGGCCTTCCAGTTCATATTCCCAGCCCTTGTCTTTCAACTCCTCTGTGACTGTGAAAACTTGCTGTACTGCCCGCGGGATCATTCCTGATGTAGGTTCGGTCTAATCGAAAGACAAAATCAGCACGAGGGTTGACAAAATCAGCCAGTGCACTCGTACATGTCCACCCTCCATCGTAAATGACTTGCCGGAACCAGTCTGGCCATATGCAAAAATACAGACATTATAACCGTCGGTGCAACTCTGCGCAAGCTGTGAAATCTCGTCGAATACATCCGTCTGAGTGGCTTCGGGTCCAAATACCTATCCGTAGATCAATAGTGAAGTTGTGCTACAGGCAAAGAAACCAACGTACGCGATCAAACCCAAAATTATGTACTTCTTTTCTTTCTTGCCCCGTAGCGCTCTCCCCACAGGAACAAAGAGTAATCTCCTTTTGATCCCTCCAGTCGGGGAACGACATATCCGCACGGCTCTCTGCTTTGAGCTTCTCTAGCTCCTCCGAGGTTAACATAGGCAACTCGCCATCCTCGGTATCCCCACTGGAAGATGACCTCGATCTAGCTAGATCCAGAGACAAGATAGGGCGCACGCGACAAAAGACACGGATGTTCCCCTTGAGCTCTTGAACCATGTTATGCAGTTTCCTCCTCACACTCTCTGACTCTCTCGCCTCCTTTTCTAACCGTTCCACCTTGTTTTCCTCGGCCTCTAAAGCAAGACGCAACTGCGAGACGGTGGAAGTGAGGGCATTAATCTGTGCTTGGAGAGCATTCTTGTGTGTAGTCACTGTGAGCTGAGTGGTCGTGAGTTGGGAAATCGTGGATTTGAGTGCAGAAACCGCTTCGCGCTCTCTCTCTAAATCTCCCTTATACAGCCTGACGTCTTCGTTCAACTCACGAATTTCTCGATCACGTTTCTTTAAATCCATTTCGAGATCCATTATCTCTCGTGAATGTTTGCTCCTAAGATTCTCTATTTCATCGCTGACATTAACAAGCTCGCGACGTTGGGTAAGCTCGTGAGCCTTCGCCGCTTCGAGGTCGCGAGACAGGGCAATTTGATTGGCCTGGAGGTTGTTGTAAAGTTCCGCGGCCTTTGCGCGCTCTGCATCTAGCTCGGCAGCAAGTTTGGCTGCTGCAGTCGCGCGGGCATCCTCGATAGAAGCTAGTTGATTTTCGAGGTCTTGGAACCGCTTATTGTCAACGAGACCATGCCTTGATTGAGACCCAGCTGCACCAGAGACGCTGCGCCCAGTGAGCCTTTTGTCGATGGCGGAACGAGCAGTGTTTGTACTGGAACCAAGCCGGGTGATGGCCTTCGGAGGAGCGCTGTTTGCGCGTGTGCTTCTGGACGAGGAGAGTGCTGGTGGTTTTGGCACCGTTAATGTTGGAAGTTGATCACCGGACTTCGAAGAGGAAAGGTCGTTAGTATTTCTTGTCCTGTTCCGGGAAGGTTGGATTGGATATAGGGCGCCACTGGAAGCAATTGCTGGAAGTTTTCGAGGTTGATCTGTTGCTTCAAATGCTTCATCCGCCGTCAATTTTCGTTTTAAAGTAAAGTTTGCTGTTTCTGAAAGAGGGGACATGGGTTCTGGTCGAGGTGGTGAGCTGTGGAGACGGGGTAACCGCGACTTTGACATGGTTCACAAGCGACGCGTCTCATCACGTGCAACGAACCACTACGGTTTTACTAGTGGTGCAAGCCATTTCAAGTTGGGACTTATGGCTACAGCATGTTCTGCAGTGCCAAAGCGGGTCGCAATAATAGGTATGGGACATCCTGCAACCCCTCCCCTATGTTTCTTCAATGGCCACAACAGGGGGAGGTGCCTCCGGCCTTGCAGCCTATCGACACATCAGCTGCCATGCTTCCCTGAAGGCGACACTCTTTGAGTCTTCACCAACTCTCGGCGGGTTATGGTCTAGTGAGCATCCGTACCACAGACCAAACATGTTAACGAACGTTTCGCGGCACACAATTACGTTTTCTGATCTTGCGTGGCCGCAGAAACCAGGACAAAGGAACGCATTTCCACGGGCTACGGACGTAGGAAGTTATCTACGTCTTTATTCCGAACGTTATATTCTCCAGGAGGATGTGCGGCTATGTACAAACGTGATCGGCGTCGAGTATTACGAGGGGAAGTGGAACGTTACAAGCCACAACCTGCAATGTATCGGGAACGAGGCTGAGGAATTCGACTACCTCATTATTGCAAGCGGTTTCTTCTCCACTCCTTACACTCCTCCCTTACCTGGAATCAGTGATACAAAAGTGTTTTTCCACCATTCCGCTGCTTTTACAGATCCCGAATCCTACCGCGGTCAAAATGTGGCCGTAGTTGGCGGATCTCTCTCCGCCGTCGAGATCGCCGGAATTCTTGTCCCACATGCGGCGAAAATTCATCACATTTACCCCAAAGCATTCTTCACCATACCCCAGTACGTACCCACCAACACTGAATCCGGAAAGCCACGGTTTTTACCTTTAGACCTCGTCTTCAATCGGCGCTCAATGAGAGCCAGCATGGTAGAACAAATACATCCCACCCTTGATACGAATCGGAAAAAGGCTGCTCACTTCTCATCCACGTTTCCGTCACCGCCATATCTTGTGAATCCTGACGATCCCCCACATATTGGTATATCAGACTACTACGCTGCTGGTCTTCGGACAGGAGTGATTACACCACATCTAGCAAAGCTGGACTCGCTTGACCCTGACACTTCCACTCTCAATTTATCAACGGGCAATCAAATTTGCTCTGTAGATGCCGTCATCTTCTGTACTGGCTACACAACCTTGCTTCCCTTCCTACCTTTATCTCTCCAAGCTGCTATTTCCTATCAATCTCACAACCAACTTATACCGTTTCTCACACACCGCCTAGTACTCCACCCCGACCTGCCACAAGCTGGCTTCGTAGGCCTCTATCGAGGGCCATACTTTGCCGTCATGGAGCTTCAGGCACGTTACCTAGCAGCGTTATTTGCGGGCGAGAGAGACTGGCCAAGTGCAGAGGTGATGAAGCAAGGGATAGAAGTAGAGCAAAGCATACGAGATTCTGATGTCAGGCCACAGTTCCCGCACGGTGATTATGGAGGTCTGGTAGAAAGCTACGCTCAACTTCTTGGTCTCCCCACTGCCTCTACCGGTACCTCGGGAACCATGGGGTCAATTTCTGATATCGCTGTTGCCAACCAGATCCTTGCGGTGAATTACCCGGTGGATAGAATGCCTGAAGTCGAGGCTATTGAATCTGACGTCCTAGAAACTCTTCATTTTTCCGAGCAGGGGGGTTGGATTCTAGCCGCTGTCTTTCGTTCTTGGTGTGGGCACTGGAAGATCCGCCGTACTATCCGTAATAATATGTTGGGTGGGATGGACGGCACGTTTGACGGCATCGCTACTTTCCAGATGCGACCGCCCTCCAACCTACCTACAGATCCCGGGAAACTTCCCCCATCTAACGCCACCTTTTGTCCATACTCGCTTGACGACGGGTTAAACCCTTCTGCGTCATCACCGACAATCACGAACGAAATGCACGAGAAGGACGTATTGGAATACCTCTACCACGAATCTGGCACATTTACCACTTCCATTGGAACCTCTTTCCATGCCCACAAGAAGTATATCTATCGCTACACGCCGCATTCTGATTCAATTTCGGTATGGTTCCCGAAGGGTACCTCTTCCTCCCCCGAAACTCCAGCTCGAGGACAGCTTGATTACTGGTTCCATGACATTCTACTCGAATCCCCCCATAGCCCAGCTACATATGGTGCCGAGGAAACGGCTTCGGGTGGGAACAGTTCTTTGTTCATGGAACAGATACACAAAGGAGGTTGGACAGCGATCGGAACTGAACATCTTTGCGTTCGGGATTTGTACAAACCATTCTATAAATTTTGCTTCCAGGGAGCTGAAGTGCGGGAATTTGGTATCGGGTATGATGTACATGGACCGAAGAAGGGATATGTTAGTGAGGCCTGGTATGAGAGAGTAACTTAGAATCATGCAGGGAAATGAGATTGTTAACCGCAGTCTGCTTTCAACAATTTAGTATAAAAATTTGAGTCAATTTTTGTAATGTCCAGAGTTTTACTGATGAATCAATGAAAGCTTACGGCTTGGGTAGAAACATTTGATAAGTCTTCACAAAGGAGTGACTAAACTTGTGATTAAACATTCTGGTGATTCTATTTATAAGACTAAGTTATGTTTCCAACGTGGACAGTAAGCCTTTCCATACAAAATCTCTTGCGTTCCCACTAGACTCGCTGTATTTCGACAAGAACAGCTCGTCATAGGAAGCTATATGTACTATTAATTCAGCACTACACATGATGATTAGAGAGACATACATGAATGAATTGCTTTATCCTTCATCCATACTTCAAACAGCGACGTCGCCTCCTGAATACTGAGCTGGCAAGGAACAGAAAGCGGTTGCAAGCCATTTGTATACTCCATCATGACGCTTGATAATTTGTGTATTGAACCTGTAGGACGGTCGGTCGGAAGGGCGAGAGCTTTGCAGAGTTCAGGTGGTATTTGAAATAGTGGATCCGAAGAACTAAGGGCGCCCAGAACTGCGCCTCTTGCCTACAATTTACAGTCAATAAGTATACGGAAAATATCGAAAAGACCTACAAAAGATTTTTTCCCGCTGGCATATTCCATCAATAGTCGAGGCATCGACAAGTGATAGGATTTGATGGGAACAAAATGGGGATCCCGATATGCAGTTTTGCAGTATAGCGCTTGGAAGTCGTCAATAGCCAGTATGATAGGATATCTGCAAATGTCATGTGAATGCATAACTCGCGAAGTCAGAGAACAATATTACTGCGTTTGTTGTCCAAGTTCTTCGAGGAGAGTGGACAATATGGTTGGTGCCAAAGCCTGCTCTTTCAACCCGATGTTGATGAGCTCTTGCAGAAAGGTACCTTTAGGAATGGGAGCCCTCCTCTCGATCTGCAACTCTCTCTGCATCTGAAGTGTACCAATCTTGGATGCATTAACAGAGAGGAACCGTTGTAGCATTTGAAATGCAAACGTATGTTGCAAGTATGTTTGTGTACGGGGGTCGTAGGCATAGTTGGTGGTGGAATTTACAAGATTAACAGCTGGATGAGGTTGAGATCGAAACGAAATGTGAAATTCTGGAAGGCTCACCTCGTGGAATATACAGTACGACCCAGTTGTTTAACATGCAATACTCAACGATTTGCAGCAGAAGGAAACTCTTCCCACAACCGGGCCCCCCAGCTACGCTAAAATGAATTCGTGGACGACAGAGAAATTTTGATCAGATTTGACGTACTGAGAATAACTCTGGTGTCCAGACTCGACTTTTGACTAGCTGTCTGTAGTATACCAACAGCAGTGACGGTCGCATCCCGAACAACAGAACAAGGATTGGACAATATTCGAAACTGTAATATCGTAGTAGTAGCGTAGATAAACACAGAAACTTGCTGTGGACAAACCTCCACAAGCATGCTCTTTGGTAATCCAAATATCCGAAAAGCGTCATTCTCTATCACAGGAAATTTTAAGGCTTTGCCTATCATAGAGGTTGTTATACTCTGCTGAAGACGTACAAGGTAGGAAATACTGGAACAAATATGCTGTTCTGAAACTCACGGGGTGGAATATGGGAAGCCTCAACTCGTCGCGGCGCTCGGATTCGAAAAGTGGATGTGACAACTGCACTGCAGGCATAGCACGGAACGCCTGCAAATAAATATTGAAATGGATGAAACTATGTTGAGAAGTAAATGACGAACGCCAGGATTCTTGTCGCGTTTCGCGACTTTCATCTCACCTCCCCGGCCGTCTCCCTTCTGCCCCCGAAATCCTTGCCCTAAAAAAGTCCGTGCAGAGTAAGTCTCAGTGAATCCCAACTTTTGGAATCCCTTGTCGTGATGCAGGACGTTGATGGAATGTCACTGACGACCGGTCTTCACTGTTCCAGTATTACGTGTAGCATAACCTCGTGTTGGAGCCAATGGAAGGTATTTCCATGGTGCAAGAGTGTTTTTGACCCTCGAGCCAGCAGCAATCGACGTGATCATTGCTACAGCTTCGGCATAAATCATGAACAAAAAAATCACCGATAGCTTATATAATCGCTGTACGTGATACAAAAAAAACTATCGGAAAGGTGCCAGATGTACGATATCATCATATTCCTCGCCGCGAAATCATATTGAACTAGATTCGGGTCAAGCAGGAGCCCCAACACCTTGGGGCGGTTGGTGCCCCTGCTGCTCATTTGGAGAATGGCCGCCATCTCCACCTACGTTCATGGCCGAAAACTGGTTTGGTAACGGATAGTATTGAGGGTAATCGCTGCTTGAATCAACTCCTCGGTGACTACCGCTTAGACTTGCGGCGCGTTGGGGCGATGCAGGCTGGGTATCAAAAGTGGATTGTCCTAATCCCAACTCAATGGGAGATCCGACAGATATATATGGAAGCTGAGTTTGCTCTGGAGGCGCCGCGCCTTGGCTAGTATACGTAGAGGGCGGCAGACCGCTCGAGGTATCCTGCAACGACGTAGTCTGCAACGGGTAACTGGGCAATTGATTCGGTTGATTCGGTGAGGTAGGTAACGGCAGGGGCGCAGACCCTGCCCATGTGGCCGGGACAGTGTTTGTTGCAGAACTAGGCACTGCAGCCGTGTAACCATTCACTTGTGGAGAAGTTTGGATGTGAAGGGTTGGCGACGGTTGTGCGTCTAGCTGCGACGGTTGGGCTGCATATCCAGGAAGATTTTCTGTCGATTGCCCAGCGCCATATCGTCCTTCTACCGGTAGCTGTTGCTGTTGCGCCTGTTGCTGTTGCTGTTGCTGCTGCTGCTGTGGAGGGTGGGAACTTGCGGAAGGCTTAACACTAGCAACCTGAGGAGCGAGATCGGTTACGCCGGGGATAGATATGAAGTATACGGCCCCTGCAAGTTCTTTGCCTCCTTGAGCGTAGTAACGAGCCCAAGCCTGGACATTGGGGTCAGAGTACGTGCCGTTTGGATCGTATACGTAAGGTGGTCCAGACTGTCGCCGAGTGGCTGACTGTGGTTGTAGTTGCGAAGCTTGGGAGGAAGGTTTTGAATGGAGCTGTGGCGGCGATTGTGACTGCGGATCCCGATGTTGCTGTGGAGCCGACTGCTGAGGTTGTTGCTGCAGAGCTTGCTGCTGAGGTTGTTGTTGAAGTTGCTGTTGTTGAAGTTGCTGCTGAAGCTGCTGCTGAAGTTGTTGCTGAACAAGCTGCTGCTGCTGCTGCTGCTGCTGGGGCTGCTGAGGTTGTTGCTGAGGTTGCTGCTGAGCGAGCTGCTGCTGCTGCAACTGAGGGACAGACGTTGCCTCATGTTGGATAGGCTGTTGCGCCTGTGCAGGGTACGGCACAGGACCTTGAGGCCCGTACGGGGCGTTCGCCTGTTGTGAATAGACTTGCGCATACGCAGCCTGCTTTTGTTGTTGTAGAGCTGCATAAGCCGCCGCTGTCGGATCCACATATGGTGATGAAGAAGGGGCCGTAAAAGAGCCATCGGGATAGCCAGTTGTTGGTGTTGGGAAATATCCAGGTTGATCGTACGTTGCCGCATTCCACCCGTATGGCTGAGGTGCGGGTGATCCAACAAACTCTGTATGACCACGGGGGTCCGGACCACCTTGGTATTGAGGAGCTCGGTAGCTCGATTGCGACTCGTAAACTTTTCGAAAGAGGACTTCAATAACATGGAAAGATATCTAAACAAGGGACAAGCCTACCCCCAGTATGCCTTGCCAAACTTTCCTCCATCATGCGATCAAAGATAGTCCTCGCCCTTACAAAAGTCTCGTTCATGGAAACCAAATCGGCTTAAAAAACATCAGTAAATGGATAATACAAATACGTCGAACCTTACCTCTCTTCTGACTATACTTGTCAATTAATTTAACAATCTTGGGTCTCAAAGCCATGCTGGATCTGTAGAGCTCCTAAGTGAAGCAAAATAAGAGAACCATCTAAAATAAGAGGGTCAAAAACGGTACCTGGATCTCCTCGTTATCTGCAAGATTGTCCTTTGCAGGATCCAGGGACCGGAGCATGGTGAGAAGTCTATCGACATTCGTCGCTTGCGCAAACACAGCTGCCTCTTGTTCTGCCTCCTTGGCCAACTCAGCCGCCGTGGGCTCTGGCATTGGTTCCTGAAAAAGTAATATTAGATTGTGAACGTCGACTAGAAGAAGGCGTATACTAACCACATAATTGACGGGGAAAATGCCAGTCCTTCCTTTAAGCTGACCTCGCCACCAGTCCTTGTATCCGCGATCAACAACCTTGATGATATCGCCTTTTTCGAAAGCAAGTTCACCGGACTCGGTGGGTTCGAATGTATGCAACGCACGAACACGACTAACAACAGGAGAATTTACGGCTACCGGCGATACAGAGGCAACAGAAGCAACCGTAGCAGGTGTCGTTTGCGCAGGAGCAGGCTCTATGGGTGTGGTAATAGCGGGCGTCTGTGCCTTTATCGGGGTAATCACCGGTGTTTGGGCCTTGGGCGGAGGCGTGCGAGCAGGAACATACCCAGATTGATAGGTGGGTGGAGCAAATGCGGATGGTGAGCTAGCAGGCATAGACGACGAACTTGGGGCAGGTGCCGCCGTTGTTCGTGAAAGGTTGGAGCTTGAACCAGATCCTCCGGCACCGCTTGACGACCCCACAGAATAAGATTGCCATGTATTTCGACCGCCCTTGTCTTGCATCGACATTTCCAAAACACGCTGAAGCTCTTCTTCCTCCCGACGGCGGACTTCATCATCAACAGCTGGCGGAGGGGCTTCTTGGGGTGCTTCAAATTTGAAATCTATCGAACGATATGGTTATTAAAGGGTAGTTGTACTGGGTAGGCAAAGTGCCTACTTTTGGCTTTCAGACTGTTGTAACAGTCCTCCATAACCCCCAGAGTAGAATCATTTGCAAACTCGGATGTCCACATAGCTATTAAGCCTAAGGCTCTACGCTTCACCTTCTCATGTGTCATCTGCCCAAATCATCCCGGTGAATCACAAAACCACGATCGTTTCCGGAGGGACATACCCGGTCCATAATTATCTTTTCCAAACCCTGAGTGAATGCTCGAGAAGCGATCTCTCGATGAAGTTCAATAGTGCAGTTCTTCGAAAGGGCTTCTGCCAGAGAGAGGGCGTATAATTGTACATTGGCATTGCGATGGGCCAACCGTTTGAGGACGGCAGCGATGACGTCGTGGGCTCTGTAGAGTAGATTAGAACAAGTGCGACAGAGGTATCCGGACCCGCTACGTGCCCTTCTGGACCTTCATCCTGCACTTTGTCACAGAGGTTCAGGATAAGTTCCCAGTTTTCGCTTGTCAGAGTCTCATCGGTGGTTTTGTCTGTTCGGAAGGAGTCACCGAGGAATATGTAGTGATGCAGTATCTACTCACTGACGATGTCGTCGTACGGGTTGGGTTGGCCGCTTTTGAACATTGTCGATAAACTTGGGGAACCTTGAGGACTGGAATTTGTGCAGCAAGATAACTGCGGCGGAGACCGAGCTGGTGGCTATTCTGCCGGGTTTCAACTCCGCCGTCAATTGGGTTCGGCTGTGACCGTCACGACCACTGCATTTTCATTTCAAAGCTCGATGGCCAAAGGTAATCGACTTTATATAAACCTGCAAGTTGAAATCTGACGGACTGGTCCTATCCAAACAGTTCCGCGCAACTTCCGTCTCCTGGAAGAGCTGGAGAAAGGCGAGAAGGGAATCGGTGATGGCTCTTGCTCGTATGGATTGGAGGATGGCGACGATATCATGATGAGTAACTGGAATGGGACCATTATCGGTCCTGGACACGCAAGTATCTTAGTTCCACCTCCGATCCATCAGTCATCTAATTCAAATGACTCGCAGACTGTTCACGAGAACAGGATATACAGCCTCAAGATTACCTGCGGAAATCTGTACCCTGACTCACCGCCAGCGGTGCAATTTATTTCCAGAGTTAATCTGCCCTTCGTCAACCAACTCAACGGTAAAGTCGACGTGACAAGGCTTCCTGTACTGGCAAATTGGACTAGAAACAGCAGCATCGAGACAGTTCTTGTAGAGATTCGGCGGTATGTCGCACGCTCTTTCCCTCTTCTATCCCAATTTATTCGCCGTATTTTCACAGAGAGATGGCTTCGCCCAGCAACAGGAAACTTCCGCAGCCCCCGGAAGGCAGCACTTTTTAGGGTAATCTATCGAGGGCCACTGAAGACGAGGCATGATGAGGTCATCATACAAGTGTGTTTTATTGTACTTTCGTTCTCTTGCATCAACAAGGATTACAACCTGCACCAGCTCTACCTGATAATCGATTGACACGCGTGAACAGCGGTGCGGAGCGAAAGCACCTTCACTTCAGACACGGGATGGCCAGATGATAGGGATTACAATTCTTGGGAAGACAAAACTTACTGCGAATTACTGAGTCCAGTCAGAATCATGTCAGCCATGGGAATAGCTTGGAAACCATAGAGTAATTGCCATGAAGCTCCTTGTCCGAGTTATCTACTTACGAACGTTGGCGAGTTTGGCTGCATTGTTGGGCACGTTGAGTTGGACAGCATAAACGTGTCGGCAACAATACCTATTCCATGAACCAACATCAGGGATCATCGATCCACTTCGTTTCCTTGGATCCGCTATGTTTCTAGCTGCACCCGTTGATGGTAGATCGCATCAAACCTGGTGATCTTCTGTGACACCGCCATGACAGCCTGGTCATTTGCGTGGTTGCGGAAATGTTCCTACGCGGTCCGCGCGAATGCGAAGGAAGGTAAGCCTTTGGAAACAACGGGAGGTGGTGTTCATGAATTTGGAATTGGCAGAATTCCGGTGTTATCATGACGCCGAACATAAAGCGTAGTGATTCTACTCTCCCATTATTTAGCATATGTACAACCTGAGATTTATTACAATTAGTTCTTTTGGGGGATCGGGAAGGGTAGGATAGGTGTACTCACATGAGGTGATAGTTCGCGCTCAGGAATAAATTACGGGTCAAGGCGGCACGGCATTGTTACGATGGCATATCCAACTGAGTCCTTTTGTTTTCCCTCCCCAATCCGGCGGCACGCTCTGCTTCCTCTATCGTGTATGCGGGTTCCTTTAGCACTTTACACCGCCGTTTGTGAACCTTGCTCTTCCAATGTGACCGCAACGCTATATCAGACTCATAGTACCTGCACCGTTTAGTTGCTATGCTTCGCAAGATGAGCATCCGTGAAAATGATTATACATACTTGGCACATTCTACACAGTAGTGCTGTGCTAAACCGGGCTTTTCAAAGTCAAGAGCCTGTGCCTCTAATGCAGAACGATTCTGAAGAGAAGGATTTTCAGTGTTCGTGATATTCCGGGACTTCAAAGTAGCATCATACCTTTGGATCAAGGTCAATTAACTGGATCTGGTCCAAGTCTTTTGTGCGAACCTGTATCAAATTCAGCGCGGAAGACGTTAGCGCAACAATAGGCTGAAACGAACACGAGTTCGAGAAGCTCTGTGCACGTCTCGTCGGGCATGATGTACTCGTTTACGACGAAGACGACCCATCGGAGTGACTTGGACGTGTCTGGAATTGACATTCAAATTTGTCAGGCATATTATTACATACATTTGCCGCCAACTTGAACTACCTCAGGCTGGAGTCGCTGGACGCGATGCGGGTACTCTCGTGGAATATTGTGTGTTCACGTTGGTTTGGACTACTTAGCACTCAATTTTTTTCTAACCAGAACGGCATACGTACCCTGCCTCAATATCATCCGTGAGGCAAATTTATCAAGTCTCAATACAATCCTTAATTTTCCTTACTTCACAGATGGAACGCGCTGAAGTCATGTGAAGGGATACTGGAACACCTGGAAGCTGACATTACATGCTTTCAAGGTATACGACAACACTTTCCGTCCATTGACTGCCTTGACGGTGACGACACTTTAGAAATGAAGACTTCGCGCTCTGCCTTGGACAGCAACGTGGGCCTTCCGGGACACTACGATTCATTTTTTTCTTTCCCAGCCAACAAAGGGGGATATAGCGGTGTTGCCGTGTTCACTGATTCGCGCAAAGTTGTTCCGTTGAAAGCTGAGGAAGGTCTGTCAGGACACCTTCAACCTAAGCCACCGTTAACCATGGAGGAAAGAATATCTGCCTCATATCCATCCGCTCACGAAATCGACCTGATTGCAGACACCCAAGGCAACTCGCCCACCAACTTGTCAATCCTTGACTGTGAAGGGCGTGCACTAGTCTTGGATTTTGGGTTGTTCGTCCTCATCAATGTTTACTGCCCGAATGAGAGCTCTGATGAGCGCCTTGCGTTCAAAATGAACTTTCACTTGATGCTTCAGGCGCGGGTACGGAAGCTGATCGAGGACAAGCGTGAGGTGATTGTTCTAGGCGACATCAATATCTGTGCCACACCGCTTGATCACGGCGAAGGGCATTTACCCAGTCGTTCGAACAGTTTCTACGATCATCCTGCCCGCATTTGGTTCCGTAAATGGCTTGAACCCGAGGGATGCATGGTCGACTTGGTACGCCACTTCTGGCCGGAGAGGAAAGGGATGTACACTTGTACGTACTGTCGCGTTTCTTTGCACAAGTATTCAAATTTGAACACGGCAAAGGTTGGAACACGAAAATATCTGCCCGTGAAACCAACTACGGTTCCAGAGTAGATTACATCTTAGGTACTCGGGGATTACTTCCATGGCTCAAGCACGGTGATATTCAGCCGTCATTGAAAGGCTCCGATCACTGCCCTATATATATTGACTTGCACGATGAAATCATACTTCCATCAGGTGCCAAGCTGACATTACACGGAGCAATGAATGTTGGGTATACCAGAAGAGAACTTCCACGTCTTGCGGCGAAACACTGGGAGGAATTCTCTGGAAAGCAGACACTACTGTCAACTTTCTTTGGAAAACGCGGAAACGTCCCTCCAATGCCCGATTCCTCGTCATCGCAGTCTTTCGGCGAACTTGTCTCATCTCTCTCCATCGAGTCCTCGATTTTATTTGACCATTCGCAATCTAGTGACTCAAACCTATCTTGTTGGCGAGTTTCCCTTCTAATCGTCTCTGCCCACCCTAGATCCATCTACCCAAGAGGATACTGCTTCGGTTTCAACGAGTCAATCCAGCCTATCTCTACCATCTGTCGCTAAACGAAAGTCTGACTTGGTTGTGCCCCCTTGCGGCAAAAGCAAAAAGCAGAAGTCTGGTCAGACCAAGCTTTCAACGTTCTTTGCAAAGCCACCCGTAGCTCAGAAGACGAAGCGTCCAGTCACCACTCGCACTACAGAAAACCTTGTCACACGAGACGTCGTTGGACTTCCAGAATCATCTTCACCGCAACTCATATCCGATGCGGGTGCCCCGAACCAACTCGACTATGACTACTATTTAGCCCTCCAACCATCTGCATCGCAGGAAAGCGATTCCTCGCGGTACCAAGCCGCTCATTTGACATCACAGAACAGAGCTGCATGGTCACAACTCTTAGCGCCGATCCAACCACCCAAGTGCACGGTCCACGGTGAGCCTGCAAAGGAGTTCACCGTGAATAAGCCAGGACCAAACAAAGGAAAGAACTTCTTTGTTTGCTCACGGTGCGTTTTACTTTCCTCTCCCGTTGACAGTCTTCATGAATAGGTACCGTAGGCCTGTTGGTCCCGGATACGACAAGGGGAAGTCGGTGCGCCTGCGGGAAGAAGTTGATCCACAGTATAGATGCAACTTCTTTAAATGGTCGAGTGATGTAAAACGGGAGTCGCTCAGAGACAACAAGAAGTGAGTTGTGAAACCGCAATCGAAAGCACTTCGTAACTTTGGATATTATTAATGCAAGTGTGTGATATATAGAGTATGCGCAGGGATACATATGTAGATTGACGAGGTGTGGAGACGCTGGAGATTGGGCGTGCAGAACTTGCAGTGGGACACTGGTAGTCGTGGAAGTCGTCCGTACATGTAGGTCAGAGCTGCAAATTGTTTCTGCGACATGCTCCATGACGTTGAGTTCAGTTTTCGCACACGGTGATGAATTCTGAAAACAGCAGATGGGACCCTTCACCCACTGTCAGGACTCGTGTTCTCCACGTTTCATCTTCAATCCTCCCAGTGGATCGTGCATGTCTACCCTTCCCAACTTCAACAGTGACCCTGCCATATCTATTACTGAGAACTTCCGGCGCCTTGCACTCCAAGAAGGCTGGTCAAAGAAATCTAAATCATACAGAGAAGGACGACGGGTTTTCTTTGCGGAAGCGGTTGAAACGGGATTTATATCGCAATTCGGGGAGAATGCCAGCAGTTTACAGGCCTGGCAGAATCTTTGTAGAACCATCGGCGTTGAGAATGTGGATACTCTGACCGGCATCAAGAATTGTCAGAAGGTGAGATTTGATTGAAATGTGGTTATCATGTCGAATGATAATATATCCATGATACACCGGCCGATTTTAGTCACTGAGTGGAATCTACGTCAACCTCGTGGACCTTGTCGATGCCAGTATGATGGGAGTAAAGGTGTCGAAAACATTTTCGTCATCAAAGGACCTAGCCAAGTATATTCGGAAAACAAAGAAGATCTTCCCAAGGGAAAGGGCAAAAAAAAGCCCCTTGCTGTCCCGATTTTTGATTGTGGTGAATGGTAGCTGACCGCGGAGCAATTGTTGAGGAATGAATGTAAGTGTGAACATCCATCTCTCCATAATAATCATATGAACCAACACAATGATAGGAAGTATGGGCTTTTTTTGTCTCCGTCTTCATTATGTCTCTGTCTTCATTATAGTTGTAGTCACGCTGTTCATTTTCTTTTGCTCTTGAGTGGGAATGATGAAGATTTTTTGATATCAAATAATATTGAGATATTATCTTGCTTGCAAGGTTACTGATTGAAGCCAGAATTTCATGAACCTAGCTTTGCCCAATTTGGCTGTTGTCACCCACACTGCTGACACTGCACTATTTTGCATGCAGGAAAATCATTGTAAAATCATTGGTAGCTTGTTATAATTTTGCACCCATTTTTGTAGTTGGAAAATCCACTCCAAACATATTCTTTTGTTCCATTGTTTTCATTTTTAGGGGTGGAAATTTAAAAATAAGTGACAAAAGAATATATTTGGATTGAATTTTGCAACTACAAAATTGGTTGCAAAATGATAACAACCTGTCAATAATTTTACAATGATTTTCGCACATGCAAAATAGTGCTGTGTCAGCAGTGCCAAGAGGCTGATGCTTCTTTGCATTTACATTCACTGCTTGCACAGGACTATTTTGCAGACTGCAAAATCTTATGTAAAATGATAAATAAATTGTTATAATTTTGAAAAGATTTTGCATGGTTGCAAATCTCAGGGAAATATTGCAATATGCAAAATTGAATAGAAATGATAGTTTTCCTTTGCATTTTGCAAACTTGAAAACCCAGCCCAATTGTTTCTTTTTGTATGAGATTTTGCAAGAATGTCTCAAAAAAGCAAAATCTGACTAAAATTATAAATGTTGCATTATTGATATCGGCCATTTAGGCTTGCAATATTTTAAAATTTGGTTAGGTTTTGCTTTTTTGAGGCATTCTGTTATGGATCGTCTACGGGATGGCTCTGACAACAAACTAACTCAGGCTGACTTCGAGTGAGGAGAGGAAGAAGGGGGATAATATTGATCCGGTATGATAAACCAGACTAAACGTAAAGTACAATGTACCTACAGTGATGATATATAAGGGAACATACTTGAGGGGAGGCAATACTCTATCGTCCAATGGCATAACTCCCTCTTATCTCTAGCCAATGGCATTAAGCTCTCTTATCTTGGATGAGTAAGCGCGATGTGATTGGACGATAACCAGACATGTGATTGATCGTACATGTGGTGATGTCAAAGCGCGAGAATTTGGAACCGAAGGAATGGTAGCCAATAGGATCGTGGGACTTGGCATTTCTCCGTGGGAAAGTGGCCGTGGGAATTGAGCGATGAGTAAGCAGGGCGAAAAGGGGCGTAAAGGTAACAATACCCCCCCCACAAGGTTCACGTCCACGTGAACAAGAAAGGAGTGAAGGAATTAAACAGAAAGGATAAAGGGGTATATCAGGGACGGACCATAAGCCATTCATGGCGGCCAGCAAGGCTGCTTGGGGCAGACTGTGTCGGGGGTTCGCAAATCTGGCGGATAAGTTATATAGTAGCCAACAACAGAAAGGAGGTCTCCAAACCCCCAACTCTGTACATCATAGTTTAATGTCATCGCGGACGAGCGAACATCAGAAGATGCGGAGGAAAGGGTTGACGGGGTGATCGGAGAGGAGACGGGGTGGTACCTCACAGAAACGAAGAGGGGGCAAAACGTCATAACGGTCCCACAACAAGGCTGAAGGAAGGGGAGTACGCATACGATGAATCATTGCAACCAGGTATGCATAGGTAGAGAGCCGTCCATCATTGAAGGCGAGATTGCTGAGGCCTCCTACGACATCACGGAGATGACCACGAGTGGACGGTGTACCGACAGTAATGACGTGGGTGATGGCATTCACTTCACCAAGCTCGAATAACCATAAACGTCGGACTGAAGTTGGGAGAGCGAACGATCGAAAATCATGATTTTCCTGCTGTGAAAGGAGTGAAGCGATGACCCTGGGTTCGACGGATACAATGACATCGGTAGCCGGGGAACGTAATGGGGAAGCACCAATAGGGCGAGGGATGATTGAGATGCGAAGATCAGCTGATGTAGGCGCACAGGGATGTAACCTATGGAATTCGGAGACAAGTTTCTTACAATTCTTCGTCTCTGAAGCAGGTATCCATGAGTCCTCTTCATGGGGGTATCCCAACCAATGGATAAGATAAAATAAATGATTCCGCCGGACAACGGAATCAATGATTTCCTCGATTTCATATTCTTCTTGTCCGTCAACGATTTCTGCAGGTGGTTGTGGTAATGTGACAGCTTGCTGGGGAAAGGCAGGTGGGACGTATGGGGATAGAAGAACCTCATTGAAGATGGGATACTTCTTTGACCATGTCGAAGGAAGTTGTAGCTCGTATGATGATCGTCCAACTTTCTTTACAATGGGGAAAGGACCATAACATCTATCATCCAACTTCTTGGGTGGGCGTAAAGAATTGATGTTTGTGGATTCTAGCCATACTTTGTCGCTGACTTTGTATTCTGGGGCGGGACGATGTTTTTTGTCATAGAACTTCTTCATCTTTTCTTGTGCTACGACCAAAGCATTTGATGCCTGTTCCTGTATACGATTCATTCGTTCTGCGAACGAGGTGGCAGATTCATTGATGATCTCTTCTCTGACTGGCTCTTTTCCTTTCCAGGGATGGAAACCCATTGTTGCATAGAATGGGGACATGCCGGTAGACGAAGATTCGTGATTGGCCAGGGCGAATTCCGCTAAGGCTAACCACTCAGCCCAATCATCTTGTTGTTGGTTGATGAACAAACGGAGATATGTTTCGATTTTGGCATTGGTTCGTTCAGTCTGTCCATCCGCTTGTGGGTGATATGCAGTCGTCGGATGTCCGACGATTCCCAACAGACGATTCAATTCTTTCGTAAAACCAGATACAAACTGTGTCCCGAGGTCGGAGATGATGACATGAGGTAGTCCAAATCGTTTGAAGACATGATCACGGTATAGTCGTGCAGATCCTTCCGAGGTCAACGTAGTAGTAGTAGGGATAAGGACTGATTGTTTCTTCAGCTTATCCATTACCACCAGGATGGCATTGAAACCTTGCGATTTGGGTAGAGGGCCAATTAGATCCATCGTGGCGGTATGCCATGGATATGGAGGGACTGCATGGGGATGTAATAGCCCTGGCTTCTTTCCTCGATGTATCTTTTTCTGTTGACAGGGTAGACATGCTGCGACATATTTATTGACATCGGCACGGAGAGAAGGCCAAGTGAAATGTCGAGCAATGGCCTTGAATGTATTTTCTTGTCCGGGGTGTCCGGACAGGGGAGTATCATGATGTTCTTGTATGATTTCTCCTCGGAGGTGATCGTCCTTCAGGACATATAACAAATCGTTATGATAGATCAATCTGTTGTCCATACACTTCCACGGGGAGTCAGGATCCTTCAATCCTTCGCTGACCTGTTCATCCAATTGGAGTCCATATTTGACGAATTGTTCTTGCCATTGGGGATTCATCGTGGTGGTGTCAAGTGAAGCTATGAACAAGGAGTCAGGGAGTGCGACAACATCTTTATTGTCATCGAGACCTCGGTCGTGGTCAACACGCCTAGAGAGCAAGTCTGCCTTGCGGTTCAAGGTCCCAGGACGGTGATGAAGCTGGAAATTATAATCTTGGAGGAAAGAGATCCGTCAGGCTTGTCGTCGAGTCAAGCTCTGCGGTTACCGGAAATACGTTAAGTTTTGATGATCGGTGTAGACATCGATAATCTCCAGCGCGCCAAGAAGGAAATGTCGCCATTGTTCGAAACATCGGATAATCGTGAGTAATTCCTTATCGTGGACATCATAATTTCTTTCTGCAGGAGACATGCTGTTTGATAGAAAAGCTACCGGATGCCATGTGCCGTCATCGTGTTGTTGTGACAGGATAGCGCCAGTGGCGAAATCCGAGGCATCACATTCGATTTTGAACTTCCCATGGTTATTAGGGATAACAAGAACAGGATCCATCGTGACAATTCGTTTTAGTTCCTCAAATGCGGTTTGTTGCTCCATGTTCCACTCCCAATCCTTTTTACCTGTTAGGGAATTTAATGGCAATGCGACTTGTGCGAAATTGCGAACAAATCGTCGGTAGAAATTGAGGAAACCTAGGAATGATTGCAACTCTTTTTTGTTCTTTGGGGTGGGCCAATCGGTAATAGCATCTGTTTTAGTGGGATCCATTTGTACTTTTCCATGTTCGACGATGAGGCCTAGATATTCCACTTGTTGGGTATCAAAGGTACATTTCCTGATCTTTAAGAACAGTTTGTTGTCCCGGAATTTCTGTAAGACTTGACGTGTTCGTTCTTGATGTTCTTCTAGATTCTTGGAAAAAATGATAACATCGTCCATGTAGATATGTAACCATCCTGCACGTATCTCATACCGAAATATATGATTCATCATTCTCTGAAACGTGGGAGGAGAATTCCGTAGACCGAAGAACATTACTCTGGGTTCGAATAATCCTTTTGGGGTTAGGAATGCGGCTTTGTGCTGATCACCCTCCTTAATCCGTATATTGTTAAAACCCCATCGGACATCTAACTTTGTGAAGTATTCTGCACCATTGAGTTGATTTAGGATGTCGTCAATCAATGGCAATGGATAATTGTCTGGGATCGTATGTTCATTCAGTTTCCGATAATCTTGTACACCACGTAATTCGGTCGCATCCTTTTTATGTACGTAGAAGAATGGTGAGGCATAAGGTGATTTCGATGGTCTAATCTTGCCAGCTTTTAGATTTTCATCAAGGAACTCGTCAAGTTTCTCGTGCTCTGGAGGTGACAGCGGATATAATTTGCAGTTCAGGTGGTCAGGTGCATCCGGTTTCAGGTTGATTGCATGATCCCATGGTCGAGATGGTGGCATCGAGTCAGTGGCTTTGGGATCGAAGACGTTGGCATATTCTTTCTATACGTCTGGTAATTGGTCGACAATGGATTGTTCTGGTTTTCGTTCTCCTGTGGCCATCTTGGCATGAGCCAATTCCGTAGATTTGGTTTGGAATGCGCGATACCAAGCTGGTTTGTCGTAGATCGCAGTCTTGAACATTACACCTTCGATTTTACCAGGGGAATGACCACAAACAGAAAGACATCGAGTAAAATCAACTGTTTGGGTCAACCAGTCAACCTCGGGATTGCGTTTCTTCAGCCAATCAAAACCAAGATAGATGTCGATTTTTGCTAGGGGAATGACCGTAAGATGTATCCGTTCCATGTGTTCGCCAAGCTGTAGATTCATTTTGACATATTCCGTGATTAATCCATCTTTAGACATCGTACCATCCCCATTATAGCTAGGGAAAGGTTTCTCATATTTTTGTGTCGCGAGATGATGTTGTCGTACGAAACCAGAATTGATGGCTGAGACAGTGCAACCAGAATCCAGTAAGCAAGTAACGGAGTATTTCCGCTGATCATCAATTGTCGTCAATTGACCTTTGACGCTGATCGACATCATCATAGTACTGTCATCCGATGATGCAACCAATTGTTCGATTCGTTGGTTGACTTCCCGAAGTCTCCATTCCGCAGATCGTTTGTCGGCTTTCGTGATGAGGGGTTCCATCTGGCGCATCTTATGGATTTTGACGGCCGTAGGTTTTACTCTCGGTTCAATCTTTATTTCCGTAATCTTTGGATATGTTTGTGGAAGTTCCGCGACCAAATATTCAACAGCTTTGTCGATAGGCATTCGTCGTAACTTGACGACTAATCCTGGACTAATCTTCATGGTATGTTGTCCATGGATATCCCAATCATTCATGAGATTGAGAGTGTCATACATATGTTACCTTTTTGCTCCTTTTCGCCCTGCTTACTCATCACTCAATTCCCACGGCCACTTTCCCACGGAGAAGTGCCAAGTCCCACGATCCTATTGGCTACCATTCCTTCGGTTCCAAGTTCTCGCGCTTTGACATCTCCACATGTATGATCAAACACATGCCTGGATATCGTCCAATCACATCGCGCTTACTCATCCAAGATAAGAGGACTTAATGCCATTGGCCAGAGATAAGAGGGAGTTATGCTATTGGTTGATAGAGTACTGCCTCCCCTCAAGTTCTTTCCTATATATGTTATCACTATCTGTACATTGTACCTTACGTTTAGTCTGGTTTACCATACCGGATCAATATTATCCCCCTTCTCCCTTTCCTCGCTCGAAGTCAGTTTGAGTCAGTTTGTTGTTGGAGCCGTCCCGTAAGACGATCCGTAACAAAAGACTAAACGTCCCTCTCTCCCCCGACAAACTGACTCACGTCACGAAGAACTTTGACCACAGTTGCTGCGTTTGTAATTGGTTTATCTGATACAAAGCCTGTGCAAAGAACCTGAACCTGAACCCGAACCCGAACCCAGTAGCCCACCATGGCGGAGTACTTTTACTTTGAGGATGGTTACGAAAATTCTGAATACCATTTACCCTGTAACTCCTTCCCTCCCTACCTCTACGACCCCGACCATCCAGACTACAATCACTATCACAACCCGTCCACTCTACCTACGCCCTCACCAACACATTCCATACGGTCGGAAGAATTAATCGAGACCGTACCCATCGAAACGATCGTAGAACCTACCCGTGTCGTAATACCTGACCCGCCCAAAGTGTGGCCGTATTATCGATCGACAAACCCACCCGATCCTCGCAAACAATTCTTTGATTCTATCTTCGACACTGAACCAACACTCGGACGAGACCCAGTTGATATCCTCACAGGTCTCAACGAAAGTGCAGAGTGGCAACGACGGAGACGCAAACTCCCTGTCCCCCCTGTACAACAAATCCGTGACGCCGTTGTTACATATACTGACGTTCGTGTTGTGCCCACGAGAACCCAAAAGTTCTTACGTTTCCTCCGACATCACACCAGACTTTCGCTCAGGCCACTTGAACGCTGGATTACCACCCGACTATCAGGGATATTTTCAGTGCAACGAACGCCCCCTTCCGGCATCGTATCATCTACAATCAGTGGAGTACGGCCCAAGCCCTTGAAAAGAAAGGATACTTCAGACGTTGTGACATACCCGGAAAATCCTACTTGATAGCCGATACACCGACTGTTTACCCTTTCTATCAAATTGTTACTTGGACGAAGTGGTACCAACCATTCGGAAATCATTTTCCCTCAGACTGGGCGACCGCTGTACATTCCGGTTTAAATCGTACCTGCGAATTTTACCGTGAATATCTCCCCATCCCTGTAAAACATTTCATCCGCTACACGCATCCCACGTACGGTGAACCTATCCGTCTACTCCCCGACCCTCTACTCCAACTCGAGTTTCATATAACACGTTGTCGCATCGAGACACAGTTAAATCACGACGCTGGTATACAACGAATACTCAAGACTTTGAACCCACGCAAACGAAAACACATCCCTGCTCGAACCACCAGTCCCACTTACGTACATCATATCCGACATAAAAGACGAACCATCCGATGGCATCCATGAAATCACTCCTCCCCCTTCCCCCGAAATTCAACGGTGATAAAGAGGAATTCCGCTCTTTCATGCGTGCAGTCATCATTTTCCTGGCTGCAAACGCAACTTATTTCGACGACTTTGGGACTACGGATAATCCCCTCCCAGTCGAGATACGACATGAAAGAAAGATCTTCCTCGTCCTGTCGTTGATGGACAAAGGTGTCGCTGCCGAATGGGCCAACGACTTTTGTGATACCATCGCAACTGATTATCACACTCGATTGGCTGCACATGTACATGGGGAACCGAATCCCCTGCAGATGGACTGGGGAACATGGCCTGCTTTCACAACGTCGATGCAAGCACAGTTCGACAAGCCTGATGACAAACGGGACGCCACGATCAAACTCAACGCGCTTCGTCAAGGCAAGTTGACGGCCGACGAATTCTGGCTTCAATTCGAAGTCTTATACAAATGTGCTGGATGGCATCCGATCACCCAACAGGAGCAGTTGATCCCACTCCTCGAAAATCATCTGAATAAACCGCTCGTTGACCAAATCTTCGGTCTCGAGATCATGCCCACTACCATTGCGGAGTGGAAGACAAAGACCATCTTGTTGGATCGCCAATGGCGACGCCGCAACGAGATTGAACGACTTACGGGTGGAAGTAACCCGACGAAGAAGGGTGAGAAGTCAAGGACGACTTCCACTCCTATTACAGCTGCTGCAGCGCCTGTAAAATCGAAAGACCCCGATGCCATGGACGTCGACCGAGCCGCTGTTGCGGCCGAGAAACTGAAGCAGCCGATGTCTGCTGAACGAGCGGAGTTGATGAAGGCCGGACTTTGCTTCAACTGCAAGCAATCTGGACATCTCTCGCGCAACTGCCCGTCCCGCGTACAACGTGTACATGTATTGAATACAGCACAGGAGCAACAGGTCCGCTCCATGAATACTGAACCTGCGTCGAGCAGTCAAGACATCATTCTGATGCTTGAAGCTTGCTGTGCCCAGCTCGAGGATGAACTCGTCCGGGCCAAGAAGGATTTTTAAAACGGTCGAAGAAACGCATGGACTCTTCGACTACGTCTCATTTATCTACCCCCCCCTCTGTAAATGTAAAATCACCAGTTATCAATGAATTCAACCGTGTTTTACATGAACTCCGAACAATGAGACAAGACATGCAAAGAGAAATAAAAGAGAAACAAACGAAGCGGTGGCCTGACTCCAAACTACCGTTTAAACAACAACAAGTATCAAGCGTAAGATCTGAGTATATTGCGATGCCAGTAGAAAGAGGATCGGTACCTGTTACGGCTGCATCATCCCTACCAATCATCGAAAGTGAATTCAACGCTGAAGAGACAATGGTTGCCATCATGAATACCGATATGTATGGTGCCCTCGATCTCATGAACGATTGGGATGTTCATGGACAGCATACCATGAAGATCAGTCCAGGACTAGTCGTAAGGCTACGACGAATGCCTATCGACAAAGCTGTTGAATATTTGGTCACGAAACTCCCTCAAACATATCCACAACCCCCTGAAAAGAAAATGGAACCAACGATAAAGCCAACCGCAGTCAAAATTCATAAGATGCGACAAATGAAACCTCTCATCACAAAAGCCGACAAACGATCTGCAGAATGGAGACTCCGAGAAGTCAATCAACGGATCGAACAATTAGTTGCATCATCGGATGATAGCACCATGATGATGTCAATCAGCGTCAAGGGCCAATTGACTTCTATTGACGATCAGCGAAAATTCTCCGTTACTTGCTTATTGGACTCTGGTTGCACCGTCTCGGCCGTCAATTCTGGTTTTGTACGACAACATCACCTCACGACACAAAAATACGGGAAACCCTTTCCCAGTTACAACGGGGATGGTACAATGTCGAAGGATGGTTTGATCACGGAATACGTCGAGATGAATCTACGGCTCGGTGAACATGTGGAACGGATACATCTTACAGTGATTCCCTTGGCAAAAATCAACATTTATCTTGGTTTCGATTGGTTGAAGAAACATAACCCTGAGATTGATTGGTTAACCCAGACGGTTGATTTTACTCGTTGTCTTTCTGTCTGTGGTCATTCCCCCAGCAAAATCGAAGGTGTAATGTTCAAAACCGCGATCTATGACAAACCAGCTTGGTACCACGCATTCCAAACCAAATCCACGGAACTGGCTCGTGCCAAAATGGCTACAGAAGATGAAAAGTCAGGACAATCCATCGTCGACCAATTACCAGAAGTATATAAAGACTACGCCGATGTCTTTGACCCCAAGGCTACCAACTCGATGCCTCCATCCCGACCTTGGGATCATGCGATTAACCTGAAACCGGATGCCCCCGACCATTTGAACTGTAAATTATATCCATTGTCACCCCCAGAACGTGAGAAACTCAATGAATTCCTTGACGAAAACCTAAAGGCTGGCAAGATTAGGCCATCCAAATCACCTTACGCCTCGCCTTTTTTCTATGTACATAAGAAAGACGCGACCGAGTTACACAGTGTACAAGATTATCGAAAACTGAATGAACATACCATTCCAGATAATTACCCGTTACCGTTGATTGATGACATCATAAATCAACTTGATGGAGCGGAATACTTCACGAAATTAGATGTCTGTTGGGGTTTTAACAACATACGGATCAAGGATGGCGATCAACATAAAGCTGCATTCCTGACACCAAAGGGATTATTCGAACCTACTGTAATGTTCTTCGGTCTACAGAATTCCCCTCCGACATTCCAAAGAATGATGAATCATATATTTCGGTATGAGATACGTGCAGGATGGTTACATATCTACATGGACGATGTTATCATTTTCTCCAAAAATCTAGAAGAACATCAAGAACGAACACGTCAGGTCTTGCAGAAATTCCGAGACAACAAACTGTTCTTAAAGATCGGGAAATGTACCTTCGATACCCAACGAGTGGAATATCTAGGCCTCATTGTCGAACATGGAAAAGTACGAATGGACCCCACTAAGACGGATGCCATTCCTGATTGGCCCACCCCGAAGAACAAAAAAGAGTTGCAATCATTCCTAGGTTTCCTCAATTTCTATCGACAATTCGTTCGGAATTTTGCACGGGTCGCGTTGCCCCTAAACTCCCTAACCAGCAAAAAAGATTGGGAATGGAATACAGAACAACAAATCGCATTTGAGGAATTGAAACGGATCATCACGACGGATCCTGTTCTCGTTATTCCTAATAACCATGGAAAATTCAAGATTGAATGTGATGCCTCGGATTTCACTACTGATGCCATCTTATCACAACAACAAGATGATGGCACATGGCATCCAGTGGCCTTTCTATCGAACAGCATGTCCCCTGCGGAAAGGAACTATGATGTCCATGATAAGGAATTGCTCGCGATCATCCGATGTTTTGAACAATGGCGACATTTCCTTCTTGGTGCATCGGAAATTATCGATGTCTATACCGATCATCAGAACCTCACGTACTTTAGACAGCCACAAAATCTGACTCGACGACAAGCCCGATGGATCTCATTTCTCCAAGACTATAACTTCCAACTCCATCACCGTCCTGGTACCCTGAATCGCAAGGCAGACTTGCTCTCACGGCATGTAGACCACGATCGAGGTCTTGACGACAATAAAAACATTGTTGCACTCCCTGACTCTCTATTCATGGCTTTCCTCGATACCACCACGATGAATCCCCAATGGCAAGAACAATTCATCAAGTATGGACTTCAATTGGACGAACAAGTCAGCAAAGGATTGAAGGATCCTAGCTCTCCTTGGAAATGTATGGATGATGGTTTGATCTATCATAACGATCTGTTATATGTCCCAAAAGATGACCATCTCCGGGGAGAAATCATACAAGCACATCATGATACTCCCTTGTCCGGACATCCTGGACAGGAAAATACATTCAGGGCTATTGCACGACACTTCACTTGGCCATCTCTCCACGCTGACGTCAACAAATACGTCGCAGCATGCTTACTGTGTCAACAGAAGAAAATCCATCGAGGAAAGAAACCGGGATTATTACATCCTCATATGATCCCCCCATATCCATGGCATACCGCCACAATGGGTATAATCGGCCCTTTACCCGAGTCACAGGGTTTCAACACTATCCTGGTAGTGATGGATAAGCTGAAGAAACAATCAGTCCTCATCCCCACCACCACTACGTTGACCTCGGAAGGATCTGCACGTTTATACTGTGATCACGTCTTCAAACGATTTGGATTGCCTCATGTCATCATCTCTGATCTCGGGACACAATTCGTATCTGGTTTCATGAAAGAATTAAATCGTCTACTGGGAATCATCGGACATCCAACGACTGCATATCATCCACAAGCGGATGGACAAACTGAACGAGCCAATGCCGAAATCAAAACATACCTCCGTTTATTCATCAACCAACGACAAGATGATTGGGCTGAGTGGCTAGCCCTAGCGGAGTTCGCCCTAGCCAACCATGAATCTTCGTCCACCGGCATGTCCCCGTTCTATGCAACAATGGGTTTCCATCCCTGGAAAGGAAAGGAGCCAGTCAAGGAAGAGATTGTCAATGAATCTGCCGCCTCTTTCGTAGACCGAATGAACCGCATACAAGAACAAGCAACCAACGCCATAACCGTTGCACAAGAAAAGATGAAGAAGTTTTATGATAGAAAGCATCGTCCCGCACCAGAATACAGTGTCAGCAACATGGTGTGGTTGGAATCCACAAACATTGATTCGCTCTGTCCATCTAAGAAGTTGGATGACAAACGATATGGCCCCTTCCCCATCATGAAGAAGATTGGACGGTCATCCTACGAGTTAAAGCTTCCCTCCACGTGGTCAAAGAAATACCCTATCTTCAACGAAGTTCTTTTATCCCCGTACGTTCCGCCTGCCTTCCCCCAGCAAGCCGTCATATTACCACAACCACCTGCGGAAATTGTTGATGGACAAGAAGAATATGAAATAGAAGAAGTTATCGATTCTGTTATTTGTCGAAATCGTCTGTTCTACCTTGTTCATTGGTTGGGATATCCCCGAGAAGAGGACTCATGGATACCTGCATCAGAGACAAAGAATTGTAGAAAACTTGTCTCCAAATTCCATCGTTTACACCCCCGTGCACCTACATCGGCTAACCTACGCATCTCCATCATCCCTCGACCCGTCAATGCTTCTCCGCTGCGTTCTCCCACTACCGATGTCATTGTGTCCGTTGAACCTAAAGTCATCGTTTCGTTCCTCTCACAGCAGGAAAATCACGACTTTCGGTCGTTTGCTTTCCCAACCTCAGTCCGTTGTTTATGGCTGTTCGAACTTGGCAAGGTGAACGCCATCACCCATGTCATCACAGTCGGTACACCGAGTACCCGTGGTCACCTCCGTGATGTCACAGGTGGTCTCAGCAATCTCGCCTTCAATGATGGCCAGCTGTCCACATACGCATACCCGGTTGCCATGATGCATTGTATGCGCACCCCCCTTCCTTCAGCTTTGTTGTGGGATCGGTATGATGTTCTGCCCCCTCTTCGTTTCTGTGAGGTACCACCCCGTCTCCTCTCTGACCACCCAGTCAACCCTTTCCTCCACATCCTCTGATGGTCGCTCGTCTGCGACGACGTTAAACTATGATGTACAGAGTTGGGGGTTTGGAGACCCCCTTTCTGTTGTTGGCTACGCTATAACTTATCCGCAGATCTGCAACCCCCCGACACAGTCTGCCCCAAGCAGCCTTGCTGGCCGCCATGTATGGCACATGGTCCATCCCTGATATACCTTCTACCCATTCTGTTTAATTTCCTTTGTCTTCCCCGTTCTTGTTCGCGCGGTCGCGAACCTTGTGGGGGGGGTATTGTTACCTTTTCGCTCCTTTTCGCCCTGCTTACTCATCGCTCAATTCCCACGGCCACTTTCCCACGGAGAAGTGCCAAGTCCCACGATCCTATTGGCTACCATTCCTTCGGTTCCAAGTTCTCGCGCTTTGACATCTCCACATGTATGATCAAACACATGCCTGGATATCGTCCAATCACATCGCGCTTACTCATCCAAGATAAGAGGACTTAATGCCATTGGCCAGAGATAAGAGGGAGTTATGCTATTGGTTGATAGAGTACTGCCTCCCCTCAAGTTCTTTCCTATATATGTTATCACTATCTGTACATTGTACCTTACGTTTAGTCTGGTTTACCATACCGGATCAATATTATCCCCCTTCTCCCTTTCCTCGCTCGAAGTCAGTTTGAGTCAGTTTGTTGTCGGAGCCATCCCGTAAGACGATCCGTAACAACATATCGGTGTTCATGATGGCAACTATTGTCCCTTCAGCGTTGAATTCACTTTTGATGAATGGTTTAGATGATGCAGCTGTAACAGGTATCGGTCCCCTTTCTACTGGCATCACAGTATACTCGGATCGTACACTTGATACTTGTTGTTGTTTAGATGGCAGCCTAGAGTCAGGCCATCGTTTCATTTGTTTCTCTTTCATTTCTTTTTGCATGTCTTGTCTCATTGTTCGAAGTTCATGTAAAATGCGGTCGAATTCATTGACAACTGGTGATTTTACAAGTACAGGGGGGACGGTAATCAGATGAGACGTAGTCGAAGAGTCCATGCGTTTCTTCGACCGTTTTAAAAATCCTTTCTGGCCTGAACGAGTTCATCCTCGAGCTGGGCACAACGGGTCTCAAGCGTCTGAATGATGTCTTGACCGCTTGACACGGGTTCTGTATTCATGGAGCGGACGTGTTGCTCCTGTTCGGTATTCAATACGCGTACACGTTGTATGCGGGATGGGCAGTTACGCGAGAGATGTCCAGGCTGTTTGCAGTTGAAACAAAGACCGGCCTTCATCAACTCCGTTCGTTCGGCAGCCATAGGCTGCTTAAGTTTCTCGGCCGCGACAGCGGCTCGGTCGACGTCCATGGTGTCGGGGTCTTTCGATTTTACAGGCACTGTGGCAGCTGTAATGGGAGTGGAAGTCGTCCTTGACTTCTCACCCTTCTTCGTCGGGTTACTTCCACCTGTAAGTCATTCGATCTCATTGCGACGTCGCCATTGACGGTGTAAAGGCGTGTTCGGGGTGGCTTCGGAAGGAATGATCCTAACCAAGGGGGTGTCAGCGTGAAAGTGACAGGGTAATCAGTGTTGTGAGTCGTAGTAAAATGGTAGTAAGAGAATATGAATGAAGCCGCCGTCTAATACGACGATAACGGGTGAGAAATAGGGAAGCCGATGATACCGACAACGTCGGGTACGGCGAGCGGGTAACGATAAAACGAGATAAAATATTAAGCATAAAGGTGGGAAGTCTACGGCCTATGACGGCAAGAGGTTCTAAGAGGCTCTGAAGGATTCTGAGTGAGACAAAGAGGGGGGAACTGGATTGTTATTATTATATGGTTGTCAGTCACCGTTTTATAGAAGTCTGTCTAGAGTGCTACTTTGGTATAAGTTACTTTGGCCGATAGTAACTACAAAGGAGGTATGAAATAGGAAGGAGAAGATGGGAGTTGCGAGGCAACGAAGGAACGGGAATGGAGAGGAAAAAGATATAACGAAAAAGATGAAAATAAAGGACCTATGTCCAATGAGGACAGGGGGTATAAGTCCGATGTCGGTATGGGAGTCCGAGGTGTCACGTGTGATTGTTTTGGGCGATATGAATCATCGGTGTTGGTATAAGATCGGCCATTGGTAGACAGTATACGTCGGGTACAGCGGGTGATGTCGGGTTACGTCGGTTTCGAGGATGAGGAAGTGGGGTGTGTCGGGTTCGTGAGTATCTGTGATATATTGATGATACGTACTCAGAGCATCGTCAGACCTCTACAACGGTCCAACAAGATGGTTTTCGTTTTCCACTCTGCGATGGTAATGGGCATAATCTCAAGACCAAAGATTTGGTCAACGAGAGGTTTATTCAGGTGATTTTCGAGGAGCGGGATTAACTGCTCCTGCTGGGTGATCGGATGCCATCCAGCACATTTGTATAAGACTTTGAATTGAAGCCAGAATTCGTCGGCCGTCAACTTGCCTTGACGAAGCGCGTTGAGTTTAATCACGGCGTCTCGTTTGTCATCAGGCTTGTCGAATTGTGCTTGCATCAACATGGTGAAAGCAGGCCATGTACCCCAGTCCATCTACGGGGGATTCGGGGCTCCATGAACGTGCGCAGCCAGTTGAGTGTGATAGTCAGTTGCGACGGTATCACAAAGGTCATTGGCCCATTCAGCAGCGATACCCTTATCCATCAGTGACAGGACAAGAAAGATCTTTCTTTCATGTCGTATTTCGACTGGGAGGGGATTATCCGTAGTCCCGAAGTCGTCAAAATAAGCCAAGTTTGCAGCCAGGAAAATGATGACCGCACGCAGGAAGGAACAAAATTCTTCTTTATCACCGTTGAATTTCGGGGGAAGGGGGAGAAGTGATTTCATGGAAGCCATCGTTCAGGTGAATCGTCTTTTACGTCGGATATGGTGCTCGTAGGCGGGACTGGTGGTCCAAGCGGAGGTATACTTTCTTTTGCGTGTGAGGGTCCTGAGCAACCGTCGTATTCCTGCGTCGTTCTTCAATTGACTATTGATACAACGACGTGTGACAAGACAACCGAGACGTGTTATAGGATTGGCGAGTAATTGGATTGAATCGCCGTAATCAGATCGCAAGGTGAGGGGGAAATGTGATGGTGGGATAGGGAGAAGTTCGCGATAATTTTCATGTTTTAACTTGAGACCAGAATGTACGGGTACCTCCCAATCAGAGGGGAAGTTATCGCCTAGTGGTTCGGTCCACTTGGTCCAGACAACAGCTTGATAGATCAGATATACAAGAGGTGGGTCGGTTACCAGGTAGGATTTTCCTGGAATACTATGTCAGATGAAGAATCCATCTTCTTCGAGGAGTCGGGCTGCATGCCACCTGTTGTAGATGATACGATTTCAGAAGGGGGCGTTACACGAGTGGATAATATCCTGGACAGTTGGATGGAAATCCAGCTTTCAATCAAGCGATGGAGGGATGCGGTGGCTTTTGTGTGATGTCAGATGAAGTTGGCGAACTTCTGCGATCTCGTATGGACTACACGAATATCGTTAGGGGTGATGGGAACGTTTCGGGTCTGTTGAGCGGGAACGACGGGCAGTTTGCCTCTTTTGCGTTGCCACTCAGAGTCTTCCTTTAAACCAGTGGAGATGTCGACTGGATCTCTCCCCAACGCTGGCTCGGTACCGTGGAAAGAATCGAAGAAGTGTTCACGGGGATCAGGTGGGTTTGTTGAATGATAGAACGGCCAAACTTTGGGTCAATCAGGTGTTACAACACAGACGGGTTCAGTTATCGTTTCGATAGGTACAGTCTCGATTAATTCTTCGGGCTGTACAGAAGGTGTTGGTGAGGGTGTAGGAGGAGCGGAGGGGAAAAAGAGATTCGGAGGGATGGAATCGAGGTCTTCGTAATGGGAGGATGGGAGATAAGCGGGGTAAGAGTTGTCGGGTAGATGGTATTGGGAATTCTCGTAGTCTTCGTGACTATAGTAGTAATCCGTCTTGATTACTCAGTTGGGGTTCGGGTTCTTTGCACAGGCCTTGTATCAGATAAACTGATTACAAGCGCAGCAACTGTGGCCAAAGTTCTTCGTGACGTGAGTCGGTTTGTCGGGGGAGAGAGGAACGTTTAGTCTTTTGTTACGGATCGTCTACAGGACAGCTCCAACAACAAACTAACTCAGGCTGACTTCGAGTGAGGAGAGGAAGAAGGGGGATAATATTGATCTGGTATGATAAACCAGACTAAACGTAAAGTACAATGTACCTACAGTGATGATATATAAGGGAACATACTTGAGGGGAGGCAATACTCTATCGTCCAATGGCATAACTCCCTCTTATCTCTAGCCAATGGCATTAAGCTCTCTTATCTTGGATGAGTAAGCGCGATGTGATTGGACGATAACCAGACATGTGATTGATCATACATGTGGTGATGTCAAAGCGCGAGAATTTGGAACCGAAGGAATGGTAGCCAATAGGATCGTGGGACTTGGCATTTCTCCGTGGGAAAGTGGCCGTGGGAATTGAGCGATGAGTAAGCAGGGCGAAAAGGGGCGTAAAGGTAACAGACTACTAGAAGAATCCTGTGCCAGAGTAACTAAGTACTACAAACAAAGGCTATGAGTGATGGGGGCATTGTAAGTATGGAAACAGGAGCAGAATGCTATGTACTCAGAGACAGGAAACAAAGGGAAATGATGGGTCAATATGGGCATTACATTGTTGATAGAAATGATTCCAGAATCAGAATCTGGAGTGGAATTGGTGGAATAGATTGGAATCAAGCAGAATCAACAGGAATGATATGGGAAATGCAAAGGATATGAATTCACACAATCCAGAGCCTCTACACTGTTCCTGATTCTGATGGCAGTGATGGTTCTGAGGGGGAAGCTAGTGGTCCAAGTTGCAGACTTTGACTGTCCATTTTCTGTTCTAACATCTCAATGCTGATAGGGCCACAGAGATGAAGATCAATAGCAACATAAATTTTGAATCAGATTATACAATCACTCTAGATCTGCCTCTACCATTACTTTGCACTTCTGCTGCTCATCTATCAAGGTTGCAATTTCTGCACCAATGCCATGTGCCTTCCACTCAACAGCTGGATCCAAAACATGTGCTAGCATAAGTGCTGTCTTGCCATCAACATCCTTCACATCTAGTTTGCAACCATGCTGTAATAGGGCCAGCACACAAGAAAAATTTCTCCTCAGCACAGCCAAGTGCAGAGGTGTCTGTCCTGCATCATTTTGAGCATTGATGTCTGCACTATGAAAGACCAAAATTTTGACAGCTTCACAAGGCTCTCTTGAGGGAATATCCTGCGAGTATGGGCGGCATTGTCCATTTATTGAGGCAATATGCAAAGGAGTATCACCATCTTCCACACCAGAATCCCACTGGCTTCTATGATAGTGACGCAAGTTCACATCTGATCCAGCTTCACAGAGTGCCTTGACCACAGTGGGGACAGTTTCCCAGCCTGAGGTTTGATATATATCAGTTTCACTACCGCAGTAGGTTAAGGCATATGAGAGGATGCTGTGGTCATGATCAAGCTGTGTCGTGTCTGCACCAGCATTGCAAAGGGCTGTCAAGATTGCCGCAGTGGAAGGTGAGTAGACATAATAATGTCGGTAAGGCTCAATTGCAGCAAATAAAGCCTTTTTGCCGGCCCCCTTGATGTTGGCACCTGCGTTAAGGAATGCTTGTACCATGTCAAGATTTTTCTGCGAAATGGCGGTTGCAAGTGGCGTCTGATCATCATATAATTCCTCGAGATCGGCACCTGCGTCAAGGAGCACCTTTATAAATGACTTGGTTGTTGTTGCTACAGTATGCAAGGCTCCACTGAGGGAAGCACCGTGTTTCAACAACAACTGGAAGGCTTGCAAGTGGTTATGGGAAATGTGAGGGGATCCACATTGGCGACGACGGAGCATTGTACTGAGGATCTGGGCGTCCCCACTGCGTGAAAAGTTGACATTTGCACCTTCCTCACAAAGGACTTGGAGTACAAAGAGGTTTTGGCACGTAAAGATTGTGGTTGCAGTTGCGGTCACTGCTGTGTGTCCAGTGGAGTCAACAGCATTAATATCGTACCCAAGGCGGACGAGGCGCCGGATCAATTGGATATCGCCTGCTTTCGCTGCCACTTGAAAGGCAGTTCGGCCTTCGTAGATCTTGATTTCCACGTTGTTGTGAGCAGGGGGGTTCGGTATGCGCACACCTAGGTCGAGCTGAATAGGAGTCATATAAATTGTGATTTTGTAAACAATATTTTGAAGCACATACCAGTGTAGTCAGCCAACATTGCATTGATATAGTATTTTGTCGGTAGTTGCAAACACGCCTAGCCATTTCTTCGAGGTCCTTTGTTGCATAGGCGGTTTGCATTTGAGCGAGAAAGGTGAATGTCCAAATAATTCGATGCAGTTCGTTTGGCAACTTGGCCAATAATAGGAAAAATGTCGTGGTTAGCTGCTGGCACAGGGAGTCCATGGTGGCAGAGCGTTGTTGAAGGTGCGCCCTGGTGCGCTAATAAGTTGACTGGGAGAGCCTCTCAGATCAGCAGGTTCTTTGGTGAAACCCGACCGTAACGCGAAGGAGCGGGCGAGGCCACGTACGGCTGGCCGCGTACGATTGGTTTCCTGAAAAGCAGGTTTGGAAAAGAGGAGATACAAACAAGGGCACACTTTCAGTGTTTCACTTACACGGTTTCACTAGCCCAACCACGATAAACGGTCGAGCTTCTGCCCAACGGTTCGCCACGAGTTTGCAGCCGGCTCTGATTACGATTCCCAATTCTACTTTACAGTGATCCTACCGGAAAATCGCTCGCAGAAGTCCGGGGTGTCGCGGATAAAACCCGAATGGAGGCGATTTATTCCAATTCGCGAACGGAGCTCTTGTCTCTGATAGCACGTTTCTCATGTTAGGTGAAATATACCACCTGGGACTCTGTTGGTGGCACGCAGGGTGGATATGGCCACCCCATTACTGACCCGCAATTACGCGGACGGATCAGTCTACAGCATCTTCGTAGGAGGGCATCTACATAAATTTCCTGGATAGAAAGAGACAGAACCGTGAGTCTAAATGGTTCTTATATCATTATTTTGATTCATATATCGAACTTTATCTAGCTTCCCTGCAATCAATTACAGTGCACGCTATCAACCTCCGGTACCGCGGCACCCACTGCACAACCCCATCCAAATGGGTATGCTATCCCACCAATGTTCAGCAATGATGGGACCCTTTTCCTCCACCTCAGACTGAACTTCCGGAATAAGTGGACCTGGCTCTCAACGCAACGGTGTGTCACACATATATCCAAATTGCGTCCAGTTAATCAGGGAATGTAAATAACCCCAGGGCAACTATCTCGCTATCCTCATTGGATCGACCGATTTGTGGCCGCATGACTGGGCAGGCTTCACGGACAATGTCAACGGTGGTGAAACGCGCCGTTCGGCTTGCCGTGTACAGTAATGTTAGGTCAAAAGGTTTCAAGGACTTTTGATGATGAGGAACCCTACCTACAAGAAATGCCGTCGTAGATCCTAGGTACAATACAATCAAAAACCGCAGCATCTGAATCCGAAGGGAACAAGGAAAATGATCTTATCGACACAGAGACACGAGTGTGTTAAACGTTTGTTGTGGTCGTATCGTTGACTCGTTTCTCGTTTGACAGTGAAAAGACGAAGCTATCATATGCCTTTGAATCTGTTCTTGAACGCGGAGTGGCGGAATCACAAAATCCTGGGTAGCGAGTATCACCTACAACATACACCTTCAATACGCCCGCCGCGCCCTCCTTCACCCCAGTCCTTGCCCTGAAAGCACCCAACAAATTATCTTTCAGATATCTCATTGGATGTAGATCTTTCCCTCCAGGATACAGAAAGGTTCGCCGTTCTTTAAGGGCTATTTCCATGTCCACTACAACAGCTGGGCAGCCGGGAGATGCGGCAATTGGTCCCAGTACGTGCTAAATTGTCAAAGCAGAATTTCAAAGACCTAACATCTCCATTTCCCATCGTCGGAGGCTGGATTTTCAGTCGACCTCAGACGAACAATGACAAATGAGGTTTGGTGGGTGAGTAGCGGGATGGACTTCCCTTGAACATAACAATTACCAATTCACCATACATATGTTAGATCTCATCACCACTAATGTCGAAAATCGACTTATGCGCCTCTGCGACCATTTTGACGACCTTCACGCCTTCCTCTCATATGGGGCGCCGGGACTGATAAGCCCTCCTGCTTAACCTGGATTGAATTCGAGTCCAGGTCACACATCTTCGGTGCCGAGCCTGGCCAGTTTAGCAATGCCTTTCTTGATGAACGCTCTCCATCAGATCTTTTTCTTGTGGTCACCCGTTCAGATACAGATCCTGATTAGGAGGCAGGCACTTTCGGAGGATTATCTAATGAGCCCCCATTCCAGCTACGCACACGGACTTTCGAAATACCAATAATTTGCACCGCTTGGGAGCAGACCGTGGGGTCGAAGTTGGATGGTCAGCTATGGACGGGACAGATCCCATCGAGGGCAATTTATCATCACTCGATCATCCGGGCGCTTTTCCACTTTAAAAGATTCTTTGTCAAATTCTTCGTTATCTTGGACGTCACTCCCAATATGCATGTCCATCGTCTCACCAGGCTAGTTGCATAGGCTGCCGTAAGCGCACGCGGACTGGTTACAGGGAAGTGTGACGCGAAATCTTATGGCAAGGAAGGTCTGTTTTAAAACCACGCCTCTAAGCGACTTCTTGGACGCCTGAAGGTTATCGAACTATTGTAAAGCTATGTATCTGTCGTACAATTAAGCATGAGGTCAGAAGCTGTTATTGTCTCGTTCGATCTTAATGGGTCGACGCAATCATATTAAGTATACTATGAGAGATCAGAGATCACGAGGTCCGAGCAGGAGGAGGACGCGCAATTGGATAAGGGTACGGGTTTCCCGCAACTTGCTGCTGGAGAGGAGGGCCATAAATCTGAACTGAACTGGAACGTGTATGTCTCCCCAGTTCTTGGGAGACGTTTGATTTGGAGGATACGTGAGTATCAGGGTAGCCTTGACTGTGGGACGGGAGTACTTCTTGACCAGTCCCCTTATTGTAGTGGGGCTGGTACACCAACGTCGTGCTCGAGTCCGGTAGTCTCGTCATCTCGCTCGACCCACTCGACAGGAGGTCGATGGATTGATGAGGAGTGGCATACCACGAGAGCATAGTTTGTCGTCGTGAATGCATGCGTGGGCTAGATTGGCCAGGAATATAGTCAACCGTGGTGCGAGGGGCGATCCACGGAAGATCATTAACGCTCTTGAGAAATTGACGCATACGGGAAACGTAGGAAGTAAGAGACGGATTTGGCGGTACGATGATCGGTGAATCCATTTTGGCGTAGTCTGATGATAGTTGGGGTTCGACAAAAACAGGACTACTAGTATCAGCAGCGGGTGAGAGGAGCTCGCCATCGTGAAGATCACGATTGACGACGGGTTCACGATGAGTGATAACTGAATCGTCATCTCGAAGACTTTCGTGAGTGTGATCACTATTCTCGGTAGTTGGGGAACCGCACTGAGACGAAGAATCCGTTTGTTCGTCATCAGCGTGGTCTGTGGCGTGGATGATTGATGATGGGGGATGCTTCGGGGACGATATTGGCTTCGTCGAGTGACCTTCGTTCATCCCGCCCAGCGCCGCAAATACTAAATCATTAGCGCGATCCGTGCTCCGCTCGTTGTAGTCATAGCTCTTGGTGAACGCTTTGGGCAACCTCCTGAGACCACTGATGAATTGACCCACAAAGTTCCTCTTTCCCTCCTTACATCCGAGTCCGTCGGGCAAATCTACCACCATCCGGCCTGTGCCTGATTCCAGATCATGCTCGCCCGGATCCGCCGCACTGAAACTTGTGACTGGATCGACTTGATCCGCCAGACCCCGTGCTCCTAATGCAGGCGATGGAATTGGTATGGGAGCAGGTGGGTGAGGTCCTGGAGAGCCATTGTGAGGTAGTTGAACGCGCCAACATGTAGTAGGTTTGCATTCTTGGCTCCGCCGGGATGTCCGATCCCGTAGAGGGAGATCTGGATGGTCCACGGCCAATTGTGAGTGGAGTAAGTCGTCATGATCAGACATGATCAAGAAAAATCTGGAGAAAGTGGGAGAGATGGCGGTAAGACAAGAGCAAGGGATGAGGGAAGAAATGAATCAGAGCCTGAGCTCCATGCATAACATGTAGCCCACGAGGCCGCAGCGAGGATCCTTCACTTGAGGCACGCTAGAAGGCGTTTCCAGTGACAATCTACTTGGGTACAGATATAAACCTAGCGTCACTAAAGTCTGACCGAAGGATATGTGGAGCGGAAGACCGTCCGGCGAGCGTTCGTCATACTGGTAGCGGACTTGCAATATCTAACAACATGCTTTCTATTAGAGAAAGTCTCATCGCCGTGCAACCAGTGGGTATTGCCAGTGTGTTCTGCCTACTCTGAATACTGACAAGCTGCAAATAAGCACAGCCCACGTCAATATGATCCATTGCCTGACAAGAATAGAAATCTTCTTCAGTTTCGGTGAAGATTTACACCTACTAGTACATACTTACTCGTTTCTGCGTCAAAAACCAAAGGTACCAGTGGTTTATCACCCGAGCTGTTTTGTCAGCTTCATTATTCATGATTCATGGCAGGTTCTTCGTGATCCACCGACGAGACTTGCGTGGGATGATTACCGGGAAACCTCTTTGGACGTGTCAGCCGAATCACTGTGAACTTCGGCCTCAAATTAGGGCCATATCGTTTCTTGAGAGTTCACTCGGATTAGGCATTAGATATGTCTGCCCATGCCGCCCTAACGCTACACTACAGAAGCGCTAATGAATGCGTAGCACAGGCTCATCGCACTGCTTTTGTGATTATTTTTTTTCGTCGCGGTTAACCGAGGGAGTTATTATGGGGTGGTCTCGAGTTTGACATGCCTTGAAGCTTGAAATGTTATTCGTACGTATCTGTACAAACGAGTAGGCTCCAGGCCAGGAAAAACACAACGAAGGAACATGTAAAAAGCAACGCTTGTCAAAACTGAGTATATCACCAACAACAGCAAATGTTTGAACGATTAGCGAGAACTATTTTCAGCCTTGATTTTTCGCGACAACTCCATTAGGGCTTCGATTTCAGGAGGAGGGGTAAGATCAATCTCCGCCAGTTTCTTCCAGAATTGTGAGGTGTGAGCATCAAGCACAGTTTGAGATGGTAACGCCTGCTCGAGCTGGAGAGTTGTTCCGCAATCCTCTTTGTGGCGTTTCCAGGCAGAGCTTTGACATGCCCGACTACAGTACACGGCCTATCATGATCATGAAATGTCACTCAGGAGATTTCGGTATCAAGAACAGGACAACTCACAGTCTTACACTTTGAACAAATGTGTAACTTGTCAATGTTGACCCCTTCCACCTTGTCACAATCCTTCCCCTCGCATTTTCGGTATAGCGCACCATTTGAGATCCCGATTTTGGCAGCCCGCTCAATCTCATCCTTTGGTCTTTTGTCCACTCCAAGAGCCAGGTATTTGTCCACAGCACCATTCCATTGTCGCTGCAATCCACGACAATATTCTTTGGACAAGGAGCGACCTTGAGGTCTGGGATTTGGGTGTCAAAAAAAACAGTAAGTGAAGTCATATGAGCATAAAACACACCTTGGCATGAAATCAACTTGCTTTAATGCATAAGCATAAGCTGGGTCAATCAGTCCTTTGGCACCCAGCTCATCGGCTATTTTATGCTGGTACTCGAGGTTTTTCTGGATTTCTTCCTCGATATTGAAATTCTGGTCGGGTATACCAAGTGTGTGACGCATCTCCCTTGCATCAGCCAGTATGTCCATTGTCCGTTGGATTTTTTCCCTTTGATCATTTGGAAGTATAATCGGTAAAGGTTTCAGTATCATGGATACAATCTGCTGTTGTTCTTCATCCCATTTTTCAAGCATTGTCAAGTTTCGTCGGCTACAACATTGACGGTATGATTTGTCTGATAAACATGGACACAAGAACGATAAAGGATATGGCTTCTGCTTGGCTTTGTGACACGCTGAGAGTGGCAAGCCAGAGAAGCAAGGACATAACCGTGATGGACGAGGGCTTTGCGGTGACTTTGTCAGATCCAGGAAGCGTGATCTAGCAGCTGCAGAAGGGAGTAGGCTGGCAGGTGATGTAATACGAGAGCCTCGGGGTGATGATGGCGAGTGTTTCGCACCATGTTTCAAGAGCAATGTAATGAGCTCCCATTCTTCCGTCCGACAAGCAAGATGAAGAGGTGTTACACCCCCATGCGAAATGTTTGGATCCGCATATTGCTCCAGAAGGACACGTGCTAAAAAAATAGATCTCTGGATGGCGTGGGTGCGCATAGCAGTCACTGATGTATGTGATAGCCCGAAGCTGGCCATGTCAATCCCAGCTGGTATTTCGATATTGAGTGACGTCGCCATTTTGCAAGAAATGATGGTCTCAATAGTGAGGAACAATGCAGTCTTGCCTTCACCATCGCATAAATCAACAGTTGCTCCCAAACGAACCATCTCACAACCCAAAATAATGTCGCCAATCAGGGCAGCGAGATGAAGGTAGGTGCGCTTCTTAGACTGAGAGATGTAAGCAGAAAGTGGGGAATTATCATCATCGGGTGCAACAGGGATATCGATAGACCCTGCAATGCTTGAATCCATTAACTGTTTGCGAACTGAGTGAAATGCCGGGGTCCCAGAGAGACTACCACTGGCGTGCATAAAATTGAGCATCATAGGATCGGTCAACATTTCCTGGAGGAATTCTGGTGGTAAGCATGGCTCAGAACGTCCCGACGATGGCATTTTCGGGTTTATGTTGAGAGCGAACCACGGTTCTACAAAATTTGTGCGTGTTATTGTCATGTTCGAGCGAGTCCATGCTCCATATCCACTTTCTATTACTGTTTGTAATCTATCCGTATCTACAATTGTTGGTTAACCTGCTTCTTCCTTCCTAATTCTGTGTTGTAATGGGGCCACCGCATATGAAACTAATTGATGTTGTACTTGCAGAAAAAGACGAACAAGTCGGTTTCTTCTGCTTCTCTTTATCATTTTATGATATTTGACGACACCCCACAGATTAACATTTTCAAACATCGTATGGAGGCGTATGCAGCACGCACTTCGCAAATCCAAGCCCGTTTGCTGGCTACCCTTGACACCCTGGATGCCTTACAGCTCTCACACGCACAAGAGCTTAATGCAGAAACGCGAGCAAAGGAGCAGCTCAGCGAAAAACTTGATCAGTATACCAATATTGTAAATGCTGTTGAGGCGGAGCGAGATGATCTGCAGGATGCTGTCCTTCAGTTGATTCAAAAAGGTGGGTCACTGCCTATCATATCCGTGAAGGGTGGCAGGCGACACGTTCTTATGCTCATGTAGTCGTTGTATACTTTTTGTAGTTGAATTATCAAATGATTATAGCCTGTGGCCGTATAGTCGTATGCAAATAACAAGTCTCCTTGGTCGGTGGCTTCTTCATGAGCACATTCTAGAATCGTTCATGATTTCAAGATTCTGGTCCCTGCAGATCCAATCCTTCCGAATAAGCGTTTGCCGCCAGCTTCTGAAGATTCTCAGAATGAACTCATATCGTATGCTGCTGCTATGATTACGGCATTGCGATTGGAACGTGATGTTGAACGGTACACCCAAAATCAAGCACGTCAGCAAGCCGATAGCAGAATCGCTACGCTTGAAGCTCAACTTGCGAACCGCGAAGCTGAGCTTGAGGCATGTATTGCACATACAGATATTTGTTCACAACGATCTCAATCACCACAACCACAACCGTTTCTTATCTATCCATGCCACCAATTTATTCAGGATCGCGAGGACGACGAAGTTACCTTCCCACCAATGTTCCAAGAAGACGTTTCCCGGGTCCTTGAAATCGATTCTGCCAGATGCAAAGCTTTGGGGGTTGAAATGCAAAGCCTAAAGGAGCGTGTACGTTTTTCTGTTATCAGTATTTTCCAGCTTCTATAGCATGACCTCGGCAGCTTGGAGGCGCTCGTTCCTCAGTCACGCAAGCTTCGCTAACCGCAGGACCTTCTGTTTCCGAGGTCCATGGAAAGACTGCAGACATTGTCTTTACTCCCGTCGCATCTTCCCCCAAACTAGCGAATTTCCCTCGTCCCCTTTCTCGTACGTTGGATGTAACACCAGCCCTCGAACCTGGTGAGCAGTCCGCCCCCACGGAGCCATCCCGCACAGGAAGATGCTCTTCTCCACCATATTCTCTTCCACACGCAGCCCTCATCTCACCCTTGTACTCATCCGCACCTTCACCCACCAGTTCTCGTTTATGCCTTAATGATCTCACCGACACTTCAGAAATTGTTGAAACACCCGTACACCCTCAGGCAATTTTAGACCTTGACTATCAAATCAATGCATTTGCGGCTGAAGTTGATAACTTCAGGACGGAGAGACAAGTCCAACGTGATTCCATTTCACGGGAACGACAAGTGTGTACTTCGTCCCTCAGCTTCCACAAGACTGTCATACTGACCGAATTACCTGCCAGCTGGAATCTCCGAAAACCAGCCCCCAGGACACATTCAGCTTGGTTCAAGTAATGGATGAATGTGCCGAGTGAGTGCGTTTTAGTAACTCGGTGTGTTTGTAGTAACACTGAACAACGTACAGGCTCCGACATTTAGTGACAAAACTAAGCCAGGATTTAAAGGAATCTAGAATTGCTGCCATTGCACGGGAGAAAGAACTATTGGAAGAAATAGATACGTTGCAGGGAAGGATATACATAAGAGAAAGCCCCCCAGTAAGTTTTCATTTCTAGGAATCGAAATTGTGCACCGAGCCAATATGCAGGATCGTGGTTTCTCGCCACAGTTGATTGAAATGGATGACGGTCAAATATCGATGGAACTCGCATCACCACTGAGTCCAACGCCATTTTGGCCCTCGTCACCCGTTATTCGCGACACGAGTCCTTCTATAATCGATCCGCCTTCCATTCCTCTTCCGATATCCCCTGAACCATGTAACGAGGCTTTGCTGCATTCACCTCCGCCAGCAGAATTCTATGCATGCGGCATCCCTCCCTTGCTACACCATAAGTCGGACGCACAGGCCACGTTGGAGCACCTCGAAAGAGAACTTGCAGCTGCGAACCAACAATTAGAAGAAGGGGAAAATGTGTACCGGCACCTTCAATATGTCGCAGAAGACCTGCAACAGCACATTATTGAGAGGTAACTCACATCACATCGATGATATTATTGCCTGAAATAGTGATACACGTATGTGATACTCCGGAGAAATCAAGACATGGCTAATAGCATGAGGTCATAAACTAAATGAACAAGCTGAGGTACCGTCGCGGCATTATGAGTTCATTAGAATCAACTGTCATACTTATATTCGCCAGAGAACCATCATTGTTGACCGGACTACTCGAAGATTATACTGCAAAACAAATGCGGTTGGATCCTCTGTAACTGCCTAGTTTCCTGGCACGACTTCAACTTCCTTGACCTTCCCCTTATTCTTGCGTTTTTCAGTTCTCTTGCCGGCCACCGCCTCTTCCTCGTTACTCCTGGAAAGAGCGACGTAGTGAACACTAACCCCTCCCAAGTTCGCCCATGGTCGGTTGGGATCTAGTTTACTCTTCACGTAGCTGACCTCGGATGATGGGGGAGGCATTCTATGTGGTTCTATGGTTTCCGTCTCAACACGAGACAGCGGATGCGAAGGGGCAGGGGTTGGACTGTACGACGAAATGAGAACATTTTTCGTCTTGCGGTCAATAGACAGCACTTTGTGAGCCTGATTCGACGAACGCTGGGCGGAAGCCTCGGAAGTGAGCTGTCCCGATGAGAGTACGGACCCGGGAGCAAGAGGAGGAAAGGCGCCAACTGCTTTGCGAGCATCTTCGGCAGTGCGTTCACGTTCTTGGGCTTCCCGGGCTAATGTTTCAGATATTTGGATTGAAAGTTCCTTCACCAGAGATTCGCGCGCCACGGGGGAGAGAAGTGCGGAGGAGCAATGTGGACAGGCAAAGTGAGGCAGATTCAATGTACATAAAATCAGGCCGCATGCTCGACAAATGGGCGCATACGACGAGAGACCGTGTTCTCTGGCTATTTTTTGATAATGCGAATGGCCGTATGAGAAGAATTTGCAAAATTGCAAAATCATCTACGCACCTTGACAAAAGCAACTAGCTTTTAGATTTCTTTGAAGTCCTGTCTGCGTTCGAAGGGCCTGTTCCAGAGCCTCCAACCTCTTTACCTCCTCACTCTTCTGGGCAGGCTGCGGGTCTTTATTCTTTCTTTTTCCTCTAGAACCGTGGGGTGGTGTGCTAGATTCTGAACGAGACGGCCGAATGCGATCTGAAGAAACCCTAGATGATCCTTGATTGCTCCAGGCTGTTCGAGGAGGCATCTATATCGAGGGGAATCTGTCATTCAATACCGAACAGTCAATGGTCCATCACCTAGACCATAAGGAGTGACACCCACCTCTGAGAATTTACTTGGCAGCTGGATAATGAGGGGTCTTAACAAGTTTATCCGGTGATCACAAGCGCATGATGTATCGACAATATCAAGTCCACAATATTCAAGTCCACAATGCCCCGCTTGTACCTGACCCATGTCTTCTTTCAGTGACTCCCATATCTACATCAGCTCGGATGTAGAAAACAGATGGGTAGTTCTCGCCTCAATTATACTGACGCCATCTTTCATATACATCAAGTAAATACGAAGCACCGCGTGTACCTGGGGCACGATACTCAACGACGAGTGTCCCTGGATCCCATCTTATGTCGATTGTTGTGTTGAAAGGCAAGGATGATCCCGGAAGGCCCTAAATGCCTGGAGCCGATGACAGCGTGGGGAGTGACGTCGCCAGACTCCGAGTCTGCAGTTAACTCTTCCATCTTACGTCGTTGATGTGAGACTTCCGCCGGAGGTCCCCATCCTTCGCGCCAGACCGGAACCTCAGTGAGGTGCGTTTGATTAGTCTTTTTTTGCAAAGCCGGGGGATTGCGACAATTTTGCCTTGGATTCCCTTGCCGCCCCTTCCTCGAGGGTAGGACGGTCCCCAAGGTTAAACTTTTGGAATTGTCATCAAGCCATATATGCGTATTCTTGGCCGCCACGACCCGAGCATAAATCAATGAAGGAGGTGCATCGGCAACACCCCCACTGACATCCACTGACATCAACCCCCAATGTGGGAAAAAGAGTCAGCATCAATATAGCCTAGGCCCATGATGGGGCCTTCGTCCCGGAGAGCCATCCCATTAATAACCCTCTTCGTGATGCGAGTCACATTGACATTGGCCGATTTTTGGCAGGCGACTTGTGGGTTTTGATGACCGGTCGGTTCCCGCAATGCGTACATCGCCAAGAAAAAAAAAAAAAACTCCCATGGAGCACTCATGTACTTGTTTATTTTCAATGTTTTAACTTCCGACATCGCCGGAGTGCAAGAGCCGTTGTACGTACATCTCCAATCTAAACTGGGTCGGTGGTATATATATGTTGCAGGAGGTGCTAGCAAGGGCCATCCAGATGCATTGCGGGCGTTTTTATGGTGAGGTTCTATATCAGATTCATAAAAGTTAGATTGATAGATCTAAATAGTAAAGCACCGTGGATTGCGCAGGTTTTGCATTCGAAATAAATGTCCATCTTGACATGCCTGAGTTTTCTCTCGCCGTCGGATCAGTAATACGTTTCTTTGTTCCTTCGGACAATAAACGATCGATGCATTTTAATCGCACATACACATATCTACTTGGCACTAAACGAGTGGCGCAATTACGACAAACAGGGGATGTGTGGAAGTCACCCGACCACATCGAAACTTCGCTAGCTATTGGAATGAGGAAAACGAACGTTGCTACAGAAAGAACAACACTCACGGCAACAGAAGCTAGGTCGTGTTCTCCGACTGGACCGAAGGTTGCACCACAATCGGTGATGTGGCCACGGCAACGCCTCCAACGCAATTCCTAACTTGGCAGGTAACGATGTTCGTCGCGTTGTACTGGACACTTTCGGGCAACGTGGTGTGCCGTCCGCTAAAGTGAGGAAACGAAACGAGTGGCAAGCTCGTCTCAAAAGCTTTGTTGCAGCATCGGTAAAAATGAATATAATCTGGTTCATTTTTCTTGGGATTCTCGATTTTCATGAGCTGGGGCCTATCATGCCGTATAACGCAGGCGCTCAACCCATTGTCTCGTTCAAAGTACGTCGCGTGGCACCGCACGCAATGGCGGGTTGTTTCGTCCCTGGCCGCGGCGGTAGCAGCGGATGTTACGACGCCAGCGATTTGCAACGACATTAATAGATTATCAATATCACTTGAGACCATCATTCGACCTCGGATGGCAGTCGTTATACGTTCATGTAGTTCTCGTGGCGTGAGATTGTTAAGGAGGTATGTTAGGATGACAGTGGATTCAGATGGAATGGCGGTCGAGAAGGAACCAGAGATAGCTTGATACCTGGAAGGAATTGATCGACTGATAGATGTCTCCATGAAACTTTGGTGTTTGTTGTGTGAGACTAGAGTGATCAAGGGGGGCCACTAGTCGATTTGCTTTTTTATATGGGTAGAGTGGCTTAATCCACTTTGTTAACGGTCAAAACCCAGGTCAAAGCATAAGAAAAGTGGCTCCTTCCCAAATGGTAGCTAGGAGATGGATGAAAGTGAACGAACAGGTGTCCATGTACTAATGGGGACCAGGAATTGGAATTTTGCCATAAAGTCGATAACGTACTTGTTCCCCCGCACTGATTTTGAAACAAGTTTCCTTTGTCAGCTTCCCTTTGTCCCCCCGAGATATGTAGACCCTGTGGAGCAATACTAATCAAGTGCATGTGCCGGGAGATGCCTCAAGAGCTGTCCAAAGGAATATTGCGTGCTTGAGCAGATCCGAAAAGTTGCGTTGGACTGATCCGGCCGAAATTACTTTGATCAAGATGAGATTGTCGACTGGATATTCAAATGGAGAGAGAGAGGAACCTAGAAATTTCGGGTGGCCGCACTTCCTTGAGACACCAGCCAGTCGGGAGAGTTTTCTTGAGATGGATCTAAAACCAACAGTACAGGCTGTAAGGCTTCTCGTCGGGGTTGACGAGATCCAGACGTGAATATGGGACACCTAGATGACAGGATCATTCATTCCTCCTTGAAAACAGAAAGAGACAAGAATTGAATTGAAGGAACTTGACACTCCATTTTGCAAAAGAGTTGCTGCATGTGTGTTGCAGCAGCGACCAGAATGTTCATGGCCCATCACCGGAGGCGAAGGTGATCAAGTGCACAATACGAACAGAGTATTCCACTGAACCACTGAAGGTACCTTTGCGAGAACAAGGTGATTATTTGTGGAATCATCCATCAAATAATTTGACGGGTTTAGCAGTTATAGACGAGATTGACTTTGATGGCAGCTCCGAGCCCACAGGAGCAATTCAGACCATGACAGAACTTTACAGGAGCACTATCGTACCGGGGAAACAGGTGATGATTCCATGATGAACTATGTCATTCGAGATCTGATGATTTGAGGGTGGTGAAATGGGGTGTGAGATTGGAACTGTGGTCGGAGGACCGACTGTCGAGGAAAATTGCGCATGGCTGTACTTGTCGAAAAGTACGGAAAGCACACTGATGAGAGACCCTGGGTCGGAAGAAACGGAATGATTTGTTCAAGAGTCGTGTGAACGGTACCTGAGGGCGCTACAGCAGATGAGACCTTGAGTTATCGGAGGCAGTCGCAGATCTGAGATTGAAGACCTACAGGGTCGCTGTGATAAGATGGGAGATCGCAAGATAAAGTTTGATGCGGGAGTAAACGGGTGAGACTGACTGAGCTTGAGAAATACAAGCCCGACACGGGGATGCGGGATGCGGGGATCCATGCAACCAATAAGCGTCACGTCGAGAGCGAGCAGTACAAGGACAGCTGAGATCTGGAATGGGACAGGACGGCGACCGAAAGATCCGAGGAAAGGTAGCAGCCAGGAGGAAGCAACGGTCGAGCGGAGTGGACCCATCAGGTAATAGCGGCGACTGAAAATCCGGTAAATGCCGATCCGTGCTGAACGAGTCCAACCTACTACCGGAAGTAGATCCCAGGCTACATTCGCTCTATTTGAGTTCGATGGCTTCTGCGAGCGCTGAATGTCCCATCGACTTCTTTGCCTCATCACCATAGTCCCTTTTCTGTCTCTTTGTTTGGTGAGCATTCCCTTGACTTATATCTACCCTCTTCCTCCTTCCTCATCACCGCTAAAAAAAATATTCGCTTACCTTTGCAAATCTATAGCGACTTCCACACAAAACATCTCTCTTCTACACGGAAGACGGCACAAGTCTCTTCCAGTTGCCCTCGACAGCTCCCGATCATCTCCACAACCCCGTATGTCGATCCCAATACACCCCATTATCGTCTGTTATATTGATTTACTCTCCTAGTTGCCATCACCCTTCGATTTCTGATAAGAAGGCTCTCCCATTGCTTTCAATGGCCTTCCGAAATTCACCAACTGCAGACGCTGAAATAATACCACCTTCCTCTTTGTCACCCCCTCGCATAGACTCTTTGCCTACGAGTTCCGAGTAAGTGTCTTCGCGGAGCCGTTCACACCCTGAACATTAATACTCTTGCTCTCCAGACATAAACCTGACCATTACGAGGCTTCTCACCGCCGCCCTTCGCCCCCTCCAATTGCAACGGTTGATCATTCACCACCTCTCTCCGTGTCCTCTCTCGACCGCTCCTCGGTCTCTTCTCCCCCACCTCATCAGCATTCACTGCACACTCCACCTATCAACTCACACGCTCCGTATAACCACACCCCCCAGATGCGCCAGTCACCAGGAACCCACCATGGTGTCCCTGCCATCGGGAGATCCAACGGAAACTTGACGCACTATCATTCCAGTTTTGATAACCGCTACGAATCAAACCAACCCTCTAACCCCTCACCGTACAACCTCTCTGATGCGCAGTTTAACATGCAACCCATCCCACATGCTCCTCCCAATAATCGAGATGGTTACAACATCCCTTATCCACATCCGGGACAAAGTAGTCACATCATTTATACAGACGATGCCACCACCAAATTAAGCGAGAGGGTTCGCAGGCGATGTTTCAATTGCTGTACGACCGACACTTCAACCTGGAGACGATCCAACCTCAGTCCAGGAAAAGTGGTCAGCATCTTCCCCCTACTTTACAATGACAACTACAGTAATAAAAAATTCTTAACTCAATTAATAGCTCTGCAACAAGTGCGGACTGTTCGAGCGAACTCATTCACGCCCCAGGCCGGAGCAATTCCCTCACAAACGTGGACCTTTAACTGCCATCAGGCCCAGGACCCCGCCCCTCCCTCATCAGCTTCCCCCCATTTCAAACCAAAACCACAACCACAACCACAACCACACCCAAAATCACAACCATACCCACGTTCACACCCTCCAGCCGCTCCACTACAGCTATCCATCAATTGCCCCTCTTTCTTCCCTGCCAGACTCGAGGCGACAATACCAGCCAAATAGCCTACCCGAGATTCAGTCCTGGCTCCATGACTCATCGCACCCTGCCGCTGCTTCCCAAGCGTCTGCCGCGACGAGGGATGCAGGGATGGGTTTGCACGAATGTGCACGCGTGCAAAATGCCGCATTGGAGCCTGACAATTCTTCAAACGCACGGTCATCTCTTGCGTAGTAATTCTCCACTTGGGATTCCGCTGTTGGCACATCCCCCCCTCTTCAAACGACCAAGCAAAAAAAAAAAAGCCTTCTGCGAACATTTGTCTGATGTTCCTCGCGTTCACGCACAGAACAACATCACCCTTCCCGGTTGCTTGCCCTGTTCTTGTTTATTTAAACCATTTATTATATATATGTCGTCTCAAATTCTCGCACTGCTTTCTTGCTGCTTGCTGTTTGTTTCCTGTTCTGACGTGGTTGTGTTCACTCTCGCAAGTCAAAATTCACTGCATCGTTTTCATCACAAAAGATCCTCTGGACGAAATTTCAACGAGAATATTTCATCCAAAAAGGGTCCCGTTCTATCGTGAACTGAATGGGGAAAAGAAGTAACATGAATGATCTGCGCAAGTGTATCAGTGAAATACATTAGGAGCAGAATCCGTCCTTGGATGTGCGATTGTAGATCAGAAGCAGCTGTGTGTAAACTGGCAAGCTGTCCATATGATTCTGTCTGCTAGTGTAAACTCCTGGCTACGCGGCGCTGAGGATAAAGGTTTTGCAATTGTGTACGGTGGCGTGAAAGTCAAAGACCATATGTGCATGTGAACCACAGAGCAATCCCATGCGATCACATATACATTCACGTAAGGGGGTACACATGCAAGCAAACTTTGAATACCGGCTCGTCAAGTCTCCAGACACCAGGCTTTTGTTTGATTGTCGTGCAGTCCGGCGAGTAAAGCCCAGGTTAAGGGACCGGTCGGTCTCAGTTGGTCCTCTCCCCGTTGCCATAATGCCAGAGAAAGTCTGATGGAAAGCTTATGTGAGTGAACGTTGGAAGAGATGATCGCGGAGAGGGGGTCCCTGGGTCGTGCGCCGTGGCAGTGTCGTGGAAGAATTGAACCGTCTTCAGAGCTTCCAATTGTATTCACTCAACTCGAAATTTCCCGCGAGAGGTTGGTAATGATGTTAATTGACATGCATGTAAACTCTATCAATCCAAATAGCCAACCTATCGGTAACCATTGGCCAAGGTCGGAATCAAATGAGCCCGGAAAGGCAAGTGTGGAGGTTTGCATCAGACATCGCCTTTCCTATCAAACGCCCTTCCGTCACCGTGGTATTCTCTTGGTTTGAAGAGGTATGGAGATGTGGGCTATCGTCCGAAAGCGCCTAAATCTTGTTCTGTGCTTTCCCTGTTCTTCTTTTAATTCTTAAAGAGGCCCGGTTCCTCAGTTGATCCCGATGCTGACGCGTGAGGACAGCCGCGAGATCGCGAAACTGATGCAGGCTTATGAATATCATGTGTCCCGGGGAATAGAGACCTGATCCGCAATCACTCTTTCCAGTCTTGCTCGGTAATTCTCCGCCGTACCTCGGTACTTCCGAATAAGAGGTTCCTAAAGTTGTCACCGGCTGATTCAGAATTAGGCGGATGAGGTGAGCAATCCTCAGCTGCGTGGGTAAGTTACAGATCGGGCTTGTCCGCAGAATCAGCGATCGGGTGCTTTTTGCGGTGTTTTTTCTTCATGATGGATGTTGCGCTATGCTTCGTACTTTCGACGAGCCAAGGGACGGTTGAGTTTCCTCCGCACTGCCGACACAGTGATGGACGGGTACGAGAACGCACTAGTCCTATCACTATGCTTTTCAGTAATACGGTGTCTCCCGGTGTCAGGCAGATGCCCGAGGTGGAGACCGAAGAGATGAGTGTATTGTTGAGCGACAACCCAAGCGATCGATCTCTACTGCTGAAGCATTCAACGGAAGGAAACTTAGGAAAGGGTGTTATGGCACCCGTATTCGACGCCGAAGACGTGATATATGGCCGTTGCATATGCCTCGGGAATTGCCAACGAAAAAATGCCGAAAGCAATAATCCTGACAAAGAATGACCAGATATGATAAGTGTCGAACATTTCAATATATATCAGAGGTCTCAAACAGACTTGGATTCGAGAGATTTTTAGCCCAACTGGCCGTCAAGGTTTCCGTGGTCAAACATTTCTGCTGAGTAGTCGACCAACACAGCTTGTTGTTTGACTGGAAGCTTGGCAGTAACTTGTGACGGAAGTGTCTGACGAGTAACGTGGAAACCTATGAATATCCATAGTTCGCTCCCTTCGAATCCCGAGAAAGAAATTGACTTGTTAATTTGCCAGAGGGAACTTGAACATGATACGGATGAGAACATTTCGACGCCGGGGTTAGGGTTTCAGACCTCATGAAATTGAGAGAGCGGCAGAGAGGAGAGCCGGGAACTATCATCTTTGGATGGAAACGCAGCTCCAGCCAGTCAAACACGGTACATTTCACTTGAGCCATGAGCAGCGGACTCTTTCCAGTGGTTTCTACCCGATAAGAGGTTTCCCGGTGACTGATGACCACGTAGCTAATAAAAATTATTCTTCTTCGAGTCGGTGTCGTCCCAACAGACTCGGTTTCCTCGTTTATGCTGCCAGAGCGTGCGTAAGACGATGGACGCCTGTAAGGCCAGGTGGACCGTTGGGGTTAGGGTTCGCTACCTCATGAAATGTCGGCTCAAGGACTATCATGTGATAAAAGCGCCGTCCGGTTATAAAACTGAATCCAATCCACCGACTCTTGTTTCCTACTTGCACTCTACTCTCAAGACTTTCTGCTACACCAACAATGTCAACGCAAGCGAGCACATCCAGGGCCAGTCTCCTTCAAAAAACTGACAACGACGTCGTCATCGTCGCCGCTGTACGCTCGGCAATGACCAAGGTGACTTTTCTTTATAAACCTGCTGCATTTGTCAACGTACTTACAGACTCGCCAGGGAAAGAAAGGCGGATTCAAAGACACCCGTCCTGAGGAGATTCTTTCTGCCGTTCTTCGCGCTGCATACCTGAAAGCTGGCGTTAACCCCGCACAAATCGAAGATATTGCTGTTGGGAATGTTCTACCCCCAGGTGGTGGTGCAAGTGCCGCACGCATGGCCGCACTTCACGCTGGCATCCCAAATACAACCGCAATCAATACCGTCAACAGGCAGTGCTCCTCCGGCTTGACTGCCGTCAACCAAATTGCCAATCAGATTTTCACCGGCCAGATCGACATTGGCATCGGTAAGTGTCTATCCTGTCACCTCCACATTCTAGCATGTCACGTCTCGTTCTTGTCGGTATTGAGCTTTCTGTTGACACACTGGTCGAACTAGGTGCTGGCGTCGAATCTATGACTTTCGGGTACGGCGCGGGTACCATGCCGGACGGTTGGTCCGAGGCCGTCCTCAGCAACCAGGAGTCAGAGGACTGTCTCATCCCCATGGGTATCACTTCCGAAAACGTCGCACACGACTTTGGCATCTCGCGCGAGACCCAAGACCGCTTCGCCGCAGAGTCCTTCCAAAAGGCTGCAGCCGCACAAAAGGCGGGAAAGTTTAAGCCGGAGATTGTCCCCATCAAAGTCCATGTCACGGACCCCAAAACAGAGAAAGTCCACGAGATCATTGTGGATGCGGACGATGGCATCCGCGATGGAGTGACCGCGCAGAGCCTGGCAAAGTTGAAACCAGCCTTCGCGAAAACGGGTACTACTCATGCAGGTAAAGTTGTTCCCTTTTTGTCACGTGTTTATACACAGAATGCTGATGTACGCCAACAGGGAATGCATCGCAAGTTTCGGACGGTGCTGCTGCGGTTGTCCTTACACGCCGCTCGGTCGCCAAGCGCCTTGGGTTGCCGATCGTGGGCAAATGGATTTGTGCTGCCGTCGTGGGTGTCCCTCCGAGGATTATGGGTGTGGGTCCTCTGTACGCCATCCCCAAAGTTCTCGCCAAGGCTGGGATCCGCAAGGAAGAGGTCGACTTTTATGAGATAAACGAGGCGTTCGCTTCACAGGCGGTGTATTGTGTTCAGCAGCTCGGATTGCCCTTTGAAAAGGTCAACATGTTTGGTGGTGCCATCGCTCTCGGGCATCCTCTTGGTTGCAGTGCGTGTTGTCTGTCTGCGGTTAGATTTGTCACCCGCTGATACATTTCTTTCTCCTTCCTTTTTCTTTTTCCAAAAAATGATCAAACAGCTGGTGCCCGCCAAATTGCGACTGGTCTAAATATCGCTAAGCAGACAAACTCAAAAGTGTTTGTGACAAGCATGTGTATAGGCTCTGGCATGGGAATGGCTGCGGTATTTGTGAACGAGCAGTGATGAGAGGTGTGTTTTATTGATGACCGACATGGGGACCACATTTTTATCTCAATTTTCAAATACTTGACTGAAGTAACTGTTGTGGTTCCATTGATGGGTTCAGACTTGTATAATAAAAATTTGGGTGTTTATACATCGAAACCATCCCAACTTTCCATCCCAACTTTCAAGCTCATCTGCAACCTGGTCTCAAGTGGATCCAGGTACCTAGTACGTAATAATATATGGCCTATTTGAGCCCCGAATATGAAAACGTAATTTACCTAGTCACAGAGGGACGACCCACGATGTATCGTATCCGAGTAGAGTTTGACACAGGAAAGCGTATCCTGATACCTATACAACCCGACAAGACCGTTGGGGAACTCGCCGCCCAGGCAGTACCCGAGCTCTTCGCCAGCGCTGATCCAAAGCAGTTCTCATTCTTTCTTCCTGATGGCACAGAGTTGCGGCTGAAGGACGAGGTTTGCAATGTCCTAGACTCTGGCGATGTTGTTCAGGCTCGGTACCATGGTATGGACGTAGACAGCGAGGCAAAGACGGATACGGCGACCCTTGATGATCAGATAACTTCTTTGCCTGCTGCATCTGGGGTATCGACAGGAACCACGAAGAAGGTGGTTCCGAAGGACGATGAAGATAAGTATTTACGGCTGTGCGATCCGGGTGGTGATACGAAGCGCGTCGTTGTCGCTTTCCGTTCCGCCGAACTCGCAAGAAACCATGGACACGATCAGCCGATTCACAGGCTTGGATTTGGTGGTAGTGCCATCAGCGTCAAGATGACCATGGTCAGTTGCACGAGTAATCCACGCATAGCCGTTTTCTCAATGTTCTGTTAGGACGTTGTTAGGCGGGAAGCTTCCGTTGCTTTGGGATGGGCGGGCGAAGACGAAGATGGTGGGATGAGAGTCGATCACGACGCTATAGATGGCGAAGGTTCGATGAGAGGCACATGTTCTTGTACATTGGCCAATCAAATTGCCAACGGGGGTATTTTCCAGCATCTTCATTGCCGGAAACAAGTCGACGGATCTCACTGCGGAATCGAAGAGTGCGCCTACTCACATGCACACATTTGTGAGTTCTTTATTTTTCATTCTTGAACAGTAAAATGATCATGAGTGGATCAGTTTCTGATCTATTTGCTTCCTCTGTTGCTGATCTTCAATGTGCAATATGTACCGAACTATTAGGTTTGTTCTATTGTGTTGCGATCGTTTGTTTCACCTTGATGGATTTGGAAAATAGGATTCCCCTGCGAACGATGTCTGAACAAACCTGAAAATCAGGGGAGATCCCCCGCCGATATATTGTTCTGTGCACTGGTTCAGGTGAGCAAACTTTCTTTCTGCCTTATTCGTGAACGAATCCTAATTTGATAACTATTCAGAACGCTGGGTAAATATATTGAAATACCTGTCATGCAGGAAGATTCCAACTTCTGCGTTGTTCTGATAGTTGCAACCATCTCTTCCATGCACACTGTTACTTCTCGCAGCAGGGATATTCGAAATGCCCCGCTGGATGTCCTGAAGCACACATCTTCAAAGAACCTGCTGATTTTAGCGCCGAAAGTCAGTGAAGTGGTTTCCGTTGTCATTTGAATATCATTCAAAATGCATTATTTTCAGGACCATATTTACTTGTCATTTATTCGGGATCATGGATCGAGAAGGTTGACTTGCCCGGAGAGTTTCTGTCAGGAGATCTTTTGACACTTCCAGAGTCTCAAGGTCAGCGAAGAGTCATATGATGTGGTTCGTATCTCATATGAATGTTATAGTTCTTGAAATCCTAAGAGCCCGATTCAACAAGCACGAGGGGCTGACCGTTCGTATGGTGTGAAATTTCGCAATTGCGGTTTGCCTTTCGCTGATTCCCTAACCTAGTTTGGCAGGAAGGCAGACGGGTGAAAATTGATGCACTCCCATTTGCCCGATGCTGATGAATGTTTTGGTTTCAGATTGGTCCAATTCCGTCGGTCTACTCTCGTATCGGTTTGCTGCTCCACGCGCCACGTTAAGATGGACGCCACTGTCCGCCACATCTTGAGCCCACTTCCATCAGAGCCTAAATCCCAAGTATCACTTGATTTGCACACCATATCCTCGCCCATCTTTAACGAAGATCCTGGACAAACAATTGAAGGCTTGGGGCTTGATCAGGGTATTGCAAATGGAGGCCAACTACTTCTATTCGTGGTCCGAAGAGTACATATGGACAAGAAGGACCAGTGTTTACCGGAGATTATGCAAAAAGGGGTTCTATACTCTAATAGTTCTTGTTGGGTCCGTACTTCCCGCCGTCGTTCTCAGCGCTTCTCACCCCGATCCATCTTTCAGCTGCCGGCAGTCAGTCAGTCAGACAGAGGAATGGCTGCGTATCTCTCAAGTTTACTAGTCTTCTGCCATATCTTGGGGTAGGCATGCCTTGTGTAATTGTCCGCTGCCTTTGACGCCATATTTCTATCAGGAATTGTGACGATGAAGGGAAGCAAAAGCGTCGGATGATGACATATTTCATGACACTCACACGTTTTCCACCTGGTGAGGTTTAGAACGCCATCGACCTCATTTGTATTCTTCTCATCCGTTGTCGTATCTATCAGCTGTTCGGACCTTACATCTTCTAATGAAAAATGATACACCAGCTCCTCAAGACAGAACGGCATTGAGTGAAGCATTTTATCAACTTTGCCTAGATCTTCCACCTCCATTTGCCATTGGGAATACACAGCGGATTTTTGAAGCCTCTAGGTGTGTAACAAATGTCATTTTTTGATTTTATTCCTAATTGTTACGAACAAGGATCGTCTTCGGCACAATTCTGGGGCGTTGCCAAGCTGAGATCTTTCTGCCTTCATCAAATATCAAAGTAAATGAGGTGGATTTATGCAAGGAAGTCAACCTCTGCTGGTCGGTATCCCTCACGCTTTGTCGGCAAGTTCAGACTAATTTATTTATCATTTTCTTAAGCGAACTTACTGGCGAAAGGCTCCGTTATCCTGTCACACTCGCGGACAAAATTGTAGAGCACCAAACTTCAGTTAACCAGCAAGTCTTGGGTCCACTCTATGATCCTTCCACACCGCCCAAGGCCATCACTGAGGTATCGAAAGAATTTGCCGCCTTAGTTATCCAGACATCGCGCGCTGTCTCCTCGCTGATAGTGTTTGATTCTGAGGTTACTCTTCCGGTACCGTTAGCGCGGAGCCTCAGTCAAGACTTTAATGTGGCCGTTAAAACGACAAATTCGACTGAGCTCAAGATCTATGCCCCTCTGAGTATAAAGCAGAAAGCTGTTACACCTGCTCTCAGCCTAGACGATGTTGGATTTAACACAGTGTACTTGTCAAGAGGTGGCGCATGTGGTGCGGAGGATACAATCTTCCTTCGTCCCTGTCATGGTGGGGAAAATAACGTTGACGTAAATCTGGTTCGTAGTTTTTTTTTAAGGCAAACCCGTAAGAAGCGGGTGTTGATCTTCTACTAGATTGCCGCTCGATTGGATCCAATCATCCCTCAACGGAAATTGAAGGGGGAGTGGAATGTCGATGCTTTCGCGGACAGCGGAGACCATGTAGACGCGAGGTGAGTGAATAATGGCTCGTCACTCTGGAAGTCATCCGTGATTGATTCCTGTCTTAGACCTGTGGAAGAGGCAATCGTCGTCTGTCTAGATTTATCTCGCTCCATGGAAACGGCATTTGAAAGTCAAGATGACCTGCTAAATCCCAGAGTGAATGGCGATTCTATTGCTCTTCACGCCCTGAAGAGCAAGTACGATGAACATCTAAGCGAGGAAGAATTATTTTCAGCAGGTCTGACCGGTCTTGGGAGTTTGGTAGCACTGGTTAACCTGTCTCTCGTTAGCTTCGGAAACGCTCGAAGGCCTCGATTGCCTGCTGAATATCGCAAGATTAGTGCCGATTCGAGACTCCGATGCTGAGGGAGCTCGTTCAAAGGCAGAGCAGATTATAGATGAACTTGCGGTGTTGTATACTCGTGCACACCATGCCAACATGAGTGATACTAGACGGTTTGTCAGGTGTGTCTCTCGAATTTATAGCGAACGTTTATCAGTTGACCGTTGTATCCAGGGAGAGACTGGATAAATACATCCGCTTTGCTATTGCAACCGAAAACTCGGAGGTCAAGGCTCGTCTTGTTGTCCGCCTTCTAGATCTTCTAGATACAGCACGAGCAAATCATTTGCACCCCACCTATGCTTCCGAACCGCCCCAGGTTTGTTTTGTTGGATACGTATTTTTGGACTATCATGACGAGTAGCATCCAAGGCATATTTGTGTCCTCTGAGCGGAAAACTGATGAACACACCAGTCCGAGCAAAGGATGGTACAGTAACTTTTCATTTTAGATAATGACTACATTTCCCTGATGTCGTTCATTCAGGATTAACATACGATCGTGACAGTTTTGCAAGTTGGCGGTCTGGAAACTCGCAATCTCCTATGCTGCCAAACGTCGATGTAGAACGCCGGCCCTCCGTGGATAAAAGTCTCCAAGAAGCTATCAGAAACTGGAGGGCTAATCATACCCTTTCACCATCTTTTCGGGCAGAGCCAGTTGTCCTCGAAATCAAGTGTTCCCCCGGCAGTGTTATCACATACGTTTCCTTAATTCGAAATCCATCTGTTTTAGCTGTTCTATTTGATCTCTGGAAGTTCAAGAACGTCAAGCCACGATCCGTTGAACTCTGGCACAGTGATTTTCTTTTTTGCTTATACTGGCGAATATGTCCAATTAAAGAAATTACTCGTAGACCTCAAGGACTCTGGCGATGGTTGCCGGCACGGCACACGCCTTTTCTGTGATGGGGACCTTGACGACCTGTGTGTTCCAAGTCGTTCAGAACTCGTACCCGGAAGCGATATGCTAGTCGCCAAGTATTCGCTAGATTACTTTCAGTGAGTATGCTGGTTCCTATTTCCCAGTATCAAATGCAATTTTTTACCGTGAAGGTGGCGATATCGACCCAGCAAGATCGAAGAACAAACGCGAAGGTCAAAGTATATGACTCGGTATGGTAATTTATTTGCTGTCGGTGTAGCTACAATCGTTCTTTGAAGGCTGGATGTTGCAAAGCAGGCATTCGAAGCATTCGTGAATAAGCTCCAAGCGTTTGATATACCCGTTGCTTTAGGTAACCTTTTATTTACCCAACCAAGGCAGTTACTCAAATTTGCACAGGTTTAGTTAGCTTTGGCAGAACGGTTGCCATTAAACAAGTATTTCATTCATTTGGGCTGCTATTAGTGATATTAATTTCTTTTGCATGCAGGAAATCACGATGATCAAAGAGAACTTCCGGAATCGGGTCAGGGATGTGGAGGTAGTTTCTACTTGTGCCGTTGCCCGTAACCCCACCTGACATGGATGATAAAACTCGTGTCTTTCTATAGGCTGATGGTGACACGCCACTCATGGACAGGTATCCCTGCACTTCTTATCTTCGGACGGTTCCTTATCTTTTTTTTGTCCAGTCTGTCGGTGGCCAAAGACATGCTTTCGCAATATCACACGCAGGTTTGAAATATATTCTTGCCTTTTCACAGTAACTGATTATTGTACCAGCATCCTTCGGCGCGACTGCGCGTGCTGTGTTTGACGGACGGCGTTGACGTTGGTTCGGTTGCTCAACCTCATGTCGTCTGCTCTAGGCTACAGAGAGCTTCTATCAAGCTTGATGCCATTAACTTCCAAGGTCCTCTCCATGATCTTGATTTACATGCCATTGCGGTCGCAACTGGTGGATACTCTTTCAGGGTCGATACGGTTCGTGACTTGCTTGTCTTATGTATTCCCAGTTTTTCATGTATTTACTAGGTCGAAAATGCGCTTGCAATTGTAGAGTTGGAAACAGTACTGGCCTCGAAAGACAGGGTAACTTTCTCAACGCTGAAGGATTTTTTTCCTCGTCTAATATCGCATTTCAGGTCGACAGGCCTCGCAAAGGTATCGTGTACAACGCTTTTGGACTTTCGCGGCACAAAGGAGAACGACTGGACGAAGCGACGGTGTTTTCTTTCCCCGAGCGGAGACAACACGCCGTATGTTGCTTCACCTTCTCTCCTGCTCGCTATCTTCATTTTTTTTACAGAGATTCGACAATTCCGTGGTGAGAGCTCAGAAGAAGGTAGCAACGACTACGATTCCAAATACAATGGGAAGAACAAAGAGGTTGATGGATGAATTGCGTCAGGTTGTTGTGAGTGAATTGTGTATGGCTCTTCGAACTCTGATTAATTATCTCGTGTTTAGAACTTACCACACCGTGCGTGAATTGCCAACCTCTCCTCGTTCAACTAAGCATGTGAACGAATAGCTGCTATTGATGTGTATACTTGTGATGAGGATATTGGCTTTTGGAAGGCTGTCGTTCAAGCACCTGAAGGAGTGAGTTAGTAATATGTCGAAATATGACTTTCCTGATTTTTACTAGTCACCATATGCCGGAGGCTGTTTTCTCCTCTATGTTGACTTTCCCTCGGATTATCCTCAGAAGCCGCCTGAAGTGTATGTATCAGAATCTTGTCCTAAATCATGTCTTATGTGCTCTGTAGACGATTTGTCACCAAGATTTTGCATCCAAACAGTACGTATGTCGAAACGTTGACCCTACAACGCCCACAATTTTTTGTGCTAGTTAATCGGCATGGTAAAGTGTGTCATGCTGCGTTGGATAGGAGTTGGGTTGCCAGCATGTCCATGACGTACGTGAAGCTGACTTGCTTGCTCAAAATATTCATTTTGTAAATTTCCCATGTTTCAGCACCATTTTCCAAGTCATCTTTGGTTTGTTGTTGACACCCGATACGGATAACCCAGTGAGACATGTTTTGTCCATTGATGTGACATTGGCTCATCAGTTCCTGCATCGTTAGCTTGATCTTCATGCCACAATGCAATACAATGATGACACTGGTCAACATGCGCTGAAACTGAATGAAATGGTTTGTTTCTCCCTTTAACTAGTTGGATCACTTGTTGGAGTTTTTTTTTCAGGTCCAATTTTTTGCGGGAAAGACTCGGGAACAATGGAGACTCGAGCTCGATCCGTAGTTGTTTTCATAAGTCCGCAAATGTAACTGTATCACCTTCGATCTTTTCTTTAATTATCTGTCATCATCTTCCACAAATCCACAAATCAAATAATATATTCTACTCCAAGTAAGGCACTATCCTAAGTCAGTGTGATTACTAGTACTGTAGCATGAACAAAATGATCATTTGAGTTGTCATTCTCACATGAAGCCAACTCTGATTTTGCATCATTGGATGTGTAATGCAATCACAGTCATACAGGGCAGAACTTGAAATGGACTGCATGTCATGCCAGGACTCCTGGCGATGCCCATTGCTCCGATTTCCTGCTACAGATCTTATGTGTCCAATTTTTTGTAACAGGTTTGGAGCAGTATTTCAAGACACTTGCATTACACCTCCAATTTGCATTTCCCCTACAGGAACAGTAATGATGGTCTGAGTGCCCCGGTCCATTGATCTATCACCAATAACCATAACTGGTGAGTCTGCGACCACAAGAGCACCCTTCGCAACAATGAGTGCTTCATTTGCAGCAGCAACTGCTTTCTCGGCCATTTCCAGCGCATTCAAAATGGAACTGCCATCTTGCCTAAATTAAATTGTTATTCCATCGGCAAGTAATGCAGGACGGTCATATTTGCTTACGGAACGCGAAAAGCACATATACGACGTATGAGAATTACAAACAGTAAGATTGCACTCTAGATCAAAGAATTAGTGAGCATAGTTAACACGAAAACCGGAGAGATTACGTGCACACAAAGTCATCAAGGCTAAATTCGGCAGAATGCCAATGTAATCTAATAACAATATTTTATTGGAACTTGAGTTACAGACTGCATAGCAACTTACCGATGAAGGCTCCTATTCAGTTGAAGAACCATTTACAAATAGAGTTATGAAGGAAAACGGGTGAGATGTGAGGGGAAGTGACGTCAGGGTGTGGCTTACCGAATCCAGCAGGGGCACCAGGCATATTAGCTCTCACCGAGGTGAAGGCGAACAACGTTGCAATTGGTATCACGAAAAATTCCTTAACAATACTTTCAGGCCAAATAAACGCTGCAACGGTGATCCACAAGAATGTAATAGTTATCATCCCTGAAATGAGGTCAGTCAATACTTGCCATCATCAAGCGAGATGCAACACACAGTTTGCCAGAACAATAATTATGACAAGGGTCCGGACCGCAATAGATCTGGTAATATCAAGGTGGATTAATAATCCTTGATCGGTGTTGTTTGAGATATGTTGATTCAGCTTCATGTTGAAATTACTGTTTCGAGTAGAAGTAACGTTGCTTGTCAACATGATAATAACAACAATTCTTACACAGGAATCCCGAAGGGCCTTTCTGCCACAATACCAACACTAGCGTTGGTGGAGTCCATTTGCGCGAACAGAGAAATCTGCACGAAGTATCTGTAGAATCCACATGAGTGAGCATGGCAGCAAAACGACATCCCGCCCGGGATAAGGAACATACTTGTCAAATGGATAATATTGAAGGGAGGGGCCAGACCTCCCCGTTGTAGCGCTACCCACCATCTTGGAGATGGTTCTGAAGGTGGCGAAGCTATCTTGCACGCGAACATGGCACCTCTTGGTTGTATTGAACTGGAAGGTCGGCACGGAAGGTGGGTCATCAGATAACATCCTTCCATCTTCACCATATAACGAATTGCTATTATTGTCATGCCCAGCGATACGTTACCACACACAAAAAATTCAGTAGGCGTGTCACTTACGGATCGAAATAGATGTTTACAATTGCTTCTGGAAAAGAACAGTTCACAGCCAGGGGATACCAGTCTGCCGTGAGTGTGCCCGCTGTGGTATCGATGGAGAGATAGTCGGTTACAATGCTTATCTAGAGAGAACGCTCAATGGAGTGCTAAACTTGTATGAAGGTATTCAATATTACTTACCTGTTGCGTAGAATGTCCCTCTACTGGGAGGCGGTAATTTACCTTTGGAATTATGCAGACAGTGGCGAGCACAACTGAAGATATGATCACGACAGCTGTCAGTATTCCTGACACAGCAACGTGTTTCCTGATATCATGGTTGAGACTGGTGTACCGCTGCCAGTAAGGAGTAACAACTCTCCACAATAAGTCTCTGCTGGAGGCCATGCTTACAGTTCGTTGAAGAATGGATATAGTGGATAATGCTCAACAATAGGCGTGGCAAAAGTTCTGTCAAAATGTGACAGATTACCGCTCAAAACTATCGGCGCTCGTTCCCCCAAGTTGTCTGCTTCACGAACAAGATGCGGACAGGCGTTAACTTGAAATAATTACAATTCGGCACTCGGCTAGCTGTCGTTTGGACACTGGCAACCATTTCCTCCCAAAAACTGTGTTGTGTTGAAAGCAATTGGTTGGTTGGTTTGGTCGGATCATTACAGTAGTTCCGGATTAGGATTGGTCCCTGGATGCGCACCTACTAGTACATATATGCTTGTCCGTGGCCAATGTGTCTGCTGGTCTGCACTGCCCGAGATGCCTTAGACTCAGGGAGGCTTCGAACTCCCTCGAATTTTCCAACGGAAATGAGTCGATTTCTTCTCGCAACTCTAGTCTTCACCATTGTGATCTCTGTTCCGGCCCTTGACCTGACAACTTTACCCCGTTCTCGTTCCCTAGACCGCATAACGTTCTTTTCTCGCCAGGACCCATGCACGTTCTATGTACTGGGGAGTTCCACCTGCGTCTCGTGAGTAAAGTCAGTCATATGAACGGTACTCAGGCTTATTCCTTCACGAAGTTCCTCCTGTCCTTCTCTCAGGAATACAAGTGCTGTATGCTGTTGCTGCCCCGTTAATTATAGTGAGCATCTCCCTCTACTGCTTCCCACTATTCAGGGAATTCCTGGGGCACTAAGTTATTTGCTGCTCAGTCATTTGCACAAGCCCGGCGCTGTGGTGTTGCGGTGTGTCGTGCTCTCAATCTTTCTTCACTCCACATGATAATTCTTCATGCCTGGAACTCTTAGGCTCAATAAACCCAGCCATAGCCATCACTGCGACTGCACTCATGAATTCAAACAGTTCTACAATCACAGATGCTTTAAGCACGATTGCAGTCACACAGCCGACCCCACCACCCTTCACGCCGGGCCTGACCCCGACCCCGACAGCCATGACCAATACGTCATCCGCACAAACGCCCATCCCGACAATCGTCCCCCCCGTTCTATCCGGGTTTCAGAACATCAATATTACCAGTGACGACCGCCGCATCAAATACAACCCTCCAAAAGCTTGGACGAAAGTCACTGAAGTTCCCAAATGTGTCACTCGCAAGCACGTCCGTGTTACCTCTACGAAAGGTGCAACCTTTTCTTTCAACTTCACTGGTACGCACACATTAGGCTTTTCTTTGCAGACAGATTTTTTACTATCTGTTGATGGCTATTTCCTAGGTCAAGCTGCATTTATCCGTACTGTATTCTCCCCCACTGGCGGTAACGTTAGCCTTTCCATCAATGGTGGCGAGCCCGAAATCTTCAACACTTATTCGCCTACCACTTTCTGCGGAGTTATTCCACCTGAAGGCCTCCTCAAATCGAACAAATCGAGTGCAGACGCAGAAAATCAAGTGACTGGGGAAAACGTTGACGGTCAAACTGCCATAGATGGCGCTACGTACGTGTCTTGGTTCTCGTTGACCACTCATTGTTACAACCCATCGTCGCAGGTACCAGCAGGCTTCTGCTGCCAAGGCTTTAGTCTCCGACAACATTTACTTGGGAATTATTGTTCTCGTCATGTCTTTGGTACTTCTGGATACACTCCAAACTCCAAGCTTGTAATCGCTAACTACTCGGACTTGTGACAATGCTTGTTTTTTTCGAGCAAAGTCTATTATTTAGACTTCAATTTTTTGGATCCTTGTCTCTAATGCTGACCCTATTTCGCACTCATCATAACATCGAATCTTGCAGCCTGAACTGTAACATTTCTTTATCACAATCACATTCTTTGTGGGCACTTTTGTGCCTTGAACTTTTTTTATTTGTTTCTACTTTTCGGGGGAAAACAGGAAAGTGGAATATCATGATGATTTGGTCGGTCTCAGTGCAGGTGAGTTCTTTATTTTTTGAATGGCTTCTCGGCCATATCCTGCTAGATTGGGTGAGTGGTTTTTTTTTTGAATAAACGCAATGTCGTGTCCCTTGAAGCCAGTCTCCTTGAGGCTCTAAACCAAGGTTAAGAATCGACTGCATTTCAAAATAAGCTAGATAACAAACAAAACGACAAGCATATAGCCAGAGATTTGAGACAATCAACCGAGGGAGGGCAGAATGTACAACACAAAACTCATTTAAGAACAGTAGATATCAACTGGAAAGATCATACAGCAAACAGGACGATCGCAAGGCTCCAACGGGCCGCAGTAAGAAACTCAAGAATGAAGGGAAAAGACATTCGGAACGTAACAAATAATTGGCAGACTAGGCTGGCACACTTGATCAGAAAGAAAGAAAAGGATCGCAAATCATCCACTCACTTTTTACCTAACTATAACCCCCAACCGCGGCTTGACATTCGGATGCGACTCTCCCTTCCGATTCGCCCTCGTATGCACCAAGACCTCAAATTCCGCGTTCTTCGCCGCCTCCAAGCTCCACTCGGGCAATGAGATAAAAGCCTTCACGTTCAAGTGGGTGCCGCAGTTCGCGCAGCCCTGGACGTGCCAGCGGCTCAGCACGGATTCGACGTGGATGAGTTGTTTGTCTGCGCTGGGATTGGGCTTCGCCCAGGTGGAAAGGAAGAAGGAGCCCGGGATGGCGGCACGGTTGATACCTGTAACACGGAGAGTTGGGGTTAAAGTTTGGGGTGCGTTGGGATGTGAAGGAGTTGCTATGGGGGGACGTGGACGGTCTGGTATGATGAGGGTGGAGTATGTGTATCCCAGTTGACGGATGTCGGTTACGTCCTGCAGAGGGTTTGGTCAGCGACCGTTTTCCCTATCATATGAAAGACCTTCTAGAGGAGTGTGTACTTACGTTACCAGTCATGAGTTTTCCATGAGGTTTCTTGAATGGATCAAGATGACTATTCATATCCAACCAGACATTGCCCGATACGCCGGGCGTCGGGCCCTGGTTATCCACAGAGTTGGTTCCCGGATAGCCCGGGATGACATCCAATTGGGTCGTCTTTCCCCATCTTTCCTGCCAGGTCCAGAACACCTTGTCGATGAAGCAATGATGGAAGAAGAAGATAGGATCAAAGCCCGCGGTATCGTTCTCGCCCATGTCTCCGTTGGCCCCTGAAATGTTATCGACGTCGAATATGCCAGGAATCTCGAAGCCACCGACAGCGAGGTGCAGGTCGTTGTGCGGGCTCTCGAGGGGCACAATGGCCTCCGTCGCGGGATTCGGAGCACCCGCCTCAACGAACTTGGGGACCCCAAAATTGTCTTCATTGTACTGGGTTGCAGAGGTGGTGTTGGAGAAGACGGTGTAGTTGGGTGCGTCAAGACATTTCTGATATTTGACACGAGAACCCGTATAGATGACCTCCCCTTTATCGTTCGTGATGGAGAAGTCGAGCCAGTTCTTGACGTTATCATTGAGATATTTATTGGTGACGTCGTCTCCAAGAGCGGTCAGTTGATCGTTGTGGACAGTGGTCGCAGCGATATCTTTGGGCCCAACAAGACCGGAGAAGGGATATCGAACCGTCTGGTATCCCGGCGGCTTGGTATAATCTGCATCGGGAATGGGAGCGAGGTTGTCGTATACTCCAGCAACGAATTTATAGGAATAAAGGGGATTCACAAGCCCCTCGAAGGTCTTGGGGAGAAAGATGGACGGAACGCCGTTTTTCTTGGTCTCATCGTCGATCTCGTTCCAGTATGGAAGCGTGACATTTTCACATCCCTTGATGGTGCGGAGCGCATCCTCGAGCCTGAGACAATAGGCACGGTGCCAGACGGGGAATAAAACGTTTCCGTGGTTGCAATAACCGCCCCACCATGCTGGATTGCCCCACCCAGCACCACGGAACGGCATGCCATGGTAACCTGCAATAACGAAGAAGGAGTTGGGGTCCGTCGATGGGAGGGCAGCGATGCCTCTGAAGGCACGGATCAAGGTTTGCAATGGTTCCTTGTTACCGAGCTTGTACTCAAATTCGAGCTCACGAATATCCCTGCGAATACGAAGCGGAGGGTCGTTGTGAAGGTGGTGGGGGATTGTAGACTCGGACATGTTGGAAAGGCTGAACTCAGGGCGTGAGTTGAAGACGCCATGATATATATCTGAGTCGCAATCAGTCAAACACCAACAACTACATGTACACGTTGCACTGTACCAATCAGCAGACGTCTTTTGCAGACGGTGGGATGATCGATGAATCAATGAATCGATGCAAGTCGTCGTTTGTTGGACAGGTATACCCCGAATAGACCAAGAACCGGGCTTAGACTGGACCCGGACTCGTACAATACCGGAACGCCCTAGTACACCGAACAGATTGGGCCGGATATAGGAACGATAAGTTGTGGCAGAATTGTGCCGCACTCAAGAGTACCCCGAACTCGGAAACCCTCTTTCACAGGAACGGACTTCCGTTTCGGGTATTCATCATTCTCACACCTATTTGCAGGCTCTTTCCACTGCCATCAGTAAAGAGCCCTCATAAAGTATAGTAGGAGTGAACCGAGGATCACACGTTGTCCTATGAGGACAGCGTATTCAGTACGGTCTCAAATCTTCGATATTTCGAGACCCTCGATCCAGAAGCAGCCTGGGATAATATCGTCCTCATCTCGGAGTTCACCGGCAGTATTATCAATATCCCCATCATGAATTCAGCAAGCAGTAGTAAAACACCGATTACTTGCACGCGTGATAAGTGGTTAGCTAGGGGTCCATATTTCATCTTTGCTCCTGCTCCACTGCGATGTGCGACACCATGGGACTACTTGCCCGGTGTTGTATAATTCCTCGACAAATCGATCTCCCCCTTGAGATGCGTATTGGTGATACGCACCTGCCGTTGTCGCGGTGCGGATCGTTTCCCTTTCTTCTTCGTCGTAGGCGCTTTCGGCACCGGTGCTTCGGCCGTAGTAGCTTGAAGTCCCTCTGAAAAGACAGTTGTATCATAGCAAAAAGAGGAAATATGAAATGGCATACCGGATGCCAGTTGTTTTAGCAGATCAACATCATTCGGAACTTTGAGCGAATGCCAGAGATCGTGGAACTCTGCTTTATTCAGCCCGACAAGAACGAAAACTGTAAGTTACCAACTTCACCTTTTTCGACAGGCAGCCCACCACTGTCCTCCTCAGGCTTGATCTCGTTCCAGAACACGAATCGCAGCTGCCCGTCCTTCAGCGTACGCATAACGAGAACCTCGCCCTCCGTTTCCAGCTCTTCGATAGCTTGTGGGGCTTCCTTCCACGACTCTTTGAGTGCACGCACGGAGATGCCCCCACTTTTGTAAGTTTGGCGTCGGATCTCCGTGAGGAGGGATGCCTTGTTCCGGAAGGTATATTCATGCTAATAAACAGTACTCAGTTATCCTACGCCCACAATGAAAAATTAGGCGTTGGAGACCATACCTTGTACGAGTAGAGGTCCGTTTTCGGGTCCCATTGGATACTGTCGTGCGACCTGAATTTGTCCAGAAGGACGCGATCCGTATCGAGAGGCGTATTTGTGACAATGGCAATATCTTGCAAGCGCATTGGATTGGGAGTAGACTATGCCGCCCTCCGAATGCTTGCGATAATTGGGGAAAAGAGGGTCACTTACTTTGAGATGGTTGACGGCATACACGAGCTGTGTGTTGACATTTATCCCTGTTCCTGTGTCCGCTGGTTGCGAGTAAACGATGGCTGGGAGATTGGCATGGGTAAGAACAAAGCCTAGCGAAAGAATGGAGGAATGTACTATGCTTTGGGCGTTTCTTTTTCTGGGGCGTTGGTTCAGGCGTAGAGGTCGATGCGTGGAGCGACGAGGGTTGTGAATGCCATGAGGAATAGTCTGGTCGTTGAAGAGACGATTTGAACGGCGATGGGTCTGTCGTTGAGTTTGCCATTTGAGTCGGTAGCGAGGTTTCGATGAGGTTATTCAGTGACAAAGCTTTTCCTATGTAGTGAAATATAAATTATCGAGAAGCTGGTTGACCGAATCCTTCACCGTGGAGAAAGTCAAGGAGATGCTAGTCTAGGTATGACATGAGTCAAGTAAATTAACTATAAGCTATGCTGTCTGTACTGCGGTTAGTGCAAATAGTGAGTGATACACCAGCTCATCTCAAGGCATATCAACAATATGACCTGGTTATCGTGAGTCTACGTGGCAGTGAATAGATTTATTTTGACCTCAGCACAGGCTTGCTACCTGGACCTTGGAACGCGGTGAATGAGGTTCTCAAGATCTCAAGATAATACATTGAAAGTAACAACGGAGGACAGCCTGAGGAAACTAAGACTAACAGATCATATATCGATCATATCCGAGCGAGTTAGTAACTCACAGTAAATAACAACTGGAGTAGAGCATGCAGGGAAAGCGTGATTCATGATAGAAACGGGATGCAGACGATAAAGGATGAGAACAACGGCTGCAGAAGCCACTCACCCAGAAAACCCGAACCCAGACCTTATATTTCTAGGTTAATTACACGTCCAACTTTTATAGCGAGTAGAGGTGTGGTGTTTGCTTAACTCGGAGATTGTCCCTATCCCCTTGGTCTAGTTTTTTGCTGCCCCCCATTATTGGGATAGCCGTCCTCGTTCAGGCCTATGGCGGACGTTAGTTAAATTCCCATGTCAAGTTTAAGTTGAAGTACCGAATTTCGGGTCGGAAACCATCCCCAAATACCCGCGGATCTTGGCCATCGAAGCATTTGAACCATTCGACAAACCTAAGGAGCTGGCAATAGGGTCGAGGCTGCCGTCGCGTCTAGACATCGTATACGCTACGAAAGTCTCGGGTAACCGCCCTATCTCCTCAAAATCCGTGAGAACGGTCTGATCCTGCTCGTCGACGCCAAAGTTGCTGGGGTCCATGTCGGACTGCGTGAACATCAGGCGATCCTTTCTGATCGTGACAGGAGACACCTTATTCTTGATTTGGGGCGGGAGCGGGAGCCTCTTGTACACCTGTCCCAGATTACACGTTAGGGAATGGAGCATGCTCGATAAAATACACGCATGGACGGACTGTCTCCAAATACCGCCCCAGGGCATCGACGCTCGAGAAAGGTAGAGGTGCCTTGAAGTCCTTAAAGACTTTATGGCGGATGTGACCGCCTCCCAAGGGACCAATTACATGGCCGGGAGGAGGTTTCACCTCCGAGAGCCACTTGAGAGCCCTTGCTACCCTCTCGGTGAGGTCTGAAGGGGGGGGGACCATGAGCGTGATACGTTCCATAACCAAATACATTGTCCGTCCTTCTTGAAAGTAGTGTTTTATTTCGGGAATACGTGGTACGTGTGACGTGTCTGACTGTGATTTTGCGCAGCCGAAGATGTATTCTTGAGTTGCAATTTCAGGCACTAGCGTTTTGGGGTCGCCATATTTCACGATATAGCACGGTTCGACAAACACGCATGCGCGGTAGCCCCTTTTACGCCAATTCCCTGCCTTGTGCTTTTGGCAGATGCCAACGATCTTGGTCTCGAGAGTGGTTATTTTGTCAGGCATCATTGAGAGATGGCCTAGATGATGCGATGGAAGGAATGGTAAGGAAGGGATACGAAATGATACGCACGAGTGGACTAGGTCAAAAGCAGACGACAATGCAATGCTTAAGATGATGTGAGCAAAGTGACAAAAGGGTACGTACGTGGTAGAAGTTCAACGGAGAAATTTGGTCGAAAGACTCAGACGAGCGCAATGCCCTTGACAGACACTTGAACGAGGGCAAGGAACAGAGGTAGGAGGATACACACGATGACAATGGCGAAGACGAATTTGATACGAAACGACGACGTCCAGAAGAGTGAGGGTAAGGAAGAAGGCCGAAAGAGTGTATATGGATGCGGTAGTTGGCTCCACTCAAAAGGGGCATGAGGGGATTATTAAGGTTGCATATACCAAACGTAAGTTTTGACTTACAGACGGCTCTCGCATTTGATGGTCAATCGCTGCCATCGTATTGGTCAACCTATGGAGGCAGGAGTGTATACGCTGGGGTCTTTGATACCCATAGGTGTCTTGCAACTTTGAGCTCCACTCACGCTAATTGCTTCCAGCAGCGAGAGTAGCTTTTGGCACTTACTTACCTTCATCTTGTCGAGCGAAACGCCCGGGCAATCTTATCGAATACGTTCGTGAGGTGGCATTTCGAAGAGCTGCCGGAGATTTCGCTACCAGTGGTCTATGGCCGTATACAAGGTGCATGCTATAGTCTTACTAAACGCATTCAATGGGGTCAAGGGCCATAAGCTTTCCTATCCCTAACGTTGTCTTTGAAGCATCTCTTCGCAGTCACATCGGACGCCTATGGGGTCAAGTGCCGGCAGTTCTCTGCAATTGCATCCCTTGCACTGTATTACGTGCATCTCTTCATAGTCACATTAAACACGTTCATGTTCCTGCTCCACTGCGATGTGCGACACCACGGGACTACTTGCCCGGTGTTGTATAATTCCTCGACAAATCGATCTCCCCCTTGAGATGCGTATTGGTGATACGCACCTGCCGTTGTCGTGGTGCGGATCGTTTCCCTTTCTTCTTCGTCGTAGGCGCTTTCGGCACCGGTGCTTCGGCCGTAGTAGCTTGAAGTCCCTCTGAAAAGACATAGTTCTATCATAGCAAAAAGAGAAAATATGAAATGGCATACCGGATGCCAGTTGTTTCAGCAGATCAACGTCATTTGGAACTTTGAGCGAACAGAGATCGTGGAACTCTGCTATATTCAGCCCGACGAGAACGAAAACTGTGAGTTACCAACTTCACCTTTCTCGACAGGCAGCCCACCACTGTCCTCATCAGGCTTGATCTCGTTCCAGAATACGAATCGCAGCTGCCCATCCTTCAGCGTACGCATAACGAGAACCTCGCCCTCCGTTTCCAGCTCTTCGATAGCTTGTGGGGCTTCCTTCCACGACTCTTTGAGTGCACGCACGGAGATGCCCCCACTTTTGTAAGTTTGGCGTCGGATCTCCGTGAGGAGGGATGCCTTGTTCCGGAAGGTATATTCATGCTAACAAACAGTGGTCAGTTATCCTATGCAACCCGCAAAGAAAAATTAGGCGTTGGAGACCATACCTTGTACGAGTAGAGGTCCGTTTTCGGGTCCTATTGGATACTGTCGTGCGACCTGAATTTGTCCAGAAGGACTCGATCCGTATCGAGAGGCGTATTTGTGACAATGGCAATATCTTGCAAGCGCATTGGATTGGGAGTAGACTATGCCGCCCTCCGAATGCTTGCGATAATTGGGGAAAAGAGGGTCACTTACTTTGAGATGGTTGACGGCATACACGAGCTGTGTGTTGACATTTATCCCTGTTCCTGTGTCCGCTGGTTGCGAGTAAACGATGGCTGGGGGATTGGCATGGGTAAGAACAAAGCCTAGCGAAAGAATGGAGGAATGTACTATGCTTTGGGCGTTTCTTTTTCTGGGGGGGTGTCGGTTCGGGCGTAGAGGTCGATGCGTGGAGCGACGAGGGCTGTGAATGCCATGAGGAATAGTCTGGTCGTTGAAGAGACGATTTGAATGACGACGGGTCTGTCGTTGAGTTTGCCATTTGAGTCGGTGGGTAGCAGGAAAAGCTTTGTCAGTAATATTGTGATCAGTATAAATTAGGTACACTCCGAACGTCACTCCAACTCACTGATTGGGATCTCAGCCCAGTTGCTTTACCTAACCCGGGTTTACAGAATTACAGTAGAACGAATTCGGACCAGGCAAGTCAACAGGATATTTGGGTCGGATGAACATGGACAAACCTTCTCGTATTCTTGGCGGATGAATGGCGTTTAGCCGGACACTTCATGATTTTGCACGATAAAAGAGTGACAGCGTGAGAAGGGGTACAGCACTGCCGCATAACAACAGGTTGGGATACGATACTTACACTCAGACGGTAAGTGTACTTGTTGGCTGTATCACATCGAATGTGCTTTACAAAGTCGCAGACCATCTTCCACCGGGTACTGGAATGTCGAATTTCTTTGAACGAGCTCGCGATACGGACGCTAGTCACAGTCAGTTTTACTCTCACGTCGGTGACAATCATATCTATAAGGCCGATGAGGAAACCAGGCTTGGTGCTCTGAAACCTGTTGATGGCTCGGGCTATTACCCGACGCCCTGTATGCAAGGAACTCGTGAATGGATAGTAGACAAGATTCTCCGCTGGCTAGACGATGACCAGGCGCCCAACATTCTTTTGCTAACTGGAAGCCCAGGGGCTGGTAAATCAACCATCGCCTCAACACTGGTGTCAAGATTGGGCGAAATCGGCCGACATGGCTCAAGCTTTTTCTGCAAACGGGACGATGTCGCCCTGAGTGACCCCGCTGCTTTTTGGCGGACAGTTGCTTTCGATCTGGCCCAAACGGACTCTGTCTTTGCGCAGAGAGTGACTCAGAATTTGAAGGCAAGGAGAGTGGTTCCGACAAGGCCAGATATCATGTCACATTTCAAGTATCTCATTGAGGATCCCTTGTCGGAGTCGTGGAAAAGACGCCTGGAGACACAAGGAGATATCACAGGGATAGAAGAAGAAAGGCCCCACAATAGACCTAGAACGAATGACGTCCGGTCAACGTTAACCATGAAACCACCAGTCGTGGTTCTCGATGCCTTGGATGAATGCGGGTCTGACGATTCTCAATCCACGCAACGACGGATCTTCATGGAAACCCTCATGAAATGGTCCCACCTCCATTCGTCATTCAAACTGCTTATTACCAGTCGAGATGAGCGCATAACTCCCTCTCTTCGGAATGTCTGTTATTCCATAGCCCTCGAGACCGGTGACCTTGTTAGCAAAGAGACAGGTGCTGACATGAAAAGGTTTTTTGAACAACATTTCGCCGACATCGAATCCAAGTATCCATCGTTGCGATCATGGCCTGGGACATCAATAATCGAACAGCTGACAGATCGAGCAGCGGGTTTGTTCATCTGGGCAGATACTGTCGTCCGATTTCTGGAACAGGGCTTTCCGAAGAAGCAGCTTAAACTCATTCTCAGCGGGGCGTTCCGCAAGGAGGGTGACGCGGTAGACCAACTTTACCAGAGGATCCTTTCAGTTATGTTCACCAATGCTGAGGTGTTACATATGTTCAAGAGAGTTGTTGGTGCTATTGTTCTAGCCAGAACACCTCTTTATCGCGGAGATCTCATTCACTTCATGGGAGAAGAAGAGGACCAATCATGTATCGATTTCATTCTCGAACGTCTCTCCAGCGTTATTTCGACCCGAAACACCGATGAGCGAATTCACATAAGTCATCTGTCGTTTACCGAGTTTATATGCGACCCGACACGATGCCCCCAGGAGTTTGTTATTGATTATAGCTTTCATAGCAGGATCATGACGTGGGCATGCTTACAGATTATGAGAGAGGGTTTACGATTCAATATCTGCGAAATCGAAACGTCACATTGCTGCAACGATGACCTTAACTTGACCCAACGTATTCAGGACGCCATTCCCACTCATCTGTCCTATGCATGTACTTTTTGGGGAGAACACCTTCACGCTACCGCTGCCGACGAGGAGCTTCTGGACAGGGTCGGATTTTTCTTGAAAACCCAGTTTCTCTACTGGTTGGAGGTCTTGAGTCTGATTAAAAAGGTGAAGGTTGCCTCGCCAGCATTGGCAGAGATATGTGAATGGAGTGCAGTGAGTTGTTCTGTCATACATGATAAGACTAGGCCTTGACCAGTAACCTTTGCAGCCATCCGAAGACATTGAGGCATTTGCTGCGGATGCACGTAAATTCGTAGCTGCATTTGCGGGCGTCATCTCACAAAGTGCCCCTCACATTTACTTGTCAGCGTTGCCTTTTGCTCCGAAACAGTCACTGGTATCAATGCAGTTCTCGCCACAATTCCCGAAAACACTCTCTATCTCGATCGGCAAGTTAGCTCAGTGGCCACCCATTTTGAATGTCTTGACAGGACATGAGGACCTTGTCCTGTCTGTTTCATTCTCGCAGGACGACAAACGCATCGTCTCGGGATCATCGGACGAGACAATCCGGATCTGGGATGCAGAGACGGGACATATTGTTGCTGGCCCATTCCAAGGGCACACTGGTCAAGTGACATCAGTTTTATTCTCGCACAATGGCAAGCGCGTCGTCTCGGGATCATCGGACAAGACGATCAGGATCTGGGATGCAGAGACGGGACAGATTGTTGCTGGCCCATTCCGAGGGCACATTGATTCAGTCACATCGGTTGCATTCTCGCAGGACGGCAAACGCGTCGTCTCGGGATCATCGGACCAGACGATCAGGATCTGGGATGCAGAGACGGGACGGATTGTTGCTGGCCCATTCCGAGGGCACACTGATCAAGTCACATCAGTTTCATTCTCGCAGGATGGCAAACACGTCGTCTCGGGATCATCAGACGAGACGATCAGGATCTGGGATGCAGAGACGGGACAGATTGTTTCTGGCCCATTCCGATGGTACAGTAATCAAATCACATCAGTTTCATTCTCGCAGGACGGCAAACGTATTGCCTCGGGATCATGGGACAAGACGATCAGAATCTGGGATGCAGAGACGGGACATATTGTTGCTGGCCCATTCCGAGGCCACACTGATTTCATTACATCAGTTTCATTCTCGCATGGTGGCAAGCGCGTCGTCTCGGGATCATGGGACAAGACGATCAGGATCTGGGATGCAGAGACGGCACAGATTGTTGCTGGCCCATTCCGATGGCACACTGATCAAGCCACATCAGTTTCATTCTCGCAGGACGGCATGCGGGTCGTCTTGGGATCATGGGACAAGACGATCAGGATCTGGGATGCACAGACGGGACATATTGTTGCTGACCCATTCCAAGGGCACACTGATTTCATTACATCAGTTTCATTCTCGCATGACGGCAAGCGCGTCGTCTCGGGATCATGGGACAAGACGATCAGGATCTGGGATGCACAGACGGGACATATTGTTGCTGACCCATTCCAAGGGCACACTGATTTCATTACATCAGTTTCATTCTCGCATGACGGCAAGCGCGTCGTCTCGGGATCATGGGACAAGACGATCAGGATCTGGGATGCAGAGACGGGACAGATTGTTGCTGGCCCATTCCAGGGACACACTTATTCAGTCGAGTCGGTTTCATTCTCGCCCGACGGCAAGCGCGTCGTCTCGGGGTCATCGGACAAGACCATCAGGATCTGGGATGCAGAGACGGGACGTATTGTTGCTCGGAATGGGCACATTGATTCAGTCACATCAGTTTCATTCTCGCATGATGGCAAACGCGTCGTCTCGGGATCATGGGACAAGACGATCAGGATCTGGGATGCAGAGACGGGACGAATTGTTGCTGGCTCACGCAAAGGGCACACTGATCCCGTCAGATCCGTTTCATTCTCGCAGGACAACAAGCGCGTCGTCTCGGGATCGTGGGACAAGACGATCAGGATCTGGGATGCAGAGACGGGACATATTGTTGCTGACCCATTCCAAGGGCACACTGATTTCATTACATCAGTTTCATTCTCGCATGACGGCAAGCGCGTCGTCTCGGGATCATGGGACAAGACGATCAGGATCTGGGATGCAGAGACGGGACATATTGTTGCTGGCCCATTCCGTGGGCACACTGATTCAGTGACATCAGTTTCATTCTCGCAGGATGACGCACACGTCATCTCGGGGTCATCGGACAAGACGATCAGGATCTGGGATGCAGAGACGGGACATATTGCTGCTGGCCCATTCCGAGGGCACACTGGTCAAGTCACATCAGTTTCGTTCTCGCAGGACGGTAGACGCATTGCCTCGGGCTCAGTGGACAAGACCATCAGGATCTGGGATGTAGAGACGGGTCAAATTGTTGCTGGCCCACTCCGAGGGCACACTGATCCAGTCAGAACATTGTTGTTACCGCAGGATGGTAAATACTTCCTATTGAGATCACCTGACAAATGCCTCTAACACTGGGGAAACAGTTTTTGGCAGTCCTTTCCAAGATACTTCACTAATGCAAGAGGATGGTTGGATCCTTGGCTCAAACTCGGAATTGTTGTTCTGGGTCCCGCCCATTCATCAGATTGGATTGTGGAGACCCAGCAATGTGTGTGTTATAGGAGAGAACACTACAAGACTTGACATGAGCCATTTTATGCATGGTGGGTCTTGGCAGAGTTGCCGAGGATGACCTGTGATAGCAAGTGCATTCATTGACATGTGCTGGGAAATGCTCACATACCAATCACTAGCCTTGGCCGTGGCACCATCTGGAGGGTATTTGTCTTGTCTTCCAGCCAAGTGAGTTCACTAGTCACATTGAAATGTGAGAAACCACAACCAAAATTGATAATGCATGTGACTTTGTTCAACAACAACACAGGTTCCCTATATAGTTTCCTCACCATTATTTCACTGGCCACTTCCCTTGCTTTTATGCTTGCTCAATGATAACTCCACAACCTTCAAGTTGATGTCCAACTTTTGTGATGGTGGTGATGGATTTCTGCCAGAACCAACTGCTATGACCATCCCTTCATGAGGCTTTTCTTTTGCAGTGTCTGGAATGTAGATGCCACCACCCAAGTATTTTGTGTCTTTGTGTGGAGTTGGGTCAAAAATAAAGGAGTTGTTGTCACACTTACCAGAAATTTTCATGATAACACACTCCTGAATAGGATGAATCATCATGGGAGTTGCACCTGTGAACATGCAGAGAATAAGTGCAGCAAAAATGAGTCTGTAAATTATGGTGGTATGAGATATGCTTCTTTTTGTCACCAGCACAAAGAATGGATGTAGGGTGAGCACTAGTGTTGCCTTGACCAGCTTTTGGGTTTTCAGTAGTTTTGGAATAATGGATGGGGAAATGATCAGATCACTTAGATCCAAGATATACCCATCGGCTTTTGGGCTTGGGCATCTGTTCAAATATTCTCACGATTTTACGTAATTTATAAATCAGTATAAATTACGTAAAATCGTGAGAATATTTGAACAGATGCCCAAGCCCAAAAGCCGATGGGTATATCTTGGATCTAAGTGATCTGATCATTTCCCCATCCATTATTCCAAAACTACTGAAAACCCAAAAGCTGGTCAAGGCAACACTAGTGAGCACTGAGCACAGCTGAGGTACCCTGTGGATCTATAGTTGGCTTTATAGTTCCAGAACAGACCCATCTCATTATCTACATCATACCTCCTTTGCAGATGCACAGAAATCTTTCTGCAACTGCTGCCACTGCCAATTGTTGTTGCCAACACATTATACATAGTTGGGATCTTCCCCAAGGTGGGCAGTATAACATAGCAACTGTCAAGTTCAAAGGGCAGTACAGTAATAGGCATTTGCCAGTGCTGCACTTTCCAGTCATGAAAGCCACTTATGACACTGCATAGGTCATTATTAATTAGGAATCAGCTGCAATATCAATCTGCATTATATAGAAGTGTTTTCAGTGTCTGTTGTGAATGAATGTTTTCACCAAGGCTTGTGAAGTTGATGTTGTTCAAGCAGAGGCTTTGTTGTTCTGAGGCTAGCATAATTTGTCAAGGTTAATGTAAGTTTCAACTCACCTTATACAAGTATCAATGGACTAGCAATGAATAATGAACAAGCTATAATGAACAGTAAGCAAGCAAGCAGTGAGCAAGCAAACAGTGAACAGTGAACAGATAAACAGTGAGGTCTGTCCTTATATAAGACTGAGACTTTGAGTAAGCAGGAAGCAATAGTAAATGGTAAGGAATCACTATGGATGAATTAACAATGATGACAGACTAGCAATGATACTGGACTAATATTAATACTACTGACAGACTTGAATGGATTCATCAGCAAATTCGCATAAAACTTTTTTGACTTTATAAAGTCACTCTAAAGCCCAAAAAGTCGAAAAGTCATAAGTGGTTTACTCAAGTCCCACTTCTAAAAAGTCATAACAAAAATTGTAGTAAAATTGTTACACTGAGCTTACTTTTGACTTTTCTGATCCTTTCAGAAAGTCTGAAAAGTCAAAAAAGTTGAAAAGTTTTTTGTGAATTTGCTGATGTTGATAACAGGGCTAAACAACAAGAGTATCATCTGGATATTGAATTATCTACTTAGTCTGAAGCTTCAAATGCACATTGCCTACATATACTTTAATACTCTGTTGACTAGAAGTAATGTTAACCTAAACACTATAACTACTGAATATGGATGCTGACTAAGGCAGACTTAGTGAATAACTGACTAAGCAAAGCACACTGATGGACTGACAGACTGATATGCACCTATTGAGTGATCAAATATAGATCACAGACTCAACAAGCAAGAATGATGACAAAACTGATGTGCACTTATTAATGATCAAATATAAATCCACAGACTCAACAAGCAAGAATGACAACTGATAAGAGCTGTTATAAGGGTACTAGCTACTAACACTGACTACTAGCACTAACTTAATAACACTAACTAGAGACAAGGCATTGCAGGGGTATGGGCATTTACATCCAGAATGAAATATCCATATTGTTGGAATAACTTGGACTTTTGGTGGGTAATGGGTCTTGAAAATTCTTGCCCAACCTCCATCCATCATTCCCATCATTATCCACACTGTATACAATAGATAAAACCCAGGCGATTTCAGGGATGGCGATGTAAAGGTGTGTTTGGGGTGGCTTCGGAATAAAGATCCTAACCAAGGGGGTGCCAGCGTGAAAGTGACAGGGTAATCAGTGTCGTGAGTCGTAGTAAAATGGGTAGTAAGAGAATATGAATAAAGCCGCCATCTAATACGACGATAACAGATGTGAAATGAGGAAGCTGATGATACCGACAATGTCGGGTACGGTGGGTTGGGTCGGGTACGATGAGCGGGTAATGATGAAACATAATAAAAGGGTAAGATAAAGATGGAAAGTCTATGGGCTATGATGACAAGAGGTTTTAAGGTGTTCTGAACGATTCTGAGAGAGATAAAGAGGGGGGAACTGGATTGTTATTTTGTTATGGTTGTCGGTCACCGTTTTATAGGACTATGAAGAGTAAGCTACTTTGGTATAGGTTATTTTGGCCGATAGTAACTACAAGAGAGGTACGAAACAGGAAGGAAAAGATGGGAGTTGCGAGGCAATGAAGGAACGGGAATGGAGAGGAAAAGATATAACGAAAAAGATGGAAAATAAAGAACCTATGTACAAAGAGGACAGGGGGTATAAGTCCGATGTCGGTATGGGAGTCTGAGGTGTCACGTGTGATCGTTTTGGGCGATATGAGGTATCGGTGTCGGTATATGATTGGCCGTGGGTAGACGGTATACGTTGGGTACAGCGGGTGATGTCGGGTTACATCGGTTTCGAGTACGAGGAAGTGGGACGAATCGGGTTTGTGAGTATCTGTGATATATCGATGATACATACTCAGAGTGTCATCAGACCTCTACAGCGAAGCTGTGGGTGGGTCAATATTTACGGATGGAGTTGGAGAAGAGGTGACAGGGAATACTGTAGATATTATATATAACTTACACTAGATTAGTGTCAAAGGGTGATATAAAAACAACACTATTACAGTGTCCTTTTTTATATATGATGATATATCACCACCCAATGCTGTGCTTGGCCCTGCACATCCATTTCAAGCTGCTTGATCCCCAGAATTCAAGCTCTGGCTTCCTGCTCGATCATAGCTTGGCCCAAATAGGTGGCATTTCCATTTCTAGCCGGAATTCAAACTCCACGACTCAACATCACCCAACTAGGCCATGTTGTTGACATAGCAAAAAAGAAAACATGTACTTCAATCATGCTCAGGCACATATGCAAACAGCTTCATCAGACAGCAACCAAAAGCATATCAAATAAATCATTCAGAACTTAAGGTTGAGGCAATATCTTGCACACGCCGCATAGCGGCCCAAAATTGTACTGCAATATCAAAAAAACAAACAAAAAGTGACAAAAAAAAATAAAAACAGCGGGGCACTTCAAGATGTGGATACCGAAAGTAAGACATTCTTCTCTAAGGCCTGCATAACCCTCTTGACATCCGTAACCGATGCCAGCCAGTCATTGCCCATTTTTGCTTGGCCCCACCACGCCAGAGCAATCATCACGATGAGCAGGCCATTGTGCCCAGAACGCTGGAGGCATGCCCAGTCGTTGGATAGCAGGTACTCTTCGTGAGGAAGTTCTCCTTCCTTGCCAACATTTTGGCACCATTCGGGCTGCAAAGCATTCCACCACAACATCCAATCCTGTCCATAGGCCTCAACATTCTCGATAGCTGGAATCAAGGAATACTTGCGATGGCAGGCAATCCACCAGGCAACCTGTTTGGGACGGCGTGTCATCTTGAGACTCTGAAGAACAAATATCAGCTAGTGCAACCACCAAGTGGCCAGACACTTACACCGCGACCAAAGTCCCCATCACCGAAACCCACCGATCACTCAAACTTAACCCACTCTTCCACCAGTAAGGACCAGTCATCTCTGAGAGCTTGTTCGGAGAAAAATGTCCAGGCATCCATAACCCACTCAGGTGCATCGGTGACCACCATTGGGGCCTGAACGTTGTCACTATGGGCGGATGTGGTGTCATCTTCTGTGGCAGGCACATTGCCGTCATGGGTGGGAGCATCATCGTGGGCTGGAACAACTTCATCCACGGTGGGAGCAACCTCGTCGACAGGAACAATGCCACCCGAGGCAGGAGTGGTTACATCACCCGGAACATTGTTGTCGGCGGGAACGATGAGATCCAATGTAGAAGTACCATTGTCCAGGGCACATACATGGTCGTCGTTGGCAGGAATGATATCATCTAGGGTAGGAACGTGTTCGTCAGCGGGAACGACGTCTTGTTGGTTGGGAACATGTTCCAGGGCAGGCGCGACAACATTGTTTATGACTGAAGTGTCTCGGGAGGTCATGGTGGTGACGGGCATTCTAGCGCTTGATGTAGGTTTTGACTGATTCCCTTGTTTTCCCTGGAGGCCAAATTGACTCTCAAATGACCCACCCAGCCCTAGTGACACGAGGAGAGCGCGGTTCTTCTCGATGTTAGCATTACGATCAATGTCGTAGTCGCTGAGAGCTTGTTTGTTGAGTTTCTGTTTCTTGCGAGGCGCCTCAGCCTCCTCCTCCGAAAACAGCAAGTCACCATCCTCCCCACTTGAATCCAAATCCCCTGCCTGACGTATTGGTTTCTTGCCTTTGCGAATGGTGGATGTCGACGCACTGATACCCACACCTGTGTCCACTGGCACCCCTGCCAGGGACCTCCATGTGCGTACTTTGGGTGCTGATGAAGAAGGCATGAGCTAGGTTGATACCAAGGGTATGTTGGCCAACTTATGAAACACAGTCTGTACATATGCGTTGAATGGTTCCATTACTCTCTTATTGAAATCAGGAACTGCCTGACTGAACATCTTTCCAGCTTGAGATAAACCCGTCTCAATGCTGGCAAGCAGTTTCAGTACACTGGCCCTTGCAACAATCATGAGGCTCACCTAAAAACCTCAATTTCGCCGCTGCCCCTGGGGCTGGGACCTCCCATTGCTGTGAAGGCAATCCACCCTGTCTTTTGGCCATAGGCCCTCATCCATCGATCTAATGCTAGTGGTAAAGCATCAATGTAACTGATAGCAAGTCAGTTAAGACATGGTCATGGTAAGTGAGTCACTAATCACCTTTGGTATTCCTCTGGGGTTAACTCCTTCTCAGCCCCATCTATACCAGTATTGTCCACACCATCCATCTTCGCAAGCTTAGTGGCAGCCTCCACAGCAATCTTCTCTGCCTTCGCAGCCTGGTAGGCTTCCTCAATTTCCGCAATGACCTCAGGAGACTCTGCATCCCAACAAGCCGTCACGACTTCATGTTGTGCCTTCAGTCTTCGCACCCTCTCTTCTTTAACGCCCTCTCCTACTCCATCTTCCCCAATAGCCGGTTTCTCCACTTCCACCTTGGCATCGAGAAGAGGCCGAACCTTGCTTTCGAAGTACTTTTTACAATAGATTTCGAGTTGCATATTGACGTGACTCCATTTACCAATCATCAGGTCAAGATCGTTATCGAGAGCCTTGGGTTGTTTGGACGGTTTCGAGTGGTTGTTCATCCATGCTTGAAGTTGCTGGTTAAATGTCGTCAAGGGCTAGGATAACAAATCAAACATAAGACACACCTTTTGGCGTTTCGCAAGTGACTTGCCATGTTCTTCATCTTCTTGGGGTGTTGGCATGTGTGATGGATCCAAAGAACATTCCAGAAATTCTTGGAACCAAGCTGCATAAAGGACTGGCCAGAAATTGGACAATTTACTCTGTTTTTGTGCAATCAAGAATTTTGGCATCCATCCATTTAGCCATTGTTGTTGCATGGCAGTGGCCCAAAATGGTGGAGACATCACTCAGGGATGATCTCAGATTCAAGATGGAGAGAAAGGGAAAAAAAATCCAAATCAGGACTATTTTGGTCCTGTACATTTGATTCAGCCCCACGCCGGCTTCCCGGCAATCTATCATGGTCTCAAAAGTACGCATGTAAATACACAAAAAAAACTAGTATTTATTTTTGAGCTGTAAGAGGAACAGAGAAGCGCAATAGGCATTAGTAATATTGAGGCGTAAATGATATCAAAGTGGGATTGACAGAACATACAAATGTCGACTGACTCCGTGGCTGGAGATTCACAAATTCCTAGAATGTGCTCCTCGACTCTACTCATACTTGCTCAGGCTATCAATATGACCTGAATAACTTCCGCCATCAGGTCTTGGTCATCGCATTCATCCAGCCCATCGAATATAAATATGATGTGTTGAGGCAGCATGACAGAAATCAGGGATTGTAGAATCAGCTTGTCGAACTGATAGGCGGATGACAGAGAGGTGATGTGCGGTTTGACTTGAGTGGCTCAGTCCCTGGAATGGACTTGGAAAGCTGATAGGCAACGGTAGGTAGACGGTCTGTGACAGAGGGAGGGCAAGGGTGGTGGTGTGAGTGAGTGCAGTGAAGAGCGTGGCGGCGGTGGGGGGAGAGTGGTGGGATGAGCCATTACGGTAGGGTGAGCGATGGAGATGTGGGGACAGCCACAACGGTGGGGAGAGCAATGGTGGTGGGGAGAATGGTGGTGGTGAGAGGAGCGATGGCGGTATGGTGAGAATGGCGCGGTGAGGTAGAGCAATGGCGGTATGGTGGAAATGGCGCAGTGTGGTGAGAATGGCGCGGTGTGGTGAGAACGGCAGCAATGGGGGGAACAGCACGGCATGCTGAGAATGGCCATGGTGTGCTGAATGGTGGCGGTGAGAGAACGATGGGGTGGAGGATAAGACCAACGGAAACATCTGGAGCTTCAGCGAACCCTCAACCAGGTATGTCATATTTTAGCTACTCACATTCTCATATGGGCACTGACATTGTGGTGATGCTGGGAACAATGAGTGATGTAGTCGGAAGCTGGGGGAGGCCATTGGTGATGGTCTAGTATGGGCTGTCACAGTCTTTCTCCTGGTGTGCCAACAGTTTCAGGTGGATGGCAAGGTAGACAGAGGCACTCACAATCACTTGTCCATGACGTGTCCAAGATGTAGTAAAATTGATGGGTCATGGACAAGAATTTTGGCGTGTTTGGCAAGGCTGATGTGTGGCCAATTCCTTGTCCGTGACCTGTCTGCGACCACATTGCTAATATATCCATACAGCTACTGGCATACTCGTACTCCTTTTATTTTTCAATATTCACTCGCAATGGCACCCGGCGCCAAAAAGAGCTGTCATTGGACTAAACCTGTAGACAACCAAACGAGTCTGACGAAGTCTATTGATGTCAAAGATGGCAAGTTCCTATCACTTGATAAGCAGGCACGGTGGTGGCAAAAGTGTGTGTCAGACAGCTTATCACTATGGTGTACCTCCAAATAACCATCTCTTGTAGAAATCTTGAGACTGTGCGGGCAGCGGATCATCTTAGAAAACAACGGTGTATATGAATCAATAAGACCGTGTCTCCTTTAGCAACCTCACCAGTATGTTGAAGATCTCGCCTCGAAGCCAAACAGCGATGCAACCTTGTCCAACCAGCTATGATCCACGTTCTTCCGAACGATCCCAACTCAAAGACCCCAACATTGATCCAGTTCCAAAGGGCATATTGATCATGGTCACTCCATCAGTTCCAGGAGACACCGTCATGGTGTACAATTGTGTAGCCATTGCCCGATGTTATGGATCGCTAGATCAGAGGGCTCCAGCAACAACCAACTGAACCAAGTCAAGATCAGACCAGAGGAAACACAAGAAGAATGGTGTATTCATGGTCTACCACTACTATACAGCAAGTAGCAGTCTGGGGGAGGGAGAGAGGCTAGGAAAGCGAACCAGGGAGAGGAAACCAGACTAAACATGAGGAAAGGGAAGGGAAAAAGAGGAACAGTTCGAAGGTTTAAATACAAAAGAGTTAGGGAAATGCCATGAAAGACAGACTACCGGGTCTGTATGTACAAACCGAGAGAAATGTAAGAACAATATGGCTGTCCTGCAGATACAGCATGTCCATCAGTGTTTCAGGTAGTGATTGCAAGGAAATGGTTCGGAGCAATTAAGGGTCCAGACCCTGCGCCTCATGGTTGCCTCATGGCAAGGAGGTGAAACAATCCATGAGTGGATGTGTCAGTGAACACATGATAAACATGAGGCAGCCATGTGGATGTCATGTGGCTGAATTCCTAGTTTGGGAATGATGAGATTGGTTCGTCTTCCTGATGGTTTGCATTGGCAGTGGATGTCTGGCCAATAGCAGCATACGACTATGAGTATGTGTATGCGGGATTGGGATGGAAAGGTGAACATGATGGTTCATCATTGGAGGCAGGGGAGAAGGTGAATCACTGAATGGGGAAGAATCATGATGGGGGCGATGCAATGAACACTGGTAATCATACACCAGCAACTGTGGTTCCTGCAGTACGATAAGCAAGGGTGCTTCATATAACCCTTCTTGGCTGCAGGGTACTGGATGACTGGGATGTCGACTAGGTGTGGATATTCTTGACCAGTGGACTGGTACACAAAGGTGATGAAACATGTCGGAATGCAAGTCTTTGTGGAGCATCAAGGGAACTTGTCATACATGCGAGTTCGGGTTGTTAGCTGAGCACTGGTGGTCAGCTGATGAGAAGAAAGCGAATGAATGTGGAGGTGACGTGTGAAGAAGAACAAGATGGTCAGCCAAGATAGGTCAAAGGAGTCATCGGTTGTCAGCAACTATGACGGATCTGATATCTGAGTCATTGTTGGGGAGGTTGTGTTATCCGAATATAGGTTGCATAGACGTAGATGCCCATAAGGGTGGAGATGCCAATAGAACATATGACAATCGTGGTGATGAGCTGGGCGTCAAAGGTGACCATGAGGCTCGGGATGACGTGTCGGTCTTCTTCAAAATAGGAAAGTCAATCAGTCATCAGGCACAAGGCTATTCATTCATCTGTGACAGGCACAAGGAACCGTGTAGGTGAATTGTGAAAGAACAATAACAATGTCATAAGCATATGGGTGTGGACATATGATCGGTCGGCAGAGAACCAGAGTATTCCGATTGCTGGGTATGATCGGTGGTTGGGTCACAGAGTATTCTTCTCTCCGGGTATGCGCACTGGTCATGGGTTGTGACAAGAACGGAATGGTCAGGTTCAGATTGTATCGTCTTTAGGTTCCTTCAGCTCCTGGTTGTGCATGAATGATTATGCATCTTCAAGTCATCCAATGGGAATATGGGGTCAACCCAAGAGTTCAGTAACAAGGTATCGTCCAATCAGAGCGTGGGACTTGGCACATCTTCATGGGAATGTAGAGGTCAATGGGTATCACGTGCTGTCAAAGCAAAAGACAGGGGCAAAGAGGTAAAAATCGTAACACCTGACAGCAGCTCTGGGCTTGGATTCGAGAACATGGCCCTATTGAGAACTGGCCGGTTCAGTTGCAAGAAGGGTTGAATGTGGCAAGAGCACAGAAAGAAGGGCACCGGTTGCTTACTAGTTTGGAAACTAGGCTGGATCAGGGCAAGGCAATACGGCGAGGACTTTCCGATGTCATTGAGGCTGTGCTACCTCAGGGTGATGGGGAGATATGCAACCTGTGGAGACAAGTTTTTGACCTGATGGGATTGGTGCAGGCAGGGATCTCGTGTATTCAGGCATGGCTAACAGTCGCCACTATGATCTAATAACATTAAGATTTGTTGCATGCAGTATCATGGTATAGCTTGAGCTTGAGCTTGGGCAGAGATCTCATATAATTACATTAAGATTCGTTGCCTGCAGTATCAGCTGTGGTTTAGCTTGAGCTTGAGTTTGAGCTTCAAGTCAACACAACTCCATTCACCCCTGCTTACAACCTCAAGGCCCTGACCTTTTAAATCATCAGTGAGGCCCCTCAGCCCCTCAGTCTGAGGCCCTTCCCCTTCACCTTGCTCGTCACAGCCCATCACGTGTCATACCGCATCACGTTATGGGTCGCAGCCGTACCAAGAAGAAGGACTTTCCTAGGATCATCTACTACAGTCGCCCAAAATCAATCTTACCATCCAACGCTCCCTTGCTGAGCCGGGCGTCACACTTCTCCACTAATAGGCAGCAAACTGCATTCCTCTCTACGCCCAAGTCACCCAGCAAGCAACGTGTACCAGTGTCAGCTCATGATACCGACAACTTCCTGGACGGTATGGAATCGGTGGGCCCTGACCTAATGGAGGACCTGGAGACGCAAGTTCACGACCCTGCCTACCTCGAATATATCAATGATGCTGATGAACCAATGCCTTGTGAACGAGTACGTCCCCTCAGTGACTTATTCTCTGTGGAGATTTGACTAATAGAACATCAGGATAACCCGACAGCAATGTGGGCTGTGAAGGAAGAAGAATTTTTGAGGGAATTTATCTGGTTGGAAGGCCGTGGGGACTGGATACATCAAGAGCAATGTAACTCGTGCTCGGAAGCCTATGCCAAGTACCATTGCCGTGATTGCCTAGGTATGGCGTTGTATTGTCAAGATTGTATGATCACTTGGCATCGCGAGAATCCTTGTCATCGGGTGCAGGTATGTCCAATGTCTAGTACAACTTACCTTAGGCTGAGGGGCTTTTAGAGCTGGAATGGATCTTATTTTCAAGTTACTATGTTAAAAGAGTTGGCTCGTGACTCACGTGGAAAGGATGCAACAGGTGTTGGGGCTGTGGACTGTGCACGTCATGGTATGAAACGACCATGTTCTGTTGGGGATCTTCAGAAAGGCAAATGGTAAGGTTGTGATTTTACTATCCAATGACTGGGCTAATGATATTCTAGCTATGTAAACATGGACTATATGTTTTTTTCTACTCTAGGTTTTGGTGCTGTTAAGAAGTACCTGATTTCCTATGATATAGCTTGCCAGTGGTCGAGGAATCTATGGTTGTGAATGGCATCGTACCCAGAGTCGTTGCATGTGGACAATGAACAACTCTCGATTTTACGTTGCTGGTACCTAAATTCCACCTGAATGCGCATGTCGAGAAGTGCCGAACTGAGTTCTCATTCAACTTGGAGCCTGGCATGGGCAGAACGGATGGAGAGGTGCCGGAGCATGGGTGGGCGAACACGAATCGATTAGCATCTAGCATGAAGGAAATGGGGCCTGGTATGCACTGTGACATGCTTGATGACCATTTTGGAGACTGGAACTGGAAAAAGGTGATGCCTATGGGTAAGTGCATCTGATTGATGTGTTTGAAATCAATATAACATGTGGACAGGGAAAGCTTTGTTGAAAAAATTGGCAAAGAGAAGTTCGTTTGTGGGAGCAGGATAGAAGCAGGCCGAATCCCTATGTTTCCCAGGGTATGAAAGGTGGGTATTCTTCCCTGTATCCACAGGTGTCCTCATGTTGTGAGATTTTTGCAGGAGCATCTGTGCCGAAGGCGTGATTAAAGCTAGCTGAGGAAGAACATTTAGCGCCTGGTAGTCTCGCACACCCTGACATGTCAGTGAGCGAATGGGTTAATGTGGGACGTGATTTGGAAGAGTCACAGTATGTTTTACATGATAGTAAGGATTGGAACAATGACTCAGGGCAAGTAGAGTCCGGTTGGCCTACAATCAGAAGACTCTTAGACCTCATTCAACGGATCTCCAGCATACAAAAGTTTTGGAGCACTCGAATCTGTTGCAACGACGAATTGAGAGTTGGCGAGCGGTTCAGGTGGTGTACATGCCTGGTGTTGCCGTGCTACTGACACAAGCAGCTCGAGATGCTGCTCCGGGAATGGCAGTAGAACCTACCCAAGACATGAAGCTTTGGCTACCCTCTGCAGCTCTGGGAATGATCCCGTGTAGTCTGAAAGTGATGGAAGTCGAGTGGCAGCTGCAGATGGCACAAACTGAAGATGCCTTGGACGATTTATGCAATCATCTCCAGGTTCGAACCCACCTGTGGAAAAAGAAGCGAAAGGATGTTCGTGGTGTCGCAGGAAACACTAAATCTCAGGAGGCCATAGCACGTCAGCAGGAGAAGGTTGATGTGTCTGCACGGAAGTACCGATCGGCACGGAAAGCTCTCAAAGAACTGGCATTGCTGCTCAAAAAGGTGGTATGAGAAAGGGAGGTTCCGGCACTGAAACCAGAGGATGTGAGGGCGATGGCAGAAGGTGTTGATGGCCGGTCAGAAGGGACACGCACGCTTTCGTGGATATGGACTAATTTCTCTGCTGTTTTGCAAGCCAGTGAGGATCCTGAGCTAAACAATGGTGAGTGTGCAGTTAGTGAATAGCACGGGTATGGGTAACCCGTGCGGGTTTGTACCCATACCCACACGGGTACGGGTACGGGTAGGAGAAACCCTACCCGCCAGCTTTAAAACAAGTCCTGGAACAGCCCAAACGGTCAAGAATTGAGTGAGATATTGTCAAAACAATCAAGGAGCATTGTTTTGACATTATCTCACTCAATTCTTGACCATTTGGGCCGTTCCAGGACTTAAGATGACGGGTAAACCCGCCGGGTTTGAACCCATGGGTCCAACGGGTGTGGGTATGGGTACAGCCAGTTATACCCATGGGTTACCCGTGCCATTCACTATGTGCAGCTTTGAGTAAAAGGTGATCAACTGGCTGACGTAGGTGTATAGCACTTCATGTACAGTGGTGCTATGCTCATGCACAAGTGATGCGGTGGTCGGAGGAGGTCTTGTTGTTGATCGAGGAGATGCATCATGTCAAGGCCTTCTTACAGTGGCAGAGTAAGTGGTGGATGGAACGGGGCTTCCTTTGGCAAAACCTTGGTGAAGCAGACTACGAAGGCATTAAGGCATATGCTATGCGTCAAATGGCACTGCGTCAGGCACTATTGGAGGATTTCAAGGAAAAATGGAAAAATGTCCCAGATATGACTCAAACGCCATGACACTCTGATGTCATGGCAAGCCTGACACACTGCTAGGTTACTCATTAGTTGCTACAGCTACCATTTCGTCATCTAATAATTGTATGTTTTGTGGCTGATCCTAAATATAGTAATTGTCCGAGTTTGCAATGTTATAAAAATACCTGTCATTATATAATAAGATCAGCCCAAGACTGACATCCCAGAGGGCCCTGGCCCAGGTATATTCCAAATGGAGCTGTAGCTATTAGAACCTGGTGATATATCATGATATAAAAAAAAGGACACTGTAATAGTGTTGTTTTTATATCACCCTTTGACACTAATCTAGTGTAAGTTCTATATGATACTGCCAGGATCTGGTGGAGGTGATAGGTGAAGATGGGGGGCAAATGGAGGGCGAAATGGGGCTAGATGAGCTAGAGGGCATTAGTAAACTACTATGATGGGTCGTTCGGGTCATTGGCGACAGGTGGCGACCATGGAAAGTCGGAATGAGACTGCGGGGAGGCTTGGTGACAGTTCGCGACATCAGAAAAGGGGCTGTGACAATATGTCACGACCTTTCGTGATCTGGTACTGGAATTGATTCGGGGGTCTTTGGAAGGCACACTGGGGTCATCTGGGACCTGCCTTTGAGAACTGGGATGCAGCTTCTGGGGAGGTCTGCGACAAATTTCAACTTGCGAAATCGGGTCGCAACAAAATGTCATGACTTTTCGTAATGGGGCATAATGGGTGTTTTCTGGGGTAACGGCGGGACCTGGGACACTGGGGATGGGTCAGGACTTGCTTTGGGGAATGACAACAAGTCCATAGATGATGACGGTGGGCAAAATGGGGGTAAAACGGGGGGGGATGCTGTTACCTTTTCGCCCCTTTTCGCCCTGCTTACTCATCGCTCAATTCCCATGACAACTTTCCCACAATGAAGTGCCAAGTCCCACGATCCTATTGGCTACCGTCCCTTCGGTTCCAAGCTCTCACGCTTTGACATCACCACATGTATGATCAATCACATGTCTGGTTATCGTCCAATCACATCGCGCTTACTCACCCAAGATAAGAGAGCTTAATGCTATTGGCTGGAGATAAGAGGGAGTTATGCCATTGGACGATAGAGTATTGCCTCCCCTCAAGTTTGTTCCTTTATATATCATCGCTGTATGTACATTGTACTTTACGTTTAGTCTGGTTTACCACACCGGATCAATATTACCTCCCTTCTCCCTCTCATCGCTCGAAGTTAGTCTGAGTTAGTTTGTTGTCGGAGCCGTCCCATAGACGATCTGTAACAAAAGACTAAATGTTCCTCTCTCCCCCGACAAACCGACTCACGTCACGAAGAACTTTGACCACAGTTGCTGCGCTTGTAATCAGTTTATCTGATACAAGGCCTGTGCAAAGAACCCGAACCTGAACCAAGTAATCAAGACGGATTACTACTATAGTCGCGAAGACTACGAGAACTCCCAATACCATCTACCCGACAACTCTTACCCCGCTTATCTCCCATCCTCCCATTACGAAGACCTCGATTCCATCCCTCCGAATCTCTTCTTCCCCTCCGCTCCTCCTACACCCTCACCAACACCTTCTGTACGGTCCGAAGAGTTAATCGAGACTGTACCTATCGAAACGATAGTCAAACCCATCCGTGTTGTAACGCCTGATCGACCCAAAGTTTGGCTGTTCTATCGTTCAATGAACCCACCTGATCCCCGTGAACACTTCTTCGATTCTTTCCACGGTACTGAGCCAGCGTTGGGCAGAGATCCAGTTGACATCTCCACCGGTTTAAAGGAAGATTCCGAGTGGCAACGAAAGAGAGGCAAACTTCCTGTTGTTCCTGCACAACAGACCCGAAACGTTCCCGTCACCCCCAACGACACTCGTGTAGTTCATACGAGATCCCAGAAGTTCGCCAACTTCATCCGACATCATACAAAAAGCTACCGCAACCTTCCACCGTTCAATCGAAAGCTGGATTTCCACCCAACTGTCCAGGATATTTCCCACTCGTGTAACGCCCCCTTCCGAAATCGTATCATCTACAACAGGTGGCATGCAGCCCGACTCCTCGAAGAAGACAGATTCTTCGTCCGACATAATATCCCAGGAAAATCCTACCTGGTGACCGACCCACCTCTCGTATACCTGATCTATCGAGCTGTTGTCTGGACCAAGTGGACTGAACCACTAGGCGATAACTTCCCCTCTGACTGGGAGGTTCCCGTACACTCTGGTCTCAAATTGAAACACGAAAACTATCGCGAATGTCTCCCTATCCCACCATCACATTTCCCCCTTACCCTACGATCCGACTACGGTGATTCAATCCAGTTACTCGCCGATCCTGTAACACGACTCAATTGTCTTGTCACACGTCGTTGTATCAATAGTCAGTTGAAGAACGATGCAGGAATACGACAGTTGCTCAGGACCCTCACACGCAAAAGAAAGTATCACTGCTGACACCGCACTATTTTGCAGGATGCAAAATGATTGCAAAATGGTTGGAAGCTTGTCAAAGTTTTGCATATGATTTTAAACCGTGCAAAATCCAATTTAAATTTCACACATAATAACTGGTGAAATTCTATTTAAACCCAAAGATTTGTGGCAATTTATCTTGTCACAAATTTAATCAAATTCAAAAGCATTGTTTTACGTGAAAATGTAGACAAAAGTGAAGGTTTTCCCATACCTTGTCAGCGGTCAAAATAGTTGCAAAAAATAACAAATTCAATCAAATTTGCAAGACGTCAAAATCTTGTCAATTCAACTTGACCACATGCAGAATTTTGACAAAGGATTTTGCAAGTCGCAACATTCCATATTTCACAATAAGATTTAGCTGTTGCGAAATATCTTGGAAACGAAGCATTTTGCACAGCCCACAATGCTTCACACACTCAAGTGTGTCACTGATCACACACTCAGCACACACTTAGAGGGCACTTAAGTGACGAAATGATGACATTCATGCGTGGATGACCCCTAAATATTTCATGCTACCTCCAACCTACTGTACGACCGCTTGATTGCACCTCAAAACCGGTACTGGCAGATCAATACACCTGAAGTTTGATCAGAGCACCGTTCAACGAGACAGGATATGACGGCTTACACGAGACATTGATATAACAACCATGACATCCTGTCCCTCCCAGTTTGATGACAGGTAGGCGAAGTGGGCATGGATGTGATCTACGGAGATGATTTCTAGATCAGCCAGTTGCACACCCCACATTCGAGCACGGAGTATGGGAAAGGCCTCAAATGGATCATCCACTGCCGGTGCAGGCCTAAGGCGTCGGATGGCGACATGGGTAGCAATGCCTTGTGGGGTGGGCAGTTGCACGACGTATTCAATGCGAGCCGGAACTGGATCACTTTCTACCTCCATCTGTACCAGAATGCAGGAATTACCCTCGTGTTTTGATGACACGGTGTAGGTGATGCCATGGACGTTCAGATGGGAGAGAAGCTGTGCCTTCTTTGGAGGGTCGGAGCCCAAGGACACAGCCAGAGCATGACGGAGGCCCGCAGGCATAGAACTGGCTGTGTTTTCATTCCAAGTCCCAGCTTCTTCATGGGTCATGTCCCAGCCCAAGGATGTGGCGAGCATGTCGGTGACGAGTGAGTCGCGGACCTGGGGGTTCACGAGTTTCTCAAACATTGCTTGGCAATGTCGCAGGGCTTGTGGGCACTGGGCTTTGCATAAGACGCCACGTAGGTTCGCAGACCGGGTATATGACCTGGAAATGGTCTCCTCTAATTCACCTAGGAGTTGATCAGAACATTTGGGGCCTACAGGTTACTGCAGTGCCGCTCACCCATTTTGCTGCTGGTAGGAATTCGCTGAAGTGTACCAATAATCCGCTCAAAAGGAAATGTCCACCAAGCGTGGAGAGGGCCATAGAGTAACAGGTACTCTTGTAAATGCAACGCCATGTGATGATTTGGGTGGAATCGGTATTCAGGGAACAACTCCCGGATCCCATGAAGATATGACTGCAGATGCTGCAGGTACAGGTTGGCGTGGCGGTGGGAGGTTACTCGAGAAGAGACAATGACTACAGCGGAAAGAAGGGATACGGTGACCGAAAGAATCTTGCTGCATCGTTCTGACCGCTCGTTCCCACCGTGGACTTTGGCCCAAAGGCGAACAAGTGATACCGGTAAATAAGTGGTTCCCAGCACCCGCCATTGATCTGCCTTCACCTTTCCATGAGCAGGAGAGCCCAAATCCTGGGGAACCGACGTCGCCCAACTTGGCGTCACCATATTCTGGATGTCAGACCAGATCTCCTCCATCTCCTCCGTTGTCAACACATGGCCGTGGGTGGTTGATGTGTTGGCACCTGTCTCTCGCTTTTCTGATTGAACCCGACGCTGTGGAGTGAAAATAAGTAAGCTGTTCAGGTAGTTAGGAAGGGCACCCTACCCAGGCAAGGATGGCATCAACCCAGTCAATTTTTGAAGCCTTTCGACGTGGGTCCAGATGTGCTGCTGGGCACTTGAGCTCAGCGCAGACAAATTTGAGGGCACGCGCATGGCATCTCATGAACTTTTGGGCAATCTTCGGACGGTCGGCTGCCAGTTCAGCTGTCATGGGACCTTGTAGGTATTTCTGAAGCCTTTTGACGCTCTTCTGCTCATTGGGAGAGAATTCCTGCCAAGCAGAAGAAAATTCAATTGGCACCACGGGTAGTTCCTCAGCTTTTTTCAGGCGAATGCCGAGAATCCCTTCAAAATGCTCTTTGATCAAGCCTAGAAAGAGGTTATGCATGCCATCAACCACCACGCAGCGGGCGATGTCAAAATAAGGCAATCGAAGTAGTTCTGACCAACGAACACCCGACTTGTCGAAAAGTGCCTGTCTCGCCTTCTCATCACCTGCACTATGGTACTGTTCGGCGCAAGCCCGGCAGTCGGCGTTGGAGCGTCGGATCCAAGAATCATAGTCGGTGTTTCCATAGCCATGCGTGGCTCGAGTGCAATGACAGATTGAGCAGAAGTGATCGTGAGAGAAAGCAGCAAATCCCCCCACTTTTCTCGCAGCGGGGAGGTCACAGATCACAGCGACCAGTGCACAGCGCACCAGTCGGCCACCAGGATGGCGGTGAGTGCGCGAGAATCTGACCCCAGTCACCCAAAAGTCCAAGAAGTCATCGATGAGTGGGGTCAGGTAATGGTTGATTGCAGTGAGTGGAGGTTCTCGGGAGCCGGGGATGATCCCGGCCAAAAACATGTTCTCCGGCTTGTAGCGTAATTCGGGGGGAAGGTTGAGGCACACCAGGGATATGAGGCCGATGGAGGCTTTCTTTCCAGCCTGTTTATTGGAATATGGGTTGAAGAAGTCGACGCAAAGACTAAATACATAGCGGCCTTCGTCACCCCCAACACTGAAATGCTGCTTGTCAGGGCCTTGGAATTCGCGAAGGAATGTGCCGTCGAAAATGTCATGCATTTCATCCATACTGCCGGCAGCCGTCTTCTTCCAGGCAGAATCCATGCAATCCTCCAACCCAGGTCGAGAAGTCAATCCGGCTACCCAGTCCTTGAAGTTGAAGGAAACAAACGTCTTGATGGGGACCTGGATCTCCTCACCCATGATCACCTGGGGCTTGGTCAAGCGTTCCTTGCAACGTGGACCGCCACGAAACTCCCTGTGAGTGCAGTGTTTGGGGTATTGTGCAATGGGTGAGTCGCCTTCGAAAGTTGGCTTGTATGTGCGGTGACATTTCGGATTTGGGCAGACCGCATAAATGACACTCTTCCCGTCCAGATGAAAGTGGTCCACAGCGGAGCGAGGGTCGACCGGAAAGTCTGACATGAGCTTTTGTTCTCGAGGTGAAAGGCGGGGCATGGTCCTCATCAGGGTGAGCTGAACCACGTACTGCAGCATTGAAAGCACGAAATGGCATCCACGACGCCCAACGTTCAGCACCACCTGGCAGGCAACTACCAAAAAAAGGGAAACTTGAAGGATGGGGTCGACGTGCTGAAGGAAGGGTGTAAAGTGATGGTCGGTTTTCAGTTCGTGGTCCTCCTCCCTGCCGTGCAGTGCCAATTTCTGCTTCCACTCCTGTTTGCCTCGGTCCAGCAGACGCTGGACTTCATCCAGTCGCTCGCCAATGGACCTCTTGGTTTCAACCACCGCAGCTTGCTTCCCTTTGACGGCGTCCAGTTGATTTCGGAGCTCAATGCAGGTGGAAAACAACGGATTCAAAGGAGGAGGTGGAGGCAGCTCCCCAGGACCACGTCGTAGCTCCATGAGTGCCAGAGAGACCTTCTGAGCCAAGTCCTTCACGGACGCCTCGATCCCGACCAGGCGACGGATGTGGGAATCCACTCTGCGGCGTTGAGAGGGTTGGGGACTGGAGGGGCTGGGCACTTTCGGAGCATGGGGGTGAACACTGGGGCGTTCTGCTGCGACGGAGGGTTCCGGCGAATCGAGTGATAAATTCTGCGACGTCATCACCGAACCTCGTGAAGTTGGGTCGGATTTGGACCAAAGCCGTCCACCTGGTTGGGAAAGCGCCCCAGAAACTTGGTCTGTGAGGGTCATGGAGGCCATGTATTGGGCGATGTCGGCATCGCGGGCATCTATCACACGCCTTGTGGCATCGCGAGCAATCGCGGCGCGGTCTTGGAGCTGGTGAGATTTGAAGGTGCGGTGGTCCACCGGCACTCCTCGTGGAGAATTCGTCGTGGGGTCGAGGCCTCCCTTCGTGGCACACCCAAAGGAGGCACAGAAGCAGGTCGGCATGTGGAGCTAATGAGGCGAAGGTGGTGGTTCTTGGGCAACTCAGACGAGAGACCTCCACAGCGCATGCAGCGACAGGAGCTTTTAGGAGGATGCGGGGCAGGCGGATCTGTGGGGAGCTATAAGGGGGTCAGATCCCTTCTTCTGCCAGGGGATAATGAAACCCACCTGGTTTCCAGGCAACCAAGCTGCTCCTGGTCCGGTTGGGTGGAGACAAGGACTGCTTATCCTGAAGCATCACAAGGGAAGGGAGGCGAGCATCCAGGAAACTCCGCCGGGCCAATGGATCCAATTCACCGGCGGAAAGCGGCCGGCGCCTTGAAAGGTGGGGAGTTCATGCCTGAGTAAATGCGCTGGGGACGTTAGCTCGAGTTTGCAAACAGCTGGTGGCATACCAGTGGAGCTCGGGGAAACCGGAGTACCAGCCCACGAGTGGGGCTTTGGCGAAGAAAGCACCTGCGTCTTGAAGTTCACTGGTCCACTCGGCCCCAGGGTTGATTCCTGAGTGGCCCAGTGAATGGTACTGGCGCTGGTAAACTCAGCCAGAAAGACCGTCCTGGGACACCAAAGCCGCATAGCGAGGGATCGAGGGCGAGCACTGGAGGTAAGGGAAGCGGGTGACGTGTCTGGGAGCCCAAAACACGTCAGGTTGGGGATGGAGGAAGCGGGCGCGTGTCTGGGAACCCAAAACACGCTGAGGAGAAGGACAAAAAAAACAAAGCCCCAATAAGGTGAGCCCACCCAAACAAAGACAAACAATCCGAAAAGGGTCACAACGCCACCTTGCCTGCCAAGTTCTTCATCAGCGTCTTATGGGTTCCCAGAGACGCTGAGCCGACCCTTCACTCCCTCGTCCGTCACGTTGCCTGGGAGCATTCGCCATTCACCAATGGCATTTACGTCCTCGCTCACCGAGTCATCAGCGTCTTATGGGTTCCCAGAGACGCTGAGTCTCCTCATTCCTCGTGCGTCGTGTTGCCCGGAAACCTTCGCCGTTCACCTGTTGAATCACTGTAGCCACTGGCCTTACTTCCTTGCTCACCGAGTCATCTGCGTCTCATGGGTTCCCAGAGACGCTGAGTCAGCTCCTCATTCCCTTGTCTGTCGCGTTGCCTCAGTCCCACAAATGCTTCATTTTCATACGATTCAGTACACACTATTTGGAAATGGACCTACGCCTCTACGATGTCTGGTATTTCGACCTCTTTCTTCGCCCCCAGCTCTTTCTTCTCTCGGTTCGTCAGCTCTGCATACCAGTTCCGATCGTAGAAATTCAATGGCAAGCCAGGAGGCGCTTCGCGCCTGCTCTCCTTTCCTCCCCGAACAATACGATGGCGGGGGGGATTCCCAGCCCTGGTGTTGCCGTAGCAATTTTTTGTGTTGTAATCGCGATCGACCAACCTCAGGAGTCTTGTAATTTCCTTATCACGCCAAGCTTTCTTTCTTGCGATGTAGACTCCTCTGCCTGCTTCGTCGTTATCGCTTTCATCTGAGCTCATGCCCTGGGCATCAAGTTGGTCAACAACCTCATACATGCAATTCCAAGCTGGGTCGATCTCTCCAGAGGGTGTCGTTCTATTGCTCATGGTGATTTCGAGCCTGGTGTCGAACAGCTGTCACATTGATTGGCATGTATTTGATGCCATATGCTGGGATTTTGCTCACCTGTTTACGTCTCGTGTTGGGCCTTTGCCGTCCCAAGGCAGACTTCTTGGACCGGGCGAGCCGTTCCTTGACTTGATGTTCTCGCTCACCAGGTTTGGGGGATGCAGCCTGGATCTCCCGCTTGAGGCGATACAGGCGCCCAAAGAACATCTCGTGGATTTCGATGCAATTTTCCTCATTCAAGGTATATCCACAGCCGTCAGGAGCTGGCGCTTCAAGATAAGCAATGAACAATTCATATAGTCGGTAGTTCCATTCTCCACGGAGATCACCCCAGTCAGGTGTCATGGGGCATATGGAGGGCCCTGGTCCACCCCTGTCATCTTCATACCAGTCAAGGTCGTCCTGTGGTGGTGGAAGGATGCGCAATGCATCTTTGTCGCGTTCAATGCCCAACAACTTGTTCATGGCGGTTCGAACGTCTTTCTGCAAGTTCTGGTTTGGCATTTCATCGCCTGCAGTGTGAAGCAACTCACCAGTTTTCCGGTTCTTAAGGGGCTGCGGTTCCTCATCGGTGCTGGCTTAAATCGGCGGGCCGGCAGTCTTCGGGTTGTTCGAGGCCTAGGGGCACCTGGCTGAGGCCATCCAAACTTCAGCTCTTGAACACTGGCGAGCAACCAGTCCATCTTCTGCTCTAACGTTTCGGGCTAATGGCTAGTTCATCAGCAGGGATTGATTTGAAGACCTGGTGCCTACCTGTTTCTGCGGCGACGTATTCGGCTCAGGGGAAGCTGAGGGGTGAAACAGTGGCTTTGGCTTGAATGTGGCCTTGAGGGTAGGTCCTGCTCCTGCCCGTGGCCTTGAGAACCGCATCGGTGGCGGCACATTTTGTGCTGAATCATCATTCTGAGCTCCCTGGGGTCGACAATAAGTCGTGAGCTAGCGTTATTTCTTGGTTCTCACCATATGATCGTCACCATCAGACTCCACCTGAGACTCCCCCCCACCCTGTGCAGCCTCTTTCATAACCACGTCGTCGCCGTCACCAATATTCTGCGGCATTTCTGTGCCGCGATGGATGTTCCTGGCCTGCTGAGCATTCTGAAGTAGCTGTTCTGCCTGCTGCGCTCGTTTTTCGGCCAGTTGAGCTGTGTTTTCTGCAGCTCTCAATCGTTCTTCCAGTGCATCGACGAACGCCGGGATATCTTGTATGGTGCTTTGACGTTTTTTTAGCTGGGGTGCCTTGATTAGTTGCCGTCTCGAACACTGGATCACAGCTCACCTCGAAACGCAGCTGCTCAATCGTGGCCTCATGTTCTGCCAACCGATTCCTGGTTTGTAAACAATCTCGTTCAACCAGCATAACCTTCTGTGCAGAACCCTTCCCACCACCTTGAGCACTGACAAATGAACCAGAAAGACCGGTCTCACCTGACCATGTCGTCGGCCACTGCCGTTGGATTCTCTCCCTGCTGGGCTAGGGTGTCGAAGTTGTGGCCCAGCTGCTGGTGTTGCAGTCCCACTGCTGGGTCCACCGTTGATTAGATCTGTCTGCATGGCCTGGTGGCCGATTAATCCCTGGCTGGTCCTGCTTACGACTGGCACCTACCTCAATGGGGTCGTTGGGCGGTGGCTGCAGGTATGAAGATGGGTTAGAAACGTCAGATTTCCAGTGGATTCAGTGGTTTTCACCGGGATGGTGGCATTAGGCTCAGAACTTGCTCCCGTAGTCAGTACCGGTGTAGCAGCAGCAGCAGTAGCAGTAGCTGAAAATCTCAACAAGTTAAACATCGTGGGCGGAGGATGATCCCCTTGTAAAAATCACCTTTTTCTACAGCTGACTTATTGTGTTGTGGGTTAATTGTGATACGAAATTTTCACCGGTGCCGGTTAATTGTAAGGAGATTTTTTTCAGGAATTGACAATAGCAACCTGTGGGCATAGTAATAATTGTTAATTTCGAGCTTATAGGGCCATGATAATCAGTCTGCCGGTCGTCATCTCCAATTAAAATGCCTTCATTCCGCACACCCATGTCACCCTCCATTAAAGTAAGTCGCTGATGCCACTAGTTAAGCCTGTCAATAAACTGTAAAGCATAGGATCGTTATGTCCAAATACGGGCACGTCGGTACGCATCATCATCACGCCGTCCAATCTACACCAAGATTCCGACCCATGAAAGCGGCACACAACGGTTTCCTCTGCTCGAAGGGGCATTAGCCCACTTACACACCCAGCCATTCATCCATGACTGTCTGCTCACCGTTTATGAAGCAGACTGTGCCCATACTTTCCAAGTATTTTGCAAGAATCATCGACTTCTACCCATCAACAAGGTCGTGGCAGGAATTGCACCTGGCTTCCCCTGGAGAGGCGACATTGTAGTCATGCGACTGGGAAAAGCTCAGAAGGTAGTCAACATGCGCGGCGGAGATGCTGCCTTGGCAGATTTTGCCGTCAAAAGGTGAACCACCCTCTCCTTGCCACTTTGCATCTGCTTACCTCTTCGCCTCAGTTTTGTGGAATGTGTTCAGCAGAAATGCCCCTTCCAGTTTCCGAGGGGGTTGGTCTTCAGAAAGAGATTTATCCAGCATTCAAAACGATATTGATCAGCTTCTAATTTCACAAAATTGATCTCATAAATAGCATGGAAAAATTCTAATTAATCACACCAAATCTACCGTAATCAGAGTCAATAATGACAAAATACGACCTTTGGAGTTCACTTACCTAATCTACATGAGCCAATAATTCATCCAGAGTGCTGAAAAGCCCAAGGCCCATTTCCCAGCGAGTTTTCTTCATTTCTAGCATCTGAGCCAGGACATCAGGATCCTCATCACGCAATTGGGCCTCTGTTCGGAAGCCGTTGTCAACATAGCGAAACAGACCACCTGCACAATACTGAGTGAAAGATCCCCGGGTATCACCAGGCTGTACTGGGACGTTCGAGTGTGTGAGGGTGGCAGACGGGATGAGGATCAGAGCACCTGGGGGAAATTCGATGACCAACCCTAGATCCCACAGAATTAGATGGCCTCCTGTTTTGGGATCGAAGTGACCCAAGGCCTGGATAGCACACCATCCAAATGGACAGTTCATGCTGTCCCGGTGCTTAAATGTCCAGACGTTGGGCCCAAAGTTGAAGGCCGCACTTGGGAAGATGCTGCCATTGAAGTTCCGGCGGAGATGAGGCATCCGAGAGTAAAGTTGATCCAAGTGACTTCGGTAGTACTGGTAAATTTTTGGTGCCCACAGGGCAAAAGAGGCTGGAGTATGGGGTCAAAAGGCAGTTCCCTAGGGTGACAGTCCCTGGGACTCACCGCTGGCGAAGCTTGCCAGTCGCTGGAGGTGCGGATTGCCCAACAGCTGCTCAACCACCCAAGTGTGCTCACGATTGTTCACCCTGACCGGCCTTGTTGTGCCCAGGCTATGGGTAATCCCCACATTGAGGACAGCAAATAGCCCACGAGCATGCATGGAAGGCTTGAGCTGGGCATTCTCAGCTACAAGTTTGAAGAACAAATAGACTGCCTCTACAGCATCTGCATAGGTCGAATCACGCGGCTGCCCCACCAGGCATGCAATGATTCGCTTCTGCAAATCGTAGATTGGCCGCGACTCACTGCAGTGCAATCAGCCTCCTATGACAGGTCAAGAAGGTCAAGTACTCACTAGCCATCCCAGTGAATCAAGCGAAGCCCCAAGCCCATCAATTCCGGCAGCATGTAGACTTTCTGTGCGTCTGAGAACCCCTTTGGGACCGCCTGGTAGCCGCAAGAGGTCGCAGGAAGGCTCTCCGTTGCCAGGGCAGTGAAGACAGGGGTGGCGGGTTGCACGTGTGCTTTTAGGGTCTTGGCTCGCGGTACATGTCCATTGAGCTGGCGGGCTGCCTCCCGCTGGCGGCGGCATTTCGCGTGTTGCCGAGAGGTGGAGACCGCTGGCACTCGCGGGTCGTCCTGTCGAACTCGTTTCGCCTCGGGCGCTTCAAGCCTTTGGGGAGAGGGGGGCCGTTTTGCCGTGACTGTGATTGCATCGAACTCGGCGCCTTCTTCCTCCAATTCTTCAGAGTCGCGCAAAGTAGCCTCCTCCAAAAGGCGGCCGAAATCAACGGAATCTGGGCAGGGAAGGGGGGAAACGCCATACGGAGAGAAAGGCCTGCCCGAGCGGGTCTGCTGGAAACATCAGCTGGGGTTTCCCCAAGGGTGGCAGGCTTACCAGTCGAGCTCGGGGAAACCACAGCATCTAGAGACAGTAATTGTGAGCTCAAGAGCAGGACTTCGGCTGAATATCTGCTGCGTCTCAAAGCTCGCCGGTCCACTCGGTCCCAGGGTTGATCCCTGAGTGGCCCAACGAGCGGCGAGAGGCCGGCAGAAAAGGGGACTCACGATGGGGGAAATTAAACGGGGAAACCAATGAGCTTGGCGAAATCGGGGCGAAGAAAGAGGGCGCGTCTGGGAGCCCAAAAACAAGGTTGGGAAACTGAGGAGAAAGACCCGTCCTGGGACGCCAAATCCAGGTAGGGAGGGATCGGGGAGGGGGGCACTGCAGGTAAAGGAAGCGGGTAAAAGGGATCGGGTGACGTGTCTGGGAACCCAAAACACGTTAGGGTGTGTGTCTGGAAACGAAGATCGTGAGCTCAGGAGCGGGACTTCAGCCTAGTAGCCGCTGCGTCTCGAAGCTCGCAGTCCACTCGGTCCCAGGGTTGATCCCTGAGTGGCCCAGCGAGCGGTGAGAGGCCGGCAAGAAAAAAAGGACTCACGCAGGAATGGAGCGAGAAGACCAGTCCTAGGACGCCGAGGCCGCGTAGGGAGGAATCCGGGGGCGCTGACGTGTCTGGGAGCCCAAAACACGCTTGAAGACCAATCGTAGGACGCCGAAGCCACGTAACGAGGGATCCGGGAGGAGCACTGGGGGGTACAGGAAGTGAACAACGTGTCTGGGAACCCAAAACACGTTAGGTAGACGACGGAGGAGGCAGCGGGCGCGTGTCTGGGAACCCAAAACACGCTGAGGAGGAGGACAAAAAAAAAAGGCCCAATAAGGCGAGCCCACCCAAATAAAGACAAATAACCAAAAAAAGGTCACAACACCTCGCCCGCTAAGTCTTCTTCATCAGCGTCTTATGGGTTCCCAGAGACGCTGAGCCTACCACTCATTCCCTCGTCTTTTGGGTTCCCAGAGACATTCACCGTTCACTCCCGTTGAATTGCCGATGCCGCTGGTCTTACGCCCTCGCTCACCAGGTCTTCGGCGTCTCATGGGTTCCTGAGCCTACCGCTCATTCCCTCGTCCTTCGGATTGCCCGGGAACGTTCACCATTTGCTCCCGTCGAATCAGTGTAACCGCTGGCCTTACATCCTCGCTCACCGAGTCTTCAGCGTCTTTTGGGTTCCCAGAGACGCTGAGCCGACGACCCTCATTCCTTCGTTCCCCCGTCAAATTGCGTGTCCTCGTTCACTCGGCGTCTTATGGGTTCCATTCCCTCGTCCGTCATTACCCGTCGAATCAGTGTAACCGCTGGCCTTACATCCTCGCTCACCGAGTCTTGAGCGTCTTTTGGGTTCCCAGAGATGCTGAGCCGATGACCCTCATTCCTTCGTTCCCCGTCAAATTGCGTGTCCTCGTTCACTCGGCGTCTTATGGGTTCCATTCCCTCGTCCGTCATTACCCGTCGAATCAGTGTAACCGCTGGCCTTACGTCCTCGCTCACCGAGTCTTCAGCCTCATATGGGTCCCAGAGACGCTGAGCCTACCATTCATTCCCTCGTCCTTTGGATTGCCCAGGAACGTTCGCCATTCGCCCTCGTCGGATCACTCTGAACGCTGGCCTTGCATCCCTCCTTTGCCTCAGTCCCACAAACGTTTCATTTTCATTCGACTTAGTTCGGAAACGGACCTACACCTCTACAACGTCTGGTATTTCGCCCTCTTTCTTTGCTCCAAGCTCTTTCTTCTCTTGGTCCATCAGTTCTCTATACCAGTTCTGATTGTAGAAATTCACACGATGATCTCTAGAAATTAAGCCATCTCCTCGCCGTCGTCGCCGTCGCCATCGTCATCGTCATCCTCGTCCTCCTGGTCTATCTCTGCCACTGCTCCTTTCCTTTTGGGAAGGGCCTTTCTCGCGGCGACCGCCTTTCCAACGACTTGCTCCACTTTCCTGGTGATGGCCTTCTCCTTCGTGCGTCGAGCCGTCTCTGAGGTGTACTTGAGGTGAAGTTTGAGCATAGACCGGACTGGCCAATGGCCGACGTATTGGTCTAAAATCGGATACTTTTTGGAAGCCTGTGCCGTGTGTGAGCTCCTGAGGGCAAGTTTAGCTGAGGTTAGTTGCTTACTTGAAGACAAATGGCACATATCACGCTGTCTTTTTGACGTGCGTAGCTTTTATCCCGGTTCAGCTTCTCGTTGGCTTGGGAGCGGACATATTTCTATGACTAGAAGTCAACTCCTTTTTTTCAATTCATCGTGCAATATTCATGCTACCTGCACTTGGTCAAATTCTGCCTTGGCCCATCCCAGTACATCCTTCAAGTTGTAACCGCCACTGCCTGGGCGGCCTGCCTCACCTGGTGGTTTAGGGATTTTGTGACTGATGGGTTCCTCGTCGCTTTCTAGAGCGGATAATTCCGACATGGCTTCGTCGCTGCATTCACTTTGTTCCTTTGCCAAGGAGGTCAAGTCTCGTTCTTCTGCGTAAAAATCGATCCGTGGGGTGATCATTGGTGGGTCAGGAAGTCCCTGGGTTGTGAATATAATACGTCCTGTGATGAGTGGTAGATGTCGGCAAATAATACCAGCAGTCTGCATTATTTCTGAGGTGCACTTTTGTGGAGTCTATTTATTATTTATGGTCCTTGTTCCCCTTTGAGTTGTTCTATGTATCCAAATGGTGAACTATTTGTGTCCTTGTTATGTTCTCATAAGCGTGCCAACATGACATCACAACAGAATGATATTGTTCGTCTTCACAAAAGGATGGAGAACACAATTATATATTTTGAGTATATATACTGAATACTCCCTCAGTGCAGAAAATCCTAATACTCTTTCATGCCGTCAACCGTTCAAGAAATTTGGGATCAAATTTTTGCGCCAAAAGATGTACGTCTGGTTCCTCCGAGCTTATTCATTGCCTTATTTCCAGACAGCAATATCGACTAGCTAGACGGCTTGCTGGCCACACTGCAGCTGTCAACTGCTTTGCCTTCGCTCACGATGGTGAACAACTTGCAAGTGGAGGTAAGGAGATCAGTGACTTGGGAACAAAACGCTGATGACGTTTGATGTAGGAGACGACGAAGCCGTTCGGGTTTGGATCTTAGAAAAATACAAATGCATCCAGGTGATCCATGACAATGGAGGAAAGTGGGGGCAAATCACCTGTATAAAGTGGCTAGCTTCTGAAGCTGGAGTCGCGGGCGAAACACTTTGCTTCGGAACTGGAAGAGGAATGGCGTCAGTATATCGCCAAAGCAGGTTTGGGGTGAGTATACCCTTCATTTCATTCAACCGTGGCACTGATGAAGGTCAGGGCAAGTTCTTGGAGTTGTCGAACACCCGCGCATTTGCTGTTAGCGACAGTGTCGAGGCCCTGGCATTTGATCCAACCCGCAGCCGACTCGCAATGTCGAGTCACTACGGTCAGGTTCAGGTTTATTGCCTGGAAAAGAACGGTGAGTTCTGAGTAAAGGAAATTTCGAAATAATGCTGAGATAAATATAGGCACTCTCACTAGCCTATGGAATAAGCACTTGCTGGACGTGACCATCCCTCGCGCTATCCACTTCACGAGCGGCTATCAGAACCTATTGGTATTCAGTTTGGAGTCAGGAGAAGTGTGAGTGTACATATATACTAGCCACGGCGTGCTGCTGATCCTCGTGTGGCTAGTTCCTGTCGAGATGCAGAGACGTCCGTCAAGAAATGGTCCAAGGTGTTAAAGTCTGGCATGTGAGTGATCTAATGTGAAAAACGTCCAGCAAACTGAGGTGAATTTCGTAGAGGGAATGCAAGTGTCTGCCCGTCAGAAAAATTCATCCTCGTTGATAACTTGAGCACGGGATTTGATTTATATAACATAACTCGGACTTCTCCTGTGCGATCCTTCAGCGTGGCAGTCACTCGAAGATACGTGAAGAAGGGGGTTTTCGCCGAGCAGGCCAATGTGATTGCATGTGGAAGTGATCATGGTAAAGTCTACCTCTTCAACACGAATTCGGAAGGGGTTGTTCAGACCTTGCGTCACGACAGAGGTGAGTTGTTCATCGGTCAAACTGCACAGCAATAATGAATGGAGATAAATTCAGGCCAGGTGTTGGTGCAGACAGTTGAGGTACGTAAACCAATAAGAAGTCAATTTAAGTCTCTTCATTTGATTGGATTCAGGCTGTCTCCTCTCCTGAGCGTCATCTCATTGCCTCCGGCTCGTCAGAAAATTGTTTCGACATATGCATCTGGGAGAAACCAGTAAGTATCCATGTATACCTATGTGTGCTCAGTACTCACTGTCTCAGACTAAGCAGGCCACCAATAAACGTAAGAAGGCGGACGATACGCTCTCAGACCGGTTGGTCATGCTAAATGGGTTGATTTTGTTCTTGATTCTATACCTGACGTCAAATTTTTGGACGCCATCATTGGTGCAGGTAAATTTGATCCGTCTTGCTTTTTCTTGATCTGATAGCGTGGGTAGGGTGCGGGATCGATCGCCGCTGTCATTCAGGAGAGCCTCGAATTGCACAAAATCCCCGTTTTCGAGAAGAAACTCGAAGACCCATGGAGGCCGTTCACCGACATGGACGAAGACAAACTTAGGCAACTCTTGGGACTGAGAAAGGTGATTATTGAAGGAGGGGATTGAAACACCAGAGATCGTGGAGACGTAGAACGAGTTGTACTAAAGTGCATGACATGAAGATGAAGCACTTGCATGACTGAGGCAAAAGAGGGATGTAAGGAGAGCGGTTTGAGCGATTCACTTGGGGTGAATGGCGAACGTTCCCGGGCAACGCGACAGATGAGGGAGTGAGGAGCCAACTCAGCGTCTCTGGGAACCCATCAGACGCTGAAGACTTGGTGAGCGAGGATGTAAGGCCGGCGGTTTGAGTGATTCAACAGGGTGAATGGCGAACATTCCCGGGCAACTTGAAGACGAGGGAATGAGGAAAAGGCTTAGTGAGCGAAAAGAACAAGGGAATGAGTGGTCGGCTCAGCGTCTCTGGGAACCCAAAAGACGCTGAAGACTTGGTAAGCAAGGATGCAAGGCCAGCGGTTCGAGTGATCCGACAGGGGCAAATGGTGAACGTTCCCGGGAAACGTGAGATGAGGGAGTGAGGAGCCAACTCAGCGTCTCTGGGACCCATATGAGGCTGAAGACTCGGTGAGCGAGGACGTAAGGCCAGCGGTTACACTGATTCGACGGGAGCAAATGGTGAACGTTCCCGGGCAATCCGAAGGACGAGGGAATGAGCGGTAGGCTCAGGAACCCATGAGACGCCGAAGACCTGGTGAGCGAGGGCGTAAGACCAGCGGCATCGGCAATTCAACGGGAGTGAACGGTGAATGTCTCTGGGAACCCAAAAGACGAGGGAATGAGTGGTAGGCTCAGCGTCTCTGGGAACCCATAAGACGCTGATGAAGAAGACTTAGCGGGCGAGGTGTTGTGACCTTTTTTTGGTTATTTGTCTTTATTTGGGTGGGCTCGCCTTATTGGGCCTTTTTTTTTTGTCCTCCTCCTCAGCGTGTTTTGGGTTCCCAGACACGCGCCCGCTGCCTCCTCCGTCGTCTACCTAACGTGTTTTGGGTTCCCAGACACGTTGTTCACTTCCTGTACCCCCCAGTGCTCCTCCCGGATCCCTCGTTACGTGGCTTCGGCGTCCTACGATTGGTCTTCAAGCGTGTTTTGGGCTCCCAGACACGTCAGCAACCCCGGATTCCTCCCTACGCGGCCTCGGCGTCCTAGGACTGGTCTTCTCGCTCCATTCCTGCGTGAGTCCTTTTTTTCTTGCCGGCCTCTCACCGCTCGCTGGGCCACTCAGGGATCAACCCTGGGACCGAGTGGACTGCGAGCTTCGAGACGCAGCGGCTACTAGGCTGAAGTCCCGCTCCTGAGCTCACGATCTTCGTTTCCAGACACACACCCTAACGTGTTTTGGGTTCCCAGACACGTCACCCGGTTCCTTGAATCTCCTCGTTTACCTTCCCCGCCATCCACTGCCTCGACACGCGTTTCAGTCAGCTGGACGTTATGTCTGCACCACGGCCGCTGGACCACTCCGAAGGACGGGCGCACCTCCTCAACGGGGTGCTTTACTACTCCCCCAATTCCTCCCGCAGCATATCTCCACCTCCACCCAAACAGCCCCATGGCCTTACCAGCAGCATCTTCGATGTCCGATCACCCCGTCGCCTGGAGGATTACCAACACCCCCAGTGGTGGTCTGGGGTGTACGGGTATTTGAGTTTCTTGCCCATTCAACCCTCATTCGTCGGCTATCCATTCGACCGCCTCGCCCACATACCGCCCCTCGAGAAGGATGAGGGGGGATTCTACGTCAGTGCCTCCCTCGCCAGCAGTTGGCTCCGGCTCCAACAAAAGTTGAGGTACGCGATCTGCGTGTTGGCGAAGAAATATCCTGCTGCAATCTTACTACCTTGGTGCCCCTCCGCTTGGGGATATGGGCAACGGCAACGCAGTCATTACATCGCACGACAGCGCGCCATCATATCGAGGGATTGGTTCGTCATCTTCATGACCGGCCTCTCCTTTCTGATTGCAGTAGGAGAGTCACAGATCTGCGGTGCTCCCATCCCAGACTGGTTTACCCGGTTGGCAGAGGCTGGCTTTGATCAGTCTTGGCTTGCTGGGGTGGCCACGTCTTCTGTGCGCACCTTTTCACCGTTCGTCCCCCGCGTGGGGGTCTTCCTGGATATATTGGATCCGGAAAAAATGCAACCAGCTGTAGAATGGTTCTGTCGCTACTACGTCCCCGTTTGGTATCCTTGGGGAGCAGATGAGGTACAAGCTTCCCACCGGAAGTCCTCGCTAGCTAGTTTAGCTCCCCCGCCTCATAAATTACAAGAGGCCACTACCTTTATCACCCGGACGCCCTCAGTTTCTTCGCCGGACAATGCAACGCCGGATATGTCCCACGCCCATCCCGCCAAGGTCCACCCGACCTGGAAGGAATTCTTTGCTGAGCGCAACAAGTTGAACGCTCAGAAGCTGGGGAAGGAAACTCCCTCGGCCCGTCAGACTCGGTTGAATCGGGAACGAAACCCGCCCACTGTCAGCGCCAAAGTGTTTGAATGGGTCCCAAGCGACGAGATTCCCTCGCAGCTCATACGCAAGGCCGTCCTTCAGCGAGCGAGAGCAGAAACTTTGGAGAACTACTGTGCGAACCAGCGACGGTATGACGCTTTCTGGAACGAATGGGACTGTTGTGAGGAGTTTGGGCCGGAGGACAGGGATGACGACGAGGTTGACGGCCATGACGAGGATTTCTGGGGACCTCGTCAAGAGGAGTGCATTCAACCGGATCCGGATAATGACCCCCCAATCCGAATTCAGAGGTCGCCATCGCCACCTCCAATTGCGGACGACGTGCAGTCGGCAAGCGAGTCGCCTGACATGTACGAAATCGTGCACTTGCTATCCATGCATCACGGATTGGTCCTACCTGTGCCAGTTCCCAGCCACACCGACCGCATGGAACCCCAGGACGTGCAGGACGTCCTGCGTGTGATTGGATTGAGGCGAAAGGAAGATCCCATCTTCACCACCGACGTTGGTGCGGTGGCCTTCAATTTCGTTCAAGTGCTTGCTTCTGGTCGGCAACCAACACGATCTTTGTGGGACTTGGACCGGGACAGCCGCCAGCCTCTGGCCCTCACGGGTCGCATCAAACACCTTCGCCGTCTTCCATCTGGTCTTTACATCTTCGACTTTGGAGGTGCTGCCACGGTCCCTTGGAAGATTGCCGTCCCAAAATCTGCAGATGTGCTTTACATCTGTAGGTTGGATGCTGGGTATCATGAACTTGATATCACTCGAAACCTCCTACAGAGAGGAATCCCATTTCGAACCCTTCATCCCCTAAGGGACATTCCTCATTCACGGCCTTCCGAGCCCTTGATGGTTCCCTTTCGACTCTCAGGGTACAAATTCTCGAAAAATGATTATGATACCTATCTGCACCAGCGGGCGGTGGTCTTGGGTGGCCGTGGGGGTCGAGCAGCGCTGCTCCGGGGGGGAATCCTGTGGCGGCTGGCCGTCCAGGAGACCAGCTTCGATGCCGTTTTGCGAGGTCCATCATCCTCAGTACTCCTGCATAGGGATGGGTTTTCAGTGGAAGATCAACCGTCAGCCAGTCATCTGTGGGATGATGACTTGAATGAGGATGAGATTCAGATACTTTGTGGCACCTATATCTGCTATACAGGTACATACATTTCTACAACTTTACCGCGTCTGATCTGTATCCTATTAGGCCATGGCGACCAGACCGCCTTAGTGTCTTGGTTCCCCCTACCCTCGACATATGACTGGAGCGGAGAAAACTATGGGCGTTGGACTGAGCTGGCCGAAGAGTGTTACCAAACGTGGCTGGCCAGAATTGATCGGGGGGAACCGCCGCTTCCTCAAAATCAATGGCGAGATCGGATGAGGGGGTTCCACAAATCTCGAAGGTTCAAGAAGGCCACGTCGAAGTTTTCTGATGCTTTCCTTCAGGCCCAGGGGCGGTGATGTCATCATTTTTTGTATCAGTCGTGTAGTCTATTATTTCATTTTCTTTGCCTCAAGTGCCCTCTAAGTGTGTGCTGAGTGAGCAATGAGTGACACACTTGAGTGTGCGAAGCATTGTAGGCCATGCAAAATGCTTTATTTCTGAAATATTTTGCAAAGGCTAAATCTTATTGTGAAATATAAAATGTTGTGACTTGCAAAATCCTTTGTCAAAATTCTGCATTTGGTCAAGTTGAATTGACAAGATTTTGACGTCTTGCAAATTTGATTGAATTTGTTATTTTTTGCAACTATTTTGACTGCTGACAAGGTATGGGAAAACCTTCACTTTTGTCTACATTTTCACGTAAAACAATGCTTTTGAATTTGATTAAATTTGTGACAAGATAAATTGCCACAAATCTTTGGGTTTAAATAGAATTTCACCAGTTATTATGTGTGAAATTTAAATTGGATTTTGCACGGTTTAAAATCATATGCAAAACTTTGACAAGCTTCCAACCATTTTGCAATCATTTTGCATCCTGCAAAATAGTGCGGTGTCAGCAGTGTATACCTCCGCTTGGACCACTAGTCCTGCCTACGAGCATTATATCCGACGTAAAAGACGATCCACCTGAACCATGGCTTCCATGAAATCGCTTCTCCCCCTTCCCCCGAAATTCAACGGTGATAAAGAAGAATTTCATTCTTTCATGCGTGCGGTCATCATTTTCCTGGCTGCAAACTCGTCATACTTCGACGACTTCAGGACTACAGATAACCCTCTCCCAGTCGAAATACGACATGAGAGAAAGATCTTCCTCATCTTGTCGCTGATGGATAAAGGTGTCACTGCCGAATGGGCCAACGACTTTTGTGATACCATCGCAACCGACTATCATACCCGACTGGCTGCACACGTTCATGGAGCCCCGAATCCCCTGCAGATGGACTGGGGTACATGGCCTGCTTTCACCATGTCGATGCAAGCACAGTTCGACAAGCCTGATGACAAACGAGACGCCGCGATTAAACTAAAGCTACAAAACCAATAGTAAATAATAATGGCCGCGCTTCGTCAGGGCAAGTTGATGGCCGACGAATTCTGGCTTCAATTCGAAGTCTTATATAAACGCGCTGGATGGCATCTGATCACCCAGCAGGAGCAGTTAATCCCGCTCCTTGAAAATCACCTGAATAAACCTCTCGTTGACCGAATCTTTGGTCTCGAGGTTATGCCCACTACCATCGCGGAGTGGAAGACGAAGACTATCTTGTTGGACCGCCAGTGGCGACGTCGCAACGAGATCGAATGACTTACAGGTGGAAGTAACCCGACGAAGAAGGGTGAGAGGTCAAAGACGACCTACACTCCTACTGCAGCTGCCGCAGCGCCTGCAAAGCCGAAAGACCCCAACGCCATGGACGTCGACTGAGCCGCTGTCGTGGCTGAGAAACTTAAGCAGCCCATGTCTGCCGAACGAACGGAGTTGATGAAGGCCAGTCTTTGCTTCAATTGCAAGCAACCCGGACATCTCTCGCGTAACTGCCCGTCCCGCATATAACGTGTACGTGTATTAAACACTGAACAGGAGCAACATGTCCGCTCAATGAACACCGAACCCGCGTCGAGCGGTCAAGACATCATCCAGATGCTTGAGACTCGCTGCGCCCAGCTTGAGGATGAACTCGTCCAGGCCAGAAAGGATTTTTAAAACGGTCGAAGAAACACATGGACTCTTCGACTACGTCTCATTTGTCGACCGCCTCCCCTGTAATTGTAAATACGCCGACTGCTATCGAATTCGACCGTATTTTGCTTGAACTCCAGACAATGAGAACAGACATGCAAAAAGAAATAAAGAAGAAACAGATAGGATGGTGGCCTCAATCAAAGCTACCAAAACGACAACAAGTACCAGATGTACAATTCGAGTATACTGAGACGCCAGTAGAAAGAAAACCGGTACTTGTCACGGTTGCGTCATCCAAACCAGTCATCGAAAGCAAATTCAATGCCGAAGAAACAATGGTCACCATCATGAACACTGATATGTATGGCGCCCTCGACCTCCTGAATGACTGGGATATTCATGGACAACACACCATGAAGATCAGTCCCAGTCTAGTGGTGAAGTTACGAAAGATGCCTATCGACAAAGCCGTCAAACATCTGATCACCGAACTTACTCAGACATACCAAGAAATTGCGAAAATAACAGCAGAACCGATCACAAAACCTACGGCAGTCAAAATTCATAAGATGCGTCAAATGGAACCCCTTGTCACGAAAGCCGACAAATGGTCCACAGAATGGAGGCTTCGAGAAGTCAACCAACGAATCGAACAAATAGTTGCATCACAAGATGACAGCACCATGATGATGTCGATCAGCATCAAAGGTCAACTTACTACGATTGACGACCAGCGAAAATTCTCTGTCACTTGTCTATTGGATTCTGGTTGCACTGTCTCTGCCATCAATTCTGGCTTCGTACAACAACATCATCTCACGACACAAAAATATGAGAAACCTTTCCCCAGTTACAATGGGGATGGTACGATGTCGAAAGATGGTTTAATCACAGAATATGTGGAAATGAATTTACGGCTCGGTGAGCACATGGAACGGATACACCTTACGGTGATTCCCTTGGCAAAAATCGACATCTATCTTGGTTTCGATTGGTTGAAGAAACACAATCCCGAGATTGACTGGTTGACCCAAACAGTTGATTTTACTCGATGTCTTTCTGTTTGCGGTCATTCCCCTGGTAAAATCGAAGGTGTAATGTTCAAAACCGCGATCTACGACAAACCTGCTTGGTATCATGCATTTCAGACAAAATCCACGGAGTTAGCGCGTGCCAAAATGACCACTGAAGACAAGAAACCAAAACAATCAATCGTAGACCAATTACCCGATGTTTACAAGGATTACGCCGATGTCTTTGACCCTAAAGCCACCGATACAATGCCACCCTCACGAACTTGGGACCACGCGATCAACTTGAAGCCAGATGCACCAGATCACTTAAATTGTAAACTGTACCTGTTATCTCCCCCTGAACGCGAGAAACTTGACGAGTTCCTCGACGAAAACCTCAAGGCTGGAAAGATCAGACCATCAAAATCACCTTATGCTTCACCATTCTTCCATGTACATAAGAAGGATGCGACTGAATTGTGTGGTGTACAGGATTACCGGAAATTGAATGAACATACTATTCCGGACAATTATCCACTACCATTAATCGACGACATCATAAATCAACTCGATGGTGCAGAATACTTTACAAAGCTAGATGTCCGTTGGGGATTCAACAACATACGGATCAAAGAAGGAGATCAGCATAAAGCTGCCTTCCTAACCCCGAAAGGATTATTTGAACCCACAGTAATGTTCTTCGGCTTATGGAATTCTCCTCCTACGTTCCAGAGGATGATGAATCATATATTCTGATATGAAATACGAGCAGGTTGGCTACACATATATATGGATGATGTCATCATTTTCTCCAAGAATTTAGAAGAACATCAGGAACGAACATGCCAAGTATTACAGAAGTTCCAAGATAACAAATTATTCCTAAAGATCGGAAAATGTACATTTGATGCACAACGTGTGGAATACCTCGGTCTCATCGTCGAACATGGAAAAGTACGAATGGATCCGACCAAAACTGATGCAATAACCGATTGGCCTGTCCCAAAGAACAAGAAGGAATTGCAGTCGTTCCTGGGCTTTCTCAATTTCTATCGACGATTTGTTCGGAATTTCGCACAGGTCGCATTACCTCTAAATTCTCTGACTGGCAAAAAGGATTGGGAATGGGATACAGAACAACAAGTCACATTCGAGGAATTGAAACGGATCATCACGACGGATCCTGTTCTCGTTATTCCCAATAATCATGGAAAATTCAAGATCAAATGCGATGCTTCAGATTTCGCTACTGGTGCCATCCTGTCACAACAACAAGATGATGGCACATGGCACCCAGTGGCTTTCCTATCGAACAGCATGTCCCCTGCGGAAAGAAACTATGATGTCCACGATAAGGAATTGCTCGCGATCATCCGATGTTTTGAGCAATGGCGACATTTCCTTCTTGGTGCACCGGAGATTATCAACGTCTATACCAATCATCAAAACCTCACGTACTTTAGACAACCACAAAATCTGACTCAACAACAAGCCCGATGGATCTCATTTCTCCAAGACTATATCTTCCAACTTCATCACCATCCTGGAACCCTGAACCGCAAGGCGGACTTGCTTTCACGGCATGTTGACCACGACCGAGGTCTCGACAACAACAAAAACATTGTTGCACTCCCTGATTCCCTGTTCATGGCTTTCCTCAATACTACTACGATGAATCCTCAATGGCAAGAACAATTCATCAAGCATGGACTTCAACTGGACGAACAGGTCAGCGAAGGATTGAAGGATTCTAGCTCTCCTTGGAAATGTATGAATGATGGTTTGATCTACCATAATGATCTGTTATACGTCCCAAAAGATGACCATCTCCGGGGAGAAATCATACAGGAACATCATGATACTCCCTTGTCCGGACATCCTGGACAGGAAAATATGTTCAGGGCTATCACATGACATTTCACTTGGCCATCTCTCCATGCCGACGTCAATAGATATGTCGCAGCATGCTTACCGTGTCAACAGAAGAAAACCCATCGAGGGAAAAAACCAGGGTTTTTACATCCTCATACGATCCCCCCGTACCCATGGCATACTGCCACAATGGATCTAATCGGCCCTTTGCCCGAATCACAAGGCTTCAACGCTATCCTAGTAGTGATGGATAAGCTGAAAAAACAATCAGTCCTCATCCCAACCACTACTTCGTTGACCTCAGAAGGATCTGCACATTTATACCATGATCACGTCTTCAAGCGATTTGGGTTACCTCACGTCATTATCTCTGATCTCGGGACACAGTTTGTGTCTGGTTTCACGAAAGAATTAAACCGTCTATTAGGGATCATCGGACATCCTACGACCGCATATCACCCACAAGCGGATGGACAAACTGAACGAGCTAATGCCAAAATCGAAACATACCTCCGTTTGTTCATCAACCAACAACAAGATGATTGGGCTGAATGGCTGGCATTGGCAGAGTTTGCCCTAGCCAATCATGAATCTTCCTCCACCAGCATGTCCCCGTTCTATGCAACAATGGGTTTCCATCCCTGGAAAGGAAAAGAGCCAGTCAAGGAAGAAATCGTCAATGAATCTGCCGCCTCTTTTGCAGACCGAATGAACCGCATACAGGAGCAGGCAACCAATGCCTTGGCTGTTGCACAAGAGAAGATGAAAAAGTTTTATGACAGGAAACATCGCCCTGCCCCGGAATATAATATCGGCGACAAAGTGTGGTTGGAATCCACGAACATTGATTCTCTCCGTCCATCCAAAAAGTTGGATGATAAACGATATGGCCCTTTTCCCATCGTAAAGAAGATTGGAAGATCATCCTACGAATTAAAGCTTCCCTCTACATGGTCGAAGAAATATCCTATCTTTAATGAAGTCCTTCTGTCCCCATACGTTACACCCGCTTTCCCCCAGCAAGCTGTCACGTTACCGCAGCCACCCGCAGAGATTATTGATGGACAGGAAGAGTATGAAGTTGAGGAAGTCATTGATTCCATCATTCGTAGGAATCGTTTATTTTATCTCGTTCATTGGTTGGGTTATCCCTGCGAAGAAGACTCATGGATACCTGCATTGGAAACAAGGAATTGTAAAACGCTTGTCTCCGAATTCCATCGATTACACCCCCGCGCACCTACTTTGGCCAACCTACGTATTTCGATCATCCCTCATCCAACCAATGCCTCTCCATTGCGTTCTCCTGCCACTGATGTCATTGTGTCCGTTGAACCCAAAGTCATCACTTCACTCCTTTCACGTCAAGAGAATCATGACTTTCGCTCATTCGCCTTCCCAACTTCGGTCCGATGCCTGTGGTTATTCGAACTTGGCAAAGTGAACACCATCACTCATGTCATCACGGTCGGTACACCGAGTACCCGTGGTCACCTCCGTGATGTCGCTGGCGGTCTCAGCAATCTCGCCTTCAATGATGGTCAATTCTCCACTTACGCTTACCCGGTCGCGATGATGCATCGTATGCATACTCCCCTTCCTTTGGCTTTGTTGTGGGACCGGTACGATGTTTTGCCCCCTCTTCATTTCTGTGAAGTGCCACCCCGTCTCCTCTCTGATCATCCCGTCAATCCTTTCCTCCGCTGTTGTTCGTTGTTGTGTGAATGAATGTTTTCACCAAGGCTTGTGGAATTGACGTTTTTCAGACAGAGGCCTTGTTGTTCTGAAGCTAAACTAAATTTGTTAAAGTTATTGTCAAGGATCAACACACCTTTATACAAGTATTGATAGAATAACAATGAACAGGGAGCAAGCTGAAATGAACAGGGAGCAAGCTATAATGAACAGTGAGCAGGCTATAATGAACAGTGAGCAAGCAAGCAGTGAGCAGTGAGCAAGCAAGCAGTGATGAACAGTGAGCAAGCAAGTAGTGAGCAATGAGCAGTGAACAGTGAACAGATGAACAATGAGGTCTCTCCTGATATAGGACTGAGACTTTAAGTGAGCAAGCACACAATAGACAGTGAGCAAGCAATCAAGGAGCAGTGAACAATGAGCAGTGAACAGTGAGGTCTCTCCTTAGATGGGACTGAGACTTTGAGTAAGCAAGCAAGCAATGGGCAAAGAGCAAGCAAGCAATGAGCAATGGGCAGTAAATGATAAGCAGCCACTATAGATGAACTAGCAATGATGACAGACTAGCAATGATAATGGACTATACTAATGACTACTGACAGACTTGAATGAACTGGTAAGGAAGCTAAGCAACAAGAGTATCTTCTGGATATTGAATTATCTACTTAGTCCGAAGCTTCAAACGCACATTGGCTACTAGTTCAGGGATATACTTTAATATCTTTTCAATACTCTGTTGAATAGAAGTAACCTTAACCCTAATACTACTGAATATGGATGCTGACCAAGGCAGGCTAAGTGAATAGCTGACTAAGCAAAGCACAAAAATGGACTGGCAGACTAAGAATGCACCTATTGAGTGATCAAAGATAGATCCACAGACTCAACAAGCAAGAATGATGATAGACAAATATGAACTACCAAATATGGGTGCTGACTAATCCTAGCTAACTGAATAGCTGACTAAGCACAGCAAACTGACAGACTGATATGCAACTATTGAGTGGTCAAAGATAGACCCACTGACTCAACAAGCAAGAAAGATAACTGATAGTGAACTGCTATAAGGATACTAGCTACTATAACTGAGTACTACTAGCACTAACTTAATAACACTAACTATAAGACTGAAGGGTGAACACTAAGGGGAAGGTATAAATTAGGGGGAGAGAAGTGTTACTGACTACTGGGCAATTCGGGGCTCTATATATACTGTTTGAGAACAATGGGGGACTGAGAACAATGGGGACTAGACAACAATGGGGGCTGAGTAAGGAGGAACAATGGAGGGAGTGCTCCAAGGCTGTGTTAACTCCATTAGGACAGATCAGCATCAGATCTGCTGCAATTTCAAATAACCCTGCTATGTTATCCCCATTTAGGATGTAGGTACAAAACAATTGGTCCTCTATTCCAATTCCTTATCTTATCTTATCCCTCCCTCTATCTTATCTCTTCTCCCCTTATCTGTTTGGTCTGCTGAGTGGCAACAAGACTAACAACAATCAACAAAGTCCAACATGATTTGTCATCTTCCTTCCAACAATAATAGTGCACAACATATCCTTGTTATGCCTGTTCCCTTGCACACAGATCATAGAAAAAATAGGAAATAAATGTAAATGAGTGTGGATAGTGTCTATGAATGCCAGCACCAAGTGGTTAAGCCTGGGCCTAAGTAGGAACACTATAAAAAAATATCCAAAGCTAATGCTAGGCAGTAAGGGTATACTTTACTATGCCCATTCACTTGCATACGTGTTATAGAAAAATATGGAATAAATGTTAATGAATGTGGGGTGTGCTTATGTATACTAGGTATGAGTGGTTATCTCTGTGCTCTACTAATGAAACCATGACATTACACCTAAAGTCATTTAGGGTCATGACATCGTGAGAAAAGTTTATATGAAAAAAAAACTAATCTGCACCAAGGGTTTCCGGAGTGCGACTTTGATCGGGAAATTACCTTGTTGTTCTTCAGGGGATGGTAAGCAACTGTTAAACACCTATGGTCTGTGCTCAACAACTGTGTGGTCTGAGGATTGTCCTAACAAAGGTTAGTGTAGTCAAGATAACAGTGAACAGCTACCTTGAGTAAGTTTAAGTCAAGCTGTATGACTTGGAGGATGGATGAACAGTGAGGTCTTTCCTACACAAGGTAAAGACTTTGAGGATATACACAAGCAAGAGTGACAAGGCTGTGTATGATGAACAAGGATGGGATGAGCAAGGGATAGTAGAAGTCAAACAAGCGTGTGTGACAAGGACTATCTAACAGAATATGACAACGACAAAGTATGAAACAATAAAACAGTCAAGAGGTATTGATGTTCAAGATATCTGACAATATTCCAAAGCTTCAAATGCACATTGGCTACTGGTTCAGAATATGTACTGGGATATCTTGGTGAAGACCAATATATCTTGAGACAAATGACAATAGTAACGGCACTATGTCACAGAATATTTCCCAAACTAGTAATAAAAGAGTATCAATATATCAGATATTGATAGATCAATTAAGACTATCGAATTTGAGAATGAATAGCAAGCAAGAATAAGACTGTAACTGTAACTGAATTGGTATACTAGCTACTACACAAGTAGTTAGATACTGAAGGGGTGAATCAAAGGATGATGGGAATGGGGGATCAAGTTTGACTTGGGGGGGATCAACTTTTGACTGATGTCTCCTGCAGAAACTGGGCCCTATTTATACCTTTTCAACTACAGGAGTCATTCAGAGTCATAGGATGGAATATGAAATGAGTGTACAGGTTAGTGAGTCATAACTGGTCATAGTAGAGTAATATGAAATGAGGGGGCATAGGGTGAGTAAGCATTGGAAATGGGGGCATAGGTTTGTGAGTCAAGAGGAATCACAAGGGAGTAATTTGAAATGGGGCATAGGGTGTGCAAGCACATAAAAAGCAAATGGAAATTTGTGGGCATATAATAGGTTTGTGGGCATATAAAAGGGCAATTGGAAATTGGGGCATAGGTTTGTGACTCATGCAGAGTCAATTACTGAGAATCATATGGTACTGTGAGAAAGGATGGGGGCATAATTGGTCATGATGGTGTCATAATGGTGTCATAAGGTGTCATAATGGGGTCATAAGGTGGGGCTGCTGATTGACCAATGAGTTGTCTGAGGGGAGATGAGCCACTGGCTGATCTTCTCTGAGATCTGGGGTGGTCTATGGTTCTCCAGGAATCATGGACCAAGGCTGGAACATGTAATTTCAAATTGGGCTTCTAGAATCAGTTCTTCAGGCTGTGCTTCCTCTGTCAATGTTCTAGAATAGAAGGCTGTGCTTCCTCTGTCAATGTTCTTTGATGGAAGATAGAAGGCTGTGCTGTGCTTCTTTTCCAATGTTCTAGAATAGAAGATGGAAGGCTGTGCTTCTTATCTTATCTGTTATCAAGAAAGATAAGAAGGTGGCTGTGGAATGTGGCTGCTCTGATCTTGGATCTTGATGTCTGATGTAAGGCTGTGGCTGTTGATCTTATCCTTTCCTTATTAGTAAAGATAAGGATAAGTCAGCTATTATCTAATCCTGTAATCTGATAAGGCCTTGTCCCTTCATTACTGATGCTGTAAGCTGGGTTTGATGGTGACTGGACACCATCCCTTAGTGCTTGGGGCTATATTCCTGATATTGTCCACTTGTTGTCCTGGCTATTGAGAGAAGGGATACTCCAGCTGAAATTGCAATATTGCAGCTGAATGGAAAATTGCATAAATATCCTTTCTCTAAACTTGTACCATGTTTTTGATCCAAAACCATTTTGGATCATGACACCGTTGCGACATTTTTTTCCCCCAGTGATTTGTCTGGCATTGGAGGCATGCACCACAAGAGAATTCATGCAGTTCCCTCATGGCGTCATGGTCCGCCACGCTACGACTGTGTTGTCATTGAGCATGACCCGCTCCGGGATGGCTTCCAGGGCCTACATGCAGCCCGTGTTTTTCTGTTTTTCTCCTTCACTTATCTCTCTATCCGTTATCCATGTGCTTTGGTTCAATGGTTTTCACAGGTTGGTGAGGATCCTTGTGATAAGACTGGGATGTGGGTTGTCAAGCCAGATACCACTTACCGAGCAGCTGTTGTCCACCTTGATTCTGTCCTCCAAGGTGTACATCTAATAGGCGTCGCAGGAAGCGAGTTTCTTCCCAAATCTTTTACATTTCACGACACTCTGGATGCTTTTCAAGTTTTCTATGTCAATAAATTCGCTGACCATCACTCCCATAAAATTTTATTTTAATTATACAGGCTCAATTACCTCATCTGGCCCTACCTTCACGAAACCCTCGTTATTATGAAGCTCCTTCTCATCGGCGACGACTACCACACTTGTGTCAACTCGGAGATAATCTCGAACGTCAAAAGTTGCAGACGTGCCAGTGGCGCACACGATATTCACCATGCGACCGACATTGACCACCAGACAAGTACATGTGTTCTCAAGTGTGGCTGCCATTTCTCCAAGGAGGCTTTTCGACGCCTCTGCCCCAAAGAACCGCCATTCACGGCGGGATGCCACACCCACCGACGTCGTGCCCGGTGACACCACCAAGTGTTCTTGCTGGGACCAATGGCTTCGTAGATGCCCCCATGGCTCCCATCATTATGAATGCTCCTGGGTTCATGCATGAGGACAAACACAATCGATACCTCACAGACGAGGAACTTGATGCCATACTTCCTGCAACTGGCTATGCCATAGTCTCACCCCCCACCCAGGTATGCTCCCATGGTCACCCCTCGTAAACTGATGGCAACTCCCATAACCGAAGTGGGTGGGTTCCAAATTCAGGAAAGCTCCGATGCTGCAGTTCTCGCTGCTGCTGCAGGCCTTGCCCCCGAACTTCCAACCAAAATCACAGGCGTTGGAAACCTCGCATTCTTTAAAGCAGAGGACACAGAGTACTTGGCAAAAATCCTGAAAGAGGAGGACGAGACGGAGCTCTCAGTTGAAGAGATGAAGGAGCGTAAAATTATGCGTCTCCTCCTTAAAATAAAAAATGGTACACCCCCTGTGCGCAAAACCGCACTCCGCCAGATTACAGACAAAGCACGCAAATTTGGAGCTGGACCACTCTTTGACAAGATACTCCCACTCCACGCTAGAAGATCAGGAGCGCCATCTTCTCGTCAAGGTAATCGACCGCATATTGTATAAGCTCGATGACCTCGTCCGGCCTTATGTTCACAAGATCCTTGTCGTCATCGAGCCCCTTCTCATCGATGAGGACTACTACGCTCATGTCGAGGGTCGCGAGATTATCTCGAACTTGGCAAACTGCAGGCCTGGCGCACATGATATCCACCATGCGACCAGACATTGACCACATGGACGAGTACGTACGCAACACGACAGCATGTGCGTTCTCACTTGTGGCTTCCGCCCTTGGTATCCCCTCCCTCCTCCCATTCCTAAAAGCCGTGTGCCACTCAAAAAACTCATGGCAGGCACGTCACACAGGCATTTGTAATGTCCAGCAGATTGCAATCATGATGGGTTGTGCCGTCTTGCCACACCTTCACAACCTCGTTGACTGCATTGCTCATGGACTCTCCAACGAGCAGCAGAAAGTGCACACGATGACCGCGCTGGGGCTTGCAGCGCTCGCGGAGGCAGCAGCCCCGTACGGTATTGAGTCATTTGACAACGTGTTGAAGCCACTGTGGATGGGTATACGCCTTCACCGTGGGAAGGGGCTTGCCACGTTCCTGAAAGCGATCGGCTTCATTATCCCACTGATGGACCCAGAGTATGCATCGCATTACACTAAGGAGGTCACCGTCATCCTCATCCGCGAGTTCCAGACCTCGGATGAGGAGATGAAGAAGATCGTTTTGAAGGTGGTGAAACAATGTGCAGCGACAGAAGGTGTGATGCCTGCATACATCAAGCATGACATCCTTCCTGACTTCTTCAAATCATTCTGGGTGCGACGCATGGCGCTGAACCGACGGAACTACAGGCAGGTCGTTGAAACAACCATGGAGCTCGCACAGAAAGTGGGCGTATCAGAGATCGTAGCACGTATTGTCAACGAGCTCAAAGATGAGGCGGAACCGTACAGGAAAATGGTGATGGAAACAATCACAAAGGTGGTGGCGACGTTGGGCGCATCAGATATTGACGAGAGGTTAAAAGTTAGGCTTGTGGACAGTATCATCTACTCATTCCAGGAGCAGACTACCGAAGACCAGGTGATGTTGGATGGATTTGGGACGGTTGTAAAGGCTCTTGGTAAGTCACTCTCATTTACTTGGTAAGATTAACTGACTGAAATGCTTGCAGGCATTCGTGTGAAACCATATCTTACACAAATTGTATCAACTATCCTGTGGTGGCTGAATAATAAGAGCGCAAAAGTGCGTCAGCAAGCTGCGGATTTCACAACGAGGCTGGCAGTTGTTATCAAACAGTGTGGTGAAGATCAGCTCCTCAGCAAGCTTGGTCTTGTTCTGTTTGAGCAATTGGGCGAGGAGTATCCGGATACATTGGGTAGTATCATTGCTGCTGAGGGTGCTATTGCGAATGTTGTGGGTATGACACAGATGAACCCGCCGGTCAAAGATGTATGTGAGTCACTTTGGTACTCTGAAAAATGGATGCTGATCCATGTCTGATTGCCCAGTACCTCGAATGACACCGATTCTTCGTAACAGACACGAAAAGGTGCAGGAAGCATCTATCAATCTCATTGGTCACATTGGTAAGTGCATTCAATTTGTTCATGTATTCAAGGGATTTAACACCTATCTATAGCAGATCGTGGTGCCGAATTTGTCCTGGCTCGTGAATGGATCCGTATTTGCTTTGAACTGCTCGATCTCCTCAAGGCGCACAAGAAGGGCATTCGGCGAGCTGTGGTAAACTCCTTCGGGTACATCACCAACTTGAAAGGTCTGGGTCCACAAGATGTCCTTTCGGTGCTATTGACAGATTTACAAGTGCAGGAGTGACAGAGTTGGGTTTGCAATTGTGATCGTAGCAGAAATTTGTGGTCATGCATGCTTTTGTTGTCACCATGCTGGAGGACGCTCTCACTGATCGCGATCTAGTCCACCAACAGACAGTGAGCACCATTGTGATGCATCTCGCATTAGGTGTCGCCAGCTTGGGTTGTGAAGACTCCATGCTACATTTAATGAACCTCATGTGGCCAAACTGCTTCGAGACATCACACATCATTGGTGCTGTCATGGACGCGACCGAAGTGATGTGGGTAATGTTGGGCCCAGGAATTTTGTACCGCAGGGACCATTCCAGCCGGCGAGGAAAGTTCCAGTTCGCGAGGTGCGTCACATGTATATCAAATCAATACATGGCTCTAACATACTTATCTGTAGGCCTATTCATGTTATGACGCACTGTATGTCGGCGCTGAAGACGCGCTGGTCCCTTTCTACCCTGACCTAAGTGAACTACTAGACTAGTACTAGGCTACAGTCCAAACCTTTATTTAGGCCTCTGTGAGTTAGTTTTTCGTGGTATAATATCTTGTTAACTGATTTGCTTGTAGGACTATAAGTAATTTGAAGGTTTACTAGTAACTACTATCGGCTACCATTACTTACAAGTAGCCCAACTTTTACAAAGGTGAATAAAAGTGGCTATAAAAGCTTTACAAAACGAGAGAAAAAGCTCAAGTGGTCTGAAAAAAGGCCAAGTCGCTAAAAGTGTCAAAAAAGGGATGTGTAAATTTACTGATGAGTGAGACTGTGTCTGCTTTCACTGTGTCAATGGGCACAAGTTTGTTGACAAATTTCAGCACCCAGGAATGGAACGAGAAGAGATAGAATGGCATGTTGGTCATCATCGTCCATCTCCTCTTCAGCCAGCTGGCTGGAGATGAGTCCTTCGGTATCCATCAATGCGTTTCAATAATGCAGCATTACAAATAAGGCAATACAATAAATATATATTAAGAATTAATTCTTGGGGCTTACGGTTTTATAGGCCGATTATTACAGAATGGTGGCAGTGTGCATGTGAACGTCCAAAATATATTCTGGATTATATTTAATCTTACAGACAGGCACCCATTCTGATGATATATATACATATTCATAATTGCTAGGGAGCCATTTTGTGATTATCAAGTTCCCCCAATCAATCAAAAAGCACGTTTAGTGGCACATCAGAGTCTCGTCACATTTGTAGAGGGATGTCCCCTACCTTACTACAAGTTCATTGGAATGTTAACAATCCTCCGCATACATTGTAGAAATCAGAAGGTGTTAGATATCGTACAGAGCGGCGGCTTCCGGCTACCTTGTCCCCAGACCACTCAACCTCCATGCCAGGGCCTTTCTAACAGCCGGGATGCTTCCCAGTAACCAAAGGGTAACATACATGACTCCCCCAAGAATACTCGACCGTAACCCAGCCATGATGTTCTGGGGGAACTTCGTAAAACGTATCACAGCCAGAGCACGCTGGTGCCTAGCTGCGGCATAATCCCGGAGAATCTTGTCGTCATCATGCGACTCGGCTAGTGTTAGATGTTGCGCCAACACGGCAGCGAGGCCTACGGCATCGCGGATGCCAAGGTTCATGCCTTGTCCACCAGCAGGCGAGTGTATATGTGCGGCGTCCCCAACGAGAAATACGACGCCGCCACTTCGATTTTCCGGTGAACCACCGTCGTCTCCGAACCGAACGAAGAAACGGTCAGCGATGGCAGCATAGGATTTGTACCGTGTAGACCAAACGGTCTGCGATACGGTAATCGGATGTGGATTCACGGACGGATCTGATGATACATGGCTTGGACCGTATTTGTTCAAGGCAGTTTGGATGTATGATGTTGGCGGGGCGTGGGGAGGTATACCATCCTTGATGGGAATATTGCAGATAAAACGATACACCTGGGTGTCTGGAGGCCCTTCAATTGCCTCAAAGGCGGGACCAGTCACCGATTCCAGAGGCATTGGGACGAGTCCACTGAAGCCCCCTGGACTGGCAAAACCTAAAATCTCGGCTGTGGGTAGGGGATCAGGGGGCGAGGAAAACGTGATATCCGCGAGAATAAGTTGGGTCAAATCATTGTCGGGGCTCTCGCCATCTGGGTCCGCAAACCCAATGCCCGAAATTTGGCGGACCTACACATAGAAAAGAAAAGAAAAGAAAATCGTGGAAACCGAAAGCGAGAGCATGGAGATGAAAGAAAGGTTCTCACAATAGACTTCGCTCCATCCGCGCCTATCACATAACGAGTCTGCATAGTTTCGCCACTCTCAAACGTGACGTCAATAACGTTCTCCGATTTGTTTGCAGCCATTCCGACGACTTTGTATGGCCTGAAAACTTGAACCGCTCCGAGTTTCTGCACCTCCTCTCCCAAAACACGCTCTGTCACGTTTTGGGGTAGAATCAGCGCGAAAGGGAAACGGGTGTCGTTGGAGAGAACAGAAAAGTCTGCAGAGAACAGTTTGGTCTTGCCCGCAACCATTCCCATTTCAGTCCCTTTGACGCCTAGTTGAACCAGTTGGTCCGCACAACCAATGGTATCAAGAGCCTAAATACAATATTCGTGAATATCCAAGTCATGTCCGTGCATTAGAAACAAGAATAGCAGCGGAATCACACCTCTAGAGTCGCGGCATGGATAGCCAAGGCACGAGAGCAATTGAGCCCTTGTAACACAGCGTCAACAAGCACTATGTCCTGACATCCCTGTTTAGCAAGGGCGATGGCACAGGTCAAGCCTGTGGGACCGCCTCCGACGATGAGAAAAGTTGTGCATTGAGGTAACATGAACTCCTGAAGTTAGAGGCGGAAACTTGAAATCACCCCATAAACGCCTTCTAATAGTAGTAATGTCAGGTGATGGCAGCAATTGCTTCAAGTTGCTTGCGAGATACCTAGGTCCTTCTTAGGTTCATCACATCTATAGATCTAACGTTCGTGATTTCGTTGTGATCCTCATACCTTTTACAAGCTCTTAGGTGTAACGTCCGTTCTCTGTAACTTGGGTGCATCTCGCAGAGTCTCTGCATTATTAATAAAAGTCACAACAAGGCAATGTCCAACAACTGCCTTCGACGGATATACTCCCCTGCAGTAATAATTAGGCAGACTTGCGAATTTGGACAGAAGGATTCATGTCAAAATTAGTCACAGCTTGGAGTGTATAATAGGGCTTTGGAAACCTTCAACGGAAAGAAGCATCGTCCTCGAAGTGATCCATACTATAACTCTGCAGCTCATAATACAATACATACTACGAATAGGAACAAGTGCATTGAGGATTGAGGAATGTTAACGATCCTCCGCATACATTGTGGAAATTAGAAGGTGTTAGATATCGTACAGAGCGGCGGCTTCCAGCTACCTTGTCCCCAGACCACTCAACCTCCATGCCAGGGCTTTTCTAACAGCTGGAATGCTTCCCAGTAACCAAAGGGTAGCGTACATGACTCCCCCAAGAATACTCGACCGTAACCCAGCCATGAAGTTCTGGGGGAACTTCGTAAAACGTATGACAGCCAGGGCGCGCTGGTGCCTAGCTGCGGCATAGTCCCGGAGAATCTTGTCGTCATCATGCGACTCGGCTAGTGTTAGATGTTGCGCCAACACGGCAGCGAGGCCTACGGCATCGCGGATGCCAAGGTTCATGCCTTGTCCACCAGCCGGCGAGTGTATATGTGCGGCGTCCCCAACGAGAAATACGACGCCGCCACTTCGATTATCTGGTGAACCACCATCGTCCCCGAACCGAACGAAGAAACGGTCAGCGATTGCAGCATAGGATTTGTACCGTGTAGACCAAACGGTCTGCGATACGGTAATCGGATGTGGATTCACGGAAGGATCTGATGATACATGGCTTGGACCGTATTTATTCAAGGCAGTTTGGATGTATGGCGTTGGCGGGGCGTGGGGAGGTATGCCGTCCTTAGTGGGAATGTTGCAGATAAAACGATACACCTGGGTGTCTAGAGGTCCTTCGATTGCCTCAAAGGCGGGACCAGTCACCGATTCCAAAGGCATTGGGATGAGGAGACTGAAGCCCCCCGGACTGGCAAAACCTAAAATCTCGGCTGTCGGTAGGGGATCAGGGGGCGAGGAAAACGTGATATCCGCGAGAATAAGTTGGGTCAAATCATTGTCGGGGCTCTCGCCATCTGGGTCCGCAAACCCAATGCCCGAAATTTGGCGGACCTACACATAGAAAAGAAAAGAAAAGAAAATCGTGGAAACCGAAAGCGAGAGCATGGAGATGAAAGAAAGGTTCTCACAATAGACTTCGCTCCATCCGCGCCTATAACATAACGAGTCTGCATAGTTTCGCCACTCTCAAACGTGACGTCAATAACGTTCTCCGATTTGTTTGCAGCCATTCCGACGACTTTGTATGGCCTGAAAACCCGCACCGCTCCGAGTTTCTGCACCTCCTCTCCCAAAACACGCTCTGTCACGTTTTGGGGTAGAATCAGCACGAAAGGGAAGCGGGTGTCTTTGGAGAGAACAGAAAAATCTGCAGAGAACAGTTTGGTCTTGCCCGCAATCATTCCCATTTCAGTCCCTTTGACTCCTAGTTCAACCAGTTGGTCCGCACAACCAATGGTATCAAGAGCCTAAATACAATATTCGTGAATATCCAAGTCATGTTCGTGCATTAGAAACAAGAATAGCAACGGAATCATACCTCTAGAGTCGCGGCATGGATAGCCAAAGCACGAGAGCAATTGAGCCCTTGCAACACAGCGTCAACAAGCACTATGTCCTGACATCCCTGATTAGCAAGGGCGATGGCACAGGTCAAGCCCGTGGGACCGCCTCCGACGATGAGAAAAGTCGTGCGTTGAGGTAACATGAACTCCTGAAGTTAGAGGCGGAAACTTGAAATCACCCCATAAACGCCTTCTACTATCAAGGAGCTAGCTAATGTCAGGTGATGGCAGCCTTGTAATGCTTCAAGTTGCTTGCGAGAATGTGCAGTACCTTGGCCCTTCTTAGGCTCATCACATCCACAGCAAATACAACACGTTCGTGGTTTCGTTGTGATCCTCAAGCTCTTAGGTGTAGCGTCTGTTCTCGTGTGTAACTTGGGTGCATCTCGCAGGAGTCTCTTAGCATGAAAAGTAAGCGAGTCACAACAAGGCAATGTCCAACAACTGCCTTCGACGGATATACTCATACTCTCCTGCAGGAATAATTAGGCAGACTTGCGAATTTGGACAGAAGGATTCATGTCAAAATTAGTCACGGCTTGGAGTGTATACTAGGGCTTTGGAAACCTTCAACGGAAAGAAGCATCGTCCTCGAAGTGATCCATACTATAACTCTGCAGCTCATAATACAATACATACTACGAATAGGAACAAGTGCATTGAGGATTGAGGAATGTTAACGATCCTCCGCATACATTGTGGAAATTAGAAGGTGTTAGATATCGTACAGAGCGGCGGCTTCCAGCTACCTTGTCCCCAGACCACTCAACCTCCATGCCAGGGCCTTTCTAACAGCCGGAATGCTTCCCAGTAACCAAAGGGTAACATACATGACCCCCCCAAGAATACTCGACCGTAACCCAGCCATGAAGTTCTGGGGGAACTTCGTAAAACGTATGACAGCCAGAGCGCGCTCGTGCCTAGCTGCGGCATAATCCCGGAGAATCTTGTCGTCATCAAGCGACTCGGCCAGTGTTAAATGTTGCGCCAACACGGCAGCGAGGCCTACGGCATCGCGGATGCCAAGGTTCATGCCTTGTCCACCAGCAGGCGAATGTATATGTGCGGCGTCCCCAACGAGAAATACGATGCCGCCACTTCGATTATCTGGTGAACCACCATCGTCTCCGAACCGGACGAAGAAACGGTCAGCGATGGCAGCATGGGATTTGTACCGTGTAGACCAAACGGTCTGCGATACGGTTATCGGATGTGGATTCACGGAAGGATCTGATGATACGTGGCTTGGACCGTATTTATTCAAGGCAGTTTGGATGTATGGCGTTGGCGGGGCGTGGGGAGGTATGCCGTCCTTAGTGGGAATATTGCAGATAAATCGATACACCTGGGTGTCTGGAGGCCCTTCAATTGCCTCAAAGGCGGGACCAGTCACCGATTCCAGGGGCATTGGGATGAGAAGACTGAAGCCCCCCGGACTGGCAAAACCTAAAATCTCGGCTGTGGGTAGGGGATCAGGTGGCGAGGAAAACGTGATATCCGCTAGAATAAGTTGGGTCAAATCGTTGTCGGGGCTCTCGCCATCTGGGTCCGCGAACCCAATGCCTGAAATTTGGCGGACCTACACATAGAAAAGACGTGGAAACCGAAAGCCAGAGCGTGGAGATGAAAGAAAGGATCTCACTATAGACTTCGCTCCATCCGCGCCTATCACATAACGAGTCTGCATAGTTTCGCCACTCTCAAACGTGACGTCAATAACGTTCTCCGATTTGTTTGCAGCCATTCCGACGACTTTGTATGGCCTGAAAACTTGAACCGCTCCGAGTTTCTGCACTTCCTCTCCCAAAACACGCTCTGTCACGTTCTGGGGCAGAATCAGCACGAAAGGGAAACGGGTGTCTTTGGAGAGAACAGAAAAGTAGGTAGAGAAAATTTTGGTCTTGCCCGCAACCATTCCCATTTCAGTCCCTTTGACGCCTAGTTCAACCAGTTGGTCAGCACAACCAATGGTATCGAGAGCCTAAATCCAAGATTCGTGAATATCCATGTCATGTTCGTGCATTAGAAACAAGAATAGCAGCGGAATCACACCTCTAGAGTCGCGGCATGGATAGCCAAGGCACGAGAGCAATTGAGCCCTTGCAACACAGCGTCAACAAGCACTATGTCCTGACATCCCTGTTTAGCAAGGGCGATGGCACAGGTCAAGCCCGTGGGACCGCCTCCGACAATGAGAAAAGTCGTGCGTTGAGGTAACATGAGAACCTGCTGCGGAAGTTTGAGGCGGAAACTCGAAATCACCCCATAAACGCCCAACGACCCATTTCTAGTCGTGCTCCCATCAAGGAGCTAGGAGCTAATGTCAGGTGATGGGGAGCTAGTACTAGTAGCCGCAGCTAGCAGCATTGCAATTGCTTGCGAGACTGTGCAGTACCTTGGTCCTTCTTCCTAAGGCCCATCACATCCACAGCTGGCACAGCAAACAGAATGTGTTCGTGATTTCGTTGTGATCCTCCATTGACAAATACCTTTTACAAATTCTTAGGTGTAGCATCCGTTCTCGTGCTTAACTGTAACTTGGGTGCATCTCGCAGGAGTCCCTTAACATGAAAAGTACATTCCAACAACTGCCTTCGACAGATATACTCTCCTGCAATAATAATTGGGCGGACTTGAGCCAAGGATTCATGTCGAAATTAGTCACGGCTTGGGGTGTATATGGCTTTGGAAACCCTCAACGGAAGTTCGTGGTATTCCAGATGCTCCTACAAGACAAAAAGTACTAATTGTTGTTTCCAGAAGTATGATCTATCCAATTTGCCCCGCGCATGACCATATTCCTTGGCACTAGCAACGCGAAGTCCACCATGATACCATATGTTCCGTTTATCCGTTCCAAGGAGATCATCATGAAGGACTTTGTCTAGCAATACTGTGTGTCAGTTTCCTCATGGTCACGATACTACAGCGTCGCCGTCCAACGCTAGCGCCAGAAATGTCTATCTTATTGAAAAAATCATGATCGGTTTTCTCAAAAGATTGCACCGCCTCAACCTTCGAAGTATCTTGCTTAGCTTGGTTCACATGAGGAGGGGTCAAGTGGTCAGTGGGTGTCCTGATGCGTTCGGGGTTCCGGTTTTTTTTTTTCCTTTTCATCTTTTGGTATTGTCTTCAGGATTCATGATCACGAGCATCCCTCGAATCCGAGGATAAAAGGGTCAGAGGGTTCATACTGACACGTACAACCTACACACAAACATGAAGGTGCGTAGAGAGCTTTCGTAACGGATATCAGACCCGTCTTTTAAACCTTTTATCTTCACAGTTCTTGCCTATAGTAACTGGTATCGCACTCGTCGCCATTACCAGTGTCGCCCTGGGAGCAGAGATCGGTCAACCAGCTGTCGCCCCTCCGACTCCTGGTGTAGGAGCTGCTCCCCTTGTTGACCTCGGGGTAGAAGTACGTCCTTTTCTTTTTCTTTCTCATTCAGCTTCATTATTCTGATTATTTCTTTCGTCGTCCTCCCTTCTTTTGCAGGCATGTACAGCCTCGCGTTGCCGTTGCGTCAACGGCCCCGGACTCATGTGCGGTGATAGCCATACCAACGTATACTGCACCACGGGCGATGTGTTTTGGTGCAACGAGAGTGGAGCAACTTGCAATTTTGGCATCAGGGATTCCTGTGTGCATTGTAACAAGCTGCAATGCCCGTGAATTGCGACTTGGTGATGGTTCAAGGGTAGTATGCGATCAAAACTTTTTCTTGTTCCTTGTATTGCGAAAAGGGTATATTGAAAAGCTTCGAAGTCTTTGGAAGGTTGTACTTGACGATGAAAGAACAGTGTGTTACATACAAACTTCCTTGCCCTTGGCAACTGGTAGTTCGTTATTAGTATGTACGTACGAAGGGTTACGAGATACGAGACTAGCACTCGTAATATAGGAATAGTCCAGGCTCAAGGTTGGGATCAGTTGACCTGAGAATTCAATTGAATTCGAAGAGCCTGGGATTGATCAAATATCCGCGTGAGCATCGATCATGACCGAGTTTTCCGGGCAATCATCTTCAATTACTGGATTAAGACGAGACCTGTGGGTTAGCATCAGTTCTTAACAAAAATCGAAAGAACCCATCTGCATTGTTACGGTCGAGACGAGGAAGGGCATTCGGTGCTGTAATGCCTTCCGGGGCTGTACGTACCTCCAATGAGAGCCGAGCGACATGTGCAGAACGAATAGCGAAACGCACACGACAGCCAAGCCAAACGGTGGCCGGGTCGCCCATATAAGGAAGCAGCGAGGTTGTTTTAATTTTATTTTGCAACGTAAGCACATATTGATCCCGAATTGTTCCTGCCACGCCGACGCAAGCAGGCATTGGAGGAGCGACGTGCGCCACGTGGAAGACGACGACTACCACGATGCTGCAGGCACTGCTTTTGGAGAAAAAAACGTTGGAGGATCATGGTGCTGTCTAAAAAAGATTTCGACAAGTTCATTGCATGTCAACCGGCTCCGTTTCGCTCGTGGAAATGGTGGGATGAGCGGTATTAAACAGGGAGCAATACCGCTTGTGTTTCTGTGACAGGTGGAGACCATTATTGAGGAAACAAATGATGTTGCCGGAGTGGTGTTCCGCCGACGGTGAAATCCGAAAAGGATTGAGGAACGAGGAACGAGGAACGGGGGGCGGAGGGGGGGTTGGGAAGGCGACAGTGGTGTGTAGTTCACGCGCACGGACCCGGGGTTAGGGTATAAAGGCGGGGAGAGGAGGGATAAAATGGGCATAGTCACCTCGGCGACATCAACGATCGGCTTGAAAGTAGCGAGTTGGTCCGATGTGGGTCGAGAATAATGAAAGCGGTAACTGGGCATGCGGTTGTAAATAAATAAATAAATAAATAACTGCTAATCAGAAATCGCGACATACGTCATTTTTAATTATTTAAAGTCCGAGTCACTTTTCAATTGTTGCAACTCATGGCTGCTGCCAACTAGTAGTTTCTGACTGGAAAAGGCTTCAAAAAGACTTTGAAAAAAAAAAACGAGCAAATACCACACACGGTATGTTCGCCTGCCTTGCTCTTCCTCTCCAATGGATCCTCACTCCCGCCATCCTCTCCCCTCCATCCGCCATCTTCACCCCTACCTAGCAATGGCCTCCCCGCAGCAGCATCCCTCCTACAACTACCCGCCCCCTCCTACCACCTCCCAGTCTCACTACCAGCTCCCCCATCTCCCCAGTCCAGAAAACATCCCATCTTCCTCCACCGCCCTCCTTTCCGCTGCGTCCCCCTCTCGCGATCTCCCTGACACTCACTACCCTGCCCCCGACACTGAACCCGAAGGCGACGGCGATAACCAAGGCCCTCCAAAAAAGAAACGGCGTCGACAAGCGTTGAGCTGCACCGGTATTATCTTTGCTCTCTTTTTCCCCGTTATGCCGCTGACGATCAAGCACGTTTTCTGTTATCGATCCAACACATGCACACACATACACACGCCTCCTCCTCACCCTGCTCGATCCCCTTACACGCGCCTGCCACGCAGAGTGTAAACGCCGCAAGATAAAGTGCGATAGGTCCGCCTCATTTTCGCTGATCTCATGTCCAAATCTCACTTGTCCTCTTCTTGCTCGCAGGGCTCAACCCTGTGGTCCCTGCACGCGCCGCGGTGAGCAATCCAAATGCCAGTGGCACATCGTGGAGCCAGTGTACGGCTCGTCTCTTTTTCTCTGTCCTTTTTTTGAAAAATTTTATCAAACTCACCCCTTTGCTTTTTTTTCTACAGAGAGAAATATGTCACGAGAGTAGAGTATGACGAGCTCAAGGCACGTTTGGATCAGCTCGAGTCAGTTGTCACGCAGCTTTTGGCTGCACCCCCCTCCATGCCTTCATACCAGATGGGCATTCACACCCCGATGGCTCCATCCGCACCCCAACTCCAGCCATACCAATCCGCACCACCCGCTGTCCCACTCGTCTACCACCATTCGATCATGTCCCCGCCCTCTTTCGAGTCAATACAGCAGCAACAACCCCACCGGTACTCAAAACCGGACTCTCCTCAGTCCCCGCGTCACCCCCACCACCAACAATTGCACAACCCAGGTACTTCTATGCACATGTCTGCTGCTTCCACGTCCCCCATAATCCAAACCCACCCTCTCTCCATGAATCGCATTGTTAGGGTCCCCCCTCCCCCAGAAATAATAAAGTCTCCCGGTGGTTCTGCCAAGCAGCAGCAGCAGCAACAGCAACAGCAGCAGCAGCAGCACTCCCCACTCTCGCTCGCCTCCATCACCGCACCGTTCAACCCCGACCAGTCAAAAAACTACCACGCGCAGACGCTCATCATGCTGGGCGAGCGTCTGCGCCCCGAACCCACCACTCTTCCCGAAGACCCAGCGACTCCCACATGCGCCGCCCTCCTCACGACGCCCCCGCAGCGTCTTCCTCTTCTTCGTCAATCCCAACAGCTTCCGCGAACCCGTCGGACTTGTTCCTCGATGCGCCTCCATCCTCGTACCAGATGCCAACGTCTGCGTCGTCATCACGCCGCTTCAGTGATCCTCCGGTCCTCCTCCCAAGCCTGGCGTCGCCAACCGGTGACGATCGCGACCGCATGACCGGCCACCACAGAGATAGGTAATGCCATCCGCCCCGCACCTCAAAGTTATCTTCTTGCCATGTATACAAACACTCGTCGTCAGCATTTGCAAACTACTGGACACTTTATGCTTGACATCTTGGTCTTCCCGCCCTTTCGTTCCTCCCTACCCCGCCCGACTATTTCTTGCTCTTACAAAGTATGGTTTCTCTCCCTCTAGCTTCCTTTTTTCACACGCCATGTTTCACCCATAATAAATATTGCTTGCTTTCTTTCCTTTTCCTTTTGTCTCTTGTTTTTCTTTCTTCTTTTTCTCTCCTCTCCTCCAGTAAGTTCCCTAATAGTCTAGACATTTTTTTTACATACACACCCTATTTCGTTCGCTTTCAAGTTTCCGTCCTCGGCTCACAACAACACACTCTCTTGCTTTCCCAAAGCATCTTTTTTTGCACCACCAGCACCACCACCATCATTTTTAGCTCTGACAGGCGCCGCCCGGCCCTTTTACAACCCATGTTACATGCTCCCCCCCTCCCCCGCGCACATAACAATAATTACCAACTGTTCCGGACATGCGTGACACATGAGCGGTTGTTGATCATCATAGGCATCATGATGCAATGATCATTGTGTACTTGCTCGATCGATCAACGATTAGTGGTTGTGATTGTACTTATCTCCCCCTTGTGCATGATAACTCTAAAGCATAATCATAAGCCATTCCCACAACGAAACGAATTATTTAATAAAAATGAAAAACAAAAAAAACGTTTTTGTCAGTCAAGCATAAGCATAAGCATAGATCCCCGACCGGGGGCGAACGGTGTCCAATAAAGAAAAAATCAATAGAAAAAAAAAAAAAGGAGATCAACTCCAAACCAATTTACCATGCTCGTCCACGCTGGCATTCATACCCCCACTCGCCAGCTGCTGCTGCTGCTGCTTCTTCCTGTTCCTCTTCTCACCCGCACCCCCAGCGAGATCCTCGACGAACCGCGCTGCCTCCCGGTGCTGAGCGAGCGCAGCCTGTCGTTGCACCTCCCCCTCTGCCCGCGCGGCTTTTTGTGCCTCCCGTTTGCTCGCGTTTTGCCTCTGTCTCTTGGTCAGCGTCTCGGGCGCTTTCATCGGGTGTCCCGATCCGTGCCCGTGCCCGTGTCCGGACGTCTCTACGCGTTCGTGCCCTTATGGTCAACGTCAGCACGGATGAACAAAAATGGCAAGTGGAATGTAAAAAAAAAAAAGCATTCGGGGCAAACGTCGCATACGTTATACGTTATACGTTATACGTTATACACGTACAACGGGGACGTATACGTTATATACGCACTCGTGCCCCGAGTACTAAGTAAATCACAACACTGATGAACGCGAAACAGATTGGAGGCAAGACGTACGTGGGCGGCTGCGGGTCTTGACGACGCCCCATCCGTCATCTTCGCCATCTGCGTCATTCCCCGCTGCGCTGGTGCTGGAGTCGACGTGTACGTCTTCGTAGTCGCCCCAGGAGAAGCCCCGTGCGGGCTTCTCGTCTGCGCGGGGCTGGACCTGGATGACGCGGGTCGTTGACGCGTGTTGGTCGTCGTCGTCGTCGTCGTCGTCGTCGTCGTCTTCGTCATCGGGGGTTTCTAGCATGCTGTGATGGGTGAGATGTGTGAGAGGTGTGCGAGGTGTGTTGTGGTGATGGGGACGTACTCTTCGACACCAGTTTTTCTGGTTTTTGGAAGTGGCCGCTCAGCTAGTGGTCGTCGGTGGGAGATGCCCATCATCGCCGCCGTCGTCGTCGTCGTCGTCATTGCAGGCCCACTGTCTTCAGATTTATCCCTATCAGCTTCATCCCCCGTACGCTCCGTCACGGGCGAAGAGCTCCCAGTAGTAACAGATGTAGTCGTGACCGACGACGTGACCCCCCCTGCATCGCTATGACTCGCACGACCAGACTGCCGACCCCTCTTCTGCTGCCGACCGAGGGTGTCGTGTTCGTGGTCGCCCTCGTGGTCGCCTTCGTCCCCGGTGGAGATGTGTTGGGAGCGCCGGTTGCGCGACTCGACGCGCGTCCATGAGCCGTCGGTGTCGATTGAGGTCGTGGATTGGTGTGGGGGCTTGGTGAGCGCGGTGGTCCCCGTCGTTGCCGCCACCGCTGGTGCTGGTGCTGCCGGTGTCTGAGGAGAGGAGTGACGGTCTGGGTTGGGGTCGCTGGAGGGAGAGGTGGTTCTGGCACCACGGGCGACGGCACGGGTACGTGCACGGGGCTGCGGTGGGGGTGACGGAGCTGGTGCTGATGCTGATGCTGACGCCGATTTTGGTGCTGATGCCGGTGGTGGTGGTGGTGGTGGTGGTCCCAAGGAGGGCTCGGAGGACGTCTCTGTAGCGGGCTTGGCCCTTTTCTTCTTCGCCTTTTTGGGTTTGGCGGGCGGGACGGCGGCGGTGTCTGGTCCTGTAGACGGGGCGGATGCGGCGTTGGTGTCAAAGTTGCCAGGGATGGGAAGGGCGGCTGAGGTGGGTGGTTTTGGGGGACGACGGGTCACTTGGGCTGCTGCAGACGGCGGATCGCCATGCCTGGCTGAGGTGTCGGAAGAAGGTGCAGACGGTGATGTTGGGGTTGTTTTCTTTTTCTTCTTTCCGTCTTTTTTTGTAGTGGGATTATTATTGTTGTTCTTGTTGTTCTTGTGGAGAGAAGACGTGTTGGTGTTGGTGTTAGGGCTGGTGTTGGTGCTGGTAGAGGTGGTGAGTGGGTGGGTGTAGCGGGTGTAGCCAAGGACGAGAGCACCGGTGAGGGCTACGATGGCGAGGGTTGTCTCTGGCGAAAGATAGCTCTGAGCGGATCCCATCACAGCTGTACGGTGTTGGACGAGAGCAAAGCCACGTGGCAGAGTTTTTTTTTTGAATGTCCGGATAATTTCAAACCTGTTCTCTACGGCCTTTCGTGGTCGATATAAAACAGTATCTTGCACTTGACACCCAACCTGAGGACTGCACTTTCCACGTCACCACGACCCCTCGATTGTTCACCACTTTCTCTGGAAAATTTCTCGACCCTCCGTTCGATCTTGATCGGATAGAGACAACGCGAGATGAGGGACTTGAGGTGGTCGTAAAACGTGAGCTTGGTTCTATAAGGATTTCTTTCTTCTTTCTTTTTTACTATGATGAGGTCTCCGAAATATTATATCACTTTAGCTGGACTAAAAGGCAGTGCAATCTATTTTGGGATTGATCTAATAATAAGAGCAACTCTCCTGTATCGAACCATGGTGTTCTGCTCTCAGTGCGGTGTCCAAGGCCAAGGCCGTTTCTGCTCCCAGTGTGGAGCTCCGTTGAACACTACTTATGTCCCCGCCGGGTCCGATTCTGCTCCCCCACCCCCATACCAGCTACAACAGCCGCCGCCGCCTCAGGCGGTCTCCACCGCTCTTATCGATCCCAAAGGCCAAGTGACCCCTGCCTTCTACCACCTCGCCTCAGAGCTATTCACCAAGCTCGATCAAACGGTCGACCCAAAGGGCACAAGGGTAATAGAACCAAGTAAAATGGCTGCCCTCAGGCGCATGAGCGGCAACACTATCCCACAGTACTTTGAATCCCACGTCCTCCCTGTTTTCTGTGAGCACTCGTCCCATGCAAGGGTACCACACCCTCTAACACGGCTGAACTGCTAGATAAACACCTCGGCGCACAATGCGTGCTCGGCACCCCGAAGCCCAACATACTGACCTGGGATGGCTGGCACACCTTCCTCTATCACAAGATCGTCGTCTCGCCCTCCGAAACCTATAGACACTTCCTCGCCGCTATTCATATGTTGGGCATTCAGCTCCCACAACCGCTCTCGCGTGGCGACCTGCCGCTGCACCCGTTCCCCGAGGCGGTGACCCGCCAGCAGAACTTCCAGAACGAGATTCAAGGCCTCGCTAGAGCTGCGACGGGTATGCAGTTCGCACGTACGGCTGCGGTGACGGGCCTTATGAGACAAGCAGGCATGGGCGCGGTGAATGCTGTCGGTGGTGGTGGTGGCTTCTACCGTCGTCGATGGTGAAGCAGGATTTTGTAGGTTACGTACCTTTTTTTTTTCCTTTTGATTCGGTTGGGAGTTGTATTTTTGTCAGATGGTTTATGGTTGAATTCCTCATGATAGCGACGGGGTCGCTCTTTAGCCCAGCTATGCTAGATATCCAGTTTGAGAAGAACATTGTATTACGAGCCCATGATGGGAATTTCACTGGCAACCTGTATCTTTGCGTGGGGATCACAACAGGCACCATGATGTACAACAATATCAACTTGAAGTTCCTCGAACGCGGCGCGGCCCGCCCACTGCCTTTCAGTTGTTCTATTCATATCATCGGCCAAGTAGTAAGTCCACTAACCAACTCCCACAGTCTGGCTGATATCAGCTCCCGCCGCTCGCCCAATTTCAAGGATTGCCCACATTGAGCCCACAACGTCCTCCTCCTCCTATAACTACCTACACCACGCACGCCAAAAAACACTTCTATAAAACGCAGATCAATATGTCGGCTGATTCCTAATATATTTATAATAATGACGTATGCGGTGCAAGTAGTAAGCGGCTTTCATGACTAGTACTGCCCTCGAAGTCGAACTTGACGGTTGCTATGTTATCCTACCCACCTCGGGGGAGATCCCAACTACGTAGCTGGCAACAAGGAATGGCAGTGGCGGCAGTCGCAGAAAGATTTCTATGCGCGTGCACAGCCTATGATGATGTAGATGCCGACACCGTGCCAGTGGGGTTCTGGCACTATAAAGCCAACCGTGGATCCTCTACGGGGCACCTCAGCTGCGCTCAGTCCTCACCCTACATCCGTTCTTCGTGCCGGTCACGAAAAGAAGAATATCTTTTTACCCTGCTTTTTCACCATGATTTACAGACTCATTTTCGCCGCGCTTATTCTCTGCACGTTCGCCGCCGCCACTCCCGTCAAGATTCGTCCTCTTCATGATCGTGTCATCGTGAAAGGTTCTGGTACGTGTGAACACAACAACTCCTTTTATTTTTTGACCCCCAACTCCACAAAAAAAGGCACAAAATCGTCGGGTGGCATCGTCATTCCGGATACCGCAAAAGAAAAGCCTCAAGAAGGGATGATCATAGCGGTTGGCCCTGGCAGAAATTCACCACCACCGGCACAAAAGTTGGACGTCAAGGTTGGGGATAAGGTATTATTTAGCAAGTATAAAGGCAAGGAGGTGAAGCTTCGGTGAAATAATAGGAAACTATGTGGGGAACCTGTGTCATGTATTATCAATTTTGGTTGTGGTTTCTCGCATTGCACACTTACACTTGGCTGGAAGACAAGTCCCACAGTTAGTGGTATGTGAGCGTTTCCCAGCGCATGTCAATAAAAGCACTCGCCATCAGAGGGAAAAATAGGTCATCCTCGGCAACTCTGCCAAGATCCACCGTGCACGAAATGGCTCATGTCAAGTCTTGTAGTATTCTCTCCTATAACACACACATTGCTGGGTCTCCACAATGCAGTCCGATAAATAGGTGGGACCCAGAATAATAATTCCGAGTTTGGGCCAAGGATCCAACCATCTTCTTGCATTAGTGAGCTATCTTGAAAAGGGCTGGCGAAGACTAGTTTCCCAGCATCAGACGGGGACCATTTTGTCATGTGTTATCGAGAGAAGGTATTTACCATCCTGCGAGAACGAAAATGATTTGACTGGATCAATGTGCCCTTGGAATGAGCCAGCAACGATCTGTCCTGTCTCAGCATCCCAGATCCTGATCGTCTTGTCCCATGATCCCGAGACGATGCGCTTGCCGTCGTGCGAGAATGAAACTGATATGAATTGATTAGTGTGCCCTCGGAATGGGCCAGCAACGATATTTCCCGTCTCTGCATCCCAGATGCTAATCGTGTTGTCCCATGATCCCGAGACGACGCGCTTGCCGTCCTGCGAGAACGAAACTGATGTGACTTCATCAGTGTGCCCTCGGAATGGGCCAGCAACAATATGTCCCGTCTCAACATCCCAGATCCTGATCGTCTTGTCCCATGATCCCGAGGCGACGCGCTTGCCGTCCTGCGAGAACGAAACTGATGTGACTCGATCAGTGTGCCCTCGAAATGGGCCAGCAACAATATGTCCTATCTCTGCATCCCAGATCCTGATCGTCTTGTCCCAGGATCCCAAGACGACGCGCTTGCCGTCGTGCGAGAATGAAACTGATGTGACTTCATCAGTGTGCCCTTGGAAGGGGCCAGTGACAATATGTCCCGTCTCTGCATCCCAGATGCTGATCGTCTTGTCCCATGATCCCGAGAAGACCTGCTTGCCGTCATGCGAGAATGAAACTGAACGAGTATGCCCCTGAAATGGGCCAGCAAGGATATTTCCCGTCTCTGCATCCCAGATCCGGATTGTCTTGTCCGATGATCCCGAGACGACGCGCTTGCTGTCGTGCGAGAATGAAAGTGACGTGACTTCATCAGTGTGCCCTCGGAATGGGCCAGCAACGACATGTCCCGTCTCTGCATCCCATATCCTGATCGTCTTGTCCCATGATCCTGAGACGACGCGCTTGCTGTCGTGCGAGAATGAAAGTGATGTGACTAGATCAGTGTGCCCTTGGAATGGACCAGCAACAATATGTCCCGTCTCTGCATCCCAGATCCTGATCGTCTCGTCCCATGATCCCGAGACGACGCGCTTGCGGTCGTGCGAGAATGAAACTGCTGTGACCGGACCAGTGTGCCCTTGGAATGGACCAGCAACAATATGTCCCGTCTCTGCATCCCAGATCCTGATTGTCTTGTCCGATGATCCCGAGACGACGCGTTTGCCGTCCTGCGAGAATGAAACTGATCTGACTGAATCAGTGTGTCCCTGGCATGGGCCAGCAACAATATGGCCTGTCTCTGCATCCCAGATCCTGATTGTCTTGTCCCATGATCCTGAGACGACGCGCTTGCCGTCGTGCGAGAATGAAACTGATATGACTGGACCAGTGTGCCCTCGGAAGGGGCCAGTGGCAATATGTCCCGTCTCTGCATCCCAGATCCTGATCGTCTTGTCCCATGATCCCGAGACAACGCGCTGGCTGTCATGCGAGAATGAAACTGATGTGACTTGCTCAGTGTGCCCTCGGAATGGGCCAGCAACGATATTTCCCGTCTCTGCATTCCAGATGCTAATCGTGTTGTCCCATGATCCCGAGACGACGCGCTTGCCGTCCTGCGAGAATGAAACTGATGTGACTTCATCAGTGTGCCCTGGGAAGGGGCCAGTGACAATATGTCCCGTCTCTGCATCCCAGATCCTGATGTTCTTGTCCCATGATCCCGAGACGACCTGCTTGCCGTCATGCGAGAATGAAACTGACATGACTGAACGAGTATGCCCCTGAAATGGGCCAGCAAGGATATTTCCCGTCTCTGCATCCCAGATCCGGATTGTGTTGTCCGATGATCCCGAGACGATGCGTTTGCCATCCTGCGAGAATGAAACAGACAGGACCATACCCTCATGTCCTGTCAAGACATTCAAAATGGGTGGCCACTGAGCCAACTTGCCGATCGAGATGGAGAGTGTTTTCGGGAATTGCGGCAAGAACTGCATTGATACCAGTGACTGTGGCGGAGCAAAAGGCAACGCTGACAAGTAAATGTGAGGGGCACTTTGTGAGATGACGCCCGCAAATGCAGCTACGAATTTACGTGCATCCGCAGCAAATGCCTCAATGTCTTCGGAAGGCTGCAAAGGTTACTGGTCAAGGCCTAGTCTTATCATGTATGACAGAACAACTCACTGCACTCCATTCACATATCTCTGCCAATGCTGGCGAGGCAACCTTCACCTTTTTAATCAGACTCAAGACCTCCAACCAGTAGAGAAACTGGGTTTTCAAGAAAAATCCGACCCTGTCCAGAAGCTCCTCGTCGGCAGCGGTAGCGTGAAGGTGTTCTCCCCAAAAAGTACATGCATAGGACAGATGAGTGGGAATGGCGTCCTGAATACGTTGGGTCAAGTTAAGGTCATCGTTGCGGCAATGTGACGTTTCGATTTCGCAGATATTGAATTGTAAACCCTCTCTCATAATCTGTAAGCATGCCCACGTCATGATCCTGCTATGAAAGCTATAATCGATAACAAACTCCTGGGGGCATCGTGTCGGGTCGCATATAAACTCGGTAAACGACAGATGACTTATGTGAATTCGCTCATCGGTGTTTCGGGTCGAAATAACGCTGGAGAGACGTTCGAGAATGAAATCGATACATGATTGGTCCTCTTCTTCTCCCAGGAAGTGAATAAGATCTGCACGACGAAGAGGTGTTTTGGCTAGAACAATAGCACCAACAACTCTCTTGAAGATGTGCAACACCTCAGCATTGGTGAACATAACTGAAAGGATCCTCTGGTAAAGTTGGTCTACCGCGTCTCCCTCCTTGCGGAACGCCCCGCTGAGAATGAGATTAAGCTGCTTCTTCGGAAAGCCCTGTTCCAGAAATCGAACGACAGTATCTGCCCAAATGAACAAACCGGCTGCTCGATCTGTCAGCTGCTGGACTATTGATGTCCCAGGCCATGATCGCAATGATGGATACTTGGATTCGATGTCGGCGAAATGTTGTTCAAAAAACCTTTTGATGTCAGCACCTGTCTCTTTGCTAACAAGGTCACCGGTCTCGAGGGCTATGGAATAACAGACATTCCGAAGAGAGGGAGTTATGCGCTCATCTCGACTGGTAATAAGCAGCTTGAATGACGAATGGAGGTGGGACCATTTCATGAGGGTTTCCATGAGGATTCGTCGTTGCGTGGATTGAGAATCGTCAGACCCGCATTCATCCAAGGCATCGAGAACCACAACTGGTAATTTCATGGTTGACGTTAACCGGACAACATTCGGTATACATCTTTTGTGGGGCCGTTCTTCTTCTATCCCTGTGATATCTCCCTGTGTCCCCATGCGTCTTGTCCAAGACTCCGACAAGGGATCCTCGATGAGATACTTGAAATGTGACATGATATCTGGCCTTGTCGGAACCACTCTCCTTGCCTTCAAATTCTCAGTCACTCTCTGCGCAAAGACAGTGTCCGTTTGGGCCAGGTCGAAGGCAACTGTCCGCCAAAAAGCAGCGGGGTCACTCAGGGCGACATCGTCCCGTTTGCAGAAAAAGCTTGAGCCATGTCGGCTGATTTCGCCCAATTTTGACACCACCGTTGAAGCAATGGTTGATTTACCAGCTCCTGGGCTTCCAGTAAGCAAAAGAATGTTGGGCGCCTGGTCATCGTCTAGCCAGCGGAGAATCTTGTCTACTATCCATTCACGAGTTCCTTGCATACAAGGCGTCGGGTAATAGCCGGAGCCATCAACAGGTTTCAGAGCACCAAGCCCGGTTTCCTCATCGGCCGTATATATATGATTGTCACCGACGTGAGAGTAAAACTGACTGTGACTAGCGTCCGTACCGCGAGCTCGTTCAAAGAAATTCGACATTCCAGTACTCGGTGGAAGATGGCCTACGATATTGTAAAGCACACTCAACGTGATACAGCCAAAAGGTACACTTACGGTCTGAGTGCAAGTATCGTATCCAACAACCTGTTATGCGGCGGTGCTCGTCGTGCTGTACCCCTTCTCACGCTGTCACTCTTTTATCGTGGAAAATCCGGCCAATGCTGACAGACGCAAGCTAAAGGCCCATCGCCATTGCCATCCCCGTTCATTGTCTGTCTCTGAACCTGAACCTGCAAACAAAGAAAGGGTACGAGAAGGTTTGTCCCCGTTCATCCGACCCAAATATGTTGTTGACTTGCCTGGTCCGGATTTGTTCTATTGTCAACACGGGATAGCTCAAGCAACGGGGCTGAAATCCCAATCAGTGAGTTGGAGTGACGTCCGGATTATCAGATTCTCAATAATTTGTATTTCAGAATCACGGCATAGACCTGAGCAAGAAAAGCTTTGTGTATACCGATGAATTAGACCTCGGACCCGTCGTCATTTAAATTGTCTCTTTGACGACTAGACTATTCCTCATGGCATTCACAGCCTTCGTCGCTCCACGCATCAACCTCTACGCCCGAACCGACACCCCCCCAGAAAAAGAAACGCCCAAAGCATAGTACGTTCTGCCATCCTCCTGCTAGACCTGGTTTGCTTTGTTCTTACCCATTCCAATCTCCCAGCCATCGTTTACTTGCAACCAGCAGACACGGGATCAGGGATAAATGTCAGCACACAGCTCGTCAACCATCTCAAAGTAAGTGACCCTCTTTCCCCCAATTATCGCAAGCATTTGGAGGACGGCATAGTCTACTTCCAATCCAATGCGCTTGCAAGACATCGCCGTCGTCACAAATACGCCTCTCGATACGGATCGCATCCTTCTGGACAAATTCAGGTCGCAGGATAGTATCCAATGGGTCCCGAAAACGGACCTCTGCTCGTATAAGGTATGGTCTCCAACGCCTAATTTTTATTTGTGGGTTGCATAGGATAACTGACTACTGTTTGTTAGCATGAATATACCTTCCGGAACAAGGCATCCCTCCTCACGGAGATCCGGCGCCAAACTTACAAAAGTGGGGGCATTGCTGTGCGTGCATTCAAGGAGTCATGGAAGGAAGCCCCACAAGCTATCGAAGAGCTGGAAATGGAAGGCGAGGTTCTCGTTATGCGTACGCTGAAGGACGGGCAGCTGTGAGTCATGTTCGGGAATGAAGCCTGAGAAGGACAGTGGCGGGCTGCCCGTCGAGAAAGGTAATGTCGGTGACTGAAACAGTTTTCATTCTCGCTACGATCTCTGGCATTCTCAAAGTGCCAAATGATGTTGATCTGCGATAACAACTGGCATCCGGTATGCCATTTCATATTTTCTCTGTTTGTTACGAAATAACCAAGTCTTTTCAGAGGGACTACAAGCTACTATGGCCGAAGCACCATTGCCGAAAGCGCCTACGACGAAAAAGCAAAGGAAACGATCCGCACCGCGACAACAGCAGGTGTGTATCACCAATACGCATCTCAAGGGGGAGATCGATTTGTCGAGGAATTATACAACACCGGGCAAGTAGTCCCATGGTGTCGCACATCGCAGTGGAGCACAGATGGAGTATGGACCACCAGCTAACCACTCATCATGCGTGCAAGTAATCGGTGTTTTACTACTGCTCACTGAATGCACCCAGTGAATGCACCCCATAATGATGGGAATATTAGATCAAATGAGAATATCAGTGAAAGAATGAGAGAAACAGATGAAGATGAGAGCGACATCCGGGTCTCTAATTGTCCAAGACTTGGACCGTAGTATCGAATATGGGGCCCAGCCCCAGCTGCCGCCTTCATGGGACAACCATCCTCGGTTCACTCTCATCAGACTTCACACTATGCTTCTGGAATGAAGCCACTGGCAGTCATTTGTTACTACAGTGTTATCTCCACAGACGGTACTAGTGAATTCACACCCGGGGAGTGGGAGGGCGATACTCCAAGTCAAATGCAACGGGTGCATTCCGTTTCTTCGTATGCGCCCCCAATCCCGTCAGCCATGCCGCATTTATGAACACCGTCTCCTTTCCTGCCTTTAGCTCAGTGAAATCGTGGACATCCTTCTGGGCCACCACCTTGCTCGTCCTGACCTCGTTGCCGACCTTGACATTAGCACCATCCCGCCACGTCACCTTTTCCACACCGTGACTATAGTGGTAGTGTCCAAACACACAGACACCAATGGCTTCGCTGCGGCAATCTTTCGGCGTTGTGCTTTGCATCCCTTTAAGTACATGTTAGACGGGAAGAGGCCAACGTCGTCCAGTCGTCCTTTGGGCGGCCCATGCGCAACCCAAAGTTCTAACGGCCCCCGACTCGTCTCTGGCGCAGAATCCCACATGGCTGTTGCATCTGGTGCAGGGTATGGGGTATAAGTGAAACCGTAACCACGTCCGAGAAAGTCAGGTTGCGCGGGATTGGCGTAGATGGACAGGGGGTCGTTGTGGTGGATGAAGGGTTCCTCTGGGCTAAGGTAGACGACACTGTTGGCGCGAACATCGGAAGAAGTGAAGAGCACGTGGGATTTTTCGCTGTAGTCTTTGTGAGACGGGTCGAGTCCTTGATCATGGTTCCCTGTGTGATTGAATCGAGTCAAGCTCTATCTCTTCGTGTCGAGGAACAAAAATATGAGTAATCGTTACCCGCGATAACAATCTTAAGCTTATGCGGCAACTTCCTGATCCATTCGAGTGCTTTTTCCAGTTCCTCAGGCGTCCAGCGTGGATAAACACGTCTCCGGATGGGACTCGGTCGGTGGAATCATCGTTGTGGGTATCGGAGATGCAACGATGCGAATACGGCGAGTGGTAGACATGGTTTTGTTCTGTGGCGAAAAGACTAGACTCCATGATGAAGGTTACACCCGATGTCTGTGTGACAGAACAGACTCGATAAACAAGGTATGTGCACAGTTGAATGCGAACCCTTGACTTGCAAGAGTTCCATGATAATAGTCAAGGAACCACCACCATACCTCGCGCTCATTACGAGTCCAGGGTCAGAAAATTTCGCCAGAAACATCAAGTTGTATCGGCTGATGGTGAGGCTGCTGTAATCTTCGAGAAATTGATTAACAGGTCATCGAAAATCGACAGTATAGAAGACAGTGAGTGACCTATTGTAAAGTTTCCCATTTGATTGTAGAAATCATATTGACATTGTCGACCTAGCAAACTGTTGAGCGGATATCTTTCCCACAGCGTATATGTGTAAAGCTCAGTGACCGTTGTAACACACCAGAACTGCGAATACCTCCGGTAATATCTCCGACATCTGCCTCCGCTACAGTCGAGGGATCCCCGGGCTGGAGCTATAGTCGTAGGGGTGGTGGTTGCAGAAGTGGTCCCAGAAAGCAGGTGCCCGCCAAACCCCACGCTGCAGAGGATGGGAATGGCAGATTGTTGAGTCCGGGCCGGCATCAACCAATATATATATTTCTAGGCACCAGAAGCAAGGAAATTTTTTAATCCCGTTATTACCTCCAACGGAAGCCAGCGATGTACAAGGACGCTCCAAAATACTGGGACGAGGAAAAGCAAAAGGTTGTCGAAGGTGTTGTCAGTACTGCTGAAAGAATCATTCTGCCTGACCCTGACCTACCGTCCTTCGCACAGGAATCGCGCAACACTCCAACACAACTCGCCGACGTCCTGGGCACGTACGTCTGGGTATACAGCGGCGACCCCGAATTCAGTGGGGATGTCGAGGAACTCTGGCATAGTCCTAAGGAAACCGACAAAGCCTTCATCGCCAAGCACCGCATCAAACTCAAGGCCGCCAGCTCCAAGGAGCACAGGAAATCCTCCTCCAACGTTAATCCTGAGGACGTCAGCGGGAAAATCAATTGGGGCTCACTCAAACTTAGCTTTGCAGGACTCAAGCGTGTGCGTAAAGGTTGGTCGCAGGACCCCACCACGCCATTCCTCGAGAGCTTCTGGGAGGTGCAGGTCCTGGAGGACGAGGACGAGGAACAATGGTTGGATGACACGGGCAATGTGGTATGGTTCTCTGTCGTGTTGGACGACGCAGGCTACCCGTTCCTGGTGTTTGACTGGAGCCATCCGCCGGGATGTCATAGTAGCTGGTCGGGGTATTATGTTGGGAAGAAGCTTGTGCGAGGTAAATGGAGGCTTTCGGAGGAGGAGAACCGGAGGTTGGGGATTGGGATGACGTTTGGGCGGGTTGCCAAGGTTTCGGGGAAAGGCGGGCAGACAGAATATGAGGAGGATGAAGACGAGGAAGACGATGAGGATGAGGATGAGGATGAGGATGAGGATGAGGAGTCTGGTGGGGAGGGGAGTGGGGGCGAGGGTGAAGACGAACCCGAGACCAAAGTTACCGGAAAGAAAAGGAAAGTGGACGGGGATGGCGAAAAGGGCGCTCCCAAACGTCCTCGCCACGCTGCTCGTGCCTAGATGGCTGGTTCGCTGCCCCTCGACTCCTACCGTCATTCTCGTTTATGACCACACAGATCCAGAAAGTTGCCTTCAGAACACCGTACTTCACTCCCTTAATCATGTATTTTGTTTATCAAAGCCGCGATCCAGAGGTCTGGGTAGCTGTACACGAATCGCGGCTAATTCACAAACGGTAAGATCAAGGGATACACAACGTAACACGATAACATTTTGACACATTGGCAAAAGAGCAGGTAGGGGAGATTTGCTTTAGGGCATGACCAAAGCGCATTCAAAGCATCGACAGGAATATAGATTTTGCTAGCTCCAGGAGTGAGCGCTCTCGTTTCCCAATCCCTCGATTGTTCACCACCGTTTTCAGTTAAATTTTCTCGACCCTCCATCCGTCTCGATCTTGGTCTATACGTGGATAACAAATTGAGCCTTGCCACTCTCTGTCTAAACAATCTTGTTACTAGCGGTCGCTGACAGAACTTTCCATCGCCCGCTCGAACCATGTTTCAGTCTCACATACAACCCTGATATTGCAGTCCCGCTACCGAACTTAACACCCCTTGTGATGAATGGGAGTACTTGGACGAGTTGGAGACGGTGTGAGATAAGGGACTTGAGGTCGTTGTGGTAAAACGTGAGCTCACTCCATTTTCTTTTTTCTTTCTTTCTGCGGAATTATGTTGCTGGATTTTGATTTTTATCTGCATGTTCCCCTACTACAGGCCACAGGAAATTGAGAAGTTGACTGGTGTGGCGTATCGGGCTGGAAGATGAAGAGACTTGGAGTACTGAATGACAGAACAGTACGCAACGACAGAACAGTACGACTCACTCAGCTGGAGCAGTGTAATCGACTTTGGGATTGACCTAATAATAAGAGCGCCTTGTGTCGAACCATGGTGTTCTGCCCTCAGTGTGGCGTCCAAGGCCAAGGCCATTTCTGCTCCCAGTGTGGAGCTCCGTAATACTGCCAGGTCCGATCCCACTCCCCCACCCCCATACTAGCTGCAACAGCTGCCGTCGCCGCAGGTGGTCTCCACTACTCTTATCGATCAAAGGCCAAGTGACCACTGCCTTCTACCACCTCGCCTCAGTGTTATCCACCAAGCTCGATCAATCGGTCGACCCAAAGGGCACAAGGATAATGGAACCAAGTAAAATGGCCGCGTTCAGGCGCATGAGCGGCAACACTATCCTGCAGTACTTTGAATCCCATGTCCTCCCTGTTTTCTGTAAGCACTTAATTCGTCCTCATCCTTATTCCAGTCTCACGCAAGAGTACCAACCCTAACGGCTAAACGGCTAGAGGAACACCTTGGCGCACAATGCGTGCCCGGCACCCCGAAGCTCAACACACTGACCTGGGATGGCTGGCACACCTTCCTCTATCACAAGATCGTCGTCTCGCCCTCCGAAACCTACACACATTTCCTTTCCGCCATTCGTACGCTGGGCATCCAGCTCCTACAGCCGCTCTCGCGTGGCGATCTGCCACTGCACCCGTTCCCTGAGGCGGTGACCCGTCAGCAGAATTTCCAAAAGGAGATTCAAGGCCTCGCTGGAGCTGCAGCGGGTATGCAGTTTGCACGAATGGCCTTATGAGACAAGCAGGCATGGGCGCGGTGAATGCTGTCGGTGGCGGTGGTGGCTTCTACCGTCGTCGATGGTGAAGCAGGGTTTTGTAGGTTAGGTTATATATATATCTTGGTTTTTTTCTTTGCCAGTTGGGATTTTTATTTTGTCAAATGAGTTCCTCATATGATAGCCAATTGTACGAGGTCGCTCTTTAGTCCAGCTATGCTAGATATCCAGTTTGAGAAGAATATTTCGAGCCCATGATGGGAAATTCACTAGCAACCTGTATCTTTGCGTCACAACAATTTCAAGTTCCTCGACCCCCACCGAACGCAGCGCCGCCCACTGCCAAATTTCAGTTGTTCTATTGATATTGTCGGCCAAGTAAGTCCACTAACCAACTCCCAGAGTCTGGCTAATATCAGCGCCCGCCGCCCGCCCAATTTCAAGGATTGCCCACATTGAGCCCACAACGCCATCCTCCTTCTATGACTACCTACACTACGCACGCCAAAAAACACGCAGATCAATACGTCGGCTGATTCCTAATTAATAATGACGTATGCGGTGTAAGTAGAGGGCGGCTTTCATGACTACTAGTAGTACTGCCCTTCGAACTTGACGGTTGCTAGGTTATACTACCCACCTTGGGGAAGATCCCAACTACGTATAGATAATGCCTTGGCAACAACGAATGGCAGTGGCGGCAGTCGCAGAAATATTTCTATGTGCGTGCACAGCCTAGTATGATGTAAATGCCGACACCGTAGGGTTCTGGCACTATAAAGCCAACCGTGGATCCTCTACGGGGTACCTCAGCTGCGCTCAGTCCTCACCCTACATCCGTTCTTCGTGCCGGTCACGAAAAGAAGCATATCTTTGATTTACCCTACTTTCGCCATGATTTACAGACTCATTTTTGCTGCGCTTATTCTCTGCACGTTCGCCGCCGCAACTCCCGTCAAGATTCATCCTATTCAGGACCGTGTCATCGTGAAAAGTTCTGGTAAGTGTGAACACAAGAACTCCTTTATTTTTGACCCAACTCCACACAAAAAGGCACAAAAGAGATAAAATCGGCGGGTGGCATCGTCATTCCGGATACCGCAAAAGAAAAGCCTCAAGGAGGGATGGTCATAGCGGTTGGCCCCGGCAGAAACCCATCACCACCACCTTCACAGAAATTGGAGGTCAAGGTCGGGGATACAGTGTTATTTAGCAAGTATAAAGGCAAGAGGTGAAGTGGCCGGTGAAATAATGGTTAGGAAACTATGTAGGGAACCTGTGTGCTGTTGAACAGAGTCGCATGCATTATCAATTTCGGCTGTGGTTTTCTGTATTTCGAAGTTACTTGGTGAACTCACTTGGCTGGAACACAGATAGTGGTGCCACGGCTAAGTCTAGTTATTGGTATGTGAGCATTTCCCAGCGCAATAAATGCACTTGCCATCAGAGGGAAAAATAGGTCATCCTCGGCAACTCTGCCAGGATCCACCATGCACAAAATGGCTCATGTCAAGTCTCGTAGTGTGCTCTCCTATAACACACACATTGCCGGGTCTCCACAATCCAATCTGATGAATAGGTGGGACCCAGGACATCAATTCCGAGTTCGGGCCAAAGATCCAACCATCTTCTTGCATTAGTGAAGTGTCTTGAAAGGGGCTGCCCCAAACTTGTTTCCCAGAGTTAGAGCATTTGTCAGGTAATCTCGAGAGAAAGTATTTACCATCCTGTGGTGACAAAAATGATCTGACTGGATCAGTGTGCCCTGGGAGTCGGCCAGCAACAACATGTCCCGTCTCTGCATCCCAGATCCTGATCGTCTTGTCCCATGATCCCGAGACAACGCGTTTGCCATCCTGCGAGAAGGAAACTGATGTGACTAGATCAGTGTGCCCTCGGAATGGGCCAGCAACAATATGTCCCGTCTCTGCATCCCAGATCCTGATCGTCTTGTCCCGTGATCCCGAGACGACGTGCTTGCCGTCGTGCGAGAATGAAACTGATGTCACTGAATCAGTGTGCCCTGGGAAAGGGCCAGCAACATCATGTCCCGTCTCTATATCCCAGATCCTGATCGTCTTGTCCCATGATCCCGAGACGATGCGCTTGCCATCCTGGGAGAATGAAACTGATGTAATGAGATCAGTGTGCCCTCGGAATGGGCCAGCAACAATACATCTCGTCATAACATTCCAGATCCTGACTGCCTTGTCCGGTGATCCCGAGACGACGCGTTTACCATCCTGCGTGAATGAAACTGATGTAATGAAATCGGTGTGCCCTCGGCATGGGCCAGCAACAATCTGTCCCGTCTCTGCATCCCAGATCCTCATCATCTTGTCCCATGATCTCGAGACGACGCACTTGCTGTCATGCGAGAATGAAACTGATGTAATGAAATCAGTGTGCTCTTGGAATGGGCCAGCAACAATATGCCCCGTCTCAACATCCCAGATCCTGATCAGCTGGTCCCGTGATCCCGAGACGACGCGCTTGCCGTCATGCGAGAATGAAACTGATATGACTGGATCAGTGTGCCCTCGGGATGGGCCAGCAACAATATCTCCCGTCTCTGCATCCCAGATCCTGATCGTCTTGTCAAATGATCCCGAGACGACACGCTTGCCATCCTGCGAGAACGAAACTGATGTGACTGAAAGAGTATGCCCTCGAAATGGGCCAGCAATAATATGCCCCGTCTCTGCATCCCAGATCCTGATCGTCCTGTCCCATGATCCCGAGACGACGCACTTACTGTCAGGCGAGAATGAAACTGATGTAATGAAATCAGTGTGCCCTCGGAATGGGCCAGCAACAATATGTCCCGTCTCTGCATCCCAGATCCTGATCGTCTCGTCCTGTGATCCTGAGACGACACGCTTGCCGTCATGCGAGAATGAAACTGAATCGATTGAATGTGTGTGTCCCTGGAAGGGGCCAGCAACAATCTGTCCCGTTTCTGCATCCCAGATCCGGATCGTGTAGTCCCATGATCCTGAGACAACGCGCTTGCCATCCTGCGAGAACGAAACTGATGTGACTGAAAGAGTATGCCCTCGAAATGGGCCAGCAATAATATGTCCCGTCTCTGCATCCCAGATCCGGATTGTCTTGTCCGATGATCCCGAGACGATGCGTTTGCCATCCTGCGAGAATGAAACAGACAGGACCATACCCTCATGTCCTGTCAAGACATTCAACATGGGTGGCCACTGAGCCAACTTGCCGATCGAGATGGAGAGTGTTTTCGGGAATTGCGGCAAGAACTGCGTTGATACCAGTGACTGTTTCGGAGCAAAAGGCAACGCTGACAAGTAAATGTGAGGAGCACTTTGCGAAATGATGCTCGCAAATGCAGCTACAAATTTACGTCCGTCGGCAGCAAATGCGACAATGTCTTCAGATGGCTGCCAAGATTACTAGTCAAAGCCTAGTTTTATCATGCATCACAGAACAACTCACTGCACTCCATTCACATATTACTGTCAATGCTGGCGAGGCAACCTTCACCTTTTTTGTCAGAGTCAAGACCTCCAACCAGTAGAGAAACTGGGTTTTCAAGAAAAATCCGATCCTGTCCAGAAGCTCAACGCGGCAGTGGTAGCGTGAAGGTGTTCTCCCCAAAAAGTACATGCGTAGGATAGATGAGTGGGAATGGCGTCCTTAATATGTTGGGTCAAGTTAAGGTCATCGTTGCAGCAATGTGACGTTTCGATTTTGCAGATATTGAATCGTAAACCCTCTCTCATAATCTGTAAGCATGCCAATGTCACGATCCTGCTATGAAGGTTGTGATCAATAACAAACTCCTGGGGGCATCGTTTCGGGTCACATATAAACTCGGTAAACGATAGATGACTTATGTGAATTCGCTCATCGGTATTTCGGGTCGAAATGACGCTGGAGAGACGTTCGAGAATGAAATCGATACATGATTGGTCCACTTCTTCTCCCAGAAAGTGAATAAGATCTGCACGACGAAGAGGTGTTTTGGCTAGAACAATAGCACCAACAACTCTCTTGAAGATGTGCAACACGGCAGCATTTGTGAACACAACTGAAAGAATCCTCTGGTAGAGTTGGTCTATCGCGTCACCCTCCTTGCGGAACGCCCCGCTGAGAACGAGATCAAGCTGCTCCCTCGGAAAGCCCTGTTCCAGAAATCGGACGACAGTATCCGCCCAAATGAACAAACCGGCTGCTCGATCTGTCAGCTGCTCAATTATTGATGTCCCAGGCCATGATTGTAACGATGGATACTTAGATTCGATGTCGGCGAAATGTCGTTCAAAAAACTTTTTGATGTCAGCATCTGTCTCTTTGCTAACAAGGTCACCGGTCTCGAGGGCTATGGAATAACAGACATCCCGAAGAGAGGGAGTTATGTGCTCATCTCGACTGGTAATAAGCAGCTTGAATGACGAATGGAGGTGGGACCATTTCGTGAGGGTCTCCATGAAGATCCGTCGTTGCGTGGATTGAGAATCGTTAGATCCAAGGCATCGAGAACCACGACTGGTAATTTCATGGTTGACGTTAACCGGACATCATTCGGTCTACGTCTTTTGTGGGGCCGTTCTTCTTCTATCCCTGTGATATTTCCTTGTGTCCCCATGTGTCTTTTCCAAGACTCCGACAAGGGATCCTCGATGAGATACTTGAAATGTGACATGATATCTGGCCTTGTCGGAACCACTCTCCTTGCCTTCAAATTCTCAGTCACTCTCTGCGCAAAGACAGTGTCCGTTTGGGCCAGATCGAAAGCCACAGTCCGCCAAAAAGCAGCGGGGTCACTCAGTGCGACATCGTCCCGTTTGCAGAAAAGGCTTGAGCCATGTCGGCCGATTTCGCCCAATTTAGACACCACCGTTGAAGCGATGGTCGATTTACCAGCCCCTGGGCTCCCAGTAAGCAAAAGAATGTTGGGCGCCTGGTCATCGTCTAGCCAGCGGAGAATCTCGTCTACTATCCATTCACGAGTTCCTTGCATACAGGGCGTCGGGTAATAGCCCGAGCCATCAACAGGTTTCAGAGCACCAAGCCCGGTTTCCTCATCGGCCGTATATATATATGATTGTCACCGACGTGAGAGTAAAAATGACCGTGGCGGGCGTCCGTACCGCGAGCTCGTTCAAAGAAATTCGACATTCCAGTACTCGGTGGAAGATGGCCTACGATATTGTAAAGCACACTCAACGTGATACAGCCAAAAGGTACACTTACGGTCTGAGTGCAAGTATCGTATCCAACAACCTGTTATGCGGCGGTGCTCGTCGTGCTGTACCCCTTCTCACGCTGTCACTCTTTTATCGTGGAAAATCCGGCCAATGCTGACAGACGCAAGCTAAAGATCCATCGCCATTGCCATCCGCCGAACCTGAACCTGCAAATACTGACCCCCGCCAAGAAAGGGTTTGTCCCCCTTCCTCCGACCCAAAGATGCTGTTGAATTGCCTGGTCCAGATTTGTTCTATTGTAAACACGGGATAGGTCAAGCACTGGCGACTGGGCTGAGATCCCTATCGGTGAGTTAGAGTGACGTTGGGAGTGTCAGCTTCTCGATACTTTCACCAAGGAAACCTTGGTCACTCTTGTCATGTAATATCGTATACCGACAAATAAGCATCATCGAAACCTCGCTACCGACTCAAACAATGAGAGACCGTCGTTCAAATCGTCTCCTGAATGACCAGACTATTCCTCATTGCACTCACAGCCCTCGTCGCTCCACGCATCGACCTCTACGCCCGAACCAACACCTTCCCCAGAAAAAGTAACGTCCAATGCATAGTACGTTCCTCCATCCTTTCGCTAGACCTCATTTTCTCTGTTCTTACCCATTCGAATCTCCCAGCCATCGTTTACTCGCAACCAGCAGACACAGGAACAGGGATAAATGTCAACACACAGCTCGTGTATGCCGTCAACCATCTCAAAGTAAGTTCTCGTCTTTTCCCCAATTATCGCAAGCATTTGGAGGGCGGCATAGTCTACTCCCAATCCAATGCGCCTGCAAGACATTGCCATCGTCACAAATACGCTTCTCGATACGGATCGCGTCCTTCTGGACCAATTCAGATCGCATGACAGTATCCAACGGGACCCGAAAACGTCGTACAAGGTATGGTCTCCAACGCCTAATTTTTCTTTGCGGGTTGCGTAGGATAACTGACTAACTGTTTGTTAGCATGAATATACCTTCCGGAACAAGGCATCCCTCCTCACGGAGATCCGGCGCCAAACTTACAAACGTGGGGGCATCTCTGTGCGTGCAAGCTATCGAAGAGCTGGAAACGGAGGGCGAGGTTCTCGTTATGCGTACGCTGAAGGACGGGCAGCTGCGAGTCGTGTTCTGGAATGAGATCAAGCCTGAGGAAGACAGTGGTGGGCTGCCCAATGTCGAGAAAGGTGAAGTTTGGTAACTCACAGTTTGCGTTCTAGTTGGGCTGAATAAAGCAGAGTTCCGCGATCTCTGGCATTCGCGCAAAGTTCCAAATCATGTTGATCTGCTACAACAAGCATCTGGTATGCCATGTCATATTTTCTCGTTTTGCTATGATAAAACTATGTCTTTTCAGAGGGACTAAAAGCTACTATGGCCGAAGCACCGGTGCCGAAAGCGCCTACGACGAAAAAGAAAAGGAAACGATCCGCACCGCGACAACGGCAGGTGCGTATCACCAATACGCATCTCAAGGGGGAGATCGACTTGTTAAGGAATTATACAACACCGGGCAACTAGTCCCATGGTGTCGCACATCGCAGTGGAGCACAGATGGAATATGGACCACCAGCTAACCACTTATCACGCGTGCAAGTACTCGGTGTTTTACTACTGCCCACTGAATGCACCCAGTGAATGCACCCCATCATGATGGGGATATTAGAAAATTAGATAACCCAAGGGTACCAGTGAAAGAATGAGATGAAGATGAGAGAACGATGGTCGACATCCGGGTCTCTAAATGTCCAAGACTTGGGACCGTATCGAATATGGGGCCAAGCCCAGCTGCTGTCTTCATGACCAGGGGTCGGTGTAATCCTCGGTTTACATCAGATTTCGTAATGGAGCGTACTACGCTTCTGGAATGAAGCAAGTCATTTGTTACTACAGTGTTATCCCTTTATGTGAAACCTAATGAATTCACACCGAGGAGTTGGAGGGCGATACTCCAAATCAAATACAACGGGTGCATTCCGTTTCTTCGTATGCGCCCCCAATCCTGTAAGCCATGCCGCATTTATGAACAGTCTCCTTTCCCGCCTGTAGCTCAGTGAAGTCATGCACATCCTTCTGGGTCACCATCTTGCTCGTCCTAACCTCGTTGCCAACCTTAACGTTGGCACCATCCCGCCACGTCACCTTTCCACACCGTGACTATAGTGGTAGTGTCCAAACACACACACTAATGGCTTCGGTGCGGCAATCTTTCGGCGTTGCGCTTCGCATCCCTTTAAGTACAAGTTAAACGGGAACAAGCCAACGTTGTCCAGTCGTCCTTTGGGCGGCCCATGCGTGACCCAAAGCTCTAACGGCCCCCGACTCGTCTCTGGCGCAGAAGCCCACACGGCTGTTGCGTCTGGTGAAGGGTATGGGGTATAAGTGAAACCGTAACCACGTCCGAGAAAGTCAGGTTGCGCGGGATTGGCGTAGATGGACAGGAGGTCGTCGTGGTGGAAGAAGGGTTCCTCCGGGCTAAGGTAGACGACACCATCGGCGCGAACGTCAGAGGAGGTGAAGAGCGCGTGGGACTTTTCGCTGTAGTCTTTGTGAGACGGGTCGAGTCCCTGGTCATGGTTCCCTGTATGTGATTGAATCGAGTCAACCTCTCTCTCTTCGTGTCGAGGAACAAAAATATGAGTAGTCGTTACCTGCGATAACAATCTTAAGCTTATGCGGCAACTTTCTGATCCATTCGAGTGCTTTCTCCAGTTCCTCGGGCGTGCCATGATTCGTCATGTCTCCAGCGTGGATAAACACGTCTCCGGGTGGGACTCGGTCGGTGGGATCATCGTTATGGGTATCGGAGATGCAAACGATGCGAATACGGCGAGTGGTGGGGCCAGTCATGGATTTGTTCTGTGGCGAAAAGACTGGACCCAGGGATGAAAGGTACACCCTTGACGATGTCTGTGTGACAGAAGGGAAATAGACCCGACAAACGAGGTATGTGCACAGGAATGCGAACCCTTGACTTGCAATAGTCCATGATAATCAAGGAACCACCGCACTGCCTCGCGCTCATTACGAGTCCAGGGTCAGTGAGATTTGCCAGAAAGATACAATCTCAACTAGAGAACGGCACCGGAACTGTCAGTGGAGAAAGTCCGGCGTTCAATTTATCGTTTGATCTTGACGAGTGAAAAACAGGAAGCTCGTCGCTCACATGAACAACTTGAAACCTTCCCAATGTCAACACGTCAACAGTTGTGACTTACCCTCACGCATCTAATCTATATGATCCCAGGAGTCATGAATCGAATATTAAACAGCCCTATGTACTGTTGAAATAGATACTGGTGGTACATCCGTTTCTTGCCCACGTACCCTCTGAACGTAAACGGGCACCTTCGGGTCAAGCATGCCTTGCTCTTCGGCTGTAGAACATCCCAAATGTGAGAAAATTGTCGAGGCTCTGTCATGAAACAGCTGGGGAAGGGCGAAAAACGTACGGGTGGCATGCCAAAAGTAAACGATAAGTCCCATGATGATAGTCGCATACGCAAGAAAGCACAGCCAGTACGGTGAAAAATGCTATGTCGAGCAAATCACATGAGTTGAGTGTATGTACGTTGCTTTGTGGCATTGAATACACACATAGAGGAACAACCCTACAGTATCAATTAGATTGGGTGAATCGGTTAAGCTTGTGAGTGGAAACATACCGAACAGGAGTCCATAAAAGTCGCTCGTTAGCGAGCTCAGGTTAAAGTATACAGACGAGGCCAGCCGGAATAAAAGCGGTGCTACCGTATAAACGATAATCATAGCTAAATAATTCTGCTTGCGTTAACTTGCATGTCATGAATCAAAAAAATCAAACAAACAGCTGGTGTACGCTACTAGCATGCCAACTAAAACACCAATTTGTGAACATGAAGTCGAATCTGCAATCAGATTGACTGTGCTCACTGTTGAAGCCACTCCAAGTTGCAGTCTTCATGCCTTTATATTCCAGAGCAGCAGCCTGGATCCCATTGATCAACGTCCCCCACATTCCCAATTGGCCCACCACCTATTCAATAGGTAAGCAGAGCTTCGTGCCTAAGCGGAATAAACATACTTCATAAAGCGGAGACTTCCTCACAAAGAACTCCTCAGAGGCGTTTGCTGAACGATAGCATTTAACAACATGGCTGCAGGTGTGACAGAATGATGATCACAAACTCACAGATTGCATAAAGGATTGCCCCACCAAACATAAACGCGAGGCCTTTTTTCTGATTCGGCGCTGGATAGTTCTGGCCTATTAATGTATCCGACCATATGGACAAGGTAAAACCAACGATACAAATGGATTTCCCCTGGTGAGGCACATGGATTGAAAGAACAGACTAACAAATTGAGGTGAACTGACCAGCGTTTGAGTCCAATGGTACTTCATCTTCATATATGACAGGCGAAAGCTCATGCATGCCAGAATAATCGTTCTGACATAGCAGTCAGAACAATTCTCTGATTCTCCAGGGGAAAAGTGCCAGAGCTTACGAATTGAGAAATGTAGAAGACCATAAATCTGTGACTTGGTAACCCTTTATAGCAGACGGTGAATGATATGCAGGATTGGAGAAAATAAATTAACCTTAACAATGAGGAAATTTCCTTCGACGTCGCACAATGCCAGCAAGAAATCTAGAAAAAGAAATCAGTGCGGGAAAGCTGCCAGATGACGCCGAGGACTACATTTCCAGCCATCTCGTATAACCAGATTGCTCCACCCCTTGAGTCCATCTGAGTCGTAAAGATTGAGTGTGAGGTGTTGTGAGACTGAAACACGGCCACTGACATTGGGATATTGTGTACGGCGTGTAAATTACGAAGATCGCAAAATACCTTGACGTGGTGATTAGTCTCAGTCTGAGTACATTGTTAACGGTCAAAAGTCGTACTAACAAGATAAATGCCTGTGTCAACGGCAATGCCCAGTTCTCCTGGATTAACTCTGTAGTGGTGACATTCGCGCAGGTTATGCATAACGAGATTATCTGCCCGGCCAAGAGAGAAAGCATGAAGCGGCGGGTCCAGAGGCTTGCGAACCTTGCTTTGAAACTACGAGCAAAAGCCCTGAAAGAACTATATTCGATCGGAGGGCGCTTCGATAAGGACAACGAAGTTTCAGCGGTCACCGGCGACGGGTCGCTGATATCCTGCCTAGTTTCCTCCCTGATAGAAAGAGACATTGAAGACTCCAGTCAAATTAGTTGCTGTAACTTTAAATGCCCTGAGGGCAGCCTGACACTAACCGAGCCTTGGGAACGAGACTCGGAGAAAACCTCATATATTGTTACATCGAGTCCTGTGATATCGATTGATCGATTGATGGATATACTACTCGGTATCTCTAGAGAAGAAGGAAGTTTAACTCGTGGTCCAAGAGACTGATCGGGCATTCAAGGGATTGGGTCTACTCACAGGGAAGCTGTATGTGTGTCCATTTGTGGGGAAGCATGGTCACGACCAGGGTGCTGTCGCTGCGGGTAAGCTTCTGGTAGGCACCAGATTTGACGCGTAAGCGCCGTTGGAACATCTGACATGACCATGCAGTGACAATGGAAGGTCTTGGCACGTCGTCGAAGCCATTGAAGCAGAAATCCTCAAGTTGCAACAGCAACTTCCACACAAACCAAAATTATCTGCCAGCCTGCGGCCATAGTCCGATGAATTTCAACGTCCATGTATGGCCACGCAACCTGTGACATCAGTTTTGGAGAATGTAATGAACGTTGTAGCGGTTTTCAACTTGAAGTTGTATGTTGGATGATATCCTTATGACATCACAGAATGGTCGAATTTTCTACGTCCCATCTATCAATTCAATTAGGTGAGTGTTACAGCCCTAGAACAGCTCGGGCACATATGGATTAGAATCAAATTTGAGCGTTGACAAGTTCTTCTCTAGGCACAAACTAAGCGCACCGCTTCTCGTCACCCAAATAGGAGAATAGCGCAGGCAGGCACACCCAGCGTCTCGCGCTGCTCATGTGAGGTTGGATCACGGAGGCCCATCACCGAAACCTGGAAATCGCACCTAATCAAGTCACTCGTTTTCCCAACTTCCACAGCCCTGCTCATAGCATGGCAAATGCCGTAAGTCTCAACGACGGCGAACCCCAACCCTCATGACCAACTTGACACCGCAGTGTCCACGGTTGCCTTATTGTACTTGAGGGCAAGGTGGAAGATGACCTGCGACATTGTAAAGTACACTCAACGTGATACAGCCAACAAGTACACTTACGATTTGTCTCTGCCGAACCTGAACCTGTAAATACTGATCCCCACCAAGAAACGGTACGAGAAGGTTTGTTCATGTGCATCCAGCCCAAATATGCTGTTGACTTGCAATTGCCTGGTCCAGATTTTTTCTATTGTAAACATGGGATAGGTCAAGCAATTGCAATTGGGCTGAGATCCCGATCAGTGATATTTCAATAGATCCATACGTCGTCGTTCAAATCGTCTCTTCAACGACCAAACTATCCCTCATGGCATTCACGGCCCTCGTCGCTCCACGCATCGACCTCTACGCCTGAACCGACACCCCCCCCAGAAAAAGAAATGTCCGAAGCGCAGTCCAGCCTTTCGCTAGACTTCATTTTCTTTGTTCTTACCCATGCCAATCTCCCAGCCATCGTTTACTCGCAACCAGCAGACACGAGAACAGGGATAAATCTCAACACACGGCTCGTGTATGCCGTCAACCATCTCAAAGTAAGTGACCCAGGCTCTTTTCCCCAGTTATCGCAAGCATTTGGAGGGCGGCATAGTCTACACCTAATCCAATGCGCCTGCAAGATATTGCCATCGTCACAAATACGCCTCTCGATACGGATCGCGTCCTTCTGGACAAATTCAGATCGCACGATAGTATCCAATGGGACCCGCAAACGGACCTCTACTCATACAAGGTATGGTCTCCAACGCCTAATTTTTCTTTGCGGGTTGCGTCGGATAACTGACTACTGTTTGTTAGCATGAATATACCTTCCGGAACAAGGCATCCCTCCTCACGGAGATCCGGCGCCAAACTTACAAAGGTAGGGGCATCGCTGTGCGTGCACCCAAAGAGTCATGGAAGGTCCACCAGCTATTGAAGAGCTGGTAGAGACGAAGGGCGAGGATCTCGTTATGCGTATGCTGAAGGACGGGCAGCTGCGAGTCGTGTTCTGGAATGAGATAAAGCCTGACGGCTGCCTGTCGAGAAAGGTGAAGTTGGTGACTCACAGTTTTCATTCTCCTTAGGTTAAATAAGACAGTTCCATGATCTCTGGCATTCGCTCAAAGTGCTAAATGATGTTGATCTGCTAAATAACTGGCATCCGGTATGCCATTTCATATTTTCTGTTTGCTACGAAACAACCAAGTGCATCCAGTGAATTTACCGGAAATATTAGAAAATTAGATAACCCAAAGGCACCAGTGAAAGAATAAGATGAAGATGAGAGAACGATGGTCGACATCCGGGTCTCTAAATGTCCAAGACTTGGACCGTATCGAATATACTAGTAGGAGCTGCCGTCTTCATGACCAGGGGTCGGTGTGATCCTCGGTTTACAGTATATTTTATAAGGGAGCGTACTACGCTTCTGGAGTGAAGCAAGTCATTTGTTACTACAGCGTTATCTCCTCACAAATGGTAGTTTATGTGAAACCTAATGAATCACACCTGGGGAGTTGGAGGGCGATACTCCAAGTCAAATGCAACGGGTGCATTCCGTTTCTTCGTATGCGCCCCCAATCCCGTAAGCCATGCCGCATTTATGAACACCGTCTCCTTTCCCGCCATTAGCTCAGTGAAATCGTGGACATCCTTCTGGGCCACCATCTTGCTCGTCCTGACCTCGTTGCCGACCTTGACGTTGGCACCATCCCGCCACGTCACCTTTTCCACACCGTGACTATAGTGGTAGTGTCCAAACACACACACCAATGGCTTCGCTGCGGCAATCTTTCGGCGTTGTGCTTCGCATCCTTTTAAGTACATGTTAAATGGGAACAAGCCAACGTTGTCCAGTCGTCCTTTGGGCGGCCCATGCGCGACCCAAAGCTCTAACGGCCCCCGACTCGTCTCTGGCGCAGAAGCCCACACGGCTGTTGCGTCTGGTGAAGGGTATGGGGTATAAGTGAAACCGTAATCACGTCCGAGAAAGTCAGGTTGCGCGGGATTGGCGTAGATGGACAGGAGGTCGTCGTGGTGAAAGAAAGGTTCCTCTGGGCTAAGGTAGACGACACCATCGGCGCGAACGTCAGAGGAGGTGAAGAGCGCGTGGGACTTTTCGTTGTAGTCTCTGTGAGACGGGTCGAGTCCCTGATCATGGTTCCCTGTATGTGATTGAATCGAGTCAACCTTTCTCTTCGTGTGGAGGAACAAAACTATGAGTAGTCGTTACCTGCGATAACAATCTTAAGCTTATGCGGCAACTTTCTGATCCATTCGAGTGCTTTCTCCAGTTCCTCGGGCGTGCCATGATTCGTCATGTCTCCAGCGTGGATAAACACATCTCCGGGTGGGACTCGGTCGGTGGGATCATCGTTATGGGTATCGGAGATGCAAACGATGCGAATACGGCGAGTGGCGGGGCTAGTCATGGATTTGTTCTGTGGCGAAAAGACTGGACTCAAAGATGAAGGGTACACCCTTGACGATGTCTGTGTGACAGAAGGGAAACAGACCCGACAAAGGAGGTATGTGCACAGGAATGCGAACCCTTGACTTGCAAGAGTCCTATACTGTAATCAAGAACCACCGCACTGCCTCGCGCTCATTACGAGTCCAGGGTCAGTGAGATTTGCCAGAAACATACAATCTCAACAAGAGAACGGCACCAGTTGCAGTGGAGAAAGTCCGGCGTATTTATGTATGTCGACGTCCAGTCATGACCGCGTGATGGCTCTTCAAAGCTTCAAATCCCACAACAACTTAAATTTAAACACAACGTTATATCCAGCAAGTGAGAACATTAGGCACTTTGTCCATTTGTGCTGATGCGTACCTTGCCTTCAAGGTAGCGGCCCAGGTAAGTACTTATTGTGCCCGACTCGGATGTTCTACCCTCACACTTGCATCCCCAGCTGTGGCACCACCCTGGTTTGCCCCTGTACAGCAGCAACTTAATCGCATGGACACCAACGTGGCGAAGGTGCTTCGGCTTTCATCACTTCAACGGGGTTAACCTTGCTTCTTAAGATAATCAATGCTGCCAATGGTAATGGCTCAGTCCATAGCTTTGCAACTGTCCGCTTCGACGATGGGAGTGACTGCCGCACCAGTACGCATATGTTCAATTCTATCTCATAGGGCATGATCACTTACAAATGCATTCGACAGCACAATTTGCCGTTTCTTGCGTCAATCGCAGTCATCGATGCGCTTTCAATGGCCAACGCTGGCCGTTATTTAACTGGATATGGTGTCCATCCCCTTCCAAGCACTGTCGCTGTACGTCGCCGCCTTGGGAAGATTTCCATTGGTTGTAGAACATTGAACTGAACCCCTTGTGTACTTTCTGCCAGAATTCCATTCTATCGAATACAGGGAGGAGAAAGGTTCTTGGGAGGATCGATAGAGAGATTACATACATACATATAAAATCATCGTAGCTAATAGTACTAGTGGGCAGTGGATGATATCCTTATGACGTTACAGAATGGTCGATCCCACGTCCAGTTCCCATCAATCTATCAATTCCTAGTCATCTTCAGTATACAGCCCTAGCACAGCTCTCCAAAGGAATGGATTAGAATCAAAAAAAGTAAACGCTGACAAGCTCCTTCTCTACAAAATAACCGCCAGCACCGCTTCTCGTCACCCAAAATAGGAGATAGCGCAGGCAGGCAGGTTGGATCGCGGAGGCCCATCTCCGAGACACCAGCCGTGGCGTCAACAGTGCCTTCAAGCATCACCGAAACCTGGAAATCGCACCTAATCAAGCCACTCGTTTTCCCAACTACCACAGCCCTGCTCATAGCACACGGCAAATACCCTCGAACGACAAGTCGCAACGACGGCGAACCCCAACCCTCATGACCAACTTGACACCGCAGTGTGGGACTGGTCCCCACGGTTGACCCATCAGCTGACCTTCAAGGGTATACAGCGTTGAACTTCGGCGTGTCTCGTGCTTGTTGAGTCAGACACGATCGCCAAATGTCGACGAACAGATTAGCTCTCTCCAAGTCTGAATCATTCACTGAATATTGGTACCGTTTTATCTATTAACCCCCAGGCCTAGTCCCACGGCCAATCGAGTCAGCCAAATAAAGAGGCGTACATGCACATCGAATTAACGTCTTTGTGGCAACCGCCCCAGACGAGGGGCCTTCGGTTGTGCTTTCTTGTGTCGCCGGATAGCAGCTTGGACCCTGCCCTCTATGTTATCAATGATAGTAACACTGATAAGGCTCTTCTTCACAAAATTCGTCACCCTGTCTTGACTGAAGACATATTTTGAAGTAGAGGTAAACCGAGTATTTGTCGGTGATGTGAACCTTTCCAGTTCGCCAAGAAGATTCCGACACTCAAGCCAATTAATTTGGTGTCGGGTATCGGCCACCTCGGAAATGTCGACAAGTCTCGACGGTAGAATGTCCTCTATATAATGTGGAATATGAGTTCAGCTGCCGAATGTACAATTTATGATTGACATACGAAGGTAATGGAGGTAAGGCTTATTGCTAAGTTTCGCCTGTTGAGCCTGTTGTGTACGATCAAGACGCATCATATTCCGGAGATCCGAAGTTTCGACACCAATTCCGATACGAAGCTTCTCGAGAAAGTGCAATGCTGACAAGATTGCCTGCATTGCCGAAAAGTTGTAAATTTCCTTCGACCGCTTTTGGCTAGATGTTGAATGGTAGAGAATGAATTCAGAGTTAAGAAACGGACCTTCGCGACTTTGTAGAATAGTTGATAGCGTTGTTTTATAGTCTCACCTTCTGCGAGTAGTATTGATTGTAGGGCCCAACCTCTTACCTTTGGCAGCTTCAACCCTTTGCGGAGAAATAGATAGATAGATCTTACCCGCTCAGGAAATGCCAAGAAATCACGCGCACGGCTCCTGGCTAGCCAACGAACACACTCGCAGACAGGGTCCGTTCGTCGTAGCCCATCTTCTAGAACCGCCAAAGCCTCCGCCAACTCCTTTGCAAAAACCTTCAAGTCAATGGGAGTGGAAAATAGGTCTTCTAGGTCAGGCGCATTTCTACTCCTTGCAATTTGCAAATTCTCCTTCAACAAATGCTGTTGAAGGGCCATAGCAACAGGAATTGGTAGTAGGCGTGGCCCCGTGACGAACAACTCGGAGATTTTGGAGATTTGTGGATCAGTAAGCCAAAGATTGGACACAAACTTAGTCACCAGCATCAAGATACTGAGTTCAGTGCAATTAGCAATGACGAGAATTGAGGGGTAAAATAGGAAAAACGAACCAGACTCGAGTATCGGATGTGTCAGTTGAAGAGTAATATTTAGCATTGAAGGCTTCCAACACATGCCCAAAGTTATTGGAAAGAGAAAAAATCGCGAGAAAATCTGAGCCAGCGCCTTCACCGAGTCAGATGAGGGAGAGAATTTGTGAGAAGAAATAAAATAATAATACCAGGGTCTTCGATAATGATGTCCACCAATTCTGTTATGCTAAGCCAGTCGCGTTGGGTTTCAAGAGGAGGTACAGTGCGCGTCCATCCATAGTTCTGACTTTGGCGATTCGACGGAGAATTTGGGATAAGACGGGGCGGTTCAATGTTGGGATTAGGTTCTGAGAACACGACAAGTTGGCTTTCTACGAAGGAAGCGGCTTTGAGTTTATTAGAACATCTCTGAAGTTGGGCGGTGATTGTAGGTTCATCTCGTATATGGTCCCACACGAGATTTCCCATCCTCCAAAGCATAGAAGCGTCAGCGAGATCGATTGAGCCAACTTGACTCCCTGGATCAAAGCGAAAATAGTACCTGGAACAAATTGGTATTACCTCGCAATGACAGCCGAGAGTGTGACTTACTCGTCTGCTCCATGGCGACGCTCCATTTCATTGTGAACCTTTGTGGTATTCGTGGCAATGTCGGCAAGATATTTGATAAGGTCGGTTGCTCTGTCTCTTGCGGGTCCTAGTAGACTAGTCGAGAATTTTCTTCCTGGGACGTCTGGAGCTGGCCGAGACCTGACACCCGTTCCAATGCTGACGAAGCAATCGATGGGCTTATCCTTGTACTCAGCGATATTTCTGGTGATTTCATGGTATATCTCGACTGACGGATTGTTGTAGCCTGCACCTGCGTCAATAAATATCCTTCCAGGGACTGTCGCGAGTTCAAACGGCTTGAAGTACACAGGAGCAGCTGTGGCCGCACGTGCCGCCTCCCAGATTTTCCATTTCTTGCCTAAGCTAGTGACAGGATCCGCTCTGTCAAGGGTATGATATGAACGTATGGGAACGAGAACTCCTGGACGATCTTGCAACACGGCAGTTACGAAGCACTGTATGGAATTAAGGAATGAGCAAAATATAAGCTGCTAAATAATTAAGATGAAACGATACCTTACAGCGATTATTGTGTCCAGTATCCATGAACGCATCTTCGCCATTGATACGCCCGACTTCCTGAAATACTTCCTCCGCAGGGCTTTCGGGGACAAGGGGAATGCCACGCATAACCCACTGTGTGTCGTCGGATGCCCGTTTGGAGAATATCCGCCGTCCAAGCGCATCATATTGCTGGATGGCCTCCTCGACAGTATACTCGAGCCTTGCAAGCATAATTGCTATCAAAGCACCTGTGGACGTGCCGGCGATGAGGTCGAAAAAGTTACAAGGCTTGGCTCCTTGACCGATGTTGCCCATTATTTCCTTCAACATGAGAAGGCTGGCTTTGCCCCGGACACCTCCACCATCGAAGCACAAGATTCGAAGACCGTCGGTAACAGCTTCAGTGCCTGTATCTGTGGAGGATTGCATCAACGGTTAAAGAGCGATCCATAAGGCCACCTTACCAACTTCATTGTCACCATTCATGGGGAGCAACAACTAGAATGCCGGGGGGTTTCGTCTGCGGGGACTTGGACACTTTACGTCGAAAACTCACGCTGCCTCACACTACACGGTTCTTGGGTTTAGGTGGACAACTTGTAAGGATTCTTATCTGTGTTCTGGGAAGTTCCTGAATGACTCACTGAGGCCCCCCTCACAGCGTCCATGAGAACGAGCGTGGGTAGTTTTGACGTGCCCTTGTGCTGCATTAAGGAAGTGAGCGTCTACCGGACGAATACGAGTAGTTGTTTTGTTATTTCCTCAAGGAACTCCGTTCGCATGTCAGTGCGCAGGCTCCCTTTGGGTGACAAAGATTTCTCGATAGAAAAATTGCAGTGTTTTCGCACAATAGAGTTACGGCCAGTGGCTGTTCGTAAAGTAGGACGGCTGGTCAGAAAGGGTAACTCGACTCAGTTTGGTTAGTCGAGCGCCTGTTTCCCCTTGTACCAATGCCTCAAAAGCGATGCAGCATATTCAGGACATGTCACTCTGTTCGAGAAGGACAACCCCTGCAATAGCTTCGACACGTTCAGCACTGCCAGCCTGAGCCTGTGTGGAGACGACTTTTAAACCCTCAAGCTTGGATCATTAGTTGGTCACCCTTTGCCAGCACCAATGCAGCCATCGGTTGTTCCTAGGGGACTTATAGTACGTGTGCTCTGCAGCCGGGTGTACATTCCGACAGCTACTCATCAGTCTTTGAATCGAAGGTAACTGTTATTGCTGGATTTATCTCTGCCATCCCGGCATTGTTTCTCCTGCTTCTCCTTCTGGTCAGTTCAAGTCTTAGCCATTCCCTCTGCTTCGGCTTATCTATAAATTTTCAGTATTATGTTTTTCGAATGTGGCAACGAGGAAGGATCATTTTCCCGATCACAGTTTTCTATCTTTCCCTTCTCTTCTGGGACATAGTTCAGGCTATCGGCTGGATCGTCAATATTCGATGGGTTCATCTTGGCCACATTGTCGCGGAGGATAAGGTTTGTTTACCTCAAGGTATGACGCCGACGGCAACTCCTCTTACAGCAAAGACAAATTCACTCACATTCAGTTATTTCGTCATTCCAGCTGTCCTACAACAACTTGGCGGCACTGGTACCGCCATATCTATCGTTGGCATGTCCTGGTGTATTCTACACGACTACGTCATCGATTCATCCCCGACTATGTATCGGTGGGCTGGTGCTGTGGGTTTAGGGATTTTATCCCTCTGCCAGGTGTTGGACATTCTAATTCCAAATGTACTTTTTCACGGTGCCCGCAATTATTATGGCGTTGCTGGGTATGTAAGCCTGCCCCATCTTGCGTCACCATACTGACATTTATTTGTTGAAGCTATTGGGTACGATCCTGTTGTTACGTCTGCCAGTTGTATATTCAAGGACTTCTATGATAGTGCTGGATATCGAATGAACACTTTGCCACAAAAATCGTCACGGAATATTTATGGTTCTGGTCGGCTTGGCTCTTTTCATTCTTGACAGCCATGGCCTATCTCTACGCTGTGCAGTACGATGTACGTCTACCAGCAGGCTTCTTGTGGATCGGGTTCCCGATACAAGGAGACAAGCTTCTCCGGTTTGGGCTTTTTTGCTCCGACCCGAGCAATCGTGGCCTTCCCAAGTGGAGCTTTTCATTGTACGCGACAATTCCTGGACGCATCCTCACTCTCATGCTTCCAATCCCCATTCAATATTTCGACCATTACACAACGGATCTGACGAACGTCAACATGCATGCACATGATGATGGCGTGGTCCCCGACGTCGATGACACCCTTTCCGGTGGGACTCAACCCCACCAGGCCATAGAGATGACTGCCTCCTCCAGCGGTGCAACATCCCCCCGTGCAATAACTGATCTGATCGATGAGACCCATTCTGATACAAAAAGTAACGACAGTGATGATCGCCGTGCTGGCAAAAGATTTGCTCTCAGGCTGCTGCTGTAAGTCTTTGTACATGTCAACTGAACAACAGTAAACTCATTCTTTACTCATTCTAGATTCCCTATTTGTAAGTCGCCTCTTAGGCTTTGTGTGGTTTTACAGTTCTGACACGGGAGGAAACAGCATACCTTGTGCTAATTGCCCCCCTTTCAATCGTGAGATTCATCACATTTCGTCAACCTAACCTCTACATTGCACCTGGCTGGACAATCTTCGTCGCCTCTTTCTTTTCCCTCGAGGGCCTCGTGGATGTGATCTTGTTCATTGGAGCTGGGCCTGCATTTGGAATTGATTTCTCCAGTTAATTAGGTCTCCAAGTATGTTCTTGTTCCGTATATATATACGCGCCAAGACTGTGATGACATGACATATAATTTTTACTCCAGCATTGACCTTGATGAGTCAAAAGTAACACAATTGAAATAGGTTTATTGAATGAGCATCGTTCCGTGCTATCATTATGCTGTTCGAAAAGAAGCGGCTAGAAAATTGTACTCGTCACTACCACCCTCAGCAATTTCATCCTCGACATCTGTAACTATCAGATAAATATCTACTTGACGGAAGAAGGGACGGTTGCGGCTCTACATACAAATTTAAAGGTGCGGGGGGTATGAAGCCATGTTCTACTTGAATTGAAAACATCATACCACGGCTTGTATCATGAGGAACTCCCAGGCTGTTTCCCTGAACCTACAGACCACATAACCCCTACTTCCTGGAGGTTGCAACTCAGCGGTGAGTGCGATGGTTCGCGTTGCAGGGTTTGTCCCGATCGATATTTTCTCCTGTACTAGTCGGATATGCCGTAACCAACTGGTCCTGGTATGGCAACCTCGCAGATCGCATAGCCCAGTATTTGGATTTCACAGGTGGAAGATTGTCTTATTCGCCCTCGCTGCGTTTGCGATCCAGCCTCATCTGATTTGAGCCACTACTCGGACCTGGTTCGTCACGTTCTCTTTGTCCCACCACTGGCACGTTCGATGTTGTGCACACCTCGAGGGTCATAGTGACGGCGTTAACATGATCTAGGCTGTCAGTTCGGCACTTTTTCAAGTTTTCGGCGGCAATCATATAGTGGTGGTTCCCTGTTTGTTCCGTACAGTGCAGCTTCACTGGTCACCACATCACTTCTTAGGCCTTGGTCGTCTTCATGGAGAGGTATGTTCTCCCTGGTTTATGCTTGAACCTCAGCTTTAGACCAGTGGCATCATTTAGGTTGTAGAGTCCCCAACGCTATGACGGACACACTAAGCAAACGACTATTCTCTTCTCTGTCCGACCGAATCCCCCAGGAAATATGGGCCAATATATTTCTCGAATGCATTCCCTCTCCACAGTCCACACGATCCAGCCCCTTGTGTGCCCCGATGCTTCTTTGCCAAGTAAATCGAGCTTGGAGATCAATCGCGTTGTCACTGTCTGAGTTGTGGTCTTCGATCTCCGTGGAAGTTTCAGAAGACACTGACATTGAGCAGATGGTGGAAGGAATCCGAACGTGGCTTGGGAGGTCGGGTATCCGACCACTCGCAATCTCCCTCCATTTGGGGAGGGAGGTACGTCTGTGCGGCTTGGATGTGGACCTGGATCCAATATTGGATCTGTTCATCTCGTTTATCGAACGTTGGGAAGAAGTTCAATGGGAATTACAGGGGCCGTTTGCTGGATTCGTTTCAAGCATCCATCTCCTACATGCACCCCTGCTGAAGCGCTTCGAGGTGGACTTCAACGATGATAACCCCGAAGTGATGGAACCCATTTTTTCCATGCTTTCCCATTCTCCTCATTTCACCGACTTCACATGGTATATCATGAACCGATACCCCCAATTTCATATAGCCCAATTCACCATTCCGTGGTCCCAATTAACTCGATTCAAAACCGATTGCTCGCTCGGTGTGAAAGAATGTTTAAAGGTATTCCATCTATGCCCCAGCTTGATTGACTGCACTTTCGAATGCATATATGATGGGCGGTCACCTACCAGTCTCCATAATATGTCAATTATTCACGATCGTCTCCGTACACTGACCATCGGAGGACCACACAGAAACATGGACCAGTTCTTCGATCATATCACCTTGCCTAATCTAAGCGCCTTTGCGCTGGAACCAGGCCTTAACTACTACCACGATTGGCCGCAGGATTCGTTCGCATCTTTTCTTTCACGATCGTGCTGCTCCGTCCAAACATTCAAATTCCATACCGCTGCTCTCTCCAGCGACCAATTCATGGAGTTGCTTTGTCTTCTTCCGACACTTACCGAACTTTACATCGAAGGAGACGAATCCCACGCAATCGGAGACGAATTACTTCGCAATCTTACGTACGACGAGACCGTAGGGGGATCCTGCTTGTGTCCACAACTCCAGGTCATTACCATTGCGGGTTTCATTGCTTCGTCCAAAGGCATGCTTGCAAAGATGTTGAAGTCGCGCTGTCGTTCGAATTCGTCCCGACATCAGATTGAGTGCTTAGGGAAAGCCACCGTGGTACTTTTCGGTGGCTGGGATGGCGTGTGGATTTATTCGGAGGAATTGGAGGCGATACGGGATGAACTTGATGTAGCGGTGATACGGGTGTATCCCAAAAGTCACACTACCCGTGCTCGATGGTCAAGATTCTAGACATCCATTGTTGTGAATATCGACCCTATTCCGTATTGTGTTGATTTTACGCTGAAAGTCTTCTTTGGCATGAGAGCAGCTACCAAGATTTCCCTTCCGCACCTTTTTCGCAGCTCACCGATTCGAATGGAGAGGGGTATATCTTTATCGCAAACACAATCACGATTCGGGAGATCGGAAGCCGTTGGGGTTTGGGATACAGTTGAAGCTTTTTGACACAGATAAGGAACAGACCTGAAGGTTATTTGTATTTTTGGAAGACTACGCACTATGTACCTATTTGAAAGGCGCTGAATTATGCATTCTGCACACGATCATCAAAATAATCACTATGTATTTATGTGAAACTATTATGGATTACTACTAGCAACTGGACATAAGAGATCATAAACGGACGGGGGGTAATCGTGAACTTGGTGAAATATACAAGCACGGACTGTATGAAGCAGAAAAAAAAACAATGCCGAAGATATTGAGCGAACTCATAGCATGAAGAAAAGGGAAAGCGAGTGTGTTGTGGGGTTGTTCAAAGCATAAGAAATATGTACGTCACAAATCGTTTCCGTCGGGATTGAAGACAATCTCGGATATATTCGAAAAACGAGCGAGGTCGGATATGAGCTCGTCGCCTCCTACGTGAAGTGTGCCTCCCGCGCGGGCGCTACGTGCTAGAAGGTCATCCCATTTGTCTGCCTTTTCTTGCTCTGTCAAGGTTGGCGTCTCCGCTACCCCCATCTCCCTAAATGTCAGAGTCACCTTGCGGCCACGACGCGTGACGGTCTCGAGGGAATTCGACCGATATCTAGGTCTCACCGCTGGAGGGTTGTCCTGCACGTCAGAAGACGTTTTCCTGCGGTGACGAGCACTGGACCGATGTTCAAATTTATCTCTCGGTGCGGAACCATGGGACGAATCACGGGATGCTGGCGTGGAATGAGGAATGGATGCCGCCCGCTTTGGACTTTTCGGAGGCCGGGGTGGAGGTGTGCTGGATGATGATGATGATGACTGTGGCGTGGGAGTAGGAAGAGGCCTTCCGCGGTTTCCCGCCGCATCAACTGCATCTTGTGCGGCTTTCCGTGTGCTGAAGGTGTTGATGGGGTCCGCAATAGAGAAGGATGGAATGATCGGAGAGGGCGGACCGTCTTGTGTCGTTGATGTGTTCTGCATTCCGCCACTAGGTTTCGAACGAGGTGGGTATGGCAACGAGGCGAGCACAACTTCAGGGGAATGTATGACCCAATCATCTGAGCTCTTTGGCAGAGGTGGGAGCGCACGATATTTGGACAACGTGGGAAGAACCTCCTGATCCATGTTCAACCGGTATAGTTCGCTCGGGGGTATGATGTGTTGACCAATAACTCTACTTGGAACAGCCTGCAACATCTCACCATTGGACGATGGCGAGGACTGGAGGGAATCCGTATGATGCATGATTTGGGAGGAGCCAACATCGGAGGAGCCAGGAGATGAAGGTCCGGTACCAGGATCTGAACTGGCCCCTCCCTTTATTGTGGGGACTAACGCAGGAGCCGCGTTCCGATGGTGGGCTGCGGACATCGAAGCACGGGATTGCATAAACCGAGACAATACACCAGGTTGGGCGTCTCCATGGCCGTCTTGTGAAGCAGAACCGCTCTGGAAGGGCGGGATTTTTGGAACAGCCGGTACCGGGGGCGGTGAATCCTGACGTTGGTATTTCTCCCTCATGCCTCCACCACTAATCCGCTTCATCAATTTCCAAATCTTCCCACCAGACAGCATCTCGCTCTGAACCCTCCTTGGCGCCGGTTTGTCTTCCGCCTGCTCAGACTTTGGAGAACTCAACCATGTTCCCGCGCGACTGGTTGGCATTGAGCGAGGTATAGAGGTGTCCAGTGGTAGATCAGCGAATTTCTCAATCGAAAGTCTGAGCGACTCCCTCTGATCATGACCATTACTGGCAAACCGTAGTTCGTGCAAGCTTGGTCGAGAACTATTTGCTGGGTCACTGGCGGTAGCACTTACAGAAGGTGACCTGTCTCGACGTCCGACGTCACACGGAGGCCAGACCGCCTTCCTCCACTTGCCCGAGATTTTCCTTGACAGAAGCCGCGGCCCTGAGGAAAATTTCGGCATCCGCAAGCGTTCCTGCGTAGAATACAGGGTCCCCATTTTCAAACTCCAGTCGTCGTCGTCATCCGGTCCACCCACAGCGACTACCTTCCCGGTACTGCCAAGAACAGTATAATACGGCGTAACGTTCTTCTCTGGATCGCTGTCGAAACTGGGCGGTTGGTTCTGAGTCGGTTGGCGTCCCCGAAGGCCATCGTCACCCTTCTGGGAGGTCGAAGCCAGATCCTCTCGCCGCGCTTCTTGTTGTTTATACGCCTCGACAACTGCACCGGCCGGAGTGAGGGTCCAGGGCAAGGTACGGTACGAGCCGGTGATATAATTGTGCTCACTGTCATTCTCCTGCTTTGGCGGAACCGATGGACGAGAGGATCGAGGGGTTGGGCTTGCAGGAGACGCTGGAACTTCGAGACCATGTATTTGGTCGTTCGACACGACATGGGATGGGACTGCAGGGGTTGGTGGTGTTCTGGTGGCATTGTTAGCGCTGGGGCGTCGTTTGAGATTTCGTAGTTTTGGTGCTTTCTGTTCTGGGCGAGAGTGTTCTGGAGATTCCGTGTATTGTTTGACGAGAAAAGACGGCGATTCTGACCCTGGAGAGGACAGTCCTTGATCATGCTTCTCTTTGACTCGTGACAGTTCCTGAGTTTTGCTGGACCCTTTTGGTATCTTTGTATTTCGGTCTCGTGAGGGGTCTTGTATATCTTTTGGCCCTGATGATGATGCTGCTGCTACCCTTCGATTACTGGGTGACGAGTATTGAGATTCAGAGTCGGAGAACACGGAGCAGGAGGGAGAGGAAGGAAGAGCAGGTTTGCTGAGGAGGCGTTTCATGTCGACTGGAATAGCGGTGCTGCCGTCGGAGGTGCTCTCTGATCGCATATGCGTATTCGAGGGTCTACGGTGTGAAACAGAAGAAGAGCGGGGGTGGAAGGAGGACCCCTGGTTAGGGTGTGGACGCCAATGGGAAGGCGGTGGCTTGGAACTTGATGCTACGTCAGATCCAGACCCAGACGTTGACCGAGTTCTGTGGGGAAGGTCGCTAGATATGTGTGACGATTCGGTATTGAGGAAAAAACGTCTTCCGAACGTCCCACTCCTATCAGTATTAGACTTTGGCGGGGAAGGGTCGGGGGTGGTGTTCTGTGACTCAGGAATAAACAGGGTGCGAAATGATCGACCGTGAACGGGAAGCGGGGACGTTGACCCTGAAGATTGTGTGTGTTCAGTGTGTTTGGAAGACGTAGAAGCGGGATCGGACCGCGATGACGGCGAATGCAAGCGGGTAGACTGTGAGACATGTCGTGGTGGGGTATGTTGATCACGGGATTCTAAAGATCTAGTGGGTCGTCCACCTGAGTGGAAAGACGTTGCATAATATGCCTGAAGAAATTCGCACTTGAAATCCTCTGCAGAACTACTGGGGATGGTTAAGGTTGGATCTTCTGAAATGGGTGTACCGAAGGCCATAAAACTTGCAAAAAGCTTCCGTTGAGTCAAGACATTAGGAATTAGCATTAGCCTCCGACATACATGATGTTAACAGGACACGCAGGTAATTTGGAGACTCCAAGCTAATGCTGGGTCTAGCACCTGGGCAACCAAAGCGCAAGCAGCGAGAGAAAACGCTTACAGTTAACAAAAAAGCCTCAAAGAGGGAGGACAATAATGCTCACATAGTATGCCTACGGAATAGCGTCGAGTCTTGTACGGAGAAATTGATGGCGGACGGCTCAGATAACTGGCCCTGCCAGTGCACGTGGAGGCCAGGGGGCAAAAACGATGTAGCAAGCCGACGGCAGTTACTTGGGCGGTTGGATCAGGTTGCTGGCACCGTGAGCTGTGGCAGAGCAAAGGCAGATTGCAAAGTGATCCAAGTAAAGACTAGGGTTGTCCAGGCCAGCAGAACATGTGAGGGGGACTAAATAACTCGTAGTAAAAGTAGAGAAATAAAAAATTTATGTAAAAAACATACGTCGTTACGAATCACGTGACTTTCATGGCAACAAAAATTGCTCAAATCAGGAACGCTGTATTTCACTAGAGGTAGCCCGTTGTACTGTATACAGGTCCTCTCACCCACAGCAAGCAGCGGTATTCGTGGTAGTCGTCCTTGGCAACTGCCAAACGACCCTCCGAATTCCGTGGTCGCTCAGGTGACCGCGATAAAGCGCTATCTCCGAAGCCACTGTAAATCGCCACGTGCGCTCTGCCAAACTGACTGCTTTTCTCCACCATTCCGGTCACTCGGTAGGTCTGTGTTCTCACATTTATGTCGCAATCACTGCTGGGAGTACTTAGGAAAGCCTAGGAACGGCTAGTCAATCATGATACGTCCAGATGTCAATCCAGACACCCCTGTGGATGAACAGCCTGTCATCGGCTTGATTGGCATGGGCGCCATGGGCAGGATGTACGCCAAGCACCTTTCGGAAGCCGGGTGGAAAAAGTACGTCGTTATCTTGGGTGTGATTCCGTCCATCTTTGCCTGACTTCGTTTCCAAGAATTCACGTGTGCGATCAACCTTTGAAATACGACTCACTCAGACAAGAATATGACGGTTGGTCACTCACGCAGCTTCCAGCCTTCATGTACCGGGAGTGATATCCGTGTGCAGGCGTTGCAGGCATCACTGTTCTCTCCGATGGGCACGCCGTCGCCAGGTCGTCTGACTTTCTCGTATACTCGGTGGAAGCCGAGTTCATTGATCGGGTCGTGGCTCAGTACGGTCCTTGTGCGTGCAGAAGAAACATTCACTCTTGTGTCTCACCAAACCATTCATTCATTCAGCCTCAAAGGTTGGCGCTATCGTCGCAGGCCAGACTTCAGTAAAAAGTCCAGAAAAGGAAGCCTTCGAAAAGTATTTGCCAAAAGACGTCTCAATCGTCTCATGCCATTCCATGCACGGGCCGACCGTGTCTCCTTTAGGCCAACCACTGGCACGTCCATCTCTTCCATTTATCCTCCCGTGTTTTCTTAGTCACTCGCAATGACCCATCTGCAGGTTCTCATCAAACATCGCGCCTCCGATTCCGCTCTTGCTTTGGTAGAAAACATACTCCGTTGCTTCCGCTCGCGTTACGTCTACCTGTCCTACGAAGACCACGATCTTGTGACCGCCAATACACAAGCGGTCACGCATGCTGCGTTCTTGAGGTAACGTAACCGGAATTCTCCAGCTATTGTGTTTATTCACGCCCACCCACCCATATACATGCACATTACAGTATGGGAACTGCGTGGTCAAACTCACTGTCTTATCCTTGGGAGCATGGATACTACGTTGGAGGAATCGAAACCGTCAAAGTCAATATCATGTTACGCATCTACTCCAACAAGTGGCATGTATATGCCGGTCTCGCCATCCTGAACCCCTCTGCCCGCGTTCAAATTGACCAGTACGCCAAGAGTGCCACAGAGTTATTCAAGCTGATGCTTAACGTGGATGACGACGGGCTGCGCTCGAGGATATACAAGGCCAGGGATGCAGTCTTCGGTGACACTTACGAAACAGATTCAGGGAAGGATGGGGCATGCAAGAAACGCACACCCATCCTTCTGTCCGAAGACGTCCTCGATCAGTTTAGTCTAGGCAAAAAACCAGACTCTCCTTCACCGTGCAGCACTTCCCAACGGCAAGAACCCAAAGCAAACTCCCATCTCTCCTTACTCGCCATGGTGGACTGTTGGGCCCACCTCGGCATACAGCCCTTCCACCACCTCGACTTGGCAGCAACACCCATCTTCCGTCTGTGGATCGGTGTCGCCGAGTATCTATTTCGGTCTCAGCAGCGCCTGGATACAGCAATCCATGCCGCACTGCACGACGTCTCGCATAGAGACGATGATCTGGAGTTTGTAATCGCAGCAAGAGGCTGGAGCCAGTGTGTCCATTTTGGTAATTTTGATCTTTACAAACAGAGGTTCGCCACCACCGCCGCGTTCTTTGAGAGTCGGTTTGAGGGGGCAGAAAGCGTGGGTTCGGCCATGATTCAAGCTATCATGGAGAGTGGGCAGGACCCGATGTCTGGCTCTGGGTGACTCAGGATGGCATTCGTATAACGATAGCATTTCTATGTCTACACTGGTCAACTTCTATAATCTCCGTTGATCCTGACATACTCCTGAGGGGATGCAAGCGAGATTAGTAGACACCAAGGGGGACGAAAAGATGAACACCAACATAGCTGAAATCGCACGTCCAATATTTTGCACTTGCGTTCCCTAGACCCATCTCCACTTTGACTTCAAACTCTTCCTCGCTCAGTATCTCTTTTGCGCGGACCTCGTCCACGTTTTCTGGTTCGCCATTGATGAGGACTGGGAGTGGGGCTGATCCGTCTATGGGAAGGAAAGAAACGCTAACACGAGATGGCTCTAGTGGTTTTGAAAAGTGGACAGCCCCTGTGGCGGCGAGAATACGGCCCCAACTTTCGGGGAAGGAGTGTGAGGGTTTTCGATTGAGAGACGTAAAGTAACGAGTATTCTTACTTGGCGTCTTCACCGTACAGTGCGGTTTTCACAAGTGCGGACGTTGATATCCGTGACGCTATTTTATGCGCATCGGCATAAGTAGGTGCTCCCTTACCAAAAGAATTGTGTCAATCAGTCGCGAAAACGCGCCTCTTTCACGAAGAAAGCTTCACCTCTACGGAGATGGTGACGAATTTGGTCGCACCCTCGCCGTCTCTGACGACCAACTTGGCAAGCTCCACAGCAAACGAAGTAAGCTCGTTCTTGAAAGCTTCGTACGCCTCGCTATCAGTATCCTCGTCAATCTCCTGCACGGGCTCCGGTGCCGCTGCGCCATTTGCCAGGATCAGAATGGTGTCGTTGGTGGACATCTCGCCGTCGACGCTGATAGAATTGAAGCTTCTCTCGACAGCGTACGTCAAGGCCGACTGAAGACTCTTGGGAGAGACAGCTAGGTCAGTCATGATGCATCCCAACAACGTTGCGTGTGGGAGCCCAGAAGGCGGCCCCATGTCAGGGTGAATCATGCCTGCGCCCTTATCCATGCCCGCCATTCGGTACTCCCTGCCGGCGATCGTAAATGTCCGCGAGCGCAGCTTGGGGAACGTGTCAGTCGTCATGAACGCCTTGGCGGCGCGTTCCCATGCTTCAAATCCAGAGCCTAGGGTCGTGGATTGGGTATTACTGGGTGACTGGGATTGGATACCCGCGATGATTTTGGCGATGGGGAGCGGTTGACCGATGACGCCAGTAGACATGACGAGGGTCTCATTTCCTGACGGTGCACCTGTACCTGGCTGGGGGAGGAGAGCATCTGTTTGACGAACCATTGACCATGCGTCTGCCAATCCTTGCTTCCCAGTGACGGCGTTCGCGCAACCGCTATTGACCACGACGGCCCTTGCCCTTCCGTGATTCCTGTCCAAGACGTGCTGTGACACTAGGACGGGTGCGGCCTTGAAAGCATTACGAGTGAAACAAGCCGCAGCTGATGTAGGGTGTGATGAGGTGGAGAGAATGATAGCGAGATCAGGGACTTGTGGATCCTTCTTGATACCACAGTGTATTCCTGTCAACAGATATCCGTTTGGAAATGAAGAATGAGGGAGCGGGGCGTGGTGATGGCCCTTGGATGGACTTGGTTTAATTGTTATAGTAGATAACAAGCGTTTGAACATAATTCAGAAGAATGAGTTGAGTTCCAGCTATGTAAATAATATACCGCCAATGGCAAGGAATGTATTTTCCTTTGAAATGAAGTAGTTTGCATGAGCCAAACTACGAAAGGAGAAAATCAAACGGAAAAAAGTTGATCTGCCATCGCTCCGTTACTCGGGACGTCGACTGGCAACGACGACAGAGTGCAGCACTTGAAGCTGCATCGAGGGCCATATTGCTTATGTAATGGACTGGCCACCATTACTGCTTGACCTCCGAGTCACGGTCTCCCCGACTTTCTGAAGCACCATGGTGCCTCTTACCTCCGGTATATATACAATCGCCAATGCCAGATTTAACAATGTCGTCACTCTTCTTGACGGTAATAAAAGTTCCGATCTCGTCTCTGGTGTATGTTCCCGACGCTCAAGTAAGGTGTTGATGGATAAATAACATCCTCGCGTAGTGGGATATTGCACTGCTTTCAAACAACAAGTATACGATCACAAACTACAATCATGGTTCGTTCGTCAATCATGAGCCCAACCCAGAAGAGCGAGAGTCTGTATTTGGGGGCGATCGCCCTCAACAATGGGGAAACTACTTGTGCGGTCGTTTCTTTCATCTCATTTGTGCCATCATGTCCTATTTACTCATTTTTGACTTGAATTTAGGATCTATCTCTCAGATGCGCTGGTTTATTGGGGACTTGGCGATGGTGAGATCGGGACTCCTGTGCGTCCGTCACAGTTCATGTCTGGTTTCTTAGTACCACAATACGCTTATCTTCCTATAAATTCAATTGGCTAGCATGTCAAATGACCCCAAGAATCAATGGATATTCACTGAAGTTCCTGAGGATGGGACAACACCAGAGGGAGATGGCACCCATGAATCAGCGCCAACTGTTACCTCTGGTGGATCAGCATATCCTGAACATACAGAATCTTCTTCTGCCCGTACTAGCAATCGACTATTGGAGGAGCCGGGAACTAGCTCTCAAGAAAGTGTGTCCGATGTGAAGCAGAGCTAGCGAAGGGTCAAGAATACGGGAAGGCGTTGGAGGTCAAGCTGCAGGATCGAGATAATGATATCAAGTCGAGTCTTAAAGAACAAGCTCGCACAAACTCTATGAGAGGAGAAAAGCTTTCCGGTTTTTCAAAACAACGGGAGGACAATCAAAACGACGAGCTGGACCGACTTCCGAGAAAAATTCTCTGCCTGAATGAAGAGCTGGCGAAAATTCGCCTTGGAATGGCTCGCGTCTCGCCCCCACCGCCTCCACCAGAAACGAATCGTGGATATTGTCCTACCCTTGATGAAAGGCGTCCGGAAACGATCGAGAGCCTTCTTTCGTGAGTACCCATATAAGCAGTTGCTAGTTTTCCTCTAATTATGTTTCGTTCCATGAAGAAAATACTGTAAGCGATAGTCTCGCAACTTTCTTCTCACCGTTTCGCCTGATTGTCCCGCCAGCCTTAATTTTTTGTGTCGACGATTCGACCAGTGTGAGCTTGGGCTCTAATTGATCTTACCTATATACGAATAGGCACTGAATACTTCTACAGATGACAGGGCGCAATTGGAACGAGGTGTTTAATTCCCTAGTTCCTATCGCCGACTGCGCGAAATTGATGAAAGCAAACAGCGTTAAGCTATGCTTCTTTAATAACCGTCAAACTCTTCAATTAGACAAGGTATGAGTAAAAGCAGAACGCTTTCGTATCGTCATTTTCTCAAGATAATAACAATTTCAAAGGGGAGCAAGGCAGTTGACGCTCTCTTCCAGGAGGTCCAGCTAATTCGTACGTGACTTCACCAACTTCAAGTTTTCTGACCTGCTCTACATTGTTTTTAGCTGGAACTCCCACCGGCTCTACAATTGAGAAACTTCTTGACACCTACATAAATGATCTGGATTCCGCTATTGGCAAACCCAGATACAGTAAAATCCGGCCCCGGGACATTGTTGTGTTGATTGATGGAGTGCCCGGTTTGTGTCAATTCTCGTTGTTGTTTTCAGGGCATCCGACATGTGCAAAAAGACGATGACCCACACGCGGTCTTTGTTCGTGCAGTACAGCACCTCAAGAAATCCAAGCATCACCCTAATACCATCAGCGTTAAAATTATTCAGATTGGTCGTGACCCCCATGCTGGCCCCGTGCTTATAAAGCTCATGGATGACGGACGATATCGAGGTTAGTCATCCCTCCTGAGCTCATCTCCTTAAATTAATCCATGTTGCCACAGTCTATTGTTGAAACAAAAACGTACTAACCCACGAGAGACTTCAGGGAACCTTGCTTGGTGGCCTTCCCCTCAATGTTCGCAATCTGGTTTATCGTCGTTGATTGGCCGACACATCACATCCAAGATATTGTGTCGCACAAATAGTGTAGCTCTTCCCGTTTTGTACGTACCTACTAGTAGGCTCATGTCGTTTCTTTATGTCACATGCAATGGATATCTAATTGTCACCGGGTTGTTCTGAAAAAGTATTGCCTACTCTCCCATTTACGATGTTTCTTCTTCACAGGCGTGATCTCGGCAACTGGAGTGGATGCCTCCACTCTCCTGCACCCGTAAAAAGGGAATACATTTGGTCATGATTATCACGCGTACATTGCTTGAAATATCCGTGACTTGGCATTTGCTTTTACAGGCACGTTACTCCGACGTCGGTCCCTGGCTGTGGTCGTGTTCACATCCGGTACTTCGTACTCTCACAGCATGCCACAAATTTGGGTGGTAAATAAAGCTTCTTGACTTGATCTTTCATATGAATTACACATTGAGAGTTACCAGGAACAACACCGTCCTTGGCCTCCCTTCAAGCTTCATCCTCGATATTGAATTACTTCTCCACCATCATTTCAGTTTCCTGAGCGACATCCAGCTGGCCATACACAGATACATAGACCTTTACTTCAGCGCCAAATTGTCGCAGCATGTCATCATCCACCACAGATTGGCCACCTACACTGTCGTTCAGGGCTGCAGGGAGGGAGGAATGGCGGAGCATCGAGAGGATCTGCAGTAGGCCGGGATCTGCAGAAAGAAAGCATGTATAATTCAGTAAGGAATATATAAAAGGGCTTGCGGGGGAAGGAAGACATGAGGGCAAACAAGGCGTACTTCCAATCACTTTCTCCATGTTGACAGGACGGCATCCGATGATCATTAGGGCTGCAGCGAAGAAGATCACGCTGGCTGCGAGCCCAATTATGGCAAAGTGCCATGACAGGCGGAGTCGTGCGTACAAGACGGAGATGGTGGCTACCGCGGTTGTTGGTTTCGGGTCCCATCCTGCTGCTCTCAGTGGCCTGTGGGCAATCCGCAAAAGAAATCTTGTCAATTATATGGGTTTCTCCTGTGAGGGTCGAATGGAACCACGTACTGGGCAATATCCGAGTATTTCAATATCGCTCCGAGCGCACCATATGAGAAACTCGTGCTAAGTCTCACCGAGGTCTCGAAGTGCTGCAACGTTCGTATGGAGTTGACGGAATTGACAAGAGCCTCCTCGAACAACGAGAGCTGGAGCTCTCCCGGGTCGGCACCCCTCTCAACTTTGATGGCTGCAGGGCCCAAATACAGAGCATTGAACAAATCCTCGTAAGGCAAGCCCCTGGATGGCAATGGCGTTGCATTGAACCATAAGTGAGGATCCGGAGGAGGGAGTCTGTCAGTATTGTTGACAGGGTGGTTTTGTCCATCGATGATGATGGTCGTGTTTGAGGTTGTTAAGGAGCATCCAATGACTTTGACATAGGCTGTAGTTACACCAAAAGACAGCGACAAGAAGTCACCAGTGGAGTTGTTGGAATCGGCGACAAAGTAAGAGGGATCTGTAGAGAAGCCTAGGAAGTAGAGATTACGAGAGGCGGGTGCGGAGGGGTCTGAATCCTCAAATCCTTTATACAGCGCTGACCGATGAGCTATGGTCAGCTAAAAGTTCTTGGTGTGCAACCTGGAGGAGCGCACCAAGCTGATTGCTTGTGAGATTCGATATTCCCATGGCGGATAAATCGCCAGACACTCCTGCAGAGCAACTGAATTAACAATCGGACTATGTGCGCTTCCTTCCCAATGCGATGCACTGACCCAAAGCCCGTTGATTCACAGTTGTATTCACGCTCAAGCGGACACCATCAGAGATGAGTGTGATATTAGTGGTCCAATTACTTTGAGGGACATCGCCACATGTGACGGACAGTGCAATTGCAGGGACAGTTATTTGGAATTCAGGCCGAGTGAGGTTAGCCAATGTATCATAGATCGTTCTGGAACACAAATGGGTACACGAAATGTGATGGTTAGAGGACACTGCTTACCCGTATCCAAGCCCCGGAAGAGAAAAATTCAGAGATCGGAAAGTTGCATAGGACGAAAGGGAGTACACAGTGTCCCTGGTCACACACGACGTTAGTGGAAACCAACAAGCAAATGGATGTTGGACTCACTCTTGCTTTGGAAATAAATTGGTGTAAATCAATTTTCAAGAAAGAAGTGGAGACAAAAAAATGTACCGTTTGTACTAGCTGTGTATATTTATTATATGGACAACTACGCTGCGAAGACTAGAGATGACTGACATATTGCGAGTTGATGGCTTTCGTCATGGCGGTAGTGATGGAATTGAGAGTCACAGTAGATGTAACGGGCTTCTGGTAGCTTTCGAACGTGAACGAGGGGACAAAAGAGCTGCTTAGTCCCCAACTGGCAATGAAGTACACCAGGATAACGAAGAGAGAAGCAGGTTGTCGGGTACCATTTCTCCAGACTGCGAAGAAAGGTGAGGCCTCTTAGGGGAGCCTGGAGCTTACAGGTGGGACGGACCTGTCGTTAGACTAGCACCTGGTCCGAGCCTATAAATCCATCTCTCTGAGAGTTGTCACTGATGGAACCCCAAACGTGAAACAAATACCAAGCTAAAGTTTGGTCATGCAGAGCAGTTAGAGTTTGTGGACGAGCGAACGCATTATGTATTGCAAGAGGTTGCAATGCCCAAATCTACATCACACTTGAGGGCGGGAGGATTCACAATATAGAACAGAAATATACCGTTAACCAGATCATGGCAGCACCAAAGCTGATGCCAAGTGAAGAATAAATATTGTGTGGAGGTTTGAATACAGAGGGCTTACATGGATGTGGTGAAGTTCATGAGAGAATTGAACAAGCTGAGATGCGCAATATTGAACGAGATTATACTTCGGTCGACCCCAGTAACACTGATAATCAGCATTATCGTACGAACGAGTACCACTAGACCATGCAAAAGGATGCACAACCAATACCGAGGTAGAACGTGGTTGGGAGAGACGGTCTGCACAACGCTGGAGCGAACTGGGTTCATGACCTTGTGATAGGATCTAGCGTCCATAAATGCCAGTAGGATCTGCACAGGAGCGACATAGGTGGGGCAGACTCATTTTTATAGCGCGCACTGGAAGTGAAAATCCACCTAAAAACGTTAGACCCGGTGAAATCCGAATCGGTGTTTGGTAAGAACCGGTACAGAACACCAGTCATTCTAGCTATGTCTAGACACTAGACCTTGGCATTGACTAGAGCGATCGTTCCTGGCCGCCTGGCAAATTTGTAGCACGACCACCTACTGCGGTCGCGGGGTCGGGTTCCCGCGCTAGGGACGGATGCCACCATTCTCATTGGAATCTACTGGCCCTCTCTCGGGAGTTACAACAAAGAGGTGTCCTGACCGCCGACATCAGTAATTTCCGGGGTCCTTTTTGAAACCCTTGAGACCCTTTTTCAAGATGTGCAAGATGCGCAAGGTCTTCAAGGTCTCCAAGATGTTGACCTTTTCTAAGCTAGGTCCCTTTGCTTGAAAAAGGTGTCTGGTCTTGGAAAAGAGTCTCCACCTTGGAAAACCTGAGAAAGCTGGGGAAAAGGAGGAGAAAAGGATCATCCTTTTTTCAAGAGGTTGGGCTTTTTCAGGCTGGCTGGGCATCACGAAAAGGTGCCCTAATTTTGAAAAAGTGGCTCAAGTTGCAAAAAAGGGTTTCCTTTTCATACGCTTTTTGAGCAATAAAATTATTATTATTTAAAATTGCCCATTCGGTGACAGGGAGAACGAAGTAGGGGAAAGGACAATGGCAAGAAAAGAGCACGAGCTAGCAGCATGCAAAAGAAACAAAGAGGCAGGCCGCTACTGTGGCAGGAAATAGAAACATGATGAAAAGGAATTGCGGGAGGGAGTACTAGGGGGCATGTAAAAAATAAAGCAGCGGGAATGTGATGAGGGAAAGACTACGGCATGTTGGGAAATGAAAGTTGGTGATGGAACACCGAAGGATGGCAAGGTACGACTAAGTGGGGGCAAGAATTTCGTGAGGAGAGTGCTAATAAAGAAGTTAGACTTGGATGGGAATGGTTTGAAATAACTCACCGTTATTCCATTGTGATATCACCATCATCAACGAAGGCATTGTCACTATCAACAATTTCATTGTCACCGTCAACGATTTCGTTGTCGCTATCACCATCCTTGACCTCCAGGTCTTCATCACCATCCTCGAGCTCAAAGTCGGATGACTCCAAAGAAGCGGCCTGAATCTCGACAGCATCGACCTTCTTTTGCCTTGAAAACATATACGCATTATCCAGAATCTTCGCCCACTGGGCATCCTTGAGCTTGCCGACGAGTTTCACCAGGGATGATGCTTTCTTGATGAAAATATCTTTGCCGTCAACTCTTTCAATCCGATCAGCCCAATTTGTCTTTGAGAAGTAGCCAGGTGGCCCGCGAGGAATATGTTTAACTCCATCCTGATAGTACAATAGTGCCCGTTTAACCTAAAGGGGGTTGTTGGGTAGATTATGAGAGGGGCTAGAAGGTGCTTACCGCTTGTAAAGTTAGTACAAGGGCTCCGACAGGTTTATCTGTTAACTGCTGAGCAAGATTGATGCTCGAAATGGCCGTGACATGCGTGGAAAGGGTGGCGGACACGAGGGAAGACTGGAAGATTCCCTGTAACAAAGAGGAAGGTGAGTACATGAGAACGCGAAAGGGTTATGGCGTACAATGGGAGTTTTATCATCCGAGACGACTTTGTAGTAGTACGGACAGTTTTTGTCGTTGTCACCCAACATCCAAGTCACGTAGGTGGCGCGATCTTCTGGAGTGTTCAAATCCAATTCATGGAACAATTTTTCAAGCTGGTTCATAGCGGTCGATGCAAATTTGTTGCGCCATTCTGCCAGGCGATCGTCGGCCTCAATAGAGCTCAGTTTGCGTGCTTCCTGTAAGAGATGAAAAAATATACTCACGAGTTTAGAAATGGTCCACAGAAGGTCGTCCTTGAGTTGAGAATTGAAGTCGGGGAAGCTGGTGTACCACGTTTGGCGCAGTTGGTCATCGGTGGGCTGCTCCCATGGCGCCAAGGTACCCATCAAGTCACGAAGCTGAGGGACGAATGTGATACGGAAACCATTGCGGACAGTCACAGGTAAATGGTTCATCGTTATATCTTCTTTTTTGCCTTCACCACGGACGACGCGCCCAGCCGACTGAGGCCCATTAAGGTTGATTTTGGCCATAGAGGGAACTGGCTATACAGATGGTTAATGGAGGCGGAACCCATGAAAGACATGGCATACCGCTGATTTCAACGTGGTACCACCACCATAATAGCGGACGGGGTCGCTGCCGGTAGAGAGGGCCAACCCTTCTTGAGTGTCATCGCCATCGCTGATGCCTCCCAAGGTGTATTCATCAAGGTCAATTGTCCTGTCACGGGTTGACACCGTGTGGGAAGTGTTTGTGTCTTTTCCCAGCATTTTCCAGTCAGCGCGAAGTCCTCCGATTTTGGCCTGGGGCTTGCCCTTCTTCTTGGGCGGTGGTCTTGAAACAGGATGACATTTAAATGATAGGTTTAGCCAACGATATGAGAAGTCAGACATCAAGCCTTGAGCGAGCTCACCCTTCATCGCCACTCAGGCTGGCGTCAAGGACTTTCCGCTTTTGGTTGTCAGGCCTGTCAGGAGTGGGCAGGTGATCGTCCTCGTGGCAACGGGCATGCTGTGCATTGACGAGTTTCCTGAACTCAACCTTCTTGTCTTTCTTTTCTTGCTTCTTCCTCTCTATCGCAGCCTCGACGGCCTCTGCAGTCTTCGCCCGTGCCTCTTTGCTAGCTTTGGACACCACCTCAATATCGGCCTCTGAGTTAGTATCAAATCAACAGATTGGCATCAACAGGACAACTGAAAAGCCAGTGACCGCAGACGTACCGTTCTCCATTGTTGCGGCCTTCATTTCTGTGGCCTTTGTTGCCGCTTTTGTTGCCGCCCCCTTCGTGGTAGAAGCAGCGTGCTTAAAACTCTTCTTTTGGGAGCCGAGAGGTGGGTGGTCTGCAATACTATCAGTTATCTTGTTTGAATCTTTCATCTCGTTTTCCTTCCTAGACACGCCGAGGATAGCCGCTGCTTTCGCGTCAGATATTCTTGCCTTTTCCTTTGCTACACGTTCCTTTTCAGCCGCAACCTCAGCGGAGGTCCTTCGCGATCTGGGTTTGTCAGGCGCTCCAGGCATCACATCGCGTTCAGGTCTAAGGGTCATTTGTGTAGGGGCAGTGACTTTTTTAGGGGCCATCAAGGGATTCGAAGTGGGGGGGAAATTGGGTGAAATTTTAGTGTTACGTGGCCTGGCCTCTTATATGAATTTTTGACGCCGCCATTTCCAGACTTCACGAAGTCCGACATTCAGAGTTTTGTATCAACACCATACAACACCGCATCGCCGTATTCCTGCACAAACGATTGTTATATCCTTTTTTCGGGGACAACGTAACAGCACCTCATCTGGTGTATATCGTGTATTCCCGGCGTGGAAACACCTCTTTCCCGTACCCCGTTTTGTTTGTATTCTCGCGCAAACGATCTCTATTCGGTTTTTTTTGGGGACGACATACAGCGCCTCGTCTGGCTACAGTGCCTCGTCTGGTGTACATTGTGTATTCCTGTGCAAACGATCTCTGTCCTGTACCGTGGGGGGTTTTTTTTAGGCACAACATAGCAGCACCACGTCCGTTTGCACTCGCTTCGGGTTTGGTCAATACTCTGTGTCATCGTGTATTCCCTCGTCGGCACATTCACCTCAGTTTTTCGCCCACCAGCTTCTCGATCCAGTATCACCTTTTTTTCCAGTAACAGTGCCTACTTTGTTTCAGCCCTTTTGAGCCTAAGCACGACATCTTTACATACACCAAGTTGTCGTGCACTTGGCAACCTTGCGTTAACTGCGCCCTCACCGTCATCATATCTCCCCTGACATCTCAGGTTACCATCGTGGTCCCCTCGCCCTCATCGTCTTCTTCCCCGACGTAGATCCACATCCCAGGTCTCCCCTCGCCATTGTTGTACTCTCCCCCAACGTAGATTCACGTCATCCACAACTGCACTATTACTAGTAGTGTAGTCATCTGTGGAATAATACTATCTTGCCCATTCTCTTTCACTTCTGTGCTCCTAAATTCCGATCATCAAGGATACTTTGTGTCCCTCTGGCATCACCTCGGTGATATCTCTGGTGCTACCAGTCCACACTGTCAAGTCTAAGCCTTGTGGCACCTTCAACTGGATACTACCCCCTACGACCTCGAAATCCCTTCCATAACATGGGCTTGTCTTGCAAGACTTTTCACCGTGCTGTATTTCCATGTCCAATAAAAGAATGTCGGTTAGTGTGTAAATCATCAGGAGGACTCATGCAACATATCCATGCAGTACATCCCACATTTCGTGCTCACCGTCGACGTGATATTGCATCTCTTACACCACCACAAACACATTCTTCATCTCCACCTGTTCCTCAGGATCTTCCAAGATCATCACCACAACCACCTGACCTTGCAAGGTCTGACTCTGAGTCCATGGATGTGTCTGACTCTGAGTCCCCTGTCTCTGAGTCACCTCCACCAGCATCACCTCCATGTGGTGGTAATCCTCTCAATATCAAGACACATCCCATTATTGATGGCACTCCTTGTGATGTTCAGGGAAAGGACCTTCCACCAGATGCCCCTCCTTCTCCACCAGAGGAGCGTGCTCTTGATGATTATTCCCCTTACAATAGCCGGGCTGAATTCGAGTTTGCTGAATTTATATTTGCTGAGGAGCAAATGTCAGCTAAAAAGCTTGACAAGCACCTTAACAATCTTGCAGCTCTCTACCCTGATTCTGATCCTCCATTTGCGGATTCCAAAGAAATGTACTCGGTTATAGATGTGACAAGAGAGGGGGATGTACCCTGGCAGTCATTTTCTGTCTCATATGATGGTGAACTTCCAGATGATGAGGCTGGTGAAGTTCCTTCATGGATGACTGCAGAATATGATGTTTGGTTTCGTGATCCACTGCTGGCCATGGAGCAACAGATTGGAAATCCTGACTTTGCTATGGAGATGGACTTTGCTCCAAAACAAGTCTTTGACAAAGGGGACAAGCGTCAGTATACTGATCTCATGTCTGGTAACTGGGCATGGAATCAAGCGGTATGAGATTTGTTGTCATTTAAATGAACAATGTTGCTGAGATAATGCATATATAGGACAAAATTGCAGAGGATGAAGAAACACATGGATCAATGTTTGTTCCTGTAATTCTTGGAAGTGACAAGACAACTGTCTCTGTTGCTACAGGTCATCATGAATATTATCCACTCTATGCTTCAATTGGAAATGTCCACAATGGTGTACGACGGGCCCATCGCAATGCTGTCTCTGTAGTTGGTTTCTTAGCATTGCCAAAGAGTGAGTGGAAGGAATTGTATTTGAAATCATGGCTAATATCTGGGTTAGCTTCAAAGGAACACAAAGATGATCCTATGTTTCGAAAGTTCCGCCGTCAACTTTTTCATTCTTCTCTGCACCAGATTCTGTTGCCATTACGTCCTCACATGTCAGTACCACGAGTAACACGGTGTGGTGATGGACACTTTCGACGGGTCATTTATGGCCTGGGTCCATATATTGCAGATTATCCAGAACAGACTTTACTCTCCTGCACTGTTCAGGGTTGGTGTCCACGGTGTGTAAAATTCTGAATTTCAAAAAGTTTCTACACTAAATCTATGATAGTTGCACAGCAATGCCTGACAATCTTGATGAACCATCTGGGCGCCGATCACATGAACACACTGATGTTCTCTTAGAGGCCTGTAGCCTTGATGAGCTCTGGACTAACTATGGGATTGTTGGAGACCTTATTGTAAGCATTTTATTTTTATTATATGACCATCTGAAGCCAAAATTCTTGTTGCAGCCATTCACAACAGGGTTTCCACGTGCTGATATTCATGAATTGTTATCTCCAGATATCCTTCATCAACTGATCAAAGGCACTTTCAAGGACCATCTTGTGGATTGGGTGGTGGAATATATTGAGGCTTCTCATCCTCCTCAAGAAGCTAATCAAATATTAGCTGATATTGACAGACGGTGAATACTAATTATAAAATTCATTTGAATGGTTCTAATTATAAACTAGCATTGCTGCTGCACCACCATTTCCTGGCCTTCGTCGCTTTCCAGAAGGCCGTGGGTTTAGACAATGGACAGGTGATGACTCAAAAGCTTTGATGAAGGTGTGTTCTGGACTTGAAATTCAAATCACAAGGCTAGATGATATAAAATCAGGTTTTTATTCCTGCAATCACAGGTCATGTTCCAAGTGAAATGGTCAAAGCTATAAGTGCTTTCACTGAATTTTGCTATCTTGTACGACGTGATATTATCAGTGAGGACACTCTGCATTCTATTGATGCAGCAGTAGAGGCCTTCCATCATTTCCGAGAGATATTTCACACTGTTGGTGTGCGACCAACTGGCTTTTCCCTTCCTCGCCAACACTCTGCCATTCACTTCCGCCGGCTTATTCAGATGTTTGGTGCTCCAAATGGACTGTGTTCATCAATCACTGAGTCCAAACATATCAAGGCTGTCAAAAAACCATGGCGGAGATCCAGTAAAAACAAACCTCTGGGGCAGATGCTTGTCACAAACCAGCGACTTGACAAGCTTGCTGCAGCACGAGTCAACTTCACAGCTTGTGGAATGATGCAAGGTCATGGTTTTGCATTGCCTCAGCTGGATATTATCCTGGAGGATGATGAAGACGATGATGAGGGAGCTGATGAGGGTTCAAAATGCCTAGGAGAAGTTAAGCTTGCAAAAACTGTAACACTTGGTGGGCATTATCTCCATTCATCTTGATTATATTCTCAATATCTGCACAGCCCGTGATTATCCTAGAGATCCAGTTCAACTTGGTGAACGGGTTGGGCAGCCAGAGCTTCAGACACTCATCCGGCGCTTTCTTTATGACCAGCAAAACCCAGATTCAGAGGTTCTAGGTCAGGATATTGATCTTGATCAGTGTCCAAAATTTTCTGGACACAGTGTTTATGCATACACTTCTGCTGTTGCAACATTCCATGCTCCAAGTGATTTATCTGGGAGACATGGAATGCATCATGAGAGGATACATGCCACTCCTTCATGGCACAATGGTCCTCCTCGTTATGATTGTGTCTTTGTTGAGAAAGATGCAAACCAAGAAGGCTTTCAAGGTTTGCATGCAGCACGTGTTTTGCTTCTGTTTTCTTTCACCTATCATTCCATTTTTTATCCTTGTGCTCTAGTTAATTGGTTTTCACCAGTTGACAACAAACCATGTGAAGATACTGGTTTCTGGATTGTTGAGCCTGATATTCTTCATGATGGGACTCGACTAAAAGCTGTTATTCACCTAGAATGTGTTCTCCGTGGTGCACATCTCATTGGTGTGGCTGGAGGAGATTTTCTTCCTCAGGATTTTTCATTCCATAACTCACTTGATGCATTTGAAGCCTTTTATGTTAACAAGTATGCAGATCATCATTCCCATGAAATTGCATTTTGATTCATCACTGTGAACTAAGCAATCAAAAAATGAATCAGTTACAATTTAAAGCTGGTCAAATAAGTGAGGAAAGGCTGATCTGCTGATCCAATTGACTAATGTTGGCAGAGGATCAAACCTTCTTGTAAATTTAGCTATTTTATTAGGAATGATATAGCACACTTGGTCATAGCTTCACAAATGCTGTCAATCAGATTTTCCACCCTTCAAACCACAATCCCTCCCTGTCATCCCTGAATCATCCATCTGCTTGAAAGGACTTCAAGTTAGTGGCAATGCAGTCATTTGTACATGTGTATTTATTCATGTCTGGTAGATCCATCATGGCTGAACCCAAGAAACAAGAAAAACAATTCTACACCAGAAGTTGACACCATCATTTCTGTAATGACAGCCCTTGCAAAGGTGCATTTTTGTTACACAGTTTGCACAACCAGAAAACTAACTGGAATTTGGTTCTCAAGTCTGGTAAACTTTAGGAAGCACTCCACCAGCTACTAGCTCTAGAAAAGCAAATGCAAAATGTACGTCAAAGCTCACATTCTATACTTCACTATGAATGGACAATATTTGTAGGCATCTGATTTAGCTTCAACAACTCAACTTGTCAAAACTATTGTGGAGCGATGTTATGAAGCTCAAAACTACAACCTACTGAACTTGACCATTACCCTTCTAAGCAAAAAATGTGGACAACTAAAGGGCACAATTCAGGCAATGGTAGAACAGTCCATAGGGTGGCTCGAGAAGACCAAGAAGTGCAAAGGGATTGAGAAATGGTTACAACTCATTGAAACATTGAGAGACATGACAGAAAGAAAGGTGGGTTCTCAGAATATTTGTGTCATGGCTGAATATTATATGTGAATCACTGTTTCTTGGCTGACATCCTTGCTAGACCTCACTGCTCAACAAACCAAAGAGGTTTTAGTTTGACTGGTTGTTTCCAGAACAGTATGGGCCCACATCGATTGACCAGCTGGGATTGTTAACTTAAGAAGCAGGAGAAGTGCTGAAGATGTTATGAATGACTAAGGTTCTGATATGCACTTGGTGGAAAAGACTTTGATGGGATGAATGTGGCACAAGCAGCCCAGTCACGACTTAAGGCATAGCTGCTATATTTCACTAGTACTATGGAACTCAGCTTGCAATTGCTATGGACTGTTAAATATCACAGTCAGAAGAGCCATCTTATTTAGTATCGTAATATTTAGAGAAAATCTACAGAGCCCTCTGACTCTTGTGGTAAGATACCTGTGGGGTCGATAACTGGTTCCGTCAATGCAGATGCATGAGTGTGTCAGATTCTGTTCTTCCACAGTTTGACATATTCCTGCCCCTTTGTCCATTTGTCCACCTTCTGCTTGTCAGCAATCACTCTCCACCATTTACATCTTCTGGGGATGGATTTCTCCCCCTCTGCCTAAGTCTCATCCATGCCACATCCTGTACTGCATGTGGATCCTCAATGCCATCACCCTTGACCAATGAAAAGCCTTGAAGGTCATGGAAAAATGGCTATGAACATTGTCTTCAATGTAATATGCAGGCAAGGGGCATGGCTTTTGCAGTCAAAACATTGAAGATGAGGTGTGTTTTTCTGGCAGTAAATTGTATGCTGAATGTTGAGGTGGTGCTCTAGGTGGAAGAGGGAGTGGTGGACTGCTTTGAACCATGCAGGTTCTTTCTTGAGATAGTCTGCCCACATCAGACATGCTGTTGCACTTGGGAAGCAATCTGACAAACCATGTAAGCCTTTGAGGGTGTATTACACTTGCGTGTGCCATCTGAACTGTGGGTGGCTGTTAGAAATTTTGACTTTTAAAAAACAAGGAATTACCCTTTGATCTTGCCATTGCATCTAGACATATGTCTCGGGACCTCAGATACGAAGTTTTGTGGCAAACCATTACAATTTGACTGAGATACAGCATGTTGAAATCTACACTTCAAAATGATTACCAAAAATGGCTGTGGACAAGTCATACAATAACAAAAAAGTCAACAAGTTCAGAAAAAGCAAAAGTTCTTCAAGGGAAAAAGGTGAACAAAAAACTTAACAAAAAAGTCAACAAGTTCAGAAAAAGTAAAAGTTCTTTAAGAGTTTCAAAAAGGTGGCCAAAAAACTTCACAAAAAAGTCAACAAGTTCAGAAAAAGCAAAAGCTCTTCAAGGGTTTAAAAAAGGTGAACAAAAAACTTAACAAAAAAGTCAACAAGTTCAGAAAAAGCAAAAGTTCTTCAAGGGTTTAAAAAAGGTGAACAAAAAACTTAACAAAAAAGTCAACAAGTTCAGAAAAAGTAAAAGTTCTGTAAGGGTTTCAAAAAGGTGGACAAAAAACTTCACAAAAAAGGTCAACAAGTTCAGAAAAAGCAACAGTTCTTCAAGGGTTTAAAAAAGGTAGGTCAAAAAACTTGGAGACAAGATTCACAAGGTTGAAAAGAAGCAGAAGGGTTATCAAGGATGTGAAAAGGGTCTACTCACATCAGTAACTAAAAATAATTCTACATGATTTTCTATTGCTCTCTAAACCATCAGTCAGAACTGAAATGCAAAGAAGTGAAACAAAATCAAAAATATTCACCAACAAATTTGTCAAGCTGTTCAAGTAGCTAAAGGTGCACAAGCCATGAAAAAAAGTATAAAAAAACCTTAGAAAAAAGTCCAAGAGGTTTCAAAAAAGTTCAAGGCCCCCAAGGGTTTCAAAAAGGACCCCGGAAATTACTGATGATGGGTGGTCACTTCTTTTTTAGTGACACCGAGGACCCTGGTTATTCAGTGGCCAAAATTTTGGAGCACTGGAGTTTCGTGCTCGAGCACTGGAGTTTTGTGCTCAAGCACTGTTTCAGTTTCTCACTGGATGTTCAGTGACTTCAGATCACTGGACTTGTATTGATATATCAGTGCTAGTCCAAAAATTATTACTTAAATAATATGTGTGATTATTTTAGCACACAGGTATTCACGTGATTGCATGCGACGCATATAATCAACGACTCGGCTATACTCCTGCCACTGTCGCCATACTTATACTCACGGAACAATCTGGGCTGCAAGTAAACGGACATGTCGAGGGACGAAGACTGACGGCGAGGGTAAACCCTCACCCACTTGCCTGTTTCCGATCCCTACCGCTCTCCTCACCCCGCCTTTGCCCCCCAAGTCACCGGTTGTCCCTACCACTCGTACCTCCTCCAATGCCAAATAACGCCCCTCCGTGGTGAAGAAACCGTCCAAGTGGAAACTGTCATTTGGGAAGAGCTCGGGTGAGCGTGCATTACCCGTCGAGGAGGCGCCAATGCCGAAGCCGGTGGCACCGTCACCGCCAGCAGTGGCACCGACGGCAACGGCCATCAGTATCCTGGATAGCAGCAGCAGTAACGCCACCATGTCGGCTGCTGTCACAAACCTCATCATGGGCTTGAATGCACCGCCGTTACTGTCTGGTGTTAGCGCTGAGAAGAGTGAGTCGGCGTGGGGGAGGGGAAGGAGTAGAAAGTCGTCATTGGCAGTGTCTCAAATGTCTGGTAGCAGTGCCCGTGCATGGTCGTTGACCTCTGGCTCGCAAGTGAGTCTTGAACCGTCAGCCCACCAGCCAGTATCCCCCAGGAGCACGCAATACAGTCGTCCGGTCACCTCGAGCGTGATCTCGATAGCATCGTTGTCCAACAATAGCAACAATAACGGGAACTGGCGTAGCTCGATGATGTCCATGGCGTTGAGTGCGGGCAACTCGTCGTCTGCGTTTACGCAGTTTAGCAATTCGAGTGTGCATAGTTTTTCTACCACTGCTACGAGTTTGTCAGGGTCGAGTCGGCGGACTGGGAGTAAACCGCAGTCACCGCTGCCGTTGTCTTCTTCGTCGTTGTTGTCGTCGCAGGTGCCTATTGGACTTCAATGATAGTGGCTGCAACGGAGAGCATATATGGTGGTCTCACATCGGGCAAGCGAGCGGGGACAGTGCCGCATTGCTGAATCAATGCTAGCTATGTATTTTCTCTTATGACGGACTTTTGGACATTCAATCAACCTTCGAGCCACGTCACACATCATGTATCTCTCTTGTACATAGCTGGATGAATAGATGTCAAATGTAATGATCCAGTGCTCTAAATATCTAAGATTCAATGCAAGTTGCTGTTGAAAATCCAGTGCTTGCATAGAAAAACAGTATTGAAAATCCAGTGCTCACGCACTGATACTTAGTAGGCCAAAATGAGCCCTTCAGTGCTCCATGGTCACTGTATTTTTTCAGTGGTTTCACTTGATAGTAGTCAGCTGCTCACTAGATTTCGGAGGTTTTGGGTACTGGTATTCAGGCATCCTACTTCCTACAGTGAGGTAATCCCTACCAAAAGAGTTGTGTCAATCAGTGTTGTACAAGTCGGTCTGACCCCAAGTCACTGTAGTCAGGCCAGTCACGCAAGGCTGACTGACTTAGTCAAAGTCAGCGGGAAAGTCAAGCCTTTTTGGGATAAGCTGTCCACCACGACTTATCCTCGCATACCAGTCGTGTACATTGAATATATCAACATCGTTTTTGATGTTTTCCCCCGGTTTCTTCTTCCCGAGTCCTAAATTTATTTAGGCTCGATCTTAATGAGGACCGCTCCCCCAGGATTTTTTCACCCAGCTATTATTGCGGCAAATGCCGCTGTTTGTTCGGCTTTGTCTTAGTGCAAGCAACGGCCCTCTGGCTCAAGTCCGATGCTGCAAAAGCTTGCCCAGTTGTTTCGGGGCACAGACCCTCCGCCCCCAAATTTCCCTGAGGAACCACTATTGCTGTCAGCTAGGGATGGCTTTGGTTTCTTCCCTGCTTCCCCTGGCCTTCGGGTCAAAGATGATCAATATCAAGTCGTCAGAAAACTTGGTGTAGGCCGGCACTCCTCTAGTTGGCTGGCACTAAACTCTCAGTATAATCATCACTCCAGCTGTCAATATGGAACCTTAACACCAGCTTTCTTTTAGAACAGGGAGATATCATGCGATAAAGATTTTGACAGCCCATGCCACCCTCCTCAATGACAACGGAATTCTACTGGAGTTGGACATTATGAAGGCCATTGGTTCTAAAGTGCCTTCCGAACATACCCGGGCCTTCCAGCTGCCTAAGCTATACGACCACTTTGAGATGGAGGGACCGCATGGTCGCCATCTCTGCTTGGTCCAACCTGTCCTGAGTACTGACATCGGCGCCTTCAGACGAACTGCTCCATTGAAGTCCCTCCAGGTTCCTCAGGTGAAGATAATCATTGCTCAGGTCATGGATGCATTGTCGGCACTACATGCTGCGAACATCATCCACACTGGTCAGTTCTCATTACATGCAGGTTTTCGCTGTGATGCAAAGGTTAACTTATAGATGTCAAACCCAACAATATATTATTCCGAGATGGAACGGCTACAGAAACAATACAACAATTACTGGATGAAAGCACCCCAGTCGATGATGGAGAATTTACACTGAATGGCAGGCGCTATCCAATCATGCGCACTCAGGCAATCCCTCATCAACACAAGTGGGACGACCCTGGTATGATGGTGGAGCTATATTCAGTTTGTTTGATGGACCTCGGACACGGCATGTATCCAATTCTATCTTGTTTTTTGTGAACTAATCACAAATTGTAGCGCAATGGGCCGATAAACCATCACCGACAAGAATGATCAGTTCGTATGCACTGCGTTCACCGGAGGTCATATTGGGGGCCAAATGGGACGCCAAGGTGGACATTTGGTCAATCGGTTGTATGGTGAGTGATCTCACATCGCCTTAGCCTGCAATTTTATGCCGAATCCCATAGACTTTTGAACTTCTCACAGGACACTGGTTGTTTCATCCACAGCAAGGCTCAACGTGGCGTAAGGAAGACGATCATTTAGCTAAAATGATGGAACATACCGGGGATCATTTCAATGAAAGTTTCCTCGCTCAATGCCAGAATAGAGATGAATATTTTGACCAAAATGGTTCGTACAAATGTTTGACTTCCATTTCCCTTACTTTGATTCTGTTGAGATTTGTCCAGGTAATCTCCTTCGTATCGAAAAATTATTGCCTGTGCCTCTCGAGCAAGCAATGGCAAATTATGGTCTGCCTGAAGCAGAAGCTTTACCTGCTGCTTCGTTTATACGCGCTTGTTTACGTCTGAACCCAAACGAACGCGCTACAGCTCGTGATTTGGGGCTACATGCCTGGTTGGAATCGGCTTTTGTTTGCTGCTAGGTATGTGCCCCCTTTTTCTTGTATGAACGCTGCTGTTGGTTGCAATTGGTAACACTGCGATGGCATCAGGAAAATAATGAACTTATTATGGTAGTGGCCTGGCCAGTAACATAATGTTGAAATATATTCGGTGGTACAAGTTTTCATAGGTGCATGCTCCTTGGAGAGTGAGGAAAGGGAGCAAGAGGGGGACAATGCATGTAGGTTAAGGTTTGGAATGACTCCCAGACAAATATCGGCGCTTGGTCTGTTGATCATCACGGATATCTCTAGCTCGAAATCCTAGTCAAATGTTGGATAACCTATCTCCTGCTAGTGCCCATGCTGAGTCGAAGACGTCACTCCTGAGCCCTGGTAGAGAGGGTGGGAAAAAGAGTAAGAGAAATACGTTGACAGCCATGGTCGAACCCATTATCTGGTCTATCGAGTTGCGATCCAAGCTCTGAGGTGCTGTCAACAGGGAGAATCCTGAAGAGGTTGTTGCGCCTGCACCCCTTCATTCGGCCAACCTGACTGCCACAACAACCCTCGCTGGAGAAGCCGCTTTCTGCGCCCTTTCTGTGCCAGGGATAGTGATGTTCCGGTCCGGCTTGGCCTGAAAGCCGCGGCTTTGGCCTGGCCTGAGGCGGCTCCGGCTTTCGAAAAGGTCAGGCCAGGCCAAAGCCGCCAATGACAGCTTGGCTTTGGCCTGAGCCGCGGCTTTTGGCTGTGGGTGGAGAACGAGAGCGAGGGGGTCCGTGAGTGAGATGATGGGGCCGCTGGGTGCTCGTCGACACCTCGTGAACGACGTCCACGCGTCCGCGAGGTGGAGAGATCGAGGGGGTGGGGAGCCCTTTCCTTCTTTCCCGGTTGTCCTTGTCCCTCCTTGCCGGATACCTTGCGAATGACGTCCACGCGTCAATTGACGCGGTTCGTGCGTGTTCGCGAGGTGGAGATGGCTCGGGGGTTGCACAGCAGGACTTCTTGTCCTCGTAGGTGGCGCTATATCCTGGGCGTTAGTGGGCGTTGAACTTGAAGAGACTGGGTTTCGGGGTACGTACCTGGGCGAGGATGGCTGACCACGTCGATTGGAACTTCTTTGAGTGCACGCACAGAGATGACCCACCTCTGTAAGTTTGGCGCCGGATCTCCGTGAGGAGGGATGCCTTGTTCCAGAAGGTATATTCATACTAACAAACAGTAGTCAGTTATCCTACGCCGCCCGCAAGAAAAAATTAGGCGTTGAAGACCATACCTTGTACGAGTAGAGGTCCGTTTGCGGGTCCCATTGGATACGATCTGAATTTGTCCAGAAGGACGCGATCTGTATCGAGAGGCGTATTTGTGACGACGGCGATGTCTTGCAAGCGCATTGGATTGGGAGTAGACTATGCCGCCCTCCAAATGCTTGCGATAATTGGGGAAAAGAGGGTCACTTACTTTGAGATGGTTGACGGCATACATGAGCTGTGTGTTGACGTTTATCCCTGTTCCCGTGTCTGCGGGGGGATTGGGATAGAGGAAATGAGGTCTAGCGAAACGTAATATGCTTTGGACGTTACTTTTTCTGGGGAGGTGTCGGTTCGGGCGTAGATGTCGATGTGTGGCGCGACGAGGGCTGTGAATGCCATGAGGAATTGGTCGTTGAAGAGGCGATTTGAACGACGACGGGTCTGTCGTTGAGTTTGCCGTAGCGAGGTCACGGTTTCGATAATGGTTATTTCCCTGTATACAATATAGTGACAAAGCTTTCACACTCCCTTCATGCTTCCAGCTCCCAAGCGACAACGTTCCGAATCATCAGCAAGTGATCTCAAATCCAGTCGATTAAGACCAGCAATGTCAGCCCTTGCCGATTATCGTAGTGATGAGGATCATATGGTGGTCGACGCTTCTATTCGTGATGGCGAAAGCGAGCCTCAGACATCCTGCCGATCCCCCACAACACGTCTGGAAATGGTGTCGGTACTCAACGATGCCGCCCATGCCCGTTTGGACGCCGAGGTCCTCAAAACAGTTCCCATAGCTAGCCTCCCTGTATTATCCAATCCTATTAATCTCTTTTCGGCTGCCAGTTTTCTCGCGACCATTGTATCAACCTCAGAGGGGCTACTCGATCCGCTCCATTCTAGTCCCCCGAACGCGATGGCTTTGCTCAAGAAGCATCCGGAGTTGGTAATGATGTTGGAATCGGCACGAGTGAAGGGATCATTCGAGGAGATACGAAGCTTGAGTGCGACATCTGCATTTCAATGAAGATTGGATGACATCTAACGCATATTCAGAGATCCTCCAGTCATCAACGACTCCTGGTAAGTAGGCCCCATCACTCGTAAATCTGAATATTGACGATCGCGCCATTGTGAACCCACGTTCGGTTTCAGAATCCAGCTTGGCTGACCAGTCCTCGTCGATGCTTCGGGAAATTCCTCATAACTGTCAGGACTCCTTTTACTTTCATTGCTTGGCAGAATGCTCACATTGATATGCCAACTAGTGGCTTGTGAGCATCGACGCTCCTTTGCTTTCTATCTCTCATTCCGCATATATCAGACTTCAAGCAAGCATTCGAGTTTGAGTATGTAGCTCCATACCCGGACATCCTGTTGACGACAATGGATCTATACACGACACGCAACGACGAAGAATATTACAATCGCTCATTTTCCATTGTGCAGTCGTCCGGCATGGGCAAGTCACGTCTCGTTGACCACTCGGCCTCATCTCGCTTTACTTTTCCATTCAATCTGCATGAAGTGATGTCAACCGGTTCAAAAAGTACGCATCCTCCTCGTAGTCTAACACTTGTCTGATCTGTTTCTTCTTCACAAGCGTATCCTCCATTTGATGACAATGTCCGCGATTATCTCACCGCGTCATTTGTGGCCGAGGAACCGGCGTTGACGAGACATTTTGCCTTTTTGGAGGCTCTGTTTATTCTAGCGGTTGAAGAGCTCAATACATACGAAAAGGGCACTCCAGCGGAGGTTGCACTGACATGGTACAAATGGATGAACCACGGCGCGTCAGATACGAATGTCGGGACGAACAGGGCCTTGTTCTATGATCGAGTGATTGAAGCTGCACGACATGTACATTGCTGTTTGTTTCACCTGCTTATGCTGATGGGTTGGCTAGCTCTCTGACACCCACCGATCTCGAAAATGTCACATCTAAGCCCCAGGATGTCCTCAATGTCCGCCAAAATCGCCTGATAAAAGCTGCCACTGACTTTTGTCGTCATCTCGATGGGCTCCATGGGCACGTTGAAGACAAATTCGTGGCCATGGTCTACTTTGATGAAGCTCATACATTGCAGAATGTCGATCAGAACACATCTTCACACCGCCGCATTCCGTACTTTGACCTTATGCACGTCTTGGCCACGCTCGTGGAGATACCAATATTCTTCATTTTTCTGACCACAAATTCCAGTCCAAGCGCGTTGGCGCCAACAGATGCAAACTACCCTTCACTTCGAGTCCGGACAGGGTGGAAACTCATTCCGCCCTTTTTCGAGCTTCCTTTTGATACCTTTTGCCAGGACTTTACGGCAAGGGTCAGGGATCTTGGCAAGCTGACGCTCAGTGGAGTTTGTGAACTTGAGCAGATAGTCAAGTTTGGCCGTCCCATGTGAGTACTAAATTCTGGAATGCAGCTGCCCAATGGTCAACCACGTTCTAGGTGGAACTCGCACTATCTGAGCACCCCTGCTGGCCGTTTTCTGCACCCGACCATCCGGTTGGCCATGATGAAGCTGAAATCGGGGAAATCTGTTGTGGATCCGCTTGTTAGGCTCGCTGCCCTCGATTGTCGTGTGCTTATCCGTTTCGATCCCACAGATTCAAATTCACGTGCGACGCAAGCTGACCTTGTCAGGAGCTTCATGCGCACTGTATTTAATATTCCCAAGGGGCGGTTAGGTATGTGGAGTGGGTATCCATCTGAGCCCATCCTTGCAGAAGCTGCGGCACGCCTCTTGAATGACCCAACTACCCGCCAAATCATGCACCATGCTCCAGATATCCTTGAATCAGCACTCAATAACGGTTTACTAGCTTGTGGAGAACGTGGAGAACTGGTTGCTTGGACGCTCCTTATAGTTGTGCATGACCGGGCTATCATGAAGTGTTACCCAGAAAAGCTAGCCGGCCCACGTTTCCATCGTCCGGTCCAGTTCGTGGAGCTTCTCGAACACCTTCTTGCTCCTGACATCTGGATGGTCGTCCGGCATGCTCAGCCTTTTCATGCTTTTACTGGTGACCTAACCTTGGAGCAAGCATTTAAAGATGCGTGGGTAAACTTTTCCCACTTTGTACAGCTTGGCGATCATGCCTCGTTCACATTGCACTGTGGTTCGGAGTTTCTCAAACGTGGCGCTGCCATCCAGACTTTTGACAACCAATACAACATGGATGGTGGAGTACCCCTTCTCTTCGGCGACCCACTCACAGCTGTCATCAGTGAGGCAAACACGAGTATGGCCCAATATCAGGTCAAGAATGCCGAAACAGAAATCCAAGTATTCCCTGATGCCAAATTGGTTGGTTCGAGCCAGAAGGATCTACCAATTATTTCCATCGTCATGCAATTTGGGGTCGAAATGAAGGATGGCGAACGAGTAGTTGTGACAACGATACCGAAAAGCCTCAATACTCCTGCCGGACATACTCAGTCACATGATAATCCTCAGCCCACTGACATGAACCGACGTCACTATATGATCACGCTCTATGGTTGTACCTCGATGACATATAGCTGCATTCCCGAAAACTCGACAGGGTACCGTCATATTCTCAGGGCCCAAAAGCTGTTCGCAGATTTTCCAAGGGCTTTTACGCCGCATAATGCATCCTCAGTCATTGCATTGAAACCCATGATCTATGACAAGGGAGGTGTTTATATGCCCTGGTCCTGAACAAGGTTATAAGGGTGGATAATTGAGGTGTGTCAATTCAATATTATCAGTTTGATTTGTAGTTTATACAGTGCAGTACCACACTGGCTACTTTGTATGTTACCTCATGTTATGTATGACTCTTGCCAATCCCCATTAGGGAATTGATTTGTATAGACTCAATTCAGGGTCAATCTATTTTGCTAAGCTGTGAGAATGCTGTCTGAATTGGCAACAACAATAATAGAGATCATGCTAATTTAGATAAACCTGAATTATCTAAGGATATAACAAGGCAGTATGCACACTGGGGGCATAACCAAATATTAGGCCCAAAGATATTGAAATAATATTGAAATATTACTCTGAATAATATCATCATAACTGTCTGCAAAATATTGTGAGGATATTTAGAGGATCTTTAATAACAGGCTTGTTCTAAATGGCTCCCCAGGGAGCTGCTGAGTCAGTAAGGCACAATCATAGATTGGGGGCACTTTTGATGTCATAGCTCCCCTCCTGATCATCCCAAAAAGGGATATATTTTGAGAGAACCAAAATTTAAAGCCCAAAACACTATTTAAAAATTCCATTAGCATTAAAGTCCTGTTAGATACCTCCTGTATTTGTTTTTTGGAATTTATAGGGTTACTTTCATATCTCTGTCCACTCTAAAGCTAGGATAATCTATAAATATCTGCAAATGTGATGTCACAAGAGCCAGTAATATGGATAAAATCACCTAATTACCTCACAATTTCTAAATTCAAAAACAAATGACACAATGAATCATGAATAATGGTAGCATTTATTAGCTGTCTTGTGATTTGTAGAAAATATAATCAATAACTAGCAAAGATAAATATCCAAGTACATGGGTATAAAACCAGAAATGTATCCATGACATGCCTTATGCATAAAACAATACTAAAACAACCCAAATATTGAACATGTATGAACTTTGCACCCAGAAAGACATTATATAAAGATTAAAAATCTGCAAGAAACCACATGAAGATCATATGCATATGATCTTCACATAGTATCTTGGTTAATATTTCATCAAAGGATTTGCCTGACCAACATTTCCCCAGAAACACACCTTTGATTACACCCACTCCCAGGTACATATGCACAATGACCCATGTACAGTACTGACAAGTTCTGATAGCATTTACAGAATTTTAAAATCATTATTTGTGATGTTCACACCATTCAAAGAGCCCTCCCACATTTTTACCTCTAGTACTCTCTACCCATGATGGGGGAGTCTGAGGAGTCTGTGGGAATGATCCTTGTAGTAGATAGACATCCCCTACATTAGCTAGCAAAGGCTATTGACAGCATACATGAAACAGCCAAACCCAGTGGCATATATTAGGTGTTAAGGAAATGCTGCCAAATAGAATAACAGATGTCATTACAGGGTTATATAAGTTAGATACAAAATTGAAAAACCCAACTGGCAGCCTCAAGGAACAGCAGACCTAAACCCTCTCCATTGCATTTTCTATTGTGTTTGCAAATTGCAGGAATTCAGGCCAAGCACAGGCAAGTGACCACTGGAATAGTTGATCAAATTGCTTCTCAAAGCCTTGAAGAATGGGATACTAGCCAGAACTGTGACCATGTATATTAAGGCAGTATTGTTCTGGCTCCACTTCATTGTCCCTGGCATGACCCTCCCAATGGCCTCCTTTTTCGGTTGGATGGTCAGCTTTACCAAACATCAAGCTACTGTGGGGTCTGTTAGCATTCCCAAAAGCTGAACATGCAGCTAGATGCATGAGGATCACTAAATGCTGTGGTTTGAGGCATACTGGACTGCCATTAACATCATCTTGGACTATGAAAGGGCAGTCAATTGATGGGCAACATCCAGTCCAGCCACATCTGATCTTGCTTTCATCTGCCAAGGAATCACCAAGAGGTTGGAGGTCAAACTGACTGTCAGTGCACCAGAGTAGGTGACAATGAATCCATCAATCACTGGCTGATAGAATGTACACTGGAATGCAAAACCAGAAGAACATGCCTCAAGTAACATGGATAGTGTGACCTCATTGATGGTCTGGGACAGCTGGACAAAGTGCATGAAATTGATCCAGATCTTGGAGGCATCTCTGAGCAATGTCATATGCAAGGCCTTTTGGTTGACAAGGCTGTCTGAGATACTGAGGTCATCTCCTAGAAGAGTCTGTAGGAAGCAGGACAGCCACATGGCCTGAACATTGTGCCCACTCCTGATTGCATCATACTTCACAAACACATGTGGCTGCATACCACTTCTGTAACCAGCCACACAGAGGCTTCACCTTTACCTATCTCCAGGCCAATCCAAATGGCTAAAGCAGCAAAGATGTGGTCTTGATCCTTGGGGTCAAATGTCATATTGAAAAAGAGCTTCTTGTATGCAGCATCTAGCACTTCTTTGTTTGATAGGGTTGACCAGTACTGAAATGAGAAGCACAATCAGGAAAAAGTGTGAGGGCATAAAAGTCATCGCTCATGGGCTGTCCATATACTTTAAGATGCATCATGCTGAGCATGTCAGCAGGCTGCTGAAATTTTCCACAGTGGTCCACCCCAACCATCTGGTTGAATCCAAGGTAAACCCAAGGGAGCATGGAATCAGGCCCTTTGTGAGCCTGAAGGAGGGTGCATTTGGGCTAAACAGAAACAGATCGAATACCAACAGGCTTGTGTCCAGGAGAAGAAACCATAAAGTGACACCACATCTGTCAAACCTATTGCAGGCCTTCATGATGCACTGCAATGCTATGAGGGATCTGCCACATTGGGCATGCCATGAAAGTTCCTTGCCTGGGGGTGGCCTGTGCAGCCCCAGCTGTGCTCATTGAAAGCAAGTAAGAAGTGCCTGGTCCCCAGTTCCCTGAGAACCATGGAGATCTCTTCTGCATATTGGAGACAAATGAGGTGGAAGAGACTACCGTGCAAATTGGCAGCGGTATTGACAACAGTATCATTGCCCAGTTTTGGTGACAGTATATGCATGTTTTGGATATTTGGGTGTTCCCTCTTTAATAATTGGTTCACCATAGTTTCTACCTCAGGGAAGCATTTATGTCAAGAAGAGTTGAAGGTGTTTGTTGGGGAGTCAAGTTGCCAGTGTTTCATTCAATCCTTGTGACAAGCAACTGGAAGCTCCAGCCTTGAGCCTTTTGGCTACAACACACATCAATGCCCCAAGGAAAGCTTTGGCTAGTTCTTCATCCTAAAACAGAAAGGAATGGGCCAAGAATAATCATTAATCATTACCTTATACTTGGTATGTTGGATAAAGAAATTGTAGGCTGGTAGATCACTGGGTGGCAAACTATGTTACGGATCATCTTCAGGATGGCTCTGACAACAAACTAATGGTTCAGACAAGAAGGGAAGAAAAGGGGATATATAGATCTGGTGGGGTAAACCAGACTAAACATGAGGTACACGATCGATACACTACAAGTATATATAATGAGATGAGTTAAGAGGAGGCATCCACTTATCATCCAATAACAATGTGCCATCCTATCTCCAGCCAATGGCAATAAGGTCTCTTATCATCATGATATGATTGGTGGATAGGAATCAATTTTCTATTGGTTGATTCTTGTGTGCGATATGATTGGTTGATAGACCGAGCATGTGATTGATTGTCCATATGGAGGTGTCAAAGTGTATTGACCAATCAGAGTGTGGGACTTGGCACTTTGCCATGGGAATCAGAGTAAGCGAAGATAGGGGAAATCGTAACAATACCCCCCCCCCCCCCACAAGGTTCATGTCCATGTGAACAAGAATGGGGAAAAGGAAGGGAATCAAAAGAGGAATAAAGGGATATATCAAGGCTGGACCATGTGCCATACATGGTGGCCAGTGAGGCTACTTGGGGTAGACTGTGTTGGGGGGTCACAGATCTGGTGGATAAGTTATATTGTAACCAACAATGGAAAGAGGGTCTCCAAACCCCCAACTACTGTGTGGGAGGCGAATGAGTGGGAGTCATGATTTTCTTGGTGGGGGGGGGGGGGGGGGGGTGAAGTGGTGAACTTGGGTTTGACAGAAACAATGATATCCGTGGCTGGGGAGCATAATGATGAAGCACCGTCAGGATGAGGGATGGGGGTGGAGACAATGAAATTCGGTAATGATGTAGAGGTCTGACAACGCTCTGAGTACATATCATCGATATATCACACATACTCATGAACCTGACACGTCCCACTTCCTCGTACTTGAAACCAACGTAACCTGACATCACCCGCTGTACCCGATGTATACCGTCTACCGACAGCCAATCTTATACCAACACCGCTGACTCATATCGCCTAAAACGATCACACATGACACCTTGGACTCTCAATACTGACATCGGACTTATACCCCTGTCCTCATTGGACATAGGTTCTTTATTTTACATCTTTTTCGTTATATCTTTTCTTCTCCATTTCCTGTTCCTTCATTGCCTCGCAACTTCCATCTTCTCCTTCCCATTTCGTACCTCCCTTGTAGTTACTATCAGCTGAAGTAACCTAAGATTGGCCGCATCCACATTCCACCAATCCACGTGGCAAAAGTGTGACAAAATGAAGAAAATCAATAGGTTAATTTCATAGACCTCTAATTAAAATTTGAGAACGATGAATATTTTTTAATTTGTATTTGAGAATTTTTCATCGTTTTTGATTTTCGTTGAAAAGTAAAATGAAAAAGTTTTTTGATAAATGAGTGTTACAATTTGTATATGCTTTAGATATGCCTAAGCGAAAACCTCATCCAATGTCCCGAGTTTCGAATCTGGGCCTAAAGGCTGTCAAGAAACACAAGCAGGCTTCAGGCAATGAGGAAAAGGAGAATGTAAGCATGAAAAAAATAACCCTGACCATCACTTAATGCTCGGCCCAGATCCCCCCTGCCGAAAAAGCTGTCATAAACAACAGTGGGAGCATTAGAGTTGGATCACAAGAAGACAACTCACATGTCAGGATAGCATTTCAAGAATCCCATTTGAATCACGAAAACAGGGCTGGAAATGAGGTTTTTGGGGTGATGGCAACATCCCCGGAAAATCTTGGTGAAAAAACTCGTGAAGATGATGAAGATTATGGGAATATAGATGACGTGGGGTGGGAATCTCTGGACACAGCCAGTGATGAAGAGTCCGTAATTGATCAAGGGGAGGATTGCGAGAGGGAACATACCAAAAGCTCTCGAGATGCAGCATCACAACACAGCCGAAAACCGTTCCCACCTGAAAAGGATGCTGCACGATTGGCGCTCTCGGATATAAAGTTGTTGTTGCACCCACCACGAAGGACAGGACGTGGATACAAAGATGCCGGTTTGGACTCCCTACTCCAGATGCGACTACAACAGATGCAGTCCTTATTATGGGTCTACACCGACAAATCGCTGCTGAACAAAGTCGTGTCAGGTCAAAATGATGCAAAATGGATGGCGGCTTCCCTCCACGTTGCACACATGGCCGGGTTAGGCATCTATGCAGCACGGAAGTTGCGGGAGTGGACAAAGGCATATATAGCCAATTGTACCGACTTACCTGTTAATCCATATGGGGCGTGGTCAAAATCTCGGCTCGATGACGAGGATTTAGTGCAGGAAATACAACTGCACTTGCAAGGAATAGGGCCGTATGTCCGTGCTCAAGATATTCGCGATTATCTTGACCAGCCTGAGGTGAAAGCACGGCTAAAACTGAGGAAGACAATCCATTTAGCAACAGCACAACAGTGGATGAAAAAAATGGGCTACCGCTGGACGCTGAAACCAAGCGGCCAGTTTGAAGATGGGCATGAACCTGCAGATGTGGTCGGGTATCGGCAGAGTGTTTTTCTTCCACGGTGGGCCAGCATCGAGACTCGGTTGCGAAACTGGAAGGATCAGAATCCAGAGGAGGAGATGGAGGAAGAGGTGAAAGAGAATGACACACCAGTTTTTGGCCCCAAACGGCTACTCGTTGTCTGGTTTCACGACGAATCCACTTTTTATGCAAACGACCGGCACAGGAAGAGATGGGTTCACAATTCTGAGAAAGCAGTGCCACGGCCGAAAGGGGAGGGAGCTTCTTTGATGGTTGCAGACTTCGTCTCAGCTGATTTTGGGTGGCTGCATTCCCCAGATGGCCAAGAGTCCGCAAGAGTTCTCTTCAGGGCTGGGAAGAATCGTGATGGGTACTTCACAAACGACAATATTTTGGCACATTCTCGCAAAGCCATGGACATCCTTGAGAAACATTATCCGGAGCATGAACACATTTTGGTCTTTGACAATGCTCCCACTCACCTCAAACGTGCTGCTGATGCTCTGTCCGCCCGAAGAATGCCCAAAGGAACCTCATCACCCGACAAGAACTGGGGAGTTGATGTAACGAAGGTGGCATCTGATGGATCACCTGTGTATGACACCCACGGCAAGCCTGTCAAAGTTCGACAAAAAATGGGTGATGGCCAATTACCAGATGGAATTCCTCAGCCGTTGTATTTTCCTGATGGGCATGTTCATGCTGGACTGTTCAAAGGGATGGCCGTAATACTCCAGGAGCGTGGACTGATTGAGGAATCGAGATTGAAAGCGGAGTGTCACAAGTTCAAATGTCCTCCTGGAGAAACAAGATGTTGCTGTCGGCGGGTCCTATTCAATCAGCCAGACTTTGTTGCCATTGAGTCTCTTCTGGAAACAGAGTGTTGATCAAGAGGATTTGAAGTCATTTTCCTTCCGAAATTTCATTGTGAACTTAACTTCATTGAACAGTGCTGGGGTTATGCGAAACGGATCTATAGACAATTTCCAGCATCATCTCGGGAAGCTGATCTGGAGAAGAATGTTATTGCAGCATTGGATGCAGTTCCTCTCATTTCCATGAGAAGGTGTGTAATAATGGTTTGTGACCGCAGATTGCTTCTCACTTTCAAAATGAAGATATGCCTGGCGATCTCGGCATTTTATGATGTTTTATAGCTTTGGACTCAGTGGGAAACTTGCAGCATGGGCTTCCAAAAAATATAGGAGCCATCGAGTGATTACAGATAGCATATTGAAGGAGATTGAAGCCGCAAAACTAACCGTACAGTAACTGATTTATTAGTCATCCTATAATCCAATTCTGGCGATGATAACTACAATGTCACACTTTGGTCACATCCACGTGGATTGGTTGAGTGTGGATGCGGCCAATCTTATACCGAAGTAGCATACTCTTCATAGTCCTATAAAATGGTGACCGACAACTGTATTAAAAATAACAATCCAGTTCCCCCTCTTTATCTCTCTCAGAATCGTTCAGAAAGTCTTAGAACCTCTCGTCGTCGTAGCCTGTAGACTTCCTGCCTGTTACGATTTTCACCTTTTTGCCCCTGTCTTTTGCTTTGACAGCACGTGACACCCATACATTCCCACGAAGATGTGCCAAGTCCCACGCTCTGATTGGACGATACCTTGTTACCAAACTCTCGGGTTGACCCCATGTCCTCATTGGATGACTTGACGGTGCATAACCATTCATGCACAACCAGAAGCTGAAGGAACCTGAAGACAATACAATCCGAACTTGACCATTCCATTCTTGTCACAACCCATGACCGGTGTGCATACCTGGAGACAAGAATACTCCATGACCCAACCACCGATCATACCCAGCAATCGGAATACTCTGGTTCTCCGCCGACCAATCATATGTCCACACCCATATGCTCATGACATTGTCATTGTTCTTTCACAATTCACCGACATGGTTCCTTGTGCCTGTCACAGACGAATGAATAGCCTTGTGCCTGATGACCGATTGACTTTCCTATTTTGAAGAAGACCGACACGTCATCCCGATCCTCATGGTTACCTTTGACGCCCAGCTCATCGCCACGATTGTGATATGTTCTATTGGCATCTCCACCCTTGTGGGCGTCTACATCTATGCAACCTATATTCGGATAATGCAACCTCCCCACAATGACTCAGATATCGGATCCGTCATAGTTGCCGACAACCGATGACTCCTTTGACCTATCTTGGCTGAACATCTTGCTCTTCTTCACATGTCACCTCCACATTCATTCGCCTTTCTTCTCATCAGCTGACCACCGGTGCTCAGCTAACAACCCGAACTCGCATGTATGACAAGTCCCCTTGATGCTCCACAAAGACTTGCATTCCGATGTGTTTCATCACCTTTGTGTACCAGTCCACTGGTCAGGAATATCCATATCTAGTCAACATCCCAGTCATCAAGTACCCTGCAGCCAAGAAGGGTTATATGAAGCACCCTTGCTTATCATACTGCAGGAACTACAGTTGCTGGTGTATGATTACCAGTGTTCATTGCATTGACCTCATCATGGTTCTTCCCCATCCAGTGATTCGCCTTCTCTCCTGCCTCCAATGATGAAGCATCATGTTCACCTTTCCATCCCGATCCCGCATACACATACTCATAGTCGTATGCTGCTATTAGCCAGGCATCCACTACCAATGCAAACCATTAGGAAGACGAACCAATCTCATCATTCCCAAACTAGGAACTCAGCCACATGACATCCACATGGCCGCCTCATGTTCACCATGTGCCTGCTGACGCATCCACTCATGGATTGTTTCACCTCCTTACCATGAGGCAACCATGAGGCGCAGGGTCTGGACCCTTGATTGCTCCGAACCATTTCCTTGCAATCACTACCTGAAACACTGATGGACATGCTGTATCTGCAGGACAGCCTTATTGTTCTTGCATTTCTCTCGGTTTGTACATACAGACCCGGTAGTCTGTCTTTCATGGCAATTCCCTAACTCTTTTGTATTTTAACCTTCATCTTCGAACTGTTCCTCTTTTTCCCTTCCCTTTCCTCACGTTTAGTCTGGTTTTCTCTCCCTGGTTCGCTTTCCTAGACTCTCTCCCTCCCCCAGACTGCTACTTGCTGTATAGTAGTGGTAGACCATGAATACATCTATCCTCTTGTGTTTCCTCTGGTCTGATCTCGACTTGGTTTAGTTGGTTGTTGCTGGAGCCCGCTGATCTAGCGATCCATAACACTGCCCTTATACTTACTATTTTATCTTGTTTTATTGTTACCCGCTTGTCATACCCAACCCAACCCACCGTACCCGACATCGTTGGTATCGTCGGCTTCCTTATTTCTCACTCATTATCGTTGTATTAGACAGCGGCTTTATTCATATTCTCTTACTACCACTTTTACTACGACTCACGACACTGATTACCTTGTCACTTTTATGCTGACACCCCCTTGGTTAGGATCTTTATTCCGAAGCCACCCCGAACATGCCTTTACATCTGGAGCCCACCGCGAGGGTAATCAAGTGTTAAATTTTATTTTATCTTTGGTTTCTGTTATGGCTAATATCTTCAAGACCACCCTCCAAGAATTCTCTCAAATCTAGTTTCTCTCTTTTCGTCTCTGCCTTCAAACATTGACCTACCAACCTCCGCCATCAAATATCGACCTACGTATTATCATTCCGAGTCCTAAAAGTATTTTTAGGTCTTGGTCTTATATTGACCTGACCTGCCAATTTTCAGCCAGCCATCTATCGTTGTGGCAAATGCCAAGTTTGTTTGTGTTTATCAACTCTCTACTATTACATGCCCACCTTTTGACCTTTTAACAATTTGCTGCACTGGGCTCAATTCACATCCAATTGCCTTGATTCCAGTTAGTAGATTTTTCCATTAGTTTAGGATACTTCGAATACAATTTTTTTGATATTTTATATGGCACCAGGGGTTCATAACAATGGGGATAATGGTGTTAAAATGAGGAAACTGGAGTAACAAAAGAAAATGACAGATCACCTTCAAAAAATTCAAGGCTTGTTATTGGTGTCTTTTCATTTAGAAAATAATGTTTCAAGGCAATCCATAAAGTTGTTGTCCATGCTTAAGAGTATTTCAATCTCTCTCACAGTGGGCAAAAATACCTTTGTGTAGTTTACAAATATGTTAAAAATATAATTCAAAAAACTAAATTTGGACATAACTCCCAATAGATAGATGAAGTCTACCTTTCCCCTTGACTTTGGAGAGGAACTAGATTACCAGAATAATAGATAAATATTGTATGTGAGTTTTTGTGTGAGAACAACTTTTTGTGTACCCCAAATTATTTACAAATTTCTGACTTTGCAGATACAAAAAGTTCAACTTTGAAGCTTTTCAAATACAACCAAATTTCCATATGGGGAAGCTTCGGTTCCCCATATGGTAATCCAGCCTTTTGTATTTGAAGAGCTTCAAAGTTGAACTTTTTGTCTCTACAAAGTTGGAAATTTGTGCATAATTTGGGGTAGACAAAAAGTCTTTCCCACAATAAAGATTCAAATACAATATTTACCTATTGTGCTGGTAATCTATTCCCTACTTTCTAAAGTCAAGGGGAAAGGTAGACTTTGTTTATCTATTGGGAAATACATTTCTGTTATGTCCAAATTTAGTCTTTTGAATTGTATTTTCAACATATTTGTAGACTACAAAAAGGTATTTTTGCCCACTGTGTCTGACCAAAATGCAAGCAGTCAAGTCAAGTTGGCCCTTCAATATGGTGTCTAGGTATCATGTGTCAGAATCTCAATACTCTAGTGCAGCCAAGGCATGACATGCTGTGACTTTTTGTTAAAAGGTAGTCCCAAAACCACTAGTGGGCTACTACAGCACCAACTAGGTCAATTTTTACAAAATAAATTTACAGGCAGAAATATTATAATAGCAATGGTCTATTTAACAAAGGCCTGAGGCTGCAGTGAGAAATCTACTACTGAAATGTGAAGACAAGATGAGAATAGTCCAAGATAAATTTAAAGGATTACTTTATATTTGCACAATCACAGTGAGAGGACATCATTCAACTTCCATTTGGTTTGATGCAGCTCTCTTTGCTTCTCAGTCCACGTCATTGTACCCAACCCTTCATTTGAGCATTGGCTTCACATCAGTGACCCACATCAATAAATGTTTTCTCATAGCATCCTGTTCACTTGACTTTTAATATGAACTAGTGTTGCCATGGTCCGGTCTTTTGTGGGACTGTTGCAAGGCTGTGGCTGGACCACTGGCTAAATAAAATTCTGGAAATATTCAACCAATTGCCCCGCTATGTTGACTATATACAATAATATTCCTGGGATTTCTGATAATTTATTGGAATTTTAATTTGCAATGGTCCAGCCATGGTCTTGCAACGGTCCCAAAAAAGACCAGACTGTGGCAACACTACTATGAACCTGTTTGTTAACTTGAAGGTATTGATGGTTGTAGATTATAGAGAGGACTCGGATGTGCCATGCAAAGCAATGGCCCTCTAGCTCAAGTCTCTAGACAAAATATAGATTTGTCCAGAACCATATGCCATATGAACCACTTTCCACCTCTCTGTGAACACGTCAGGGTGTCATCTATAGTATACATTATAATGAGAGTTGGATGCCTCCGTGTGCTGTAATGTTCGGGTGGCTATCAAGATATGCCTGCTTTCGCCTCCGCACAACCTCTATACCAGGATACCATACGATATTTTCATAGTCAGAAGCGGTTGGTTCAATCTCAGAATTGACTAGATTCGATGTCGTTAGCGCGAATTCAGGTAAGTCCAACTCACACATACCGAGGAAGGGGTGATGACGACCTGCAACCCTCAGATCTTCTTCAATTTCACGAGCATCAGCCTCGAGTGAAGACCGACTATCGTCTGGAGCCATTTTGAAAAGTACGTCAGAGAGCCAAGCATTGGGCCCCTGTGACAAAGCATCCAGTTGCTTGCGCCGGAAGGGTCGTCTACCGGGTTGATATGTTCCACTTGTGTCTTCGTCTTCGTCTTCGGCATTTTCCTCTTCATCTCTCTCTTTATCTCTGTCCTGGTCTTTGCGTTTCCGCTTACGCATCCCTCGTGTACCTCCTCTTCCCCCACCCCCTTCCTCGTTACTTGCGTCCGGGTTTGAATTTTGCATATCGATAAATTTAAACTTTTTTGGGTTTAATTTCGCTTCTGCGACTCGCTTAAAGACAGCCCAAGCAAATCGAGCGTACAGCGCCTCATGAGATAGGTTGTGGTTGTGGTTGAAAATAACATTATGATAGCCATTGGCGAATTCTGAACTTCGGTCAAGGAAATGCACGGCGAGTCTATCCCATTTCGGGACAATAACGAACTGGGCTCGATCAAAGCCACTGTAGTGAAAGTCAAATCGAAGCGAGAATAGGTTTTTTGGAGATTGGTGATAAGGGGCTGTATCAAGATAGAATTGCATGTCATTGGTTTGCAACTGAAAACTCGGAGTGTAAGGTGATGGGATAGACCGAATAGTATATTCGACGCACCCAGTCCTCCTCATCTTTAGGAACAACATGGGAAGTTGTAAGCCACTCCGTCGATCCTGATACAAGACAGACATTATCCCTATCCTTAATTTTTTGACTGAGCGCCGCCCAGCTAGAGGGCCACCTCTGATGTCGGGATAAGGGCACAGATGAGGGTGTTACGGACCAAGAAGGAGGTATGTTTCGATGAGGAAAGGTCCAACTTCGAAAATCACGGCATACGGGGTACAGTTTCTCATTGAAGTTATCCAAATGGTAATAGTATACACCGGGTAGGAGAATTGAATCCAGGGCGACGTCGACCCGGTCGGCATTACGGTCACGGAATTTGGACAAATATCCGGGCTCGTTATTGGCCACAATTTGGCATGCGGTAACTACGGTTTCATGATGGATGCCGAACTTCAGTTCGGGACAAGGGAGTCGGTCGTACGCGTAAAGAACAAAGAGGGCGAGGCCATTAGCAGGGTGGCGGAGGGTAATGGGATGCGGGTCAGGGGGTGGTCCTTGTGGGTCAAGGTTGATTTGTGGTCGATCACGGAGTGGGTGGCCCGTTGGTGAGGCGCTGGAAGTCAGAGCTGGTGTAGAGACGCTACTTGCATTTCCGGCAAAATTTGATCCGCTTGGAATAGCTGGTAATGAGACAGGGACAGTTAATGTGACGAATAGCTTCATGACAATCGGACGCACAAGCGGGAGGGGGCATTCCTTGTTCTTTTCCTTTTCCCTTTCTTGCTGATCGCCCAAACCGGGAGACTGTATCTGATCTCTCTGGAGAGAAACCCGCTGAGGTGTCCTCTGTGAAATCAAGGGAGAGTTCAGTAGTATCAGATCTGACTCCCACCTTGAAGAGACTCCGGGTCACCCAAACGATCAGCGGCCACGGGTTCATTTTCGCCATTTTCGCCATGAGACAAACCGTGAAACGAGCTAGGAGCCATCTTAGCAGCCCCGAAAGCAGAATGCTGATGCCTAACCGCCCGGCGAGAACTGTTGCGGCAGTTGGATTACTACATCACCGTGACGTGACAAGGCACAAAATACAGTCGGCAAAAGCTTGTTTGTCTAAGTTTACGATAGGGTCTGGCGTGACTTTTCCCTTGGTCACGCCGCCACTTGTCATCAGGAAATTAGTGGGGGAATGATAAGGCATTGCAATTGCAGATCTGCCATAAAATTTGTATCATTGTACATCATGGTGATGACACCTCGATCAAGCTATATAATCCGAGGTGACTAGTGTTGCAACGGTGCGGTCCAAAACCGTTAGCCGTTGGAGCCGGACCATAATTTAGCCAAGCCGAGCTGTTCACTCGGCTAATGGTTAAACCTCGGCTTAGCCACAGCTAGCCATTTTTAGCCATTATGAAATTTCCAATTTAGGCAATTTACTCGTCCCACACATTAGAATGTACCCTTACCAATTCGAGGTGCAAGAACTGGTCGATAAGTCCCATGCTCATGCCAGATAAGAGCAGGAACAACCCCATTTGCCAATCATTCTGTGATGCGAATGGATAATAAAGATTCTCTTGACGCATGTCAGAGAATTGATCGAGGTCAAATTCGTTCATGAACGAGGTGCCAGGGCCGAACGTAGATGCTGCACCAAGGAAATCCTCACAAAATGGTGTGGAATCGGGGAAAGATGAATTATCCAAGTCCATCTCAAATCTCCCCTCCAGACATTGGCGGTTGATTCTGCTGAGGTCCAGATCTTCATAGGGACCCTCATCGACCAGTCTGGTAGACATGGTGGGCTGGAGAGTCTGAGTTGTAGTCGGCCTGTCAAAGACACTTGCACAGGAAGACCAGGGTTGATTGAGGTGACAGGTCACACTGAAGACAGAGTCGAAGACTTTTGAACATCTAGGGCATTCTGCCTGAGTCATAGTTGTTCGAATTCCAGGTTGGGATTGTGATGGATCTCCGATTGAATGGACTTGTCCATGTTTACCAAAAAACACACTCGTGCAAATGCCTTTGGAATACTCCTCTTCCGTCCCTCCAACACCTACTCCTCAAACACTCTCCTCCTTCGATCCTGAAATGGAGGATTTCATCCATTTTTATCCTTTGGATCCTTCTGCACCTGCCACCAAGCTTTCCTGTTTTCCGCATCCTGGTCATTCTCCTTCGCCATCCTGTTCCCCAACTACCCACAATTCCCCTGTTCCATCAATCCACTCTAATTGCACATTTGGATCTTCCTCAAATGTATCGACAGATGCCGCGTCACTAATGTTTGATGCTTTAATGGTACATGTTGCTCAATTGCTCTAATCTGTCCCCTTATGATTCCCAGACCATCCCCATTCCAGAAACTCAGGAAGATGCATTGGACTTGAATCTGCAACTAGCAAATGGGATACTTTACAGCTTGAAAGGGATCTCGCTGATTCCAAATTGCAGGAAGCAAAGCTGCACACTGAACTTTGCAACATGAAAGCAAAGCAAGCTGAAAGAAATCTTGAAGTTGCTAACTTCAATGTTTCTCGTGTTTGTTGGGTCATAAGTAAGACTAGTCTTAAGGAAGTCTTGCTGCCTGAAAATGTCCCTCCTAATCTGGAGCATGTGGTTGTAAAAACGGATGGTGGTGAGTAATTTTTTTTTTGCGGCACTACCGCTGACAGCATTTCACAGTTATGCACTGCGTGGATACATGGAGTGGGCAGTTAGCCATTTGTTTGGATTGATGTACAGTCGACGATCCCTTGTAAACATTGTAAATTATTCCAATTTCCAATTTCCATTCTGGTTGCTGAAAAAAGAATCTATATCGTCATGAACATAGAAAAAAATTATAAAGTTTTCAAAGAATACTTGCTACATGAGCAATCTCCCACTGGCATCAAGAATCAGTCCCTCCATTGAAAATGCCCTCAAAATGGTCCCACACATCTGGCGGACCACTTGATGCTGTGTCTTAGGCTCTCGTACACATTCCCGATGTTATGCAGAATACGAAACCTCTGTCACACAATGCAGAACTAATACATTAAACGTCGCCTACCTCATCATGTCGATGCGAGAGAATTTATAACGAGTCGACCCATGCGATTGGCCAGGGGAAGTTCGGTCTCAGACTGATCCAAACCCAGTTTAGACCGAACCGAAACCACTGGTCTCAGTTGTGGTTTGGAGATTTCCAGCGGAGACTGAACCATTCAGTCTCCGGTTTGGGGATTTGGCTGCAGTTCAAACTTGGTTCAGACTCAGTTTGAACTGAAACTGATTAACGTCGGCCAGCAAGCTCACCCCCTGTCCGCAACATCTCAAACAGCCCCCAATCAAGGATCAAGTGCCAAACCATTTACTATTCTTTCCTTATTGTTGAACATGACATAGTGCTACCAACACCCCACAACCAACACCACGACCACGACCATGACCACCACACAGTCGACACCAGTCCAAGCCACCCAATGTTGTGTACACAACACATCTGACCCATCGGGCACCACCACCACCATCACATGTAACCCGCCACGCATGTACAATGCATGTGACACGTCAGGACACCCATGGAGAGGCCCACGTGTGGCTCAATGCCAGCGCAGAGTGTGCCAGCACCCCAGCACCCCAATCCCACCTCGCAAGCAGGCTGGCCACGTCAATTGACATGCACAGCACTGTTGCAAGGTCAGAATGGTGCAGGGGGACTGGCCACTAGCGGTTTGTGGTTCAGACCAGGTTTGGACTGAAACCGAACTGATGCAAATGGTTTGCATCGGTTTCGGTCTGGTTTGGAGATTTTGGGGTGGAAACCGGACCATTCGGTTTCTGGTTTGGGCAAAAAGGCCCCAAACTGCACCAAACCGAACTTCCCCAACACTAGAACAGAAAACTCAATATAATTATTCAAGATCTCAAGGTCTGTAGTTATACAATTTATGTACCGCTAGCACCATCGCCGCTCACATCATATTGCAGTGAGCCTACAACCCAGACTACCGTACGTATCCTCTACTGTTATGCAACATGCTGCATGAGATTTTCAGGATAGCGAGCGAGGACCAGGACGACGATGGCGATCACGACAACCAGAGATAGCAACGGCAACAGCGGGGCATGGTGACAATGAAGCACAACGGCAGCAGCAGGCACCTATGACCACCGCTGTCAAAAGAAGTGATCGCAGCAAGGCGCTTGAGCATGCACGGTTCATCTCAGATTTTTTGGGTGGAAAGGTGTGCACATATGAGTATGTATCGTTCGCATGCTTTCCTTTGGCTTAATTAATCATTGTCTGCAGCCTTTCCGAGATATTATTACAGTGGAATCCATAATATTGACTCGAATACCGTGCACCCAAATACCATGCACCTCCATACCAGTAAAAACAACCCCTCTTGATTTTTCATCATCCCATGTACCCACCATGCTGCTCATCTTCTCTGCATCCTGGAAATGAGCTCTGGAAAGATGGATTTACCTATTTTGTGCCGAAGTCACAGCAGGCGTCAGGATGACGTAGAGAACGGCTACTAGTGGTCTGAATGTACGCGAAAAAAAACTAAAACTTTACCAGTAAAGCCACATGTTGGGCAGAACATTTGCAATCAGGAATGTTGTTGTCAGTTTTCAAGTTGAAGCCTGCATGCAAGATGAGAGAGCCTGAGAGGGGGGGAGGATTCAACACACGGCGCATCTAATTCAGCCGGCATCGGATGTGTTTCTATGTACTGGTCACGGTGTTTGCGAGAAAGTGGTTGGTGAAGTCGTTGTCAACGCAGACGTGGACACAAATGGCAGTTGAGCTTCAAGTTGGAATGCAGGGGGGGCAGGCGATAACAACTTTGGCTGGACATTCCTTATAGAGAATCCAGCTATCGAGTCCCTCATAGTGAGAGTACGATCATTAGAGCGAAGTGTTGGTGCCACCTAAGCTATGCAGTGTGAAATGTAGGTGGTGCCTAAGCTTTACAGTGCTGTGTAGCAATGTATAGGGGAGGTGATTGCTATGAGTGCTATGATAGTGCTATGACTTATATGGAAATGACCATTTGCTATGACCATAAATCCGGTTTTGCTGATGAAGGATCCCTAGGGAAAGCCAAGGATCCCTAGGGAAGGCCAAGGATCCCTAGGGAAAGCTGAGGGGTTTTCAGTTAAATTTGACCAGCATGACCTCTCATATGTTATAGATGTAATATTGTTACGATTTTCACCTTTTTGCCCCTGTCTTTTGCTTTGACAGCACGTGACACCCATACATTCCCACGAAGATGTGCCAAGTCCCACGCTCTGATTGGACGATACCTTGTTACCGAACTCTCGGGTTGACCCCATGTCCTCATTGGATGACTTGACAGTGCATAACCATTCATGCACAACCAGAAGCTGAAGGAACCTGAAGACAATACAATCCGAACTTGACCATTCCATTCTTGTCACAACCCATGACCGGTGTGCATACCCGGAGACAAGAATACTCCATGACCCAACCACCGATCATACCCAGCAATCGGAATACTCTGGTTCTCCGCCGACCAATCATATGTCCACACCCATATGCTCATGACATTGTCATTGTTCTTTCACAATTCACCGACATGGTTCCTTGTGCCTGTCACAGATGAATGAATAGCCTTGTGCCTGATGACTGATCGACTTTCCTATTTTGAAGAAGACCGACACGTCATCCCGATCCTCATGGTTACCTTTGACGCCCAGCTCATCGCCACGATTGTGATATGTTCTATTGGCATCTCCACCCTTGTGGGCGTCTACATCTATGCAACCTATATTCGGATAATGCAACCTCCCCACAATGACTTGGATCCGTCATAGTTGCCGACAACCGATGACTCCTTTGACCTATCTTGGCCGAACATCTTGCTCTTCTTCACATGTCACCTCCACATTCATTCGCCTTTCTTCTCATCAGCTGACCACCAGTGCTCAGCTAACAACCCGAACTCTTGCATTCCGATGTGTTTCATCACCTTTGTGTACCAGTCCACTGGTCAGGAATATCCATACCTAGTCGACATCCCAGTCATCCAGTACCCTGTAGCCAACAAGGGTTATATGAAGCACCCTTGCTTATCGTACTGCAGGAACTACAGTTGCTGGTGTATGATTACCAGTGTTCATTGCATTGACCTCATCATGGTTCTTCCCCATCCAGTGATTCGTCTTCTCTCCTGCCTCCAATGATGAAGCATCATGTTCACCTTTCCATCCCGATCCCGCATACACATACTCATAGTCGTATGCTGCTATTGGCCAGGCATCTACTGCCAATGCAAACCATCAGGAAGACGAACCAATCTCATCATTCCAAAACTAGGAACTCAGCCACATGACATCCACATGGCCACCTCATGTTCATCATGTGCTCACTGACACATCCACTCATGGATTGTTTCACCTCCTTACCATGAGGCAACCATGAGGCGCAGGGTCTGGACCCTGGATTGCTCCGAACCATTTCCTTGCAATCACTACTTGAAACACTGATGGACATGCTGTACCTGCAAGACAGCCTTATTGTTCTTGCATCTCTCTCGGTTTGTACATACAGACCTGGTAGTCTGTCTTTCATGGCATTTCCCCTACCCTAAATTTCTTTTGTATTTAAACTTTCATCTTCGAACTGTTCCTCTTTTTCCCTTCCCTTTCCTCACGTTTAGTCTGGTTTTCTCTCCCTGGTTCGCTTTCCTAGCCTTCCTCCCTCCCCCAGGCTGCTACTTGCTGTATAGTAGTGGTAGACCATGAATACACCATTCATCTTGTGTTTCCTCTGGTCTGATCTCAACATGATTTAGTTGGTTGTTGCTGGAGCCCGCTGATCTAGCGATCCATAACAAAAGACTAAACGTTTCCCAACTCCCCCAATGACCAACTCTTGATGAAGAAGCTTGACCGCATTACCTGTGATTCTCTGAGACTGAGTCTTGGACAATACATGCGCAAGCCCCCGACTCTGACTGCAGTTACTGCGTTTGTCATTGGTTTATCCAAGACAAAGCCTGCACAGACCGAACCCGAATCCGAATGGACCAATGTTAATCCTTGACTAACGTCACCACACGAACTGGCCGTCCTGCCAATGATCCGAATTACGAATGACTGAGACTTGTACTTGTTGTACAATGACAAGTCTCACCTGACACCCAACCTCATGGGACCACTGCTACAAGCAATCGATGTTGTAATTGGTTCATCCAATGCAATACCTGAAGCAGAAGGACACTGCTTGACAAACCAATGATGCTACAATAGTAGTTCCCCTGAATTAAATATGTTTTGGATGTTCCAGACATATTCCGACCTCTCCCCTCTGTCAAATCGAATCGAATGGACTCATTGAACCGCCCTCCCTCACCCCTCTCAAACATCTCAAGTGTGGAAAGCCCCGAGAAAGCCAGTACACACACCCGAACCCCGAAATATTCGATTTGCAGAAAAGGAATGACTTATTGGTCAATTAAGGAGAAGTGGTTGATCCTAGTACTCTGCTCTGAGAGACAGAAGAACGGGGACCCTCCTTATTGTGGCTATTAGGCTCATTAGAATCCTGTTGCCATGCAGGAATTGACGGATTACATTGTTTGAAGTCACTCAGACATGTAGATGACCATAAATGGACGATCTTCCCTTATCTCCTAAGACATTCTACACATCGCCTTCGTTTTCCCACAGTTTGGAATTCTGACCACGTGTGGGGATGAAAGTAGAACCCGGAATTAAAAGAATGCCGGAATTGAATGGAGGCCGGAACCGAACAAGGACTTGATCATGCATATATGGAATTGTTCCTTGGGAATCCATCAAATATAGATGACAAATCATCGGCATCTCATGTGACATCCCGTGTGCCACCCTTTTTTCTAAGAAATCCATGTCCCGATCGTGTACACGAGGATGTCAACCAAATTTGGAACTAAATAGGAATCTATTGAGGTCGAGACCAAGGGATCTAATCTGAATATGGAACCTCTGCTCACGTGGATGAATGAAGCCCAAAGAAAGCTTGTTTTTGTCTATAACACCACTCGTCGATACCACCAAGTTCTCCGCACTGGCTAACTTCTGTGCACCAGACCACCCATATCCTTGGCCTGACCGGCGTTGGTGGCACGACCCATACGCTTGGGTTGTCCTCAACAGGCCTGACAACTGGGTTGAATACATCAGCTGGAGTGACCGACGCATCCCTCAGCTCTTTATTACTCAGGAGCTCATAACTCCAATTCTACGAGAACTTCATCGATTACAGAAAAGGTTACGACCCACGGAACAAAGAAATCGACGTGTCCTAATCCTCATTGAACGTCTCAATCACCTCCTATACATCGAGCTTCCATATCATCGTCTTGTTGTACATATCCCAGCTCCTCGTCCTCCTCCACTTCCACGAAACCATCGAGACATACATATTGTCTATCATCCCCGGCACCGTCCGCATCCTCAATACCGACAATGACAGACAATGAACCCCAACTATCGATGACCGAGAAACACGATCTACTCGATATCTATGGTGTCAAATGCCCTACCCCCGATGATCTTGACAAATATATGAACTGTGTACCAGACATCCCCAATGTTCCAAAACCAACAGCTCGTCCTCTCATATACGATGACAAGATGGATAAAGACTTCTTTTTGTGGTTGAATTCCCTATCCTCAACCTCAACAGTGATGTACAACAAATCCAAACTCGATATAAATGATGAAATGAAATATAACTCTCTCAATATACGAGGTGTCGAATATCCAATCCCAGAAAACGACTTTGACACATATATGGCCAATCTTCCAATCCACCCCCAACCACCACAAGAATTGCCCAGTATATGGGAAATCGAAATGGACAATAAATTCCGAAACTGGTTACTTTCACCACCCCAAGATCGCAAAAGTCATCCACCTGGCCAATCACCACTTGTCCCTCTCCAATACAGAAAGAAACCCAACCAGGTAGACCATTCAGATAACTCTACCAAGAAAGATGATCGTACCCATTATCCCCATGGGGAGAAAATGTCGAATCATCGTCGTTCTGCATTGCTCAATGCAACATATGGTTGGATAGAAAAGACAAGAAGGAAGGACATCAATTATTGGTCTTGGAAGATGAAGTTGTACAAAAAAGGTTGTGATCTTGTGTTGTATGGTCATAAATGAAGAGACATCAGGAGGTCCTGCCTTATCCTCCTCACAGACTTCCAGGAGGAAGTCCTGATGATGGTACCATGGAACTTGTGATGATTCGGAGGGGCCTGAGATGTGTAGCTGATGGAGTAAAGAATAGGAAGAACAACAGGTCCTCTTCCTTCCTCCTCCTTCCTCCTCAAACTCCATTGGATGTCCTGCACGACATTAAACTGTAACTACAAAAATCGATGGTCCGAAATGACTTGTTAAACTAGTACGAACCCGAAGCAGGATGCCTGCTCCAACGAACTCGAAAGTCCTGATTCCTGGATACGGAGCCAACCGTATGACAAAGCAAGACCCAGAGAACACATGCATGATCACTATAAGCCGTTAAAAGAACCTGATGTCTGTTGACATCTGAACCAAAACAGAAGGACACTGTGCAAACCAACCACCTTGTTCTCATTGCTATGATGAACCTCATATGCTACTGACTTGTATAGCAGTTTGCATCAGAATGAATGACAGATCGAATGAACCCCCTCCCTTTCCCCCCTCGAAATTCTCATTGCCAAGAGTATAACTTGAAATTGGCATTTCTCCAACATCCCACCCCTTGATATTTTTTACCCTTCAAATGCTGTTAGTATAACTTGAAACCAGCCGATGAATTCCAAAACCCTCCCCTCTCCCAGACTCCTGTCAAGAGTATAACTTGAAATTGACAGCTTCTTGAAATCTACCATACCTCCATCCAGAAACTGCCAGTATAACTTGAACCCAGTTGATGGAACCGAAATCCTATAACCTCAAAACACTGATCCGCACCCCGAGTGTCCGCAATGACGATAAACTATGATGACGATTCCCCTGAATGTCTGTAATGACAATAAACTATCATGACTACTCTGGATGTCCGTAATGACACAAAACTAGTCATCCATCCCGGAACCCCAGACATCCCTCCTGCCGAAACATGACCCCGTTGCATTCATGGCATATGAAGAAATCTCGCACACCACTTGAGTGTAGGAAATCCACGATCAGTCAACAAGACCGATATCCGGAACGATATAAAACTAGACAAGCTGAAGAGCTTAAAACTTCGAATGTCCGGAATGACATGAAACTAGAAACACCCCTGACTCAGGACTGTGATCATTCCAAGTCCTTTGTCATGACCAGATAACCGAAATGTTATAAAACTTCGAAACCCCTGATGTCTTGCATGGCATCAAACTGAAGATGGACATGAACACCCACCCTGATCGCTGACCCCATCCTCAATGACTTGTCCACAGTTGCTGTGATTGTTCTGAGTTGTACTCTAGGCAATGTCGGCACATGGAACCCGAACCTGGATGTCGATCCTCCTGAATCCTCAACCCTGACCCGATAACCGGAATGTTATAAAACTATGAAGTACCTGATTATCACTCGAATGCAGCCGAAGAATCCATAATCCTCAAACTTCCTCTTGACCTTGATTGTCCGAAATGACGCTATAAACTAGAACCTGTCGCATTCATGGAATATGAAGAAACCTCAGGCATTATTCAAATGCAAGGAATCCACGCTAAGTCGACAAACACTGAACCATGCTCAAATATCCGGAATGATATAAAATTAGCCAAACCAAAAGTCTGAAATGACTGTAATCTACGAACCTCTTGAATCCGAAACCCCATCACCTCTAGAAACCCGTACATCCGTAATGATGTAAAACTTCTGATCCTCCAAACCAACCCCTTTGGACCCTGATGTCTGAATAGACAATAAACTAGATGAACCATCCGTAATGATGTAAAACTTCTGGAGCTGATGCATATGTTTGCTGATGCTGTTTGATGTGGAGATCTCTGCATCATGAACGACCTGGACCCAGTTGAAACCCTTCGTGGAAGGTTTTCAGTGATTCCCCCCACCCCCACCACCCTTACCGACCTGTGGTTATCAGTATAACTCGAACGTAACCGATGGAACCCCTGAATATCGAAAGTATAACTTGAAATCGATCCTCAACCCCCGCTGTAGTCTGGAATGACTTTAATCTATGACGATTAACTGTTCGGATCAGTTGCCCCATCCTCTTTGTTGGATCTTGACCCCCGATAATCATGGATTTGATTGTTGTCATGTACGTTGCACATGGCAATGGTCTACGACGTCTGGTATGACGTTAAATGTATGCTGTTATGACATGGAACCCTCTTGATGATGTTTCATTGTCCCTATGTTCTCCTCCTTGTTCTTTTGCTTATTCGCGCGGACGCGAATCTTGAAAGGGGGGTATTGTTACGATTGTTACGATTTTCACCTTTTTGCCCCTGTCTTTTGCCTTGACAGCACGTGACACCCATACATTCCCACGGAGATGTGCCAAGTCCCACGCTCTGATTGGACGATACCTTGTTACCGAACTCTCGGGTTGACCCCATGTCCTCATTGGATGATTTGACGGTGCATAACCATTCATGCACAACCAGGAGCTGAAGGAACCTGAAGACAATACAATCTGAACTTGACCATTCCATTCTTGTCACAACCCATGACCGGTGTGCATACCCGGAGACAAGAATACTCCATGACCCAACCACCGATCATACCCAGCAATCAGAATACTCTGGTTCTCCGCCAACCGATCATATGTCCACACCCATATGCTCATGACATTGTTATTGTTCTTTCACAATTCACCTACATGGTTCCTTGTGCCTGTCACAGACGAATGAATAACCTTGTGCCTGATGACTGATCGACTTTCCTATTTTGAAGAAGACCAACACGTCATCCCGATCCTCATGGTTACCTTTGACGCCCAGCTCATCGCCACGATTGTGATATGTTCTATTGGCATCTCCACCCTTGTGGGCGTCTACATCTATGCAACCTATATTCGGATAATGCAACCTCCCCACAATGACTTGGATCCGTCATAGTTGCCGACAACCGATGACTCCTTTGACCTATCTTGGCCGAACATCTTGCTCTTCTTCACATGTCACCTCCACATTCATTCGCCTTTCTTCTCATCAGCTGACCACCAGTGCTCAGCTAACAACCCGAACTCTTGCATTCCGATGTGTTTCATCACCTTTGTGTACCAGTCCACTGGTCAGGAATATCCATACCTAGTCGACATCCCAGTCATCCAGTACCCTGTAGCCAACAAGGGTTATATGAAGCACCCTTGCTTATCGTACTGCAGGAACTACAGTTGCTGGTGTATGATTACCAGTGTTCATTGCATTGACCTCATCATGGTTCTTCCCCATCCAGTGATTCGTCTTCTCTCCTGCCTCCAATGATGAAGCATCATGTTCACCTTTCCATCCCGATCCCGCATACACATACTCATAGTCGTATGCTGCTATTGGCCAGGCATCTACTGCCAATGCAAACCATCAGGAAGACGAACCAATCTCATCATTCCAAAACTAGGAACTCAGCCACATGACATCCACATGGCCACCTCATGTTCATCATGTGCTCACTGACACATCCACTCATGGATTGTTTCACCTCCTTACCATGAGGCAACCATGAGGCGCAGGGTCTGGACCCTGGATTGCTCCGAACCATTTCCTTGCAATCACTACTTGAAACACTGATGGACATGCTGTACCTGCAAGACAGCCTTATTGTTCTTGCATCTCTCTCGGTTTGTACATACAGACCTGGTAGTCTGTCTTTCATGGCATTTCCCCTACCCTAAATTTCTTTTGTATTTAAACTTTCATCTTCGAACTGTTCCTCTTTTTCCCTTCCCTTTCCTCACGTTTAGTCTGGTTTTCTCTCCCTGGTTCGCTTTCCTAGCCTTCCTCCCTCCCCCAGGCTGCTACTTGCTGTATAGTAGTGGTAGACCATGAATACACCATTCATCTTGTGTTTCCTCTGGTCTGATCTCAACATGATTTAGTTGGTTGTTGCTGGAGCCCGCTGATCTAGCGATCCATAACATTTACCATACCAGATCAATAATATCCCCCTTCTCCCTTTCATCACTCAAAGTCAGTTGAGTTTGTTTGTTGTTGGAGCCGTCCTGTAGACGATCCATAACAAAAGACTAAACGTTTCACTCTCCCCCAACAAACCGACTCACGTCACGAAGATGCTTGGCTATAGTTGCTGTGCTTGTAATCGGTTTATCTGATACAAGGCCTATACAAGCCCCTGAACCCGAACCCGGTAGCCCTTCACGGCGGAGTACTTTTACTTCGAAGACGGTTACGAAAACTCCGAATACCACCTACCTTGCAATTCCTTCCCTCCCTATCTCTATGACCCAGACTACATTCCTGATCCCTCCACTCTACCCACACCCTCACCAACTTCTTCTGTACGGTCTGAAGAGTTAATCGAGACTGTACCCATCGAAACGATAGTCGAACCTATCCGTGTTGTAACGCCTGATCGACCTAAAGTTTGGCCGTTCTATCGTTCGACAAACCCACCTGATCCCCGTGATCAATTCTTCGATTCTTTCCACAATACTGAACCAGCGCTGGGCAGAGATCCAGTCGACATCTCTACTGGTTTAAAGGAAGACTCTGAGTGGCAACGCTGAAGAGGCAAACTTCTTGTCATTCCTGCACAACAGACCCAAAACGTTCCCGTCACCTATCCCGCCATCACATTTCCCCCTCACCTTATGATCCGACTACGGTGATTCAATCCAGTTGCTCGCCGATCCTGTAACTCGTCTCGATTGTCTTGTCATTGCATCAATCATCAATTGAAGAATGATGCAGGAATACGACGGTTACTCAGGATCTTCACACGTAAAAGAAAATACATCTCTGCTTGGACTACCAGTCCCGCCTACGATCACTACCTCCAAAGAAAAAGACGATCTTCCTGAAAGAAAATGTCCGCCCTCAAATCCCTCATCCCCCTCCCCCCGAAATACAATGGCGACAAAGAGGAGTTTTGTTCCTTCAGCCGCGCCGTCACTGCCTTCATAGCCGCCAATATGAAATATTTTGACGAATTCGGAACCGTCAAAGTCCCCATTCCCATCGAAACTAGACATGAGAGGAAGATATTCCTCGTCTTGTCTTTGATGGATAAAGGCATTGCGTCCGAATGGGCTAATGATTACTGCGACACTGTTGCAAATGACTTCACCGCTTGGATGGCTACATACCATGTAGGAGCACCGAACCCCCCACAGATGAATTGGGGTACATGGAACGGTTTCACCGCGTTGATGTTTGCACAATTTGTAAAACCAGACGATAAACGAGACATGGCGATTAAACTCAACGCACTTCGTCAAGGAAAATTGACAGCCGATGAGTTCTGGCTGCAATTCGAGATGTTATACAAACCCACTGGATGGGACCCCATCGTACAGCAGGAGCAGTTGATCCCACTCCTCGAAGAACATCTGAACAAGCCCCTCGTTGACCGAATCTTCGGTCTGGAAACCATGCCTGTTACTGTTGCAGAATGGAAGGCAAAAACCATCTTATTGGATCATCAATGGCGACGTCGCAACGAGATCGAACGACTTACGGGTGGAAGTAACCCAACGAAGAAGGGTGAGAGGTCAAAGACGGCCTACACTCCTGCCGCAGTTGCTGTAGCGCCTGCAAATTCGAAAGACCCCAATGCCATGGACGTTGACCGAGCCGCTGTCGTGGCCGAGAAATTGAAGCAGCCGATGTCTGCTGAATGAACAGAGCTGATGAAGGCCGGTCTTTGCTTCAATTGCAAACAGCCCGGACATCTCTCGCGTAACTGCCCGTCCCGCGTACAACGTGTACGCATATTGAATACCGAACTGGAGCAACACATCTGCTCCATGAACACCGAACCCACATCAAGCGGTCAAGACATCATTCTGATGCTTGAGGCTCACTGCGCGCAGCTTGAGGATGAGCTTGCCCTCATAAAAAAGGATTTTTGAAATGGTCGAAGAATAGCATGGACTCTCCAACCAAACTCTCGTCATATACTTCCCCCCCTGTAATTGTAACACCGATGCTCAGTGAATTCGATCACATCTTACAAGAACTTCGTATGATGAGAACAGACATGCAAAACGAGATAAAAAAGAAACAAATGGAATGGTGGCCCCAATCAAAGCTACCGAGAAAACAACAAGTATTGGATGTACAACCTGAGTATACTGTGACACCAGTAGAAAGAAAGCCGGTATTTACCACGGTCGCGTCATCCAAACCAGTCATCGAAAGCGAATTCAATGCTGAGGAAACAATGGTCGCCATCATGAATACCGAGATGTATGGCGCCCTCGACCTCTTGAATGATTGGGACATCCATGGACAACATACTATGAAAATCAGTCCAGGATTAGTTGTAAAATTGCGACGAATGCCTATCAATAAAGCCATTGAACATTTGACCACGGAACTTCCACAGATCTATTGGCAACAACAACAAATGAGGATACACATGGAACCGACATCCAAACCTACGGCGGTCAAATCCATAGGATGCGTCAGATGGAACCTCTCATCACGAAAGCCGATAAACGATCCGCAGAGTGGAAACTCAGAGAGGTCAATCAGCGGATTGAACAACTGGTTGCTTCGTCTGATAGTAGCACCATGATGATGTCGATCAGTGTTAAAGGTCAATTGACCACAATCGACGATCAACGGTGTAAAGGCGTGTTCAGGGTGGCTTCGGAATGAAAGATCCTAACCAAGGGGGTGTCAGCGTGAAAGTGACAGGGTAATCAGTGTTGTGAGTCGTAGTAAAATAGGTAGTAAGAGAATATGAATAAAGCTGCCGCCTAATACGACGATAACGGGTGAGAAATAGGGAAGCCAACGATACTGACGACGTCGGGTACGGCAGGTTGGACCGGGTACGGCGAGCGGGTAACGATAAAACAAGATAAAATAGTAAGTATAAAGGGGGGGAAGTCTACGGCCTACGACGACAAGAGGTTCTAAGAGTTCTGAAGGATTCTGAGTGAGACAAAGAGGGGGGAACTGGATTGTTATTGTTACAGTTGTCGGTCACCGTTTTATAGAACTATGAAGAGTAAGCTACTTCAGTATAGGTTACTTTGGCCAATAGTAACTACAAGGGAGGTACGAAATGGGAAGGAGAAGATGGGAGTTGCGAGGCAACGAAGGAACGGGAATGGAGAGGAAAAGATATAACAAAAAAGATGGAAAATAAAGCACCTAAGTCCAAAGAGGACAGGGGGTATAAGTCCGATGTCGGTATAGGGAGTCCGAGGTGTCACGTGTGATCGTTTTGGGCGATATAAGTCATCGGTGTCGGTATAAGATCGGCCATCAGTAGACGGTATACGTCGGGTACAGCGGGTGATGTCGGGTTACATCGGTTTCGAGTACAAGGAAGTGGGACGAGTCGGGTTCGTGAGTATCTGTGATATATCGATGATACGTACTCAGAGTGTCGTCAGACCTCTCCATCTCCAGGGAACTTTTAATAGAGACCATCCGTGGTTGACACTAGGGGGGGACTTGGGACTCTAGACACGAGAGTGGCTAATCACGTGAGCCACCAAACAACGACATGGGAGCTCCACATAAAAACGCACCACAGTTTTTCACGGGTCTTTCTTCATCGGTACCACCACTACCATCCTCTAACCACAGCAATTCCTATCACATACACACCTACTCCATTCACCTTCTATCATGAGCTACGCCGCCTACGACGCTTTCATTGCCACACTCGACGCGGATCAACACCAAGATTACGAGGAGGCCGTCGAGGCTGTGGTGGAGTTCCACCGAGACGCGATGGTGACGACGGGCGAGGGTCAAGAGATGGCGGTAAAGAAGTGGATCGTCGGCCGTAAAAAGGCGCTGGTAAGCCTTACTAGTCACAGTTTCTCTAATCTTCTAAAGACCTAATCATCCTAGTGTGTATATAATGGGCTCATCGCAGAGCTCCAGACGTCAGGAATCGAAACCGTGGAGCCGCCACTATGGAAAGACCGACAGGACTACGCAGAGGAGATGGAGGAGTGGTTGGGCAACATGGCAGAGTTGGCGCGAATGGAGGAGGAGGAGGAGGCTAAACGGGAGGAAGTGGAGAGGCGACTGCATGAGGAGGAAGGGCGACAACGTGAAGAAGCAGAGAGATGATGGCAGGAGGAGTTGAGCAGGAGAGAGGCGGTGGCGGTACAGGAACGGGATCAGATCGTGGCTGAACTTGCGAGGCTGGAGGCCGATAAACAACGCGAGGAGGAAACAGAAGCAAGGCAATGAGAGGAAAGGGAGAGGAAACAGTGGGAACATGAAGCACTGTGGGAGAATGCACGAAGGGTATTGCAAGAACACGCGGCGGACGAGGAGACTCAGAGGAGAGATAAAGAGGTAGCAGCATACCATCGAAAGGCTATGGAGGAATGGCAAAGGCGGATGGATGCCGTTGACATGGCGGCTGTAGCGGGTGAATTGCGGGGTACAAGTGTGGAGAGAGTGGGTGGCAGAGATGTGGACGAAACGGCCGACGTAGCGGGTGAATTGCGGTGTTCGAGTGTGGGGACAGCGGGTGACAGGAATGTGGGCACAACGGCCGACGCAACGGGTGGGGCGAGAGCATCAAGTGTAGGGATGGCAGCTGGTGGGTACGAACATGTGACTTTTGAGAAGGTCGTGGGTGAGGAGTCAGAACAAAGCAAAGCGGAGGCGGAGGAAGAAGCAGCCGTTGAGGAGGTGGCGGGTTTCACAGTGAGTACAACTAACTTCCTTTCTTTCGTTATGTCCGAATGTCAGGTCAGCTAACTCGACCTTTCTCCTTACAGCAGTGTGCCAATTGCGTGAAGGCGGGAGAGGTGTGTCAAGGGACCGCCGGGTACGTGTGTGAGCGGTGCCGTCGGCTGAAAAAGGGGTGCACAAACGCGACGCATCGGGCAGGTGGTGGCAAACAGAAGTCAACAAATGAAAAGGGGAAGGCGAAGGTGGGTGGTGTGACATGAAAGCTGCTGGAGTTCAGGATGACGCCAATTCGTCCAAAAGGGTCAAAAGCGTTGACAAGCAAGAGGCGGGTGGAGGATACATCGGATTCGGGGTCAGAGGCCGTCGTCGTTGCGCGGCTGACAAAACGACGAAGGGCGGCATCGCGGACGGGTCGGTTTGAGGAGCTGGAGCGAAGTTTGGAGGTCACGTCAGAGCGGCTAGGAGAGTTGATGGACGAGCTTGGAGTGGCGGGGGCAGAGATCAATAAGAAGTTGATTGAATTCAGGCAGTGGTTCCAGCGGGTCCGGCTCGAGCAAGAGCAGACTAAAGCTCTGCTGGAGTTGCTAAAGCGGGAGTACGAGGGGGAGCGGTAAAATATATAGAGTGTCTTTTTCTTCTTTTCTTTATCTTTATCTTTTATCTATGTATAACACTGGACATTTGTAAATAGAATCAATATAATGCACATAATTCGCGAAATGTATGAGAAATCCAAGGAAATACCGTGGCAGTGTATCAGCAGTATCCACCCAGCCAGGGAAAGCCGATCGGCTCCCTTAAGCATGGGACTTGTTGGCATCATATGACTGTGTCGGCAAAGAAACTAAAGAAAAGAGAAAAGTCTATATATAGAGAGGTAAATATAAAATTCGAGACTAGGGGATACTCAATCATGGTCGGGTTCGATATCGGATAATGGCGGGTATGTTGGGTTCGGTATATGGGCGGGTTGGCGAGTACATCGGTGTCAGGTGCGTAGGGTTCGATATTCGTTGGTGGAAGATGTGAAAGACCTACAATGAGACAAGATGAAGAAATCTAGATGAATATCTCATAGACGAGGGGGAGGTTCTGGCGGTGGATGCAAATGTGGGTGTCTGTCATCAGACTTTGTGTGAGTGGGTGTCAAGAGCAGGTGGCCAAATGCAGGTGCGGGTGAGACTGATTTCGAGGTTTGATCGAGGGCGGAAAACGCGAAAATCAGTGACGAGGACGATGAGGAGGTATACTCTCCCCTATAAGGATATCTGAATGAAGCGCGGAGGTAACGAAGAGCTTTATTCACGAGGAAGACGATGATCATGAGGGCGGTGTCAAGAAAACGGTTGCAAGACGGTGGTGGAGCGGCGGTTGACTGTAAAGGGACGACTATGACTTCATGGGTACCAATACCAATACGATCGTGAGGAGACGGTAGGGGTTGAGTCGGGTGTGGTAGGTCGAGTGTGCCATTATAGGCGGCCGATGAAGCGGTGAGAGCGGATTCGTAGGCAGCCGAAAGCGGGGGTGGGGGCACGTGGACAAAAGCAGGTTCGGATGGCAGCGGCTGGACGGTGTGAAGAGCGGGTGTGGGAGACTCGATCAAAGGGGGCAGCATTGCAATACATGGGGACGGCAAACAGACAGTTAACGATAACATGTGTGGGTTGGCTGTAGGGGGGTCAGGGATGATCGGCAGTGGTTCGAGTTCGTGGACGATGAGCGGTGGGGGTGAAACGGGGTAATAACACGGTTGGGACTGGAGACGACAGGGGCGGTATCGATAGATCAAGGGTTGACGAAAGTGCGGGTACTGACGAGGTGTCAAAAAGGGGATCGGGTGGAGTTTCTACGTTGCTGGACGGTACCAGGTGTAGACAAGTTGGGGGTTCGATAGGCGGAGAAGGCGGGGGCTCGGTGTCGACGGGAGAGACATCATCGCGTACAACACTCTGATGTAAAACTAGTACTGGGGCCGGGGACGATTTTCGGTTTCGAATTTGTGCTTTAAGTTGGTCTATCGACTCTGTTAAGCAAAGGATTTCGGCATTGGTCTCGTGGTTGTTGGTCTCAATTTGTGGCGGGGGAGATGGGTGAGTGATGAAGTGTTCTACTGGTGTCCGGATAGTGGGTGTGCGGTTGCCCGGGTTTTGCATATGCCAAGAGTCGACGTGGTCTTTCATAGTTTTACCGACAACGTTGTGAGGGAGGTACATACCATTGGGCAAGACGATGTGGCCGTAGTCGTTTTTGTGGCACATACCGTCAACGATGTGCTGTTCGGTGATGAAACAATCGCGGATGTGATGGTGAGAACTTTCACAAAAGAGACAGACGAGCTTGGCGTGGGGATATAGGGACGGGGTTGTTTCATGCCATTGTGTTTGATGTTTCGAATGGCCATCGGTGTCTGTGATGGCTTGTGTTAAAGCCAACAACTGTTGGGAAACGAGGTGAAATAAATCAGAGACGTTATGATCAACGGGTTCGGGTTCGGGTTTGGGGATGGCGGGTTCATAGTGGGTTACGACAGGGTATGTGTTACGATTTTTACCTTTGTGCCCCTGTCTTTTGCTTTGACAGCACGTGACACCCATACATTCCCACGAAGATGTGCCAAGTCCCACGCTCTGATTGGACGATACCTTATTACCGAACTCTCGGGTTGACCCCATGTCCTCATTGGATGATTTGATGGTGCATAACCATTCATGCACAACCAGGAGCTGAAGTAACCTAAAGACAATACAATCCGAACCTGACCATTCCGTTCTTGTCACAACCCATGACCGATGTGCATACCCGGAGACAAGAATACTCCATGACCCAACCACCGATCATACCCAGCAATTGGAATACTCTGGTTCTCCGCCGACCGATCATATGTCCACACCCATATGCTCATGACATTGTTATTGTTCTTTCACAATTCATCTACACGGTTCCTTGTGCCTGTCACAGACGAATGAATAGCCTTGTGCCTGATGACTGATCGACTTTCCTATTTCGAAGAAGACTGACACGTCATCCCGATCCTCATGGTTACCTTTGACGCCCAGCTCATCGCCACGATTGTGATATGTTCTATTGGCATCTCCACCCTTGTGGGCGTCTATATCTATGCAACCTATATTCGGATAACACAACCTCCCCACAATGACTCAGACATCGGATCCGTCATAGTTGCTGACAACTGATGACTCCTTGGACCTATCTTGGCCAACCATCTTGTTCTTCTTCACACGTCACCTCTACATTCATTCGCCTTTCTTCTCATCAACTGACCGCCGGTGCTCAGCTAGCAACCCGAACTCGCATGTATGACAAGCCCCCTTGATGCTCCACAAGGACTTGCATTCCGACATGTTTCATTACCTTTGTGTACCAGTCCACTGGTCGAGAATATCCATACCCAGTCGACATCCCAGTCATCCAGTACCCTGCAGGCAAGAAGGGTTATATGAAGCACCCTTGCTTATCGTACTGCAGGAACCACAGTTGCTGGTGTATGATTACCAGTGTTCATTGCATGGTTCTTCCCTTCCCTATTCAGTGATTCACCTTCTCCCCTGCCTCCAATGATGAAGTATCACATTCACCTTTCTATCCCGATCCTGCATGCACATACTCCTAGTTGTATGCTGCTATTGGCCAGGCATCCACTGCCAATGCAAACCATCAGGAAGACGAACCAATCTCATCATTCCCAAGCTAGGAACTCAACCACATGACATCCACATGGCTGCCTCATGTTCATCATGTGCCCGCTGACACATCCACTCATGGATCCTTTCACCTCCTTACCATGAGGCAACCATGAGGCGCAGGGTCTGGACCCTTGATTGCTCCGAACCATTTCCTTGCAATCACTCCTTGAAACACTGGTGGAAATGCTGTATCCTCAGGACAGCTTTATTGTTCTTACATCTCTCTCGATTTGTACCTACAGACCCGGTAGTCTGTCTTCATGGCATTTCCCTAACTTCTTTGTATTTAAACCTTCATCTTCGAACTGTTCCTCTTTTTCCCTTCCCTTTCCTCACGTTTAGTCTGGTTTTCTCTCCCTGGTTCGCTTTCCTAGCCTCCCTCCCTCCCCCAGACTGCTACTTGCTGTATAGTAGTGGTAGACCATGAATACACCATTCCTCTTGTGTTTCCTCTGGTCTGATGTCAACTTGATTTAGTTGGTTGTTGCTGGAGCCCGCTGATCTAGCGATCCATAACAAAAGACTAAACGTTTCCCAACTCCCCCAATGACCAACTCTTGATGAAGAAGCTTGACCGCATTACCTGTGATTCTCTGAGACTGAGTCTTGGACAATACATGCGCAAGCCCCCGACTCTGACTGCAGTTACTGCGTTTGTCATTGGTTTATCCAAGACAAAGCCTGCACAGACCGAACCCGAATCCGAATGGACCAATGTTAATCCTTGACTAACGTCACCACACGAACTGGCCGTCCTGCCAATGATCCGAATTACGAATGACTGAGACTTGTACTTGTTGTACAATGACAAGTCTCACCTGACACCCAACCTCATGGGACCACTGCTACAAGCAATCGATGTTGTAATCGGTTTATCCAATGCAATACCTGAAGCAGAAGCACACTGCTTGACAAACCAACGATACTACAATAGTAGTCCCCCTGAATTAAATATGTTTTGGATGTTCCAGACATATTCCGACCTCTCCCCTCTGTCAAATCGAATCGAATGGACTCATTGAACCGCCCTCCCTCACCCCTCTCAAACATCTCAAGTGTGGAAAGCCCCGAGAAAGCCAGTACACACGCCCGAACCCCGAAATATTTGATTTGCAGAAAAGGAATGACTTATTAGTCAATTACGGAGAAGTGGTTGATCCTAGTACTCTGTTCTGAGAGACAGAAGAACGGGGACCCTCCTTATTGTGGCTATTAGGCTCATTAGAATCCTGTTGCCATACAGGAATTGACAAATTACATTGTTTGAAGTCACTCAGACATGTATATGACCATAAATGGACGATCTTCCCTTGTCTCCTAAGATATTCTACACATCGCCTTCCTTTTCCCACAGTTTGGAATTCTGACCACGTGTGGGGATGAAAGTAGAACCCGGAATTAAAAGAATGCCGGAATTGAATGGAGGTTGGAACCGAACAAGGACCCGATCGACCCGGAACCAAACAAGGACTCGATCATGCATATATGGAATTGTTCTTTGGGAATCCATCAAATATAGATGACAAATCATCGGCATCTCATGTGACATCCCGCGTGCCACCCTTTTTTCTAAGAAATCCGCGTCCCGATCGTGTACACGAGGATGTCAACCAAATTTGGAACTAAATAGGAATCTATTGAGGTCGAGACCAAGGGATCTAATCTGAATATGGAACCTCTGCTCACGTGGATGAATGAAAGCTTGTTTTTGTCTATAACACCACTCGTCGATACCACCAAGTTCTCCGCACTGGCTAACTTCTGTGCACCAGACCACCCATATCCTTGGCCTGACCGACGTTGGTGGCGTGACCCATACGCTTGGGTTGTCCTTAACAGGCCTGACGACTGGGTTGAATACATTAGCTGGAGCGACCCACGTATCCCTCAGCTCTTTATCACTCAAGAGTTCATAGCTCCAGTTCTACGAGAACTTCATCGATTACAGAACAGATTACGACCCACGGAACAAAGAAATCGACGTGTCCTAATCCTCATTGAACGTCTCAATCACCTCCTATACATCGAGCTTCCATATCATCGTCTTGTTGTACATATCCCAGCTCCTCGTCCTCCTCCACTTCCACGAAACCATCGAGACATACGTATTGTCTATCATCCCCGGCACCGTCCGCATCCTCAATACCGACAATGACAGACAATGAACCCCAACTATCGATGACCAAGAAACACGATCTACTCGATATCTATGGTGTCAAATGCCCTACCCCTGATGATCTTGACAAATATATGAACTGCGTACCAGATGTCCCCGATGTTCCAAAACCAACAGCTCGTCCTCTCATATACGATGACAAGATGGACAAAGACTTCTTTTTGTGGTTGAATTCCCTATCCTCAACCTCAACAGTGATGTACAACGAATCTGAACTCGATATAAACGATGAAATGAAATATAACTCTCTCAATATACGAGGTGTCGAATATCCAATCCCAGAAAACGACTTTGACACATATATGGCCAATCTTCCAATCCACCCCCAACCACCACAAGAATTGCCCAGTATATGGGAGATCGAAATGGATAATAAATTCCGAAACTGGTTACTTTCACCACCTCAAGATCGCAAAAGTCATCCACCTGGCCAATCACCGCTTGTCCCTCTCCAATACAGAAAGAAACCTGACCAGACAGACCATTCAGATAACTCCACCAAAAAAGATGATCGTACCCATTATCCCCATGGGGAGAAAATGTCGAATCATCGTCGTTCTGCATTGCTCAATGCAACATATGGTCGGATAGAAAAGACAAGAAGGAAGGACATCAATTATTGGTCTTGGAAGATGAAGTTGTACAAGAAAGGTTGTGATCTTGTGTTGTATGGTCATAAATGAAGAGACATCAGGACAGGATCTGGAGTGTCCTGTCTTATCCTCCTCACAGACTTCAGTCCTGATGATGGTACCATGGAACTTGTGATGATTCGGAGGGGCCTGAGATGTGTAGCTGATGGAGTAAAGAATAGGAAGAACAGCAGGTCCTCTTCCTTCCTCCTTCCTCCTCAAACTCCATTGGATGTCCTGCACGACATTAAACTGTAATGACAAAAAATTGATGGTCCGAAATGACTTGATAAACTAGTACGAACCCGAAGCAGGATGCCTGCTCCAACGAACTCGAAAGTCCTGATTCCTGGATACGGAGCCAACCATATGACAAAGCAAGACCCAGAGAACGCATGCATGATCGCTATAAGCCGTTAAAAGAACCTGATGTCTGTTGACATCTGAACCAAAACAGAAGGACACTGTGCAAACCAACCACCTTGTTCTCATTGCTATGATGAACCTCATATGCTACTGACTTGTATAGCAGTTTGCATCAGAATGAACGACAGATCGAACGAACCCCCTCCCATTCCCCCTCAAAATTCTCAATGCCAAGAGTATAACTTGAAATTGGCAGTTCTCCAACATCCCACCCCTTGATATTTTTTACCCTTCAAATGCTGTTAGTATAACTTGAAACCAGCCGATGAATTCCAAAACCCTCCCCTCTCCCAGACTCCTGTCAAGAGTATAACTTGAAATTGACAGCTTCTTGAAATCTACCATACCTCCATCCAGAAACTGCCAGTATAACTTGAACCCAGTTGATGGAACCGAAATCCTATAACCTCAAAACACTGATCCGCACCCCGAGTGTCCGCAATGACAATAAACTATGATGATGATTCCCCCGAATGTCTGTAATGACAATAAACTATCATGACTACCCTGGATGTCCGTAATGACACAAAACTAGTCACTCATCCTGGAACCCCGAACTTCCCTCCTCTCGAAATATGACCCCGTTGCATTCATGGCATATGAAGAAATCTCGCACACCACTTGAGTGTAGGAAATCCACGATCAGTCAACAACACCGATATCTGGAACGATATAAAACTAGACAAGCTGAAGAGCTTAAAACTTCGAATGTCCGGAATGACATGAAACTAGAAACACCCCTGACTCAGGACTGTGATCATTCCAAGTCCTTTGTCATAACCAGATAACCGAAATGTTATAAAACTTCGAAACCCCTGATGTCTTACATGACATCAAACTGAAGATTGACATGAACACCCACCCCAATCGCTGACCCCATCCTCAATGACTTGTCCACAGTTGCTGTGATTGTTCTGAGTTGTACTCTAGACAATGCCAGCACATGGAACCTGAAACTGGATGTCGATCCTCCTGAATCCTCAACCCCGATCCGATAACCGGAATGTTATAAAACTACGAAGTACCTGATGTCTGTTATGACATCAACCGAACCCAGATATCCCTCTCTGACACCTGATGCTGTTAGTATTACTTGAACACAGCCGAAGAATCCATAACCCTCAAACTCCCTCTTGACCTCGATTGTCCGAAATGACACTATAAACTAGAACCTGTCGCATTCATGGAATATGAAGAAACCTCAGGCATTAATCAAATGCAAGGAATCCACGCTAAGTCGACAAACACTGCCCATGTTCAGATATCCGGAATGATATAAAACTAGCCAAACCAAAAGTCTGAAATGACTGTAATCTACGAACTTCTTGAATCCGAAATCCCATCACCCCTAGAGACCGTACATCCGTAATGATGTAAAACTTCTGATCCTCCAAACCAACCCCTTTGGACCCCGATGTCTGAATAGACAATAAACTAGAAGAACCATCCATAACGATGTAAAACTTCTGAAGCTGATGCATATGTTTGCTGATGCTGTTTGATGTGGAGATCTCTGCATCATGAATGACCTGAACCCGGTTGAAACCCTTCGTGGAAGGTTTTCAGTGATTCTCCCCACCCCCACCACCCTTGCCGACCTGTGGTTATCAGTATAACTCGAACGTAACCAATGGAACCCCCGAATATCGAAAGTATAACTTGAAATCGATCCTCAACCCCCGCTGTAGTCTGGAATGACTTTAATCTATGACGATTAACTGTTCGAATCAGTTGCCCTGTCCTGTTTGTTGGATCTTGACTTCCGATGATCATGGATTTGATTGTTGTCATGTATATTGCACATGACAATGGTCTACGACGTCCGGTATGACGTTAAACGTACGCTGTTTTGACATGGAACCCTCTTGTTGATGTTTCATTGTCCCTATGTTCTCCTCCTTGTTCTTTTGCTTATTCGCGCGGACGCGAATCTTGAAAGGGGGGTATTGTTACGATTTTTACCTTTGTGCCCCTGTCTTTTGCTTTGACAGCACGTGACACCCATACATTCCCACGAAGATGTGCCAAGTCCCACGCTCTGATTGGACGATACCTTATTACCGAACTCTCGGGTTGACCCCATGTCCTCATTGGATGATTTGATGGTGCATAACCATTCATGCACAACCAGGAGCTGAAGTAACCTAAAGACAATACAATCCGAACCTGACCATTCCGTTCTTGTCACAACCCATGACCGATGTGCATACCCGGAGACAAGAATACTCCATGACCCAACCACCGATCATACCCAGCAATTGGAATACTCTGGTTCTCCGCCGACCGATCATATGTCCACACCCATATGCTCATGACATTGTTATTGTTCTTTCACAATTCATCTACACGGTTCCTTGTGCCTGTCACAGACGAATGAATAGCCTTGTGCCTGATGACTGATCGACTTTCCTATTTCGAAGAAGACTGACACGTCATCCCGATCCTCATGGTTACCTTTGACGCCCAGCTCATCGCCACGATTGTGATATGTTCTATTGGCATCTCCACCCTTGTGGGCGTCTATATCTATGCAACCTATATTCGGATAACACAACCTCCCCACAATGACTCAGACATCGGATCCGTCATAGTTGCTGACAACTGATGACTCCTTGGACCTATCTTGGCCAACCATCTTGTTCTTCTTCACACGTCACCTCTACATTCATTCGCCTTTCTTCTCATCAACTGACCGCCGGTGCTCAGCTAGCAACCCGAACTCGCATGTATGACAAGCCCCCTTGATGCTCCACAAGGACTTGCATTCCGACATGTTTCATTACCTTTGTGTACCAGTCCACTGGTCGAGAATATCCATACCCAGTCGACATCCCAGTCATCCAGTACCCTGCAGGCAAGAAGGGTTATATGAAGCACCCTTGCTTATCGTACTGCAGGAACCACAGTTGCTGGTGTATGATTACCAGTGTTCATTGCATGGTTCTTCCCTTCCCTATTCAGTGATTCACCTTCTCCCCTGCCTCCAATGATGAAGTATCACATTCACCTTTCTATCCCGATCCTGCATGCACATACTCCTAGTTGTATGCTGCTATTGGCCAGGCATCCACTGCCAATGCAAACCATCAGGAAGACGAACCAATCTCATCATTCCCAAGCTAGGAACTCAACCACATGACATCCACATGGCTGCCTCATGTTCATCATGTGCCCGCTGACACATCCACTCATGGATCCTTTCACCTCCTTACCATGAGGCAACCATGAGGCGCAGGGTCTGGACCCTTGATTGCTCCGAACCATTTCCTTGCAATCACTCCTTGAAACACTGGTGGAAATGCTGTATCCTCAGGACAGCTTTATTGTTCTTACATCTCTCTCGATTTGTACCTACAGACCCGGTAGTCTGTCTTCATGGCATTTCCCTAACTTCTTTGTATTTAAACCTTCATCTTCGAACTGTTCCTCTTTTTCCCTTCCCTTTCCTCACGTTTAGTCTGGTTTTCTCTCCCTGGTTCGCTTTCCTAGCCTCCCTCCCTCCCCCAGACTGCTACTTGCTGTATAGTAGTGGTAGACCATGAATACACCATTCCTCTTGTGTTTCCTCTGGTCTGATGTCAACTTGATTTAGTTGGTTGTTGCTGGAGCCCGCTGATCTAGCGATCCATAACAGTATGGGTACCTGGTGGCAGCAGCGGGTGTTGGATATCGGGTAGCAGCCAGTGGAGTTGAAGACAGGCGGGTAACTCTGGATGGATCGGAGGCGGTTCCGGCTAAGAGGAAGTTTGCGCAGTTGTGGAAATCCTGGAAGTCGTAAGGGTCGCTGTGGAAATGGTCAGGCTGCTGATATTGGAGGTGGGTTTTAATGTTTCTTTTGAGGTCGGTATGGAAGCCGTTCTCATACGCGATGTTGCATTCGTGGGTAGAGATTCTTCCTTTGTCAAGTAGGAAACCAGCGATTTGGATGTATTCGCGATAATATTCGCCAAGGTCAGTGCGGGTGTGGATACCATGGGCAGCGTGGGTTTGTGTGAGTCTGTTGAGGTCGGCCAGTGAGTAGCGGTGATCGTCTTCAGTGCCGGGATACAACACGAGGACTGTGTTTTTGAAGGCGGTATAATCGGTAGTAGTGTTGGGGAAGTTCGGTCTCAGACCGATCCAAACCCAGTTTAGACCGAACCGAAACCATTGGTCTCGTGTTTGATGTGTCCTGCATCATTAAGACCAGCATCAGCGGCAAGGATTTCTATTTCCTCGAAATAGCGGTTTAAGGTGAGCGGGTTTCCGTCGAATGTGGGAGCGGTTGAGTGTCCACGAGCAGGCATTGGACGGGTGACGGCATGACGAGCAGTGATGGTAGACATAGTGTGGGACGAGAGTGGGTGGGGTTATATGTATGTGTGTTGGTCGGGTGTGTGGATGACAATGGTTCGTAGGACAATAGTTCAAGAATTCTTAGGTCAGGTGTTTTGATATATGCAGATGACGATAATTCAGATGACGATAATTCGGATGACGATAATTCGGATGACGATATGACGATGATATTGTTTTGACAATAATTCGGATGATGGAAGACGATAATACGTAGGTCGATATTTGATGGCGGAGGTTGGTAGGTCGATGTTTGAGGGTGGGGATGCAGAAACTAGATTCGAGAGAATTCTTGGAGAGTGGTCTCGAAGATGTCAGCCATAACAGAAACCAAAGATAAAATGAATTTAACACTTGATTACCCTCGCAGTGGGCTCCAGATGTAAAGGCGTGTTTGGGGTGGCTTCGGAATGAAAGATCCTAACCAAGGGGGTGTCAGCGTGAAAGTGACAGGGTAATCAGTGTTGTGAGTCGTAGTAAAATAGGTAGTAAGAGAATATGAATAAAGCTGCCGCCTAATACGACGATAACGGGTGAGAAATAGGGAAGCCAACGATACTGACGACGTCGGGTACGGCAGGTTGGACCGGGTACGGCGAGCGGGTAACGATAAAACAAGATAAAATAGTAAGTATAAAGGGGGGGAAGTCTACGGCCTACGACGACAAGAGGTTCTAAGAGTTCTGAAGGATTCTGAGTGAGACAAAGAGGGGGGAACTGGATTGTTATTGTTACAGTTGTCGGTCACCGTTTTATAGAACTATGAAGAGTAAGCTACTTCAGTATAGGTTACTTTGGCCAATAGTAACTACAAGGGAGGTACGAAATGGGAAGGAGAAGATGGGAGTTGCGAGGCAACGAAGGAACGGGAATGGAGAGGAAAAGATATAACAAAAAAGATGGAAAATAAAGCACCTAAGTCCAAAGAGGACAGGGGGTATAAGTCCGATGTCGGTATAGGGAGTCCGAGGTGTCACGTGTGATCGTTTTGGGCGATATAAGTCATCGGTGTCGGTATAAGATCGGCCATCAGTAGACGGTATACGTCGGGTACAGCGGGTGATGTCGGGTTACGTCGGTTTCGAGTATGAGGAAGTGGGACAAGTCGGGTTCATGAGTATCTGTGATATATCGATGATACGTACTCAGAGTGTCGTCAGACCTCTACAACGGAAATTCTCTGTTACCTGTCTATTGGATTCCGGTTGTACCGTTTCGGCCATCAACTCTGGTTTCGTCCAACAACATCACCTCACGACACAGAAGTACGAGAAACCTTTCCCCAGCTACAACGGGGATGGTACGATGTCCAAGGATGGTTTAATCACGGAATATATCAAGATGAACTTACGACTCGGCGAACATATGGAACGAATGCATCTCATGGTAATACCCCTGGCAAAGATCGATATTTATCTTGGCTTTGATTGGTTGAAGAAACATAATCCCGAGATTGATTGGTTAACCAAGACGATCGATTTTACCCGTTGTCTTTCCGTCTGTGGTCATTCACCTGGCAAAATCGAAGGCACAACGTTCAATACTGCGATCTATGACAAACCGGCTTGGTATCGTGCATTCCAGACAAAATCCACGGAATTGGCACACGCTAGAATGGCTACTAAGGATAAAAAACCAGAACAATCCATCATTGATCAATTACCGGACGTATACAAGGAATACGCCGACATTTTCAATCCCAAAGCCACCGATACAATGCCACTGTCTCAGCCATGGGATCATGTGATTAACCTGAAGCCAGATGCACCTGATCACCTAAACTGTAAATTATACCCGCTATCACCACCAGAACGAGAGAAACTCGATGAGTTCCTTGACGAAAACCTAAAAGCTGGCAAGATCAGGCCATCGAAATCACCTTATGCCTCACCATTCTTCTATGTACACAAGAAAGATGCGACCGAATTGTGCGGTGTACAAGATTATAGGAAATTAAATGAACATACTATTCCGGACAACTACCCGTTACCCTTGATCGACAACATCATAAATCAACTCGATGGCACGGAGTACTTCATGAAACTGGATGTTCACTGGGGCTTCAATAACATATGAATCAAAGAAGGTGATCAGCATAAAGCCGCATTACACCAAAGGGATTATTTGAACCTACTGTAATGTTCTTCGGTCTATGGAACTCTCCTCCGATGTTCCAGAGGATGATGAATCACATATTCCGGTATGAAATATGTGCAGGTTGGCTACACATATACATGGATGATGTCATCATTTTCTCCAAGAACCTGAAGGACCATCAGGAAAGAACACGACAAGTCCTACAGAAATTCCGCGATAACAAATTGTTCTTGAAAATCGGAAAATGTACCTTCGATACTCAATGAGTGGAGTACTTAGGTCTCATCGTCGAACATGGAAGAGTACGTATGGATCCCACCAAGACAGATGCAATCACCGATTGGCCCATCCCAAAGAATAAGAAAGAACTACAATCATTCCTGGGTTTCCTTAATTTCTATCGACGATTCGTTCGCAACTTTGCACAAGTCGCATTGCCGTTAAATTCCCTAACTGGCAAGAGGGATTGGAAATGGAATGTGGAACAACAAACCATGTTTGAGGAATTAAAGCGAATCATCACGACGGATCCTGTTCTTGTTATTCCTAACAACTATGGGAAATTCAAAATTGAATGTGATGCCTCGGATTTCGCTACTGGTGCTATCTTATCACAGCAACAAGACGATGGCACGTGGCATCCAGTGGCTTTTCTGTCGAACAGCATGTCCCCTGCGGAAAGGAATTATGATGTCCACGATAAGGAATTACTTGCGATCATGTGATGTTTCGAACAATGGTGACATTTCCTTCTTGGTGCACTGGAAATCATTGACATCTATACCGATCATCAGAACCTCAAGTACTTTAGGCAACCACAAAATCTGACTCGACGACAAGCCCGATGGATCTCATTCCTCCAAGACTATAATTTCCGACTTCATCACTGTCCTGGAACCCTGAACCACAAGGCAGACTTGCTTTCACGGCATGTAGACCACGACCGAGGTCTTGACGACAATAAAGACGTTGTTGCACTCCCTGACTCCTTATTCATGGCCTCTCTCAATACTACCACGATGAATCCTCAGTGGCAAGAACAGTTCATCAAGCTTAGACTTCAACTGGATGAACAAGTAAAGGAAGGGTTGGACGACCCTACCTCTCCTTGGAAATGTATGGATGATGGTTTAATCTATCATGAGGACTTATTATATGTCCCAAAAGATGATCATCTCAGAGGAGAGATCATACCAGAACATCATGATACTCCCTTGTCCGGACATCCCGGACAAGAAAACACATTCTGAGCCATCGCGTGACATTTCACTTGGCCTTCTCTCCGTACCGACATCAACAAATATGTCGCGGCATGCCTGCCCTGTCAACAAAAGAAGATCCATCGAGGGAAGAAACCAGGATTGTTACACCCCCATGCAATCCCTCCATATCCATGGCATACCGCCACAATGGATCTCATAGGCCCTTTACCTGAATCACAAGGCTTCAATGCCATCCTAGTGGTAATGGATAAACTGAAGAAACAATCAGTCCTCATCCCTACCACCACTACATTGACCTCGGAAGGATCTGCACAACTGTACCATGATTACGTCTTCAAACGATTTGGACTACCCCATGTCATCATCTCTGATCTCGGGACACAATTTGTATCCAGCTTCATGAAAGAGTTGAATCGTTTGCTAGGGATCGTCGGACATCCAATGACCGCGTATCACCCACAAGCAGACGGACAAACCGAATGGACTAATGCTGAAATCGAAACATATCTCTGTTTGTTCATTAATCAATGACAAGATGATTGGGCGGAATGGCTGGCTTTAGCAGAGTTTGCCCTTGCCAATCATGAATCTTCATCCACTGGCATGTCCCCATTTTACGCAACGATGGGTTTTCATCCCTGGAAAGGAAAGGAACCAGCTAAAGAAGAAATTGTCAATGAATCTGCCGCCTCTTTTGTAGACCGAATGAACCACATACAAGAACAGGCAACCAATGCCTTGGCTGTTGCTCAAGAGAAGATGAAGAAGTTCTATGATAGGAAACATCGCCCCACTCCTGAATATAATGTCGGCAACATGGTGTGGTTGGAGTCCACGAATATTGATTCTCTCTGTCCATCCAAAAAGTTGGATGACAAACATTATGGCCCTTTTCCCATTGTAAGGAAGATTGGACGGTCGTCCTACGAGTTAAAGCTTCCCTCTATGTGGTCAAAGAAATATCCCATCTTCAATGAGGTTCTTCTGTCTCCATACGTCCCGCCTGCCTTCCCCCAGCAAGCTGTCACATTGCCACAACCACCCGCAGATATTGTTGATGGACAAGAAGAGTACGAGATTGAAGAAATTATTGATTCCGTTGTTCATCGGAATTGCTTGTTCTACCTTGTCCATTGGTTAGGTTATCCCCGCGAAGAGGACTCATGGATACCCGCCTCAGAGACAAAAAATTGTAAGAAGCTTGTCTCCGAATTCCATCGATTACATCCTCGTGCGCCTACATCGGCTAATCTTCGCATCTCGATCATCCCTTGTCCCGTCGATGCTTCCCCATTACGTTCCCCGGCCACTGATGTCATCGTATCCGTTGAGCCCAAGGTCATCGCTTCATTCCTTTCACGTCAGGAAAATCACGACTTTTGTTCGTTCGCCTTCCCAACCTCAGTCCAACGTCTGTGGTTGTTTGAGCTTGGCGAAATGAACGCCATCACCCATGTTATCACAGTCGGTACACTGAGTACCCGTGGTCACCTCCGTGATGTCGCTGGTGGCCTCAGTAATCTCGCTTTCAATGATGGATGGCTATCTACGTACGCATATCCAGTTGCCATGATGCATGGTATGCGCACCCCCCGTCCTTCAGCTTTGTTGTGGGACCGATACGACATTTTACCCCCTCTTCGTTTCTGTGAGGTACCGCCTCGCCTCCTTTCCAATCACCCCGTCAACCCTTTCCTCCGCATCTTCTGATGATCGCTCGTCCGCGATGACCTTAAACTATTATGTACAGAGTTGGGGGTTTGGAGACCTCCTTTCTGTTGTTGGCTACTATATAACTTATCCGCCAGATCTGCGACCCCCCGACACAGTCTGCCCCAAGCAGCCTTGCTGGCCGCCATGTATGGCACATGGTCCATCCCTGATATACCCTTTATCCTTTCTGTTTAATTCCTTCTCGTCTCTCTCTGTTCTTGTTCGCACAGGCGCGAACCTTGTGGGGGGGGTATTGTTACCTTTTCACCCCTTTTCGCCCTGCTTACTCATTGCTCAATTCCCATGGCCACTTTCCCACGACAAAGTGCACAAGTCCCACATTCCTATTGGCTACCGTTCTTTCAGGTCCAAGCTCTCACGCTTTGACATCTCCACATGTACGATCAAACACATGCCTGGTTATCGTCCAATCACATTGCGCTTACTCACCCAAGATAAGAGGGCTTAATGCCATTGGCTGGAGATAAGAGGGAGTTCTGCCATTGGACGATAGAGTACTGCCTCCCCTCAAGTTCTTACCTTTATATATCATTGTTGTATGTACATTATACTTTACGTTTAGTCTGGTTTACCATACCAGATCAATAATATCCCCCTTCTCCCTTTCATCGCTCAAAGTCAGTTGAGTTTGTTTGTTCTCGGAGCCGTCCCGTAGATGATCCGTAACACTTTTACTGGGGTGATGATCCACCTGTGGTGGAGTGATTTCTTAGGTTTGTTATCAACATTCAGTTCAGGTTGATACACGACGACCTGCATAGCAACCTATCATAGATCAGAAATTGAATTTCAACCTGAAGCTCGTTGAATTTCAACCTGGTCTAGCTCCACAGTGGTCATAGACCCTACATCAGCAAATCAGCATTTTGTCTGAGAACACTGAGAGACCTGAAATTCTCTGAACCATCTGAACCATTTCTGAACCATCTGAACCATCTCTGAACCATCCAAACTGTCTCTCTGAACTGTCTGACATGCAAAATAAGATAAAATATATGATATATAATATATAATATAATTAGATAGAAGTGGAAGTTAAAAGGCAATCTTGTTTGCATGATGATCAGCAAACTTGTTGACGTAGTATGATTGGAAGGCTCCCAGTGAATTTGAAAAGGTGATATGATGAGCAAGGAACTCCTCCCCAAACACCGGAACAAGCAGGGCTCCTCGCAGAATGCATTCAGTATGAATGACAGCTTGAACTGGTGTCCCATTGTGATCTCGGTCCGGCTCAACAATCCACATCCCAGTATCTTCACAAGGGGCATCACCAATTGTAGAAAACCACTGCACTAATGCACATGGGTATTGCTTCGCTTCGTGAGTGAACCTAAAGAAGAATCGGACATGGGCAACATGCAAGCTATGCATTCCTTCCAGGTCTGAGTCCTTCGTGACGAAAATACAGTCATTCCACGGCGCGCCACCATACCAACATGCCGTTGCCCGAATCCTCTCACAATACATGCCCCCAATCCTGGATGGGTCACTGGGTGCATAGAACTTAGCAACTGCTGATGGGACAACATAAATGCAGCTTCGAATGAGAGGACATTGATCAAGGTCCACTTCTTCTCCAGGTAAGATAGCATTGGGGTGCAATTGATCATAAAGGAATCGGCGCATGAGCTCGGGAAGCCCTGGAGGGTCAAGTTGTTCTATGAGAGAATGCAGCTGACGAGGATACTGAGATTTGGGTGCTACCAACAAAGTAATTAGTTACAGAAATTCGCCTTCAGCCAGGAGATTACACACCTGAACGAATTGCCAAAGTAACTTCTGCAGAAACATGGGGACCCAAAACGGCACCCGCATCAGCACCATTTAGTTGAATGTCCAGCGGAACCAGTGTAACCTCAGTTGGATCTGGAGGCCGACCATGGATGTCAATGCCAAGCATCCCTCGTTCCATGAAATCAACACAAGACGCGGCCAATTTATCAAGCTGCTGATTGGTAAGTAGCATTTGCCTGAGTGCTTTGTGATGACTTGAACGGTGATATGCTAAAGGAAGCTGCAAAGGGGGAGATCCCCAAACAAACTACCTAATAGGTGAATGTGAGGATGCGAAGATGTTTACTACACGTAGAAAGGTATAGGGAGGTATAGAAACTACTATGAAGTTTCTGAACAATGTGAACGTACGTGCAACAGTTGCGATCAACTGTGCGACTTCGCGAACATGGTCGCGACGAAGATATCGATATCAGATGACAAGGATAGACAGACTCAAGACTATAACTTGAGTTCGAGGCTAAAGAGAGCTTTATAGCTCTTAGACTAAGATCGAATGGGAGGGAAAGTCGTAGATTTCTCTGTCTGAGAAGGAGGAGGGGGTCTGTCTATCTATATCTATGTATCTAAACTACATCTCTTTTTATACTACTTTGATTGGAGGATCAGAACAGTATAAAAATCAATAGAAAGGAGTAGTAATGATACTAAAAGGGGAAGAGGACAAAGGGATCAAGAGATGAAACATGAGATGTGAACAAAGAAACAAAGGAAACAGAAAGGTAAAACGGAAAAGAAAGGGAAACTACTATACAAATACGTCCAATATGATCGAAAGTGAGGTAGGAGGGGGATGGAATAGGGGGAATAGACGTCCGATGAAGGCGGGATCAGTCCGATACAAGATGGCTTTGTCCTGTGAGTGCGACAAGTTTGGAAGTAATCAATCATTGTCGAGAGGTGTCGGAAGAGTTCGCAGACGTTCGTAAGATCATGAGGTATCAGGATACGGTCGATGGAGAGGTATAGTACATCCAATTTGTATATTCGGAGCTCAGGATTGTATGATGCATATCAACAGTGCCAAGGTTCTTTGACAGCTTTTATGTGTTTAGACTCTGTTATTGACGAGCAAAGTCCATTGAGTGAGCCAAACTGCTCAATAACCCATTGATAGTGGACCAAAGAATGCTGCCTTGGCAATGAAATGCCATCTGGGCAGACACCCTCAACCTCAAAGATCACTCGATCAGGATGAAATCGGGCGAGGGCATCATCCACAGCTGCTAAGCTTGCTTCTGTATGGACAGAACGGCGAACGAGGTAGCAGAAATCTGAAAATGCCGCTATTGCCTGAACCATTTGGGCAGGTACATGGCTGGCAATTGCAGGGAGATATACCTGAAAAGGAACATTAGCATAAACCACTCATTGTTGGACATTGTACAGATACCTTCATAAGGGCCTTGGAATCGTCTCCAGTCCATTGTGCAAAGCCTCAGCCCTCTGGGAAACGCCGTAAGCCAGGAAAAGGTGGCACAGCAGCAATCCTGAGTCAACAATGGGACATTAGCAGCAAAAAAATAAAATAAATGGAAAATGTACTGGCGATCAATGTCAGCCAAGATTCTAGCTGCGCCAGCTGCACCATGTTTGATTTCTAGATACTCATTGACCCAGGTGACCAAATGGTCCTTAAATGTGCCCTTAATGACCTGGTGGAGAAGATTGGATGTAATAAGTTCATGTATGTCGGCACGAGGGAAGGATGCTGTGAAGGGCTGGCAATAATTTTGAGTTAGCATGCCATGGAGGTCAAGATAAGAAGGTGAATGCATACCGTAATGTCGCCAACTACACCAAAGTCCTTCCACAGCACTTTGAGATCAAATTCCTCGATGAGCACAGCTGAGTAATCTTGGGTGCGATGGAGGCCTTCGCCATCCAGATTCTCTGGTATAGCTGTGCATCTTGAGTTGATACAAGTCAGTATCCGACTGTGCAGAGGAAAATCACCAACTTAACATACCTTGGGCACCAACCCTGAACGACACATGAAAGAAGTACTTGCTCGGGATAATCCGCAATATAAGGGCCAATCCCATATACTACTGGACGATAATGACCATCGGGACACAGTGTGATCTCTGGTGTAGTCATGCCTGAGCGGAGCGGTTCCAATATTGCAGCCAGAGATAAATGAAATAGTTGACAGTGAAATTTCCGAAATGCTGGGTCAGCCTCATATTCCTTGTCCACTATAGGCAGGTTCTGTCAATGATCAACACGTCTAGTTTGGATCACGTACTTTTGGGTATGGCAAGAAATCCTAAAATAGAAACTGCATTTCGGTGAGCGTGTCGGGTACTGCTGTGGACATTCCCCAAGGAAGCATACAGTGGGTAATATTGAATGTTCCCTGTACCAACAGATACCGTTGTCTTATCACTGCCCAATATAATCGGAACAAACATCGCTCCATGGGCATCATCAGATTCTGCAATAATATCCTGAAAATGGCATGTTAGCATGGAATTCAGCCAGGAAAAGAAACCACACACCACCTGACGCCAAGCCCAATTACCAGACATCAGGTTTGTCCACCTCCGCTTCCCATTCTCATCAAAATCTTGATATGGTGCATAATTGATTTCATCTTTGAAATCTGGGTTGGCGAGTTGGTTCTGGATCACCAGACGTGGATTGTGGTGCCATACTTCATACTCCGTAGTCATCCATGGTGGGATATTATCGACAGGTTGTCTGCCAGCATATGAGACGGAAAATGAGTCCCATGGCGCATTCCCGAGAGTGGTTGAGTCAATCAAGTCATAGAGATGCTTTTTGCAAGTAAAAGGTGGGGTACCACTGTGGTTGGCCCACATGTCCATGAGATCATTAATCTGTTCTCCTGGCATCTGGTTTCGATGGAAAAGAAAGTCTGCAATCTCAAATTCAGAGCAAGATGCATAAGGTGAAAAGTCATTAAAAGATTTATTCTCCAGAGTTGGTGGCATAAGAGAATCAAGGTAATTTCCATTCCTGTCACAAGAGATTCCTGGATAATGTGTTAGGAAAATAAATGACAGTGCTTAGAGGATGTACGTACCATCAAGAATTGGATGCCACTTGTGGGAGCCTGAATTAGGAGTGAATGATTCCGAGTCTCCATCTCCATGCCAGTTCTCATCCATAAACTCTTGGTTGGCATCAGTCTGAATGGGTGGAGATTGTCGAGGTTGTTGTAGTATTGGAGGATGAATGGAATTCTTATGTTGCATGTAACCAGAGCGGTTTTTGAAACTCCTGTTCTTGCCTTTACACAACCCCAGGTTGCAAAAAAATGTGTGAGATTGAGCTGACATGTTGATGGCAGTACAAGACGGAGTGGCAACTACAGTTGAAGGCGATGGCCCCAGGCCAGTTCAAAGTCCCTGGATATAGGACTTTAAAAATAAAAATAAAAAGTCGAACAACATGCATACGTCAGCGCAACAAACCACAACTCCGTCAACAATGCCTCCTCCATCCAAGATTCGTGCCCAGACTACTGCCACTAATAAGCAGGTCAAAAAACCTCGAGGACAAAAGCAGAATACTCACCTGGAGTCAGAATCTGTGGCTCCACCGCTTGAACCTCTTAAGCCGGCTAGCAAAGTCCAAGCTACTGACGCGTCAGCAGCTGGATCCCAAAACCAGTGTCCACAATGCACCAATGCAAATCTTCACCCAGGGTTGCCTGATGACAAGGTAACAAAGCTGCAAAGAACCTCTGCACAGGTCCTTGCCGACAAAATGGCAGCTCTCACTAAAAAGAAAGAGAAGGAAGATGCTCTTGCTGCATCAAGGGAGGTGAGCATAAAAAGAGTAGCCGCAGTCAAAGATGGGATGGTTGTTGATGAAGAGAAAAGGACAGCTGAAGCAGCTCAGCCACCTGCAGGAAAGGTTACTAAAAATCTTGCTAAACGTTTACCCCCAGTAGTTGAGAACAACAAAGTCACCATGGAAACTGTCGACATGGACTCACTTACTGAAGACTCAGATCGCAATGTGCCAGCCCTTGTGTTTCCGAGCAGGGTGCTTGACCCTGATGAGCAATCCCAGGCGCTGATTACCCCAGAGAGGCTTGCCCTCCATGTCCGTTATGAGGAGGAGGAGACTGACATGGGTGCTGGTATGGGCCTTCAGGAGAATGGTACATTATTACTCTGGACAGTGCAAACAAATACTGACATGTACAGTACTCCTAGATCAGGACTCTGAAAGATTAGTCGATGTCGATTTTGAAATGGGTGAAGTGGCCAGCACAAAGAAAAAAGGCGTCAAGGCTGCAGCAGCTGTTCCAATCGATAACGATGGACCAGCCAAGGTGAAGGAGAAGAAGGTTCACGTATCAAAGCAATCGCAAATCCAATCAGCACGATTAGTAAGGCCTCTCCTTAAAAGGAAACTTGAACATGAGGTCGACGAGCAAGTATCCTGAATTGATTTACCTTATGCATGCTTCAGGTCTGTGAAGAAAGTCAAACATGCAAACCCAGCAGGACTCCTCCCAAAATTCAAAAATAGTGCCACAAAGGCACCTAACTTATGGGCTAAAGCTGTCACTCCTAGCCACTTCGATTCTGACCCTCCTTGCCAAACTGGCTCATTTGGAGGGAATGCCGATGGTTATGACAGTGCTACCGACATGTATGGTGGCCTTATGGATGAGGATGAGACTGCAGAGGGGGCGGCACAGCTGGTTGTCAAAATGCTAAAAGGCATTCCAGTATGTATAACCATCTCCTGATTTCTGGTTGATGGGTTACTGAAACATATTCACTCTTGTACTCGCAGTCCATTGCCAAAATCACAAGGGGTGCACCTGCCATCAAAGTTGAGATGGAAGATGTCGCACACTCCGGCAAGTCCAATACTCGGCTCTGTGCAAGCAACCTTCCGGTTGACATGAAGAACAATTGGGCCAACAAGTTCTGTCTGCTCTGGCGCAACTTCCTCGGAACACTCAATGACCCCTGGGATACCGACGACCCCACAATTAGAGCAGAAATGCAAATCTGCTTCGACTCAATCTTCCCTAACAGTGAACAGGGTACAATTGAGCCAACTGATGTTTTCTTTTCAGTGGTTTGTCATTTGAGTCCTCGTATACTCTTACTAATCATGAATATAAAGGCTATGCAACGGTTTTATGACTGGAGGGCGAAATTTGTGAAGAAGGCTGTTAGCCTGCTTGCCACCTTCTTTGAGGCTGAAGATGTTGCATCAAAATCTTCCAAAGACAAAAAATGGCATGCTGATTACGCCAAGTGGGCCCTTGGGCCTGGGCTTCCGTTTTTATATGTCAACAGAGACCCCTCAGTATGTTTTTTCACAAATTGTACCCATGCTGATCTTGTACCGTGAATTTTTAGATTAAGCAGGACACATTTAAATCAGAGTTTATCCTCAAGCTTTTAGCTGTGCATCTTGCTGATACTGCAAGTGCACCGGAAGAATTTTTGGTGAATGAACCCCCATGTGCAGCACTGATATTATCACTCATGGCGGTGAGTATTTTTGACAGTAACTGACCCATGAGCTGACCTCATACCCAGCTTGAACGTGCTCTGAAATACATGATATCTGGGACATCAACATTTTGTAATGACAAAGCGGCAGATAAATTCTCGGAAACAAACTGGTACCATTCAAGCAAGAAATACATGGCCTACGTGGCAAAGATTGGCCCAAAAACATGGGCCCAGATAATGCAGGGTGCACATGGCACCAAGAATGCCAGGTCAACCAAGACAACAGCAATAGATGATGGCGACGAGTGTGCAGAAATATCAGAACTGGAGTGAAGTACATGATTTATCTCAAAAGCAAACTGCCACTCATATTTTTCGTAGAATTAGATTTCTTTTCAGCGAAGTCAGGGTGGCAGTGGCGAGTTTGCTTGCAAAATCGTGAGGGGCAGGAACCTGGTTAGACTAGTATAGCATGGACACAATCATATTGTATGCAAGCCGTTTTTCATCAGTAAGTTTACATAGCTTCTTTTAGGTACTTTTTCGACTTTTAGCTTTTTTGTTCTTTTTATTTTGCATCTTTTTTAGCTTTTCCGTACTTTCTACTGTCTTATGCTTTTTCATTTAAGCTTATTCTTTTTTGCTCAAGCTTTTTTCTTTTGTTATAATGCTTTTTTGTAATGCTTTTTTATAATTAGGTATGTTGAATATAAAAACATCAAAATGCAATTTCGTGGCTATGGTGGTCTATGTATTTGTTAACGTAGTAGGAATGGAATGCGTTCAATGAAGAATGGAAAGTAAAACTATGTGGTAAAGGTCTGTTACCGAATACTGGCATCTAGTGTGCACCACGCAAAATGGTGTCAATGTGGATCACAGACAAAACTCACTGCCCACAGACCATATTGGGCTTCACAATCCACATCCCATTGACATCACAAGGCCAGCAGTCAGATGGAATGAACCACTCCACAAGCGCGCAAGGATAAACAACATCCAAGAAGGTAAAATCAAAAAAGAGGCACACCCTTGCGACATCCAGCCCTCGGAACCCCTCTTGTTCCTGGTCTGTCACTACATACACTACATCACGTCTAGCTGGGCCTCCATACCATGACCTCGTTGACCGAATCCTTTCACGGTGCATACCACCAATGCCGCAAACATCGCTTGGTGCATAATATACAGAAACAGCTGAGTGATAAACACGAATTTGCCCAGAGAATTTGGGGCAGTCATTAATAGGGACATCAGCTCCGTGAATAACAGCGTCAGGATTGTATGTGTCGTAAAGAAACCACCTGATGTATTCTTGAAGGCGTGGTTGATGGATATGACACATAAGGTCCTTCAGAGCTCTTGGATAGCCTCGTGCTGTCAAGTTGTTTAGACACAAACATATAGGGTTTCAATCCATACATTGGAGTGGGCAGGGGTGCCCACTCCGGGGTGTCATGGGTGTATCATCGTGGGATAAGCTAAGTTTCTACAACACAAAGTAGTCTACTAGTAATCCAACGAAGCGTGGGATCCTATCATGTGATCTCCCTCCTATCCACTACTACAATGTACCGACTGATCTTGCAAGTGTAACTTCACCCTCATACTTCTTGCAGTCTACAGGGCCTCCGTCGTCATCCTCATCTAATGAGGGGTTGGCGTTGGTGTCAGCCAAGGGGGGTACACCGTCAGCAATGTTGATTGGAGATCCAGGATATAATTGCACAAGATCCTGATACACATGGTGCCATGTTCGTACCAGTTGTTCTGGGCAGCGATAAGACAACTGTATCAGTTGCAACAGGCCACAACGAGTACTACCCTCTCTATGCATTGCTGAATGTAATGTTATTAGCAACACGGACTAGTGAGACTACGATGGTGTAAACATACCGCCTGCTCCCAAGCCCAATTACCCGACATAAGGTCTGTGTATTGACGCTTCCCATTCTTGTAGACATGCTTCGGAGCATAATCCATTTCCGATGCAAAATCAGGGTTGTCGATCTGCATTTCCATGACTTGAAGGAGGTCACGGTGTGTTATGGATCGCTAGATCAGCGGGCTCCAGCAACAACCAACTAAAACAAGTCAAGATCAGACCAGAGGAAACTCAAGAGGAATTGTGTATTCATGGTCTACCACTACTATACAGCAAGTAGCAGTCTGGGGGAGGGAGAGAGTCTAGGAAAGCGAACCAGGGAGAGAAAACCAGACTAAACGTGAGGAAAGGGAAGGGAAAAAGAGGAACAGTTCGAAGATGAAGGTTTAAATACAAAAGAGTTAGGGAAATGCCATGAAAGACAGACTACCGGGTCTGTATGTACAAACCGAGAGAAATGTAAGAACAATAAGGCTGTCCTGCAGATACAGCATGTCCATCAGTGTTTCAGGTGATTGCAAGGAAATGGTTCGGAGCAATTAAGGGTCCAGACCCTGCGCCTCATGGTTGCCTCATGGTAAGGAGGTGAAACAATCCATGAGTGGATGTGTCAGTGAGCACATGATGAACATGAGGCAGCCATGTGGATGTCATGTGGCTGAGTTCCTAGTTTGGGAATGATGAGATTGGTTCGTCTTCCTGATGGTTTGCATTGGCAGTGGATGCCTGGCCAATAGCAGCATACGACTATGAGTATGTGTATGCGGGATCGGGATGGAAAGGTGAACATGATGCTTCATCATTGGAGGCAGGGGAGAAGGTGAATCACTGAATGGGAAGAACCATGATGGGGGCAATGCAATGAACACTGGTAATCATACACCAGCGACTGTGGTTCCTGCAGTACGATAAGCAAGGGTGCTTCATATAACCCTTCTTGGCTACAGGGTACTGGATGACTGGGATGTCAACTAGGTGTGGATATTCTTGACCAGTGGACTGGTACACAAAGGTGATGAAACATGTCGGAATGCAAGTCTTTGTGGAGCATCAAGGGAACTTGTCATACATGCGAGTTCGGGTTGTTAGCTGAGCACCGGCGGTCAGCTGATGAGAAGAAAGCGAATGAATGTGGAGGTGACGTGTGAAGAAGAACAAGATGGTCAGCCAAGATAGGTCAAAGGAGTCATCGGTTGTCAGCAACTATGACGGATCCGATATCTGAGTCATTGTTGGGGAGGTTGTGTTATCCGAATATAGGTTGCATAGACATAGACACCCACAAGGGTGGAGATGCCAATAGAACATATGACAATCGTGGCGATGAGCTGGGTGTCAAAGGTAACCATGAGGCTCGGGATGACATGTCGGTCTTCTTCGAAATAGGAAAGTCGATCGGTCATCAGGCACAAGGTTATTCATTCATCTGTGACAGGCACAAGGAACCATGTAGGTGAATTGTGAAAGAACAATAACAATGTCATAAGCATGTGGGTGTGGACATATGATCAGTCGGCAGAGAACCAGAGTATTCCGATTGCTGGGTATGATCAGTGGTTGGGTCATGGAGTATTCTTGTCTCCAGGTATGCGCACTGGTCATGGGTTGTGACAAGAACAGAATGGTCAGGTTCGGATTGTATCGTATTTAGGTTCCTTCGGCTCCTGGTTGTGTATGAATGGTTATGCATCTTCAAGTCATCAGTAACAGGGTATTGTCCAATGAGAATGTGGGATTGACCTGAGAGTTCAGTAACAAGGTATCGTCCAATCAGAGCGTGGGACTTGGCACATCTTCGTGGGAATGTAGAGGTCAATGGGTATCACGTGCTGTCAAAGCAAAAGACAGGGGCAAAGAGGTAAAAATCGTAACACGGTGCCAAACTTCATAAACAGCTGTTTTCCACGGCGCAGCATCGCCTTCGATTTCACCAGTATACTCAACCTCAAAGCTTTTCCACGGCACGTCCCCAAGCTTTGTGGAATCTATAGTTGCGTAGAGTTCCTTTTCATTGGCAAACAGCGGCTCTTGGCCTGGATACAATGCAGAGAGGAGGTCCATATGTCGAGTGATCTTGTCACCAGACATTTTGACCTCACGGTACAGGAAATCGACAGTCTCAAATTCGGCGCGGCTGACATACGGAGAGTAATCATTCATAGACTGAGATGTTCGAGGAGGAGGTGGAGTATCTGTGGGGATGTCGTCACCACCTAGGTTACAAGGAGTACCGTTGAGAATATTGTGTTTAACAACATATTCAACCTCAGCCGCCCAGTCAAAAGGACTGGCTGAATGGCCAGAAGGGGACTGCGAGGGGGGAGGTGTATCTTGCTCGAAATAGTTGTCAATGGGTGGGGGCGGTGATGCGGCTGGAACAGGGTGAGGTACAACTGCCTTTTGGTGGGTGTTGAAGTGTCGCGTGCAACCAGACTGACTTCGGAAAAACTTGTAGCACCCAGGGTGGTGACAGCGAAATACAAGAGGATGAAATAACTTCTTTACCCTCTGCATAGGTGCAAGGGGGAATGACGAACACTTTCAGCCAATGTGTGGTCTTGTATTGGTACAAATGACTTGGTCAAAAAAGAGAAAAAACGAACAATTTCGTACCTCTAACCTTCTTTATTCAACCTCCCCAAAAATACTGAGATGCCTGGCAAAAAGACACCTGTAATCAAATCTGGTCTTCCCGCTAGTAGCCGTATGGTGACACGTACAGCAAATAAGGATCGCATAGTTGGTCTACCCGATATGCCGGCAAAAATGGCAACCATGGAGGAAGTAGCGGCTAGAAAAGAGAAAAATGAGCTCATAAAAGCAACAAAGGTAGCCACTGACCTTAAGGCCCTCAAGGCCGTGGCAGCCATTGAAGACTCCCAGAGTCATAGCAATGCTGAGAAGGTCGCAAACGCCAACCATCCACTGCCAATAGATTTGGTTCGTGTACCCCGAAAGATGGCCAATGCTGCAAACGATTTAGACGGTTAGTTTTTGTTCCTCTATGACATCAAGTCGAACTCACATTGTCTGTCACCGGCTAAGAGCTTGCCAGCGTAGAGAGTCTTGAAGGACCCGACAAGCGTAACAGTGAAGATGCCAGTAATGAAGGATCCAACTTGAAGACCAGCTTAGAGAAACCGGAATCCAAGGCCAGCTTGGTGGAGAAAACGAAAGAGGGCAGCTCTGATAGAGGCCAATCCAAGGGCAATTGTGCTTATAAAGGGAAGGAAGCGAGGTTACGTGTCGCTGCTCACAAGGTTCCAGTAGATGTAGACTTGGGCGTCAAGCCCAAGGCAGATCTTCACACGTCGCCTAAAAAAGTGTAAGCCTTTCATATTACCAAATTAAATCATGCCATTCCGTTTACGTCTCGCTCTTGTTTCTTGCTTTAGATCTGTGGCTAAACACACAAAGCCTACGCCTCTGGTTGGTCTCATTGGAGACTGGTGAGCCAACATTATAGATGGACCGCCAACAGGTAACTCCCAGTTGACATTGACCAGCACTGACTCGGATGCGATGGTTCAAGCTGGTGGTCTTCTTGATGAGGATGACGCTGTATTCATGGGCCCTATCATCAAATTGGAACCAGGATCTGCTGCAATCAAGCCTCTTGTAAGTTCTCTGATCCAGTCTACAGGCACAGCCCAAAATCATCAGCATACACCGTTGGAGAGGTACTGAGGTGCCTCTCTGGGGGCTCACGCAGAACTCGAGAGGAATCGTCTGATGTAGCCTTTGGCACGAGTTCGCAACACTACTTCTACAGCTAATGTAACCAGACAAAAGCCCAAGGACAATAAGGGCAGGAGAGGCAAAGCCACCCTAGATGATCTCCCCCCAAAAACAAGGATGAAGTTCAGCGCGATTCTCACACCAAACATCAAAGCCTACATGGGATCAATTCCAGCTTGGGTCGAACCTGATCTGGAGATCATCAGGTGCTTATGGGCCAATACTAACATCGGCATTGAGTGCGGATGGAAAAAAGATGACCCTGTCTGCTTATTGGTGTGTGCCTTGCACATGCCCTTATTGTATTGACATAACTTATTTGATTATAACACCAAGATTGGCTATCGCCTTGAGTCTTGGCACCATGCATTCACACAGCACGCCATGGTTGCCGTCAAGACTCTGCTCACCAGTGACCCATCTACCACCAAGGAAGAACGTGCCGAAATGGCAGTGGAGCTTTTGGGAACTAACATGGCCAACCACCCTTTTTACTGGAAACACTGAGAGGATGGGAAAAAATCGGTATGCTGGCTGATTACACATAAATGATAATACCTACTGACACATTTCTAGCTCTTCCAATCTGATGTTATCATGTATACACTCTCATTGCATCTCAAGGACATAAAGTATGTGAACAACCGCATATATCGAAATGCATGGATGTTAGGCGCGCTCATTTTATCTATCCAAGTGGTGAGTAATGTATTACACATCATGCTGTTTTAACCTTATCGTTTTTCAGGTTGCTCGAGCCTTCTCTTGCTGGATCACAGGCAAGGAGGTGGTGCAGTCAAACAAACTTGGCCATTTTTCACAGGAGAATTACAGTGACCAGGAGGTTCTTAATTCAAATGGCCGGGTCAAGACGGAGAACCACACTTCTGCTCTGATCCCAACGGTTAAAAAGCTGACTTCGAAACAGTGGTTCGAGATCACGGCTGCTGCCAAGCAGTTCGCATTTGAAACTAGGAGTGATTCGTCAGGTGAATCCTGGTCCGCCGATGCCAGTGATGAAGATGGCTTTATACTGGAGCAATCAGCTTCAGATGCTGACGGTGAGTTCTTATTTATTGCTTTTCTGCATAGGTACTAACCTGACTCCTTACAGCCTAGCCGGCAAGTCGATATGTGCAAAATGCACGTAGACTCGTTCATTACTCATAGTTAGTGTGCCTTGTAGTTACCCCCCTGGACTTTTTCGTACTGTCTCCCTGTGCCCCTGCCCCCTGCCCCCTGCCCCTGCCCCATCCCAAAAAATATATTGCTTTTTATACCCAATAACTGGCTTTTTACTAAGACAATAAGACTGAAAAGTACACAGTACTTTTACAAAAGGTATGTAGTATTTAAAAAGCAGAATGAGCTTATCCATGCTTTTCTCTTTTTGTGCTTTTCGGGCTTTAAAAAGCTGAATAAGCACCCCAAAGAAGATATGTCATCTTACTGATGTTGAAAAATATGATTCTATTTTTGAATCCACTACAGTACTGAGCATCTACCGAAATACTACTGGAATTGATCTGATGCCCCTCTGGTCCAGTTGAGGGTCGTCTGATTGTAGTCTGATGTGTCTGGTCCAGTGGGGGATCTACTGACATACCTGGGTGTCTGAACCTATCTGAACTGTCTGCCACAGACACTACCAGACACCACCAGATCCTTCACAGTGGAATTGCTGATTTGCTGATGTACGCTGATCTTTGTTATTCTTGTATACTCTGAAGATGCATCAGAATATTGTAAGACTCGGAAAGCTTGTTATGGAGTCCCTCTCCACACTCCACACGTCACCGTGTCCTCCGTACTTGTAATCCCCATCACTCCCTCGAACCAAACGGTGACACGAGGCTGCAACCAGGGCAGATGAAGCTGTACTCGTTCTAAGATATTGTATCGCACAAATACTAGTGTAGCTCTTCCCATTTTGTTAGGCTCATGTCATTTCTTTATGGCGTATATATCTAAGCAGATTGTCACCAGTAGGGTTCGTTCTGAAAAAGTATCACCTACTCTCCTATTTACGACGTTTCTTCTTCACGTACGTGATCTCGCCAACTGGAGTGGATACCTCCATTCCTCCTGCTCCCGCAAAACGGAATACATCTGGCGAACCTGGCAAATCCCAAATTTCTTCGTCCGCATCTTGGCTGCGTGTTGCTTGAAATATTCGTGACTTGGTCTTTGCTTTTACAGGCGTCGCAGCAACTAACGTTACTCCAACGTCGATCCCTGGCTGTGTGGTCGTGTTCACTTCCATGTTGAGCATGGCTTTCCTTTTCCCGTCCTCAACCTTGCCCCTTTCCTTGGCTTTCGATTTGAAAACTCTCGACATGCTGACCTCCTTATTCAGTATTCTTTTCTTCCTCCCCACCGCCCCAACGCTGCCCGTCCGACGTGCATCTGAGTCTTGAGCGAGTGTAACTGAGAGAGACCGCGACCGTGAACGGGTAGGATCTGTGCTGCAATGTCTTTGAGAGATGCTGGCACTCCTGTGACGATTGGATGTCGATGATAACCCCGCTGAGGGTTCACGCTGCATATTAGGTACAAAGGGAGAGACCTGACGGTGTTCAGATAACTGCGGTCTTTCATCGGGTTCGTCGGCAAGTGGAGAGCGAGAACGAGGGGAGCAGGGGGAGGAGTCTTTGGCGAATGGTGAATTAGGGAATATTTTGGATCGAAGGAGAGCGCATAAATCGGGAAGTTTCTCCTTGAATCTGAAACGCATGGAAGATTGTTTGTTAGAATGAACAGATGTGCTTTGAAGCCCAAGGAAGGTAAAATGAGAAGGCGAGTACATACTGCAGTTCAACCACATCTTGGCAGAAAGCCTGCATCCAGTCTTGTTGGTCTGGTTTACAAGCGTCTTGTCCAGGCTGGAGCCCGCTCATGAGCTGCCACATTGACAACTTATCCATGAAGGATTCTAGACGATCTTGAACCGAAAGGTCATCCATCTTGAACGGTTTGTGGACTGCACGTTTCCGCTTCTTTGGCGAGGACTCGGTTGTCTGGGATGCATGAATAGAGGGAGCTGGGCCTTCCAGAGAAAGCTTGAGGAAGTGTAGGAGAATTTGAATCTGGACCCTGGTCGCAAGTCAAAGACTGATCAATTAATTAATTGAGAAGCGCATCCAAAGTGGCTTGGAAGCCAAGCTCACTCGCGTCTTTCCAACCTATCAAGCCATTGTTTCCTCCAAGTTTCGTCAAGCCCTAGTCCTTCTCTGTCCGCGTTGTCCGCCTTTTCGTAATTCAAGGCAAACCACATCATGGTTTCTTCTATCTCACCAGCACCTCCGCCGTCGGTTAAGATCTGGGGAAGCTCAACGTGATATTTGTTAGTCGAGGCACGGGAGGTCAGGAGAAGCGCATCGAGGTGGGTATGCAGGGGGTGGGGTGTATTTTCGGAGGGTTGGGACGATGACGCAACATTGACGCGTAAGAATAATGGAACAAAGGCGTTTAGTGGCATGATAGACTAGAAACACAACTGAGAAACCGCGAGTACAAGGGCAAAACACGTTACGAACCTCTGGAAGCCAGAGAAATTGCAGGTAAGTCCGGATGACATACTGTTCTGCAGTTTCATCATTCAAGTTGACAAAAGGATAATCTCGAGAGATGGTCTTCTCCTGCGTAGCCGTCCAATTCACACGACTTCCAGACTCTAGGCAGTAATTCAGGCTAAGTGGTGACATGCACAGTTGATCATAATTGATTTGTCATCATATTACACCTTCAAGTGGCAGACGCGATTTTTGTGTTGTAACATTGTGTTTAACTTGCAGTATTACATCCTTCAAGGATAATTATCTGATAAAATGAACGGCATAACAAAAAACAAGCAGTAAAAAAAAGGGTTCATCAACACGACGGAGCTCTATAAAAGGTATTCTTTTTCACCATCAGAAGCATTCTGTCCGCCGAGAGGGGAAATCAAATATGAGCGATGGATGAATGAAGTATTGGGGAAGAAAAAAAAATGATGTACGCACTGCGATGGACGATGCCAGGGCCACACTCGTCGTACTCTTGCTTGGAGCACCACAAATTCTGGAAGGTGCTGAGGGAAGCAAGGATCGATCCACCGATCCACACGGAGTACTTCCTCTCAGGAGGCGCGACGGTTTTGACCTGAGGGGGGGTCAGCGCTCCGCGAATGTGTGTGTAAAAACAACAAAATGTGACAAACCTTCATGCTGGAAGGCGCCATCGCCGTCAGCTCCTTCTGCAGACGATCGGTGATACCGGGGAACATCGTAGTACCACCAGAAAGTACAACATTGCCATAAAGATCACGACGAATATCGAGGTCGCACTTGAAAATGGAATTATATCTATAGACAACAACAACCCCCCCCCCCGAGTCGTCAATCTCCGTTCCCCAAAATTGATAAGAAATATGTTTTGGCTTACGCAGTCTCGTGAATGCCGGCAGACTCATGACCGAGGAAGGCTGGTTGGAACAAGGCCTCCGGAGCGCGGAACCTGGCAACAGCGTTCAACAACGTTCTCATATCGGCTGGGGGGCAGAAAGAGAAAAGAAAGAAGAAAAAAAGGGATGTGACAAACCGCTCATTACCGATCGTGATGACCTGTCCATCAGGCAATTCATAGTTCTTCTCGAGCGCGGACGACTGTGCGGCAGTCTGGAGCTCTTGCTCAAAGTCAAGCGCGACATAGCAGAGTTTCTCTTTGATGTCTCTGACGATTTCCCGCTCGGCCGTAGTCGTGAATCGGTACCCCCTTTCCATCAGGTTCTTGATCAGGAGATCGGTCAGATCACGCCCGGCAAGATCGAGACGGAGGATGGCATGAGGCAAAGAGAATCCTTCGTAGATGGGAACGGTGTGCGTGACGCCATCCCCGGAGTCGAGCACGATGCCGGTGGTGCGACCGGAAGCGTAGAGGGACAGAACGGCTTGAATGGAAACATAGAAGGCCGGAGAGTTGAAGGTCTCAAACATGATCTGGGTCATCTTCTCGCGGTTCGCTTTGGGATTGAGGGGGGCCTCTGTTAGGAGGACGGGGTGTTCCTCTGGAGCAACACGGAGCTCGTTGTAGAATGTATGATGCCAGATCTTCTCCATGTCATCCCAGTTCGTGACAACACCGTGCTCGATGGGGTACTTTAAGGTGAGGATACCTCGCTTGGATTGTGCTTCATCTCTGGTGTTTGCAGGTATATGTAGATTTAGTATAATGGGAGTTTCAAGAGGAACGCTACGTACCCGACGTAGGAGTCCTTCCGACCCATTCCAACCATGACACCGTCATGACGAGGACGGCCGACGATTGATCTAGTATGGTGTTAAGAGACGGTGAATACGGTCGATGGCGGAGACAAACGCTCACGGAAATACAGCACGGGGAGCATCATCACCTAACCAACGCAAGTCAATATTTGGATTGAAACTCTACTGCGAAAAAAAAAACCCATGTACCAGCGACTGCAGGGAAGGCGAGGTGATTCAGTAATGGGAAATATAAGGAAAAACGAGAATCACGTACAGCCAGCCTTGCACATGCCAGAACCGTTGTCGATCACCTGCGCCAAATGAGCCAGCGTTAAGAGTATTGAAAAATGGTCACATACAATAGCCGCGATTTCATCCTCCATGTTTGATTATCTTGGGTTGGTGAGGGCTGCAAGACGAAGTTGGGGTGTGGGGGTCTGAATGGGTCACCAACGCCATAGTTGAATTTATCCACTCAGGTGAATGTTGCGCAGTAGCGGGTCAGAGTGAATAATAGAAATGCTGCGACTCATGGGCTGCGGGCGTGGCCAGTGACTGCGATAAACATTAGCCAAGACCCATGATGCACGATGACTGGATCTTCATGATGTTGTGTTGAATGTGTTCGCCATTGGACCTGTTTTGAATTCCATCCTCATCCTTTCCACCCCCTTTTACTACACGCATTCCAGCGCAGCGAGGTGGAATAACTCGTTCAGCTTCAATCTTGCATCGTGAACACAGAACTCGAGCGCAGAGATATACCCGACCAGCAATGTCGTGGCCGTCACAGACCATCATAGTCACTTCCATCTACGGACTGGAACTCTGTAGCAGTAGGCCAGGTTGTTACATTGTAGGTCATTTTGACAGCCGTATTGTGGGATGAGCATGGCGGCTTTGAGGCATGTAGCTGGGTACCCGATGTGATTGAAAGAATACTTATCGGGGTGGTGGCAAGCTCGGAATGCGAGTTCAATAACTGCTACAAGTTAAAATTCACTGTCCATCTAATCGCTCCCATATTTAACAGACCGAACATGACATTGGCCATTGGTGGGTAGTAATAGATGATACGAGTTCGTGATGAATGATTGAAATTCTGATATGATGTTGCGGGCGGTGTTGTCGATGTGGACCGGAACGTAACTCACAGGCGAACGGTCATTGTATCGTTTGTGTACGTGCTCTGGAAAGTAGAACTTATACTGACCCCAGGCAATCGTAGACTGTAGCAGATTATTCACAGGGCAATGAGAAGGAAAGGTCACTCCGAGGGAATGCAGGACTTTCTCCGCTGTTATTTCCCAGCCAGATCTCTCGTGAAAATATAGAGAACTTTCCCCTTGCAGCCTGGTAAACAGCGCGCTATTTCTGTGTTTCCGCAGTGATGTTGTCGCCATAACACGGATTTATTCCACGTGATAACTGCTGCGGCACAGTCATCTCTGCCAATCCACGGTATATATCACCGATCATCGATCACCCACTGTCAGCGCAGCAACCATGGTGGCGAGGAGATTCGTGAGTGTGCTGTTCCTGTGTGTCCTCGTTCTCGTCACAATCGCTCTATGCTCTCAATTCCTGTTCCCCACCCATGTTTTGCTTGGTGGCCCTGATATCGACATCCCCCATGGCTACCGACCCTATTCCTGCTCCAGGCTCGACCACTCAACGTTCTCTCTTCCCCTCAACGCTTCCAGTCTCTTCTTCGTTGCTCCACGCCGCCGTTCCTTTGGTCGACTCACCGCTCACTCAGCCGATGACCCTTCCTCGGACACCCTCACTGTACACGTCTCCCATTCCTCTTCCAAGCTCAGCCATCCCGCCGCCTGTCTTCTGTCCCGTCCTCATCGCGACGTCTACGGCATAGCGTTGTTGGTCTGTATCATCTTCTCCTTCCCCTACTTCTCTTACCTTCCTCCAGACACGCAATCCCTTCCGCTGGCCTTGGCGCCCTCTCCCGCCGCCGACAGCCTTCAATGTAGATCTCGTATTCCCCATATCCGACTCCACCATCCATGTCAGAAAATTCAAAACAAATCTCCCCAACTTTTCCCAGTCCTTCTTCGACCTTGACTCCATCCACTTTCAGTCATTCCAGGTCACTTCCACAAGAAAGTCCATCTTCGTACAGGCATGTCACCCCAGCCCTTTTTTAATTCTCCTCCACATGTGTTGACCGGTTGACCTGCCGAAACAGTCCGTCAATGCCGACCGTGCATTCATCCACACTTCCAACATGTCCATCTCGGGCACTTTCAATGTCTCTTCCGTCCTCGTTCTCCACACCTCAAACGCTCCCGTGGATGCCACCGTCAAAGTTTACCAGAATGCATCCAAGCGCTCCCACGTTGCTCTTTCTACTTCCAATGCGTACGTTCCCACCATTCTGCCTCCGCACTATGTCCAACCGTATCCCCCTCAACAGACCCATCAACTCCACCATCTCCCTCTACGCCAACACGGAACTCACCAAGGAGAGCCGCTTCGGTCTCGCGGCCCACACCACCAATGGTTGCCTCAGTCTCTCGCTCCCTGAAATCCCTGTAGACTCCGCTGTCCACCTCGCTGCCTCCACCAGCAACAATCTTGCTCATGTCTCCCTCCACCCCGCCTATGAGGGCCGCTTCAAACTCAGAACCTTTGACGGCCCTGCCCGTCTGGAGGTCGACCACGATGTCAAAGATCCCGCAGGTCGTGGCCGCGAACGTAGCATTGTCGAACACCAACATCGCTCGGGTAGATGCAGTGCTAATGAGCACGACGACGACGACGACGACGACGACGACGATGACGAAGACGAAGACGAAGACGACGAACGACATGCAGCTTTTGGCAGCGAAGAAAGTTATTTCGGTGGCAGCATCGACCAGCTCCCTCTAGGTGTAACCCGCGACGACACCGACCGGCGCGATGGCACGGCACTTTTCTCCCCGAAACATCGGTGCAAAGTCCTCTCTGGAAACGTCTTTTGGAGTGAAGAAGGCAAATGCCGTGGAAGTATCCGTCTCAAAACATCTCGCGCTCCCGTCGTCCTTTCTCTTTGAATCATATATATATATCTTCCATTTTTGACAAGTAGGAAAAAGGATATATGTACTTAGGCCTTAGTCCGATCCGACCGAATTTATAATAGCCGAACTGTAAAATTTAGTATGCTCGATTACATCAACTTTGCTTGAACCGTCAATGACTCGGATGAACCGTCAACGTGTCAACCCTCTACGGTCTGCCTAGCTTGGCCTGGATGAGCATCGTCAAGTGTAGTTCCTGTGGCGCGCACAGTCTTCGACTGCTGTGCTTCATCTACACTTCGTGATCGCTCCGTCATGACTTTCTAACACTACCATGGCCCATGGGTCGCCAAGTCAGCGAGAACACTTCACCCTCAAGTTCTGTTTCACCAGCAAGGGCGACTGGATGATGATGTTGGCAATGGGCCTGAGGATGGGATGGACAACAGCGCCTGCGATTTGCTGATGCATTCGACAAAATTACTGCAACAGACTCTTGGCAAGTTGGCAGCAGCAGCACTGTCACAGGCTCCTGACGGCCTACAAATGTGACCACAATGGCTTAGGATTTTCGACAGCTGAAGGTTTGCGGTCGGGGCCTTGCCTTCAAGCTTCAAGCTGGTACTGTCGAACGGTAAAGTGAATCAGAAGACTCAGGTGTTACTCGTGTCTTTCCGACTTCCAAGTGTTTCTCGGTTGTCAAGGGGGGAAGTCTGGGGAAATTTTTTCGTGGAAGACCGCTCTCATTCTCATTCTCATCCCATTCATCCTGGCTGCCTCCTGGCCTGTTTACGTGATCCTCTACGGGCTCCAAGGCCCTTGAATCCACAAACATTGTTCACCGGCCGCTATCTGCGTCGCTGCAAGGCGGGCGGGCGTACATTTGTGCCGGGGATTATCAGGCTTATCATCATCATCATCATCGGCGGGACCTGCGCTCGGATCTAGAGTGGGAACGGGGTGTCTGAGAGTGAGAGTTCATGAAATGCCATGGGCCCGTTGGTAATCGGCTAACGGGGCATTCATCCTGGAGCAGAATCATCATGATCATATTCGTTTCGGCGTTTTTACCAAGCGTTCTTCTACGGTCAACGTGAGATATATGCCTCATTCCGCCCAGGAACTGGGATATTCCCGATCTCCTCAGTGGATTAGTTCAACGTCTCAAGGTTATTATCCTGCGGTTGTTCTTTCTCCACTACCGCTGATCTTGTCCTTTTTTATCAGCGTGTTTATTATCACCAGACCAGACTTTCATTTGATGACGGACATCTTGCTTCTGTTTTTAAAACTATTGTGTATCAAGCTTCGTGCAGTAGTAGTAATCAAGTGGTTAATGGGTTTAGAAAGTAAATTATTTGGCAGAGCGAAAGTCGAACTCAGCAATGCAAACCCAGAATTACTACTGGTCTGACATATCTCAATGAAATTGAATGAGTTGTACAGTCTCTCAATAGAAATATTACGATGCATTGTATTACATAATGCCAGTGGAAATCATTAATCATTAATCTCATGGGGCCAACAGGATATGTAGCTGCAAACATCGGCAATAGCCACGGTTGCTCAAACAGTCATCCATCGAGAATGTGCTCCGAGAGTAGGTTTAAGTTGTACAGAAGGCATTTCGTGTGCATGAGTATTGGTAGTGGAGTGATTGATCTGATCCGGTGCGGGGGTCGAGGGTGGCAGACTACCCTCTGGGATCTCAACCTCTGAAGATAGTAAGAGTTCGTGTATACCCTTGGATTGACTATTGGGGGATCGGTGTCCAGTGAAGAAGAAAATAATGCCAAGCCTGAGATATTGTGGGTACGTGCAGAGAAACGTTCGGAGATCATGTCGGCGTTTGTAAGAAATATCAAGAACAGAATTCAGGGGAGGAACCATCGTGAAAAGAGTAAGAATCTGAAATGAAAAAAATTCAGACAAGTGTTTGGGGGGAGACTTGTAGAGACTGTTACCTGGCCAAAGGTAGGAGGTCCGAAAGAGAGAACAGGTATCCATGTATTGGTCAAAATGAGGATCCAGATGGCATAGGAGGACAAGAAACACAGAACAAGTAGCCAAGGATGTTCCCTGAGTACAACGTCTCTGGTTAACATCGCTCGTGAGTGCTGACAAGTCGCATGGGATAAGCTGATCTCACCGAATCGGTCGATAAAAGGTTAAGATACGGAAAAACAGCCTTGGCATATTTTTCTTCACACGGACCCTTTCTTTGTGAATCTCCTTCCGATGCAACCAAGCATATCGGAGGGAAATTATCAATATAGGTATCTGAGTCCTACCGAGGGATCGTCTTAGCCATTGTACAGGAAGAGAGTGAATCGACGAACCAGAATAACAGAAGTGCCGACAAGCTTGCGAGAATGAGCTGGAGCCACGCCGAAAACTTACCCTTCTTGCATTGATCGCTGTCCACGAAAGCAGTTGACGAGAATGAGACAATCAAAGTAAGACTGAACCAGAGAACCAGGAGGAGCAGGGATAATATCTTGATCGTCAATTTGGAGGTTTTAATGCGTTTGAAAAATTCGTTTGGTCGCCTGACGAGATCGAGAAGGGCAGAATACAAGAGGTACATGCATACCGGGGAAGATGTGATGATTACGGCGATGCGACTATCAACCACGTTGAGCTGTCCCTGTTGAATACTAAAATATGTAGCCAGGAGAGTGGGATATGCTTGCGAAAACAACATAAAAATTGACGTCTCGATACCCTCATCGGAATAAACGAAGAGGATCGCTGTAATGAAGAAATGTTAACCAGACTAAGTCACGGTGTGATAACATAAACATCCTACGAATGCAACTGTTGACGACGATGCCTACGATACCATAAGGATGAGCACCATGCATCCTGAAGAGAATAACTTACTTGAGATGACGACAATAAAACTATCCAGATCGGGATTGCCATTGACTGAAGGAGTTGATCTTGATGGGGCAACGAGTGTGAAACAGTTCCCTGAAATCGTTGATACCATCGTCACTGGTTTCAGTGTCAGGGTGCACACACTACCGTCAACTTGCAATTAAATGGAGAGGCGATGAGGTTGGGAGCTCATGTCAGTGACCGTGGGCTCTTCACATTGAAGCACATATATAAGCATTCAGCGCTGCGATCACCACGGAACGCTGAGGTCACCTGTTGATGTCGCCATATTCCTGAAGTAGAAGATCCTTCATATGGCGAAGTTGCCAAGACAGTGCCCTTGAAGTGAGGCTGCGAACGGACGGAAAGGCGTCCGGTCACGATGTGACCGTGATGAGGCCCGAAAGGGGAAGCGTGCGCCAAACAAAGACCCCACAGGAGTTTCAATATTTAACCTGAATTTAAAGTCATTTCTAAATGTGACAACAAAATGTAGTATTTTGTAATTACTTTAATCAGAACTTGAGTATCAACTTGAAATGCTGTTCAAAGTGAAATGAAAAGATAAATTTCTAATATACCTTTGGGATGAGTTTAAATGAAAAAGAAAGTTTGACTGTAAAAGAACCCTGAAGACTAAATTTGGTAATAACTTTAGATACAAGTTAAAGTGCAACTTTAAAACTGCTACAAAGATTGAACAAAAGGACAACTTTAAGCAACTCTTTAAATTTTGAATTTAAATCACAGTTAAATGCATATATCAGCCTTCAAGTTAGATTTAAATTGAAAAATTGAAGAGTTGCCTAAAGTTGACCTTTTGTTCAATCTTTGTAGCCCTTTTACAGCCGTTTTCATATCGATAGGCCAGTCACAAAAAAAATCATATACAGTCGGACTCTAAATATTCCAGTCCCGAAACCCTAAAGTGGAGTATGCCTACAAGAATACATCTTCAACGGTGGCAGCCAAAATAGGAGAGGACATCTGCACGGGTAACACAACAAGGAACTCGTAACCATCTAATAAGTCACCAAGACACCAACGTCCGGTGGATTTAAAATGATTTAACGCCTCCAAAGGCTCAACGTGGTCAACGAAGAACCCAGTATAGACACAACAAATGGTACCGGGTTCTGGCTTATCCTGGAAAATGCTGCCTCGAAGCTCAGCCGTTTTGAGGTACTCAACGGTAGTTGCTTTCAAAATCCCCTCGGCATTCTGACGGATGAAGTTGGTATCAATCGACTGAACCTCGACACCTGGGATTATCAGCCACGCCTGGAAAAGAACTTGAATGAGTACTTACGGGCATATTTTGTGAGGGCGTTGCATGCAGCTGGGTGAGAGGAAACTAATCCAACAGTGGTGACATTGTGAAACAGAACATGGTCCTTGAAAGTTTGCAAGAGAGAAGTTGCAATGTAACGTTTGCGCATGCTGACGTCGACCACAAGCTGTGTGATCCATCCAACGACTCCTGGAAACATTTGAGCAAGATCCATATGCTAGATACACAAGTAAATTGACCTCCGTCGTAGTTCCAGACAGTCGCGAAGGCATGACCAACAATTTGATGACCGTTCTTGACACACGTCACCAGGACAGTCTTCTCAGGGTTAGAAACACACTGCGCCCGTAGTTTGGCAGCACTCATTTTGACACGAGAACCTAGAAAAGCAGCTTTCAGGTGGTAGTTCAAAAAAAGAGTTTGTTTATCTACCTGTCTTTGTGTATCGAGAGATGGTGGGAGCTTTCTCACCCCAAATTCCATAGTTGTTGCTAAAGAGTGCCGCACAAGCTGTAAGAACGTCATCTGGGATCTCGCTGCCTAGAAAGGTGTGATAAACAGAAGATCCAGGAGAAGACGCAGGAAAAGAGGCGCTGGTCGACATGATGGTTGAAAATTTCGGTGTGTTGGTGTTTGTTTGGCTGGCTCATCCAATGATAACGAATGATACATTTACTGATATTCCTATATACAACGGATGGAAAATTCCATGTCATTCCATAGCGACCCATAATGACAAGGCAGTGTGCAAAACCGTACCAAAACCGTGCCATAATCCTAATAAAAAAACATATAAGAGTGGTGACACTGCGTTGAGACAACCCAAAGTATGGGGCCCATACCAGAGAAGGAGAACATGCCTGTGCAGGCGCCTGTACCGCAACAAGGCCAAGTACCTTTCATGAACAGTCCTCCCATATACCACATGCCTCCGAACTGTAATCCTTACCATCCTTATCGTGGCTACCTTGCCCCATTGCCGCTTGGACAGCACCCTGACAGTAATATGCCTCCAGGATTGCTTTCACAGAACTGTGCTACTCCCGGGCCACGCCAGCCTTATCAGCAACACTTTCTGCAACATCCGCAACAATATCCGCTCACCTATCACTACCAGCCACAGCCAGCATTGCCCACAGCGACTCCAGCATTGCCAACGGCGATTCCAGAAATTCCGATGGCACCGCCAGCGACTCAGGGAAGACATCGCCCCAATCGAGAACCAAGGCCAGGGGGTAAGCTTTTGAATCATTTCGTTTTACAGAGCTAATTGGTCTATTGTAGTTTTTAGCATTCCGGTGGAGGTCATCTCTGGTGGTGCAAAACGTGTTTTCACAACCGAGACGGACACATGTTGGGACGATTTTCATGCTCGTGTCCTTGGGTATCTCGAAAAACCCTCTGGGGAAGTTCAGCTTACGTGCAAAATAACTGGTGATACTAAGGCTTCTCACCTGATTGATGTCCACGACTTCAAGGCAACCATAGAGCGTGTCTGTCAAAGGGCACAATCTGCACGTACCCGAGAGGTTGGTCTGGAGATAAAAAACATAGTAAGCTCTCATTTTCAGACCAAATACATGCGTACTGATGAGTTGGAAATTTCGTAGGCTAAACCCTCCAAACAAAAGAAACGCACTCGCGCAGATGACGTACCACCAGCTCTCAGCACGGACATAGACACACAGTTGAATGCTTATAATCAGCTAGAACGCACAATCCGATGTGAATTACACCACGGACATTGTTTCATTGATCGCACTGGCGGGGTCGATAACCATCGTCGTCTTGACCATTCTGAAATGACTCTATGGGCGAAAAAGATTGTGAGTCTGCAGCCAGTAATTGTGGGACATACACTGACCGCTTGCAGTCTCTTGGTCAAGCAACAATATACAACCCACCTCATAGCTTGAATTTTGACCGACGCCCTTCCAAAAAGCCCCGTTTCTCGCCGTCCTCTGCTACACCTGAAGTTTATGTGACAATACAAAATATCACTGGTGATTCCATATCAGCGTCCACTTCCAACACAGTTGATACCCCACCGTGTTCTCAACCACGGGACCTCAGTATCTTCGATAAGCCTACGCCCACAGCATCGACACCCAGCATTTCCTCGTCTCCAGTATCAGACTCGGCTGCTCACGCTACAGTCCCATACTCTGTCCCTTACCCTTCTATTGAGAGACTGCTCAATATGGTCGACCTCGATAAGCCTGGACAGCACTACCGTGAACTTGAACAGTGCTTGTCAGAAGCAGGCCTCGTCACCTCGGACCAGCTCCTTCTCTTGCCTGAGGACGTATTGTGCGTGATCGGAAACATAGGAAAAGGTCGAGCTCGAATTCTCCGCAACTATGCTAAACGTGTCATCTTGCCACTCCTTGGATTGCAGGAAAATTATGAGGAACCGGAGATACAAGAAGGTGGGGATATTGAGAACAAAGGCAACCCCAACATTGATGAAAATGGAGTTGAAGACGAGTACTTTGGCAGTAGCGAAGAGGATTAGTTCGACGGTTTGATAACGATGGACAGGGTTTCAACATACCTTTTTGGGGTTTCAACACACCTCTGTCAGATAGTGTTCGTAGTACTCATAAGAAAATTATTCTCAGATTGATCTCTATGCCACATATTCACTATGCCAGTACCAACCATAAACCTTTTCAGGAGTGACAACACCATAGACAGCTTCCCATATCAAAGCATAGGGATCACAATGAGGGCCAACAGTCTCACCAAGAACGTAGTCACGATTCGCCCGAAGCCATGCCTTGATGGCCGAAAAAGCTTCTTCAATGGGATTTAGGTCGGGTGAATACGATGGGAGGTATAGAAGTCGCATTCCACTATTAGACTGTCAGCACTACGTATTGAATGAAAATTTAGATCCATACCGCTCCTCAACCATCTCACGAATGCCCGGAACTTTGTGGATACTTGCATTATCCATAACCAGCACAGACTTGGCCATGGGCCAAGGCTGCATCTGGCCCAATAACCCCTCAACGAAACTAGTAAAGTCTTCACCGGTAAACGAGTGGTCTTGTACCTCTAAGTGGATGATGCCGTCAAGGGATAATGCAGGTAATATCGAATATCTACAGCAATGTGTCAGTCTCATCTACACGACATAGCAGACAAAACCTTGTGCCACGAATAAAGAAGTCTCGTCGTCGTGCTCGGCTTCCACGAGGCGCCCAAGCATACTGCCGCCGGAGGGTGAGGCGGTTGAAATGGCTTTCGTCTGCGAAGACCAATTGTTCAGGTTGAAAGTGTTCTCCAATGAGCATTTTATAGGCAGCTCGATCTTCTTCATTGCGCTCGATGGCTGGTCGTTGCACCTTGATATAGCCATTAGCACATACACATGACGTCGTGTAAAAAAAGTAAATGGACCCGTTTCAAAGTAAAACCACGTCTATGCAACGTTCTTGAAATTGTTGTAATAGAGACATCAGTGCCGCAGACTTCGCGCAGGTGGTCTTTCAATTCTACAAGCAGCATATCTGGCTGCCGCTCAATGCAGCCTTCAAGGAACTGTTATCGATCAATAAACAAACAGCAGGGCATCATAAGATTACTTACGCTTGCCTCAAGACTGTTGAGCATACGTGGTCGACCTGGACATGCTGGAGTATTGAAAAGTTCACCAGTTTCGCGGTAGGTCTTCCGTAGGCGCCTCATGGATCGTTGACTGATTTCTGTGTAACGGCGAATATCATCATCGTTGACATGTTGATCCAGAGACATCTGAAGAGAGATTGCTTTGCATTCTTTGTGGATATGACGTCTCATACAAATCACGTAGCGTATAGCTAAAAAGAAGGTTTATGTTTGAAAATTTCACACTCCGCCTGTGTGTGTGTTTTTTTTGGTGGCCTATCGATATGAAAACAGCTGTAAAGTTGCACTTTCACTTGCATCTAAAGTTATTACCAAATTTAGTCTTCAGGGTCCTTTTACAGTCAAACTTTTCTTTTTCTTTTAAACTCATCCAAAAGGTATATCAGAATGTTATCTTTTCATTTCACTTTGAACAGCATTTCAAGTTGATATTTATGTTCTGATTAAAGTAATTACAAAATACTACATTTTGTTGTCACATTTAGAAATGACTTTAAATTCAGGTTAAATATTGAAACTCCCCATGTGAGAGAGCCTGAGTGAGTATGAAATATATACAGTGAGTAGGTGTGGAATATAAACACCTTGAGTAGGTGTGAAATATAGACACCTTGAGTGGGTGTGAAAAATAAACATCTTGAGTGGGTGTGAAATATAGACATCTTGAGTGGGTGTGTGAAATAGACACCTTGAGTGGGTGTGAAAAATAAACATCTTGAGTGGGTGTGAAATATAGACATCTTGAGTGGGTGTGTGAAATAGACACCTTGAGTGGGTGTGAAAAATAAACACCTTGAGTTGTGTGATGTGTCAAATGTTGACAGCATATCCAGCTGTCCACTCTAGACAGGATGAAAATAAATCACTGCACAAACATTTTTCTTTCAATACTATCTCTCTAGTACTATTCACTGTCAGGAGATATTGGCATGAGGCCCAAGACTCAGCAGGAATTCAAACACTCACAATTGCTTTCAGACATGGCAAGAGATCCACCTTGAGATCTTGGTAAGTCACCCTTTGCCTTCAAGCCAGAAAGCAGACCTTCTAGCTTTGCCTGGTAAGCTATACAAAAACCATAAGAATCAGCCCCTGCAGGATGGTAATTAAGTTGAAAAAGGATAAAACTCCGAGTCACCTGGGCCTCCCAGTCTCTTTTTTGCCATCTTGTTGGCCTTGTTATACTTGGCAAGGTTAGCTATAGCCTCTTGGATTTGATGGTTGAGGGTGATCCCATCAACGTCCATCAGGTCATCTGCCATTGGTGTGCTTGTTGCGACTTGAAGGGGGTGGAAGTCAGTTGTGAGGGTTAAGGATATGGGAAAGGGGCACCATCCCTGACAATGGCACCAAGTGTAAACGTGCTGAACTGGGCTGTATATTTTATACATCTCAGGTGGGGATGACTGCCATGAACCGTGAAATCTACACAGAAAGTGGTGAGCTAGGGGGCATGTGACCGGTCCAAGTGTCTTGTGACATGTATGGCAATTTTGATGCACCATCAGCATTGAACGTGGACAATCTTACAGCTCACAGCATTCAAGGGTGAATTTGTTAAATTTGACAATTCAGCATCTCTGCCAGGTATGGTAAATCTACAACACCAAGTATATATATGAAAGCTTCTTGTATACTACTTACATTTATACTCTTTCTATGTTTCGATGTGACTCTGCCAAAAAGAAAAATGGAAATAGATTTGATAGCTTTTCCCTTCATTTGAAGTATGAATGTTTCTTCAATTCAGTCTGTATTTACACAATTGTGTGTAAATCACTGCAATTGCGCACCAGGCAACAGATCCTTTGGGCAGCTAGTGATGCTTTTCCAGAGAAGATCACTGACCTTACAGTAACTTCCAAATTGGTTCACCCCCATAAGGGGAGTCAAGTAGTGAAGAGAACTATGACATGTAACACGTAACATTGGCAACCATTCATCAGTGCCTCCAAGTGGTTGTACAAGCCTTGAAAAGGATTCTGGTAGGTAGACACTAGGTACCTTCAAAACATGTGGTTGGACACGTGGTCAGGGTCTCTGCTGACACCCAGCTGACACCTGGCAAAAGCCCGGTGTAGTAGTGGGTGGTTGTTATGGATCGCTAGATCAGCGGGCTCCAGCAACAACCAACTAAATCAAGTTGAGATCAGACCAGAGGAAACACAAGAGGAATGGTGTATTCATGGTCTACCGCTACTATACAGCAAGTAGCAGTCTGGGGGAGGGAGGAAGGCTAGGAAAGCGAACCAGGGAGAGAAAACCAGACTAAACGTGAGGAAAGGGAAGGGAAAAAGAGGAACAGTTCGAAGATGAAGGTTAAAATACAAAAGAGTTAGGGAATTGCCATGAAAGACAGACTACCGGGTCTGTATGTACAAACCGAGAGAAATGCAAGAACAATAAGGCTGTCCTGCAGATACAGCATGTCCATCAGTGTTTCAGGTAGTGATTGCAAGGAAATGGTTCGGAGCAATCAAGGGTCCAGACCCTGCACCTCATGGATGCCTCATGGTAAGGAGGTGAAACAATCCATGAGTTGATGTGTCCGCAGGCATATAGTGAACATGAGGCAGCCATGTGGATGTCATGTGGCTGAGTTCCTAGTTTGGAAATGATGAGATTGGTTCGTCTTCCTAATGGTTTGCATTGGCAGTGGATGCCTAGCCAATAGCAGCATATGACTATGAGTATGTGTATGTGGGATCAGGATGGAAAGGTGAACATGATGCTTCATCATTGGAGGCAGGAGAGAAGGCCAATCACTGAATGGGGAAGAACCATGATGGGGTCAATGCAGTGAACACTGGTAATCATACACCAGCAACTGTGGTTCCTGCAGTACGATAAGCAAGGGTGCTTCATATAACCCTTCTTGGCTGCAGGGTACTGGATGACTGGGATGTCGACTAGGTGTGGATATTCTTGACCAGTGGACTGGTACACAAAGGTGATGAAACATGTCGGAATGCAAGTCTTTGTGGAGCATCAAGGGAACTTGTCATACATGCGAGTTCGGGTTGTTAGCTGAGCACCGGCGGTCAGCTGATGAGAAGTGAATGTGGAGGTGACATGTGAAGAAGAACAAGATGGTCGGCCAAGGTAGGTCAAAGGAGTCATCAGTTGTCGGCAACTATGACGGATCCGATGTCTGAGTCATTGTGGGGAGGTTGTGTTATCCGAATATAGGTTGCATAGATATAGACGCCCACAAGGGTGGAGATGCCAATAGAACATATGACAATCGTGGCGATGAGTTGGGCGTCAAAGGTAACCATGAGGATCGGGATGACGTGTTGGTCTTCTTCGAAATAGGAAAGTCGATCAGTCATCAGGCACAAGGCTATTCATTCATCTGTGACAGGCACAAGGAACTGTGTAGGTGAATTGTGAAAGAACAATAACAATGTCATAAGCATATGGGTGTGGACATATGATCGGTCGGCGGAGAACCAGAGTATTCCGATTGCTGGGTATGATCGGTGGTTGGGTCACGGAGTATTCTTGTCTCCGGGTATGTGCACTGGTCATGGGTTGTGACAAGAACAGAATGGTCAGGTTCGGATTGTATCGTCTTTAGGTTCCTTCAGCTCCTGGTTGTGCATGAATGATTATGCATCTTCAAGTCATCCAATGGGAATATGGGGTCAACCCAAGAGTTCGGTAACAAGGTATCGTCCAATCAGAGCATGGGACTTGGCACATCTTCATGGGAATGTAGAGGTCAATGGGTATCACGTGCTGTCAAAGCAAAAGACAGGGGCAAAGAGGTAAAAATTGTAACAGTGGTGCCCACTACTATAGGGAGGTCACATGATAGGATCCCAAGGTTTGTAGCATTACAGTAGAGTACACTTGTTGTAGAGACTCAGCTTATCACATCACGATGCACCCATGACACCCTGAGTGGGCACCCCCTGCCCACTCTACTGGCAAAGCCCAGCTAACCCTCTGAGTTCAAATGGAGTGTAAATATGAATCCGCCCTATGATAGTGGTAAGAAAATGCAGAAGAATTGATAACTCACCTCTGTGTACTCCATCCACCAAACGACCCTGCATGGCTCCAAAAGGAAAGCAGAAGCAAATCTCCAGAGCTTCTGTCAATACCTTCAAGGTTTCCTGGGCCGATGATTTATCCAGGACTTATTGGCTGGCTTGATGAACACCCTGCTGAGCGGCACATGCTCTTTTCTGATTCAACTCAAGATGCAAGAGCTGAAGGGCATCATCAGGATGTTGGCAAAACCCAGAAATCCACTTATCATGCAATGATTGCACAACATGTCTTTGGAAATGACCAAAATCATGAATATCTGCAGCAACCAAGTGAACCCCACAAAGTTCACAAAATCTGTTGCAGTGAAATGCTAAGTTTGGGTCTAGTACTGGAATGGGATACTAGATAAAGGTCAGCTAAATAGTGATGGGGTGCAGTCAGTGTTTCCCTAGGTAGTGGTATAAATCCAAAGATGAGTTTATGAAAGGAAATAGTTTCTGGGTAAATCCAACAAAATCCAACAAAATCCAATGTCGGGTTTGAAGTCAGACCTAAGATTGATAAAGGTTAAGGTGTTGGAACAAAGCAGAAATGGCAGAAAGCGTGAAGAAAGGCTAAGGATTATGTTTTAGAGAGAGGAGTACACATCTACAGAATTACAGAGGTATGTTCTCTGTGTCCATCCTACTGACTACAAGTCCTTTATACTACAATTGTTTGGGTGCAATGTTGATCGGAATTGATGCAAGTAGGGTGCTAGTGTGTAGCATACAATACATACAGCTGTTTTAGTTAACTAAACCAACAGCAATACTGTAAAAGCACAGTGCACTTTCACCAGCAATTGCTGGGTCTTGCAAGTGCTGTAGGTAGTTAAACTGAGCTGTGTAGTAAAAGATACTGGTTTTACTAAGCCTGGTACTGGTGTAAAGGTTATTTTTACTATGACCAGCAATTACTGATGGGTAGTTTTACTATCCCTTGCATTTGCTGGAAGCTTAGTTTTACCATACATTGCACTTGCTGTGCAAGTGGTTTTACTTTGATCAGCACTTGCTGTGCACTAGTTTTACCATTACTGTGCCCAACACTGGCAGTACACTAGTGTTCCTAATATAATATAAAATGGAATTATTATATAATAATTCCAGCTCAAATAACACTTCAGTCACCTCCTGCCACACTGCATCCAGCTTGATTAATTTACTGTATGGAATCAAGCTGGATGCTATGGCATTTGTGGTAGCTGCCAATCATGGCAGCTACCAAAGCACCTATGTTGATGTCACAGAGTATCAGGGGTACTACTTTCCTTTCTTCTTTTTGTGATTTTCACTTTTATTTCTTGACAATGTCAGAGCAATTCAGCACATATCACATCAATTCAGCATTGTTTCACTTGTATCCTTTGCATTTTCAAAATATCAATAATTCACATGCACACATTCATGTTTTTCAAATTATTATTAATTCTCTACACTTATGTAAGCAAATTCTTCACTCCAATACCAGTATAATGCAAAAATACCGTCAAATATTCAACATGATATATTACTATAATGTTGTATAATGTATATTTTACAAAGTTAATAATCCTTTTCATTATAAATACTGGCATTTAACTATTATAAAGCTTCTGACATTTTATAGTTTGCTTTATTTCCCTTCTCATTTTCCCCTACCTCTGATACATCCAAATCTTCATTAGAGTGCTACTCAGACATTTGAACTTGTGTAGCATCACCAATATCCCAACTTGATGAAAACTCATTTATATATAATTCAACTTAACTTAATCCCATGACTCAGACATTGCATAGAAACAGATATATTCTAAAGTTCTGAACTTTGCCTTGCTAGACAATGCAAAGTTGACAGAAATGGACAACTTGCTATTTGAACTAATAAAAATCATATCTGACAACTGCCATGCTATACTTGGCATCTGCCACATCACACTTGGCAGCTGCCACATCACATTTGGCATCTGCCATGTCACACTTGGCAGCTGCCACATTACATTTGGCACCTGCCATGTCACACTTGGCAGCTGCCACATTACATTTAGCATCTGCCATGTCACACTTGGCAGCTGCCACATCACACTTGGCATCTGCCATGCTACACTTAGTGTTACGGGATGTCTTAGACGGACTCCAGCAACCAAGACAACACAAAGATTTGTATACTGATGGGAGAATGAGAAACCAAGTAAAAGGACAAAAAGATATGAAGACGATGATATAGCGACAATGGTACAGTGATGAGCGTAGACGACCCGGGGGAGTGAACCAGACTAAGCTAAAGAAAACGTACTGACTACTTGCGTCCTTTATAAACTAGTGACTCGAGGGTAGGCTTCTTGGTACGACGTGGCAACCGCCAGTCGTTGCGTAGCCATGGGTTGGCATAACGATTGTCAGGCATCGGTGTTGCTTCGGCGTGTTCTTGACTCCAGGTCGGGGTCTCGATGTCCTCGGGGTCCTCCGCTGTTAATAACTCTACTACTTCGGCTTCTTCTGCCTGTAACCTCGCGGCGTTGCGTGTAACCCGTGCGTTCCGATGGACAAGTCGTGCAGTGGTTCGCTGATAACCAGTGATATGCCGGATACCTGGCTCGAACCAAGACGGTGGGTTGATGCTGACTTGAGGACGTAGGGGTTGTGGGAGAGGTTCGTATGGTGAATAGGCAGAAAAAAGCGAGGGCGTAACAACACCTCCACCACAAGGCGAGACGTCCCGGGTCGCAGGACCAGCTACGGGGGAGTCATCGGGGAGGTCGTGCATGGGGTCAAAGCCATAGAGGGAAGGGGAACCGTAGAGGGAGTCGTAAACCTCCCAAACGTCGCTAACCTCACCCTGGAGGAAAATAAAGTTATCGTCGAAATAAACCGGGTAGGTCCCAGGCAGGCGATGGTGAGGACGAGGAGCAAGAAAAGAAGGAGGGAAGAGCCGCCGATCATGAGGAGGGAGTAAAGTTGAGGGGAAGCGGGCGGAAACATCGGAAGGGCGGACGAGATGATACTGGGAATTCGTGAACGCGCGACGACGAAGGACATCCTTGGCAGGATAGGGAGAATAATCGAGATGGTCAATGTTAAGACAATGGTCGAAGGCATGAGGCATAAGAGTAAGGCAGGAAAAAGAAAAGGAAAGAAGGCAATTTAAAAAGGAGAAACTACAGGGCCGGCTGGAGGTCACGTGGATGGAAACCGGTCCATAAAGGAGACAGGAAGGTGAGTAAAATGATAAGGCGTCTGGATGTCGAGTTTGGCAAAAGCAGAGGAGGGAATCGGGTGTGGGAGGGAATGTACGTCGTCGATGGAATAAGCGAAACAATGAGAAGGGTCATGTGGTTGGACGGAGGGAGAAAGGGGGACCGGAGAAAGTTTTACAATGGTGGTGATAGCATTGATAAGCGCGGACTCATAGAGAAAAGTGTGTCGGACGTCATCAGGGAGAGGATATTTACAGAATTCGTGGGTCTTTGTACCAGCAGGGATAGATGTGACATGTTTTGGGTAGATCGCAAGAAGAATGGAATCAGGGGAAAGTTGTCGGGATGGCAGGGACATGCCTGGAGGAATCGTAAAGATGGAGGAACGAAGATGGACGGGCTTTGCAGCGCGAGGATGATCTTTGTGGAAAAGACGAACCAGTTCTTGGCAATGTTTTGTTTCTGTTTCCGGGATCCACGAATCTTCATCGCGCGGATAACCAAGCCAATGAACAAGATAAAACAGCTTGCCCCGACGTATACAGGAATCAAGGATCTCTTCGATTTCATATTCGTCTTCATTATCGATGAGATCCGGTGGAGGACGTACTTGTTTCGTGATTTGTGTTGGGAATGTGGGAGGTGTATATGGAAGAAGCAACGCTTCATTGAACACTGGGAATATATGCCATGACGAAGGTAATCGCAAGCGATGCGATGAAGAACCAATCTTTTCGGTGATATCGAATGGTCCATACTGTTTATGATCGAGTTTCTTCATAGGTCGATCACTAGTTAGGTGTTTTCCCTGTAACCATACCTTGTCACCAACGACAAAGGATGTCGGTTTCTTGTGCTTGTTGTATTGTGTCGTCATCGTATCGCGTGCTTTCTGTAATGCAATCATCACTTGAGATTGTACTTTGGTCATACGGTCCAGGTATCGTTGTACTGATTCATTAGTAGTTTCTTGTATTGAAGAATCGCCTGTCCAGGGATGTTGGCCTTGGGTGACGAAAAAAGGAGAAAAACCGGTTGTGGCGGCATGATTGGCAAGGGCAAATTCAGCAAGGGAAATCCAGTCAGCCCAATCATCTTGTCGATAATTTGTGAAATGTCGTAAGAAGATTTCAATTTCCTGATTCATGCGTTCGGTCTGGCCGTCGGCTTGTGGATGATATGCGGTAGTCGGCTGGCCTTTGATTCCGGTGAGGTGATAAAGTTCTTTCGTGAATTGCGATACGAAAACTGGTCCACGATCAGAAATGATATGACGAGGAAGGCCGAAACGTTTAAATTGGTGGTCACGAAGAATTCGTGCCCAACCCTCCGAGGTCAAGCGATGTTGGTTGGTACTAAGATGGGATGTTTCGAACGTTTGTCGACAATGACCAAAAGACCATTGTATCCCTGTGATTCTGGTAATGGCCCAATCATGTCGACTGATATCGTATGCCAGTTATATGGTGGTATTTCATGGGGGTGTAATTGACCGAGTTGTTTTCCACGCATTGGTTTATTCATTTGACAATCAGGACATCCTGCAACGTAGCGGGCAACATCTTCTTGTATGGTTGGCCAAGTTGTTTGTCGTTGGATCAATTCAATTGTTTTATCACGACCAGGGTGACCGGCGACGGGAGTGTCATGATATCGTGCGATAATATCGGCGTTGGTGGATGCTGGAACAGAAATCGCAGCGAAGAGATGGCCCAATAAAATCCTGATTATCATTTCCATCTGGAATATGATCGACACGCCGTGAAAGAAGGTCAGCCTTCTTGTTTTGACTTCCTTTTCGATGCAACAGGCGGAAATCGTAATCCTGTATGAATGCGACCCATCGTGCTTGGCGTCGTGTGAGATTCTGTGGTTGATGGTAATAGGCGAGATTCTGATGATCAGTGAATATATCCAATTGTTGTTCCGCGCCGAGAAGGAATTGACGCCAGCCCTCAAAGCAACGAATGATTGCTAATAATTCTTTGTCGTAAATGTCATAATTCCTTTCGGCTGGTGAGATTGTCGTTGACATAAATGCAACAGGGCGGAAAAGACCATCTGATTGTTCCTGTGACAAGACAGCACCAGTTGCGAAATCAGAGGTGTCACATTCGACCATGAATTTACCCGTTTGATTTGGCAAGACGAGGATTGGATCAGTGGTGATGATATGTTTCAATTGCTTGAATGCAGTTTGTTGTTCGGGGCCCCAATTCCATTTTGTGTTGCCAGTAAGGGAATTCAATGGGAGGGCATGATGTGCATAGTCTTTGACGAAACGACAGTAAAAGTTAAGGAAACCAAGGAATGATTGTAACTCCTTTTTGTTACGAGGGATTGGCCAATCCGTAATAGCGGTGGTCTTGACCGGATCCATACGGACATGTCCATCTTCGACGATGAGACCGAGATATTCGACACGGGTGGAATCAAAGGTACATTTTTTTGCTTTTAGGAATAGGTTGTTGTCGCGGAAGATCTGAAGGACTCGTTTTGTTCATTCCTTGTGTTCGTCGAGGTCTTTTGAAAAGATGAGCAAATTGTCCATATATATCATGAGCCATCCTTCTCGGATTTCGTATCGGAAGATATGGTTCATCATTCGTTGAAATGTCGGTGGCGAATTCTTTAAGCCGAAAAACATGACCGTTGGTTCGAACAAACCTTTTGGGGTTAGGAATGTGGCTTTTTGTTCATCGCCTTCTCGGATACGAACATTGTTAAAGCCCCATCATACGTCAAGTTTGGTGAAGTATTTTGCTTTGGCGAGCTGGTTAATGATATCGGTGATGAGTGGTAAAGGATATTTGTCATCGATAGTGTTCGCGTTCAGCCAATGATAATCCTGTATGGGATGTAATTCGTTTGCATCTTTCTTCGCGACAAAGAAGAAGGGGGAAGCATAAGGTGATTTTGATGGACGGATTTGACCAGTCTTCAAGTTATCATCAAGGAATTCATCGAGTTTCTTTCGTTCGGGATTGGATAACGGATACAATTTACAATCATGGTGATCGGGTGCATCTGGCTTCATATTGATGGCATGGTCCCATGGTTTTCGGGGTGGTAATTCGTCGAAGGATGATGGCTCAAAAACATCACGATATTCCAAGTAATGAGGAGGTACAAGGTCGTCGATTGTTCGTTCTATCGTACCTGTTGCTTTTTGTGCGAGCTCTGTCGATTTTGTCATGACGAAATTCATCCATGCCGGTGTAGGCCAAATGATAGTCTGGAAGTCGACTGTTCGGATGGTACTTGGTTTGCCACAACCACTAAGACAACGGGAAAAGGAAACCTCGTTAGTGATCCAATCGATTTCAGGGTTATGCTTCTTTAGCCAGTCGAAACCAAGGAAAATGTCCATCTTTGCCAGGGATAAGACAGCACAACGAACGATCTCAGAATGATTGCCGAGTCGAAGTTGAAGCTCGACATATTCGGTTATTTGGCCGTCTTTTTGTTTCGATCCATCGCTGGTATATGCGTCGAATGGTTGTTCATATTTTCTTGTCGGTAGGTTATGAGCTTTGACAAAGCCAGAATCGATTGCAGTGAGAGTACAACCAGAATCCAACATACATTTTACGGGGTATTGGCGGGTGTCGGTCGTTGTTGTAGCAAAACCATAAAGTATGAGGGAAAGTCGGAGAGCGGTTTCGGTTTTGGTGGATGCGATAACATGAGGATCTATTTGCGGCATTTCTTTTTCCAGCCAAGCAATAGCATCGGATAATGGTATTCGTCGTAAACGAAGTACAATCACTGGCGAAACTTTCATAGTCCACTGATCGAAGATGTCGTAATCAAGAAGAAGTTCCAATGCAATCGACATTGAAGAATTCTGGAGTGCAATGATTGTTTCTTCTGTGGTGAATTTGGACTTGATTTTTGTTGTCTTTGACCTGGCCCCGGGATCTCGCTTCGGACCACTCGACGGTAGACCAACATCGATTCCCAAGATTTTTTCGTGACGTGTGGCGCAGTTATGGATTTGTGCAGCTTGTATGGTTAATATCCGTTGTTCGACTTCGTTCAATTTATATGTAGCACGTCATTTGTCGGTTTGTGTAATGAGTGGAATCATTTTGCGCATTTTATGAAATTTTGGTTTCATTGTTTCAACGACCTGTGGTTCGGGAGCAGGTGTTCTCAGTTCTTTTCGGAGGTCTTTCAGCTGGGAGAATACTCGATAATATTGGTCAAGGAATCGTATTTGTGCTGTTAAACTTGCGAGCGTGGCCTCCTGGGTTTCATGTCGCTTCTTTAAAAATCCTCCCACTTCTTTTCCATCATTGCGACCTTATCCATCAATGCTGCGATGAGCATGTCTTTGTCGTTGTTGACGGCGGGTTCGCGACGAGTGTCAGGGATGGTCTCCATGGACCGAACTTGGACGGCGGGTCGAGGAACTTGTTGGGTTCCTTTCTTTGGGCAATCGTGGGACATATGTCCCTGTTGTCGACATCGGAAACAGACGCCTCGTTTCATGAGGTCAGTCCGTTCGGCATTGGTGAGACGTGTCAACGTCGGTTGAATTGCACCAGTGGTGCGTCGAGTGTCGACGTCCATCGGGACGTTCTCGGATGTTGCTTTGGCGGCATTGGAAACCGCGGCGGGGGTAGTCGTACCGTATGAGGATGTGATAGATCGAGGAATGTTTTTTCCTTTGTTCGCGATTGCCGTGAGTTGTTCGTGGCGTCGACGCCACTGTCGATCCATGAGGATTGTTTGGAGTCGCCATTGTTCGATGGTCGTGGGCATGTTGGGCTGAGTGTAGATTTGATTGATAAGTGGCTTGTTCATGTGGAATTCGATGAGATGAACAAGGTGACAGTAATTCGTAGCTTCGTCCAGTCTGGCCTTCCGGACCAGGACATCGAACTCGAGCCAAAACTTGTCGGCAGTCTTTTTTCCCTGGTATAAATTAAGGCATAACACAGATGCAGGTGGACCTGCAGATGGTGCCGGTATCATCCGTGTGAAACCTGCAGGTTCCAGTTGCACAGCCACATCCGACCCGGGCTATCCGTACCTGCACGGATGCCGGTAGGTGATCTTGTCAACCTGCAAGTACCTGCAGGTATGAAGGTATTTTACAATGGAATTGGTCCATACATGCCACATTCCCCAATAAGGTGAGTGGTTGAACACTCTTGGTGGCTCGGAATGACATTGTTCAAACACTATATTTACCACACCGATGCAACCCGAATGCTCAACAGCCTGCCAACTCTACTACGAGCATACCATGACCACTATCTTTGACAACGGCAATCGAAAGTTTAACTTATTTGCCAACACCCAGCGATGCTATATTCACTCATTTCGTTCCGCCACACGTTGGCTAGCAGCAGCAGACCAAGCATCCAAGCTGGTCCATGACCACCTCAACCTTCTCCATTGTGTGTTGGAGAACCTCAGGCGCACTCCACTAACACCTGAATCCGCTGTCCATGAGCACGAGGTGCTTGATCTTCTCACACTCATAAACTACGCAAACTACACGGGTGGGACTACTGGAGTCATGGATGCAATTGATAACTCTCAGAGCCGTTTTCTAGTGAGAATTCCATTCAGTTACACTGCGCAGTGCCTGATGTCTTTCAAGGTCCTCGAAGAGTTCGTCAAAGACAGTAGGGGTTCTAGGGGCGAATCACAACATCATAATGGACTTATTGATGATGACGACTTGCCATCTCTTGAAGAATCAAACTAGTCGACTAGACTTAAATATTATAGTTGTTCTGCTGGAAATAGCAAGTCGGTTTACAATTTTTTGGTGACAAGTGACTTGGGTTAGTGAAAAGCAGTCTATTACCAGACTCCATGACTCCCAACAGCTTCGCTATGGTGTATGTTGACTCGACGCGGACTCTCCCTGGAATCTGGCTGCCTATGCAATCTAGACAATGAGCTACTACCTAGTTTGCCAAGGGAATGTGGCAGACGCCTTTGTGGCCTTCCTGGGCCTAACACTATGTGGGTACTTTGTTTGAAGCCCCCTGCATGTTGTGTTGTATTGTTCTAGCAAAGCATATAAAAGTCCAGTAAGCTCAGCGTCTTTTCACTCACTCTTCATTTACATATGACGCACTCTAAGCACAGGACTCGAAAACGTGCTTGTAGCAACTCTGTCTCATCTACTTCGACGCAAGTCAGCCCTCCAAATGCGGCTTCTGACTCATCTGAGCAACAGTCAACCTCAAATACAACTAGTATGGCTCGTGCAAGGGTGACACAAAAGGAGCGTAAGTTTGAGGGAAAGACAGATGTTGAAATCTTAGGTGAATATGTATCTTTTTCATGTTTTTGGTGTTTATACTGGTTATTAGCTATCCAAAAGCGAAACTGGCGGTCTACAGTGTATGCCCACTTCGAAGAACCTGTCATCATCACCAAGAATGGTGACATAAAGTATAAATTTGTTTGTAAACGGTTTGTTCATGGTTTTGCTATTTTGGCTACGCTGTTTACTAATTAATTGACCTAGGAACCCTAGTCAGTCTCTTGTACGTGGTCGATATGAAGACTCCACAAAGAACCTCCTCGAGCATGTGTGCAAATGTGAACCAGCAAATACACAGGAGTCACAGCAAATCATGGCATTTGCCAAGGGCTCAACATATTCGGCACCTCGTTTTCGTTATCTCCTTGCTTTGTGGTGTGCCCGCCGACATCGGCCATTCAACATCGTGAAAGACGAGGAGCTGCTTGAGATATTCCACATGCTCGATGCCCGAGTTGACGTCCCTCATCCAATGACTGTGTCTCGTGATGTCAAGGATATCTTTCATATTTGTAAGATCAACGTAACTGAACTTCTTCGGGTACTTTCGCAATTTTATTCTGGTGAACCACTTACTAATAAGCCTTTAGGCTCATCCAGGAAAGCTTCATATCGGTGTAGATGGATGGACCTCCCCGAATGCATTCTCATTCCTAGGTATCACAGTTCATCATGCAACAGACAGCAAGATCCAAGAATTCATACTCGATTTCATTAAGTAATATCATCTTTGTATTATGGCTTTGGAACATTTACTCACATATCTTTATAGGTTAACGAAAGGCCATACCGGTGAATACCTTGCTCGTAAACTATCAGAGTGTCTGAAGGCATTTGGGATTGACAGGAAGGTATGTTTCAGCCTTTGTGTCTTTATTTTGTCTCTGATATCTACACAGATTCTTGGGATTGTATGCGATAATGCGGAGAATAATTCCACAATGGTCAAGAAGCTTGAAGAGCTTCTTGAAGAGTTCAAGGGTGAGGCTGCACGTATTCGGTGCTTCACGCACACACTCAACCTTGTTGTGAAGGTGTGCAAATTTCTCTCCTTTGCGACACCCATGATTGTCTCATTATGATGCAGGCCATTCTCAGTCAGTTTGCTCGTAAACGGAAGGCTTCCGAGGATGATGAAGGCGAAGATGAAGACGCATTGAAGGAAATGGACGAGCCTGAGGATGAGGATGATATGGAAGCCTGTGAAGGGGTGGATTACGATAGAGAGGCAAGTGATGAATCAGTCTTGGCTGAAGTAGACATGGAACTGGACTGTGATGCCGACATTGATGAGCACAATATCCCAATGCTTACTAGGGATGATGTCAACCTTGGTCGGTTTTCAATCCACAAGGTGTGTTTCTGTTGGATAGTTTTTATCCCACCACTGCCGTATCTGAAATGTTTCCCAGATCACAAATCTTTCGAAGAAGGTGTTCAATTCCCCAACAATTCGGGAGGAGCTCGCCATGCTGTGTGCTAATCACCGAGACGATAATGATGCACCTGCTCCAATTAGGGAGCAGGTTCTTCTTCGCTCTGTTCCTACTCGATGGAATTCAGTAGCAGAGATGATCGGCCGTGCCCTCACCCTACGCCCTGTCTTGAGTGATCTTTGTAAGCTTGGTGAGTTCAACAAGAGGACTGGAGTTCATCTACGTCATTTCCTTATTGACGATGATGAGTGGGCCTTGTTGGAACAGCTTTGGCCCTTGCTCGATGTGAGTGACCTGTCTTATGCCATTGCAACCATTTATGTATGATCTACAGCTGTTTTTGTATGTCACCAAACAAGTGTCAAAGAGCACTTTGCCGCGTATTCACCACGTAATACCCTTTATGGACGGGCTTTTTGATGCTCTTGACGATTATGCCAGTGACTTGGGCAAACTCCCTGCAGTTCGTATGGCTGCAAAACGAGGTGTTACCATGCTGAAGAAATATTATGGGAAGTCTGATGAGTCCTCGATTTTCCGTATCGCAATGAGTACATTCTTGTCCTTCATGTATTTAATATTGTTCTGACAAGTTCTGTCGTCTAGTTCTACATCCGGCATTCAAAACGGCTTATTTTCGTAACCACAAGTGGCCGGAAGAGTGGATCAAGGAAGCCGTTGATCTCTTGCGTGTGGATTGGGAGTTGAATTACAAACCAAAGGACAATGCATTGTCTGCTACAACATTGGCCAGTAACCAGGTGAGTGACTCCTAAGGCTGTCTTCTGTTGGAGTCATTAACATCGTTGTCAGAGCTCATTGAGGTACAAATATTGCCATTCCATCCTGGTGCCGGTGGGTTCGACTTCATATGATGCACTTGATGCTTATCTCGCATCACCAACGATTCCATCCATTACCGATCCGCTTGGATACTGGCAGGCAATGATGTCGAACAAGGACCCTCTTGCCGGGATGTCTCTAGACTATCTCTCCTCACCTGGTATGTAATTCATTTATCTTAGTCTCAGAATAGATGCTCAGTCCAAATTAGCTGCTTCAACAGACGTTGAATGTGCATTTTCCAAAGGTCGCCTAACTGTCTCCTGACTTCGCCATTCACTTTCTGACGAGTCTACACGTGCTGCAACAGTGTTGGGATCTTGGGCTAGTATTCCAGGGCTGTTGAATAACGGAGAGCTTGTCAGAGTCATCAAAGAGAAGCAATTCCATTGGGGAAATGAGACAAAGGCTATAGTTATAGATTAATGTGTAGTTGTGAAGTATTTACCCGTCACCTGCAGGTATGTCGTCACCTACAGGTGCAACCTGCAGGTTTCCGGTACCAAGTGTAGAACTACCTGGCGGATGTTGGTGGTGCTTTCATGTGTTAAAATACCTACAGGTTTGGGTGCAGATGACCTGTCGGGCCATCCGTGTTATGCCTTAGTATAAATCGTCCAATTTTGTTATAGCGTCTTTTTCTTCGTCGGGGTGTTGGAATCGTGTGCTAAATTGAGCCATAAAGTGAGTATAGGATCCGAAATCTCCATTGGCGGGGTCCTTGATGTATGCTCGTTCGACGATTTCGTTGGCCCATTGGCCGGCGAGTCCTCCCTCGAGGTAGGAGAGGATAAAGAGAATCTTGTCCATGTTGGTATGGAAATGCTTCTTATTGGCGGACATGTAGGTCCAGCATTGTCGGAGGAAGGTTGAGAACTCGTCGACCTTCCCGGAATACTTTGGAGGCGTGGCAACATGGGATTTTGAAGAAATATAGGTCGTGGTGCCGGTAGCGGTGTCGGCATTGTTGTCGGCCATGTTGGTGTCGATCTCCTGCTGTTGTGCTGCATTGGCAGCTTTCTTCTTTTCAGCCTCGTACTGGGCCGCAATATGTCGGTATACGGAAACCATGTAGTCTGTGGGATATTCGGGATTGGAGGCAAGGGACACGGTAATGGATTCGAGGAAGGTTCCGGGGTCTGGGGTCAGGCCTGTGAACAGTGGGACGGTGAATGTGTTCGACGAGGAGGAAGACATATTTCGAGGAAAAGGCGGTTAAGTAAAAGTTGGTGTTGAAGACGGTGGAGAGATGTGAACGTCGGTTCGATAGGAGGGGAATCAGAAAGAGGAGGAGAGGAGGAGGGCGAAGACTGATATCGGTGAAGAACACGGTGGGCCAGGTTGTTGCCTGGGTCGGGGGAGTAATGAGCAGCTTAGTCTATTGTTACGGGACGTCTTAGACAGACTCCAGCAACCAAGACAACACAAAGATTTGTATACTGATGGGAGAATGAGAAACCAAGTAAAAGGACAAAAAGATATGAAGACGATGATATAGCGCTAACCAACCCATGGCTACGCAACGACTGGCGGTTGCCACGTCGTACCAAGAAGCCTACCCTCGAGTCACTAGTTTATAAAGGACGCAAGTAGTCAGTACGTTTTCTTTAGCTTAGTCTGGTTCACTCCCCCGGGTCGTCTACGCTCATCACTGTACCATTGTCGCTATATCATCGTCTTCATATCTTTTTGTCCTTTTACTTGGTTTCTCATTCTCCCATCAGTATACAAATCTTTGTGTTGTCTTGGTTGCTGGAGTCCGTCTAAGACATCCCGTAACACTAAGTGTAGCATGGCAGATGCCAAGTGTGATGTGGCAGCTGCCAAGTGTGACATGGCAGATGCTAAATGTAATGTGGCAGCTGCCAAGTGTGACATGGCAGGTGCCAAATGTAATGTGGCAGCTGCCAAGTGTGACATGGCAGATGCCAAATGTGATGTGGCAGCTGCCAAGTGTGATGTGGCAGATGCCAAGTATAGCATGGCAGTTGTCAGATATGATTTTTATTAGTTCAAATAGCAAGTTGTCCATTTCTGTCAACTTTGCATTGTCTAGCAAGGCAAAGTTCAGAACTTTAGAATATATCTGTTTCTATGCAATGTCTGAGTCATGGGATTAAGTTAAGTTGAATTATATATAAATGAGTTTTCATCAAGTTGGGATATTGGTGATGCTACACAAGTTCAAATGTCTGAGTAGCACTCTAATGAAGATTTGGATGTATCAGAGGTAGGGGAAAATGAGAAGGGAAATAAAGCAAACTATAAAATGTCAGAAGCTTTATAATAGTTAAATGCCAGTATTTATAATGAAAAGGATTATTAACTTTGTAAAATATACATTATACAACATTATAGTAATATATCATGTTGAATATTTGACGGTATTTTTGCATTATACTGGTATTGGAGTGAAGAATTTGCTTACATGAGTGTAGAGAATTAATAATAATTTGAAAAACATGAATGTGTGCATGTGAATTATTGATATTTTGAAAATGCAAAGGATACAAGTGAAACAATGCTGAATTGATGTGATATGTGCTGAATTGCTCTGACATTGTCAAGAAATAAAAGTGAAAATCACAAAAAGAAGAAAGGAAAGTAGTACCCCTGATACTCTGTGACATCAACATAGGTGCTTTGGTAGCTGCCATGATTGGCAGCTACCACAAATGCCATAGCATCCAGCTTGATTCCGTACAGTAAATTAATCAAGCTGGATGCAGGGTGAAGTGTCAAATAATTCCACCTCAAATTATATTAAAAAAAGCAGTTGCAGTAAGTGCTGGGCATGGTAATAGTAAAACCGGTGCACAGCAAGTGCTGATCATAGTAAACCACTTGCACAGCAAGTGCAATGTATGGTAAACCACTTGCACAGCAAGTGCAATGTATGGTAAAACTAAGCTTCCAGCAAATGCAAGGGATAGTAAAACTACCCATCAGTAATTGCTGGTCATAGTAAAACTAACCTTTACACCAGTACCAGGCTTAGTAAAACCAGTATCTTTTACTACACAGCTCAGTTTAACTACCTACAGCACTTGCAAGGCCCAGCAATTGCTGGTGAAAGTGCACTGTGCTTTTACAGTATTGCTGTGGTTTAGTTAACTAAAATAACAGCAACAACTGTAGCATATGGATACAACGAGTGTTACAGGTGCGAACTGTCAGACAGAGAGGGGTTGTCATGTTGGTGTAAACCATTTGACAGAGAGGGGTGAGGGGTTGTCTTGTTCGGTTCCAAGTTTGTTTGGAATTGGCTTCTGCTCGGAGGCAGGATAGTATGAGTGTGAATAGGGTAAGCAGACAAGTGCGAGACAAGTGGTATGTGTGGGATTTGGTGGGATTCCACAGCCACAGAGGGTGTACCCTCTACAGCAGATTGAATTACTACATATGTTCAACCTGTCTCCACCTTTTCCTTTTATGCCAATGCCATACATAAAGTCTTAAGAAGAAATATCGTGAGAAATGTACACTCCTTGGCTCGACTGGATCTGGCTTGATGTGGGAGCAATTAACGATGCATCCAGAGTGCCAAAACCTTGCTAGTGAGTGTTTCCTCAGTGCAGGCCTAAAAATGGGACTGATCCAAAGATCAAACTCACAGTGAAGGTTCAACATGATTTTCCATGGTTTTCTCATCTGCATGGCTATTGGAGATCCATTCCAAGCTATAACCCTCATGTTGTCTCCTCCCTGCCAGGTCAGGATCTTCAATCCAAAGCACAAGAACTGTTATTTCCCAATGTAGCAAATGCAGAACCACATGATCATATGACAACTGATCACCAGGCTGCTGAGGATGTTGAGGAGCAGGATGACAGCACTATGCTGCCTGGTGAAGAAACCCTCTCTTTGGGGAATGCATTCTTCCCCACTGCCATGATTCCACCCCATCCCTCACAAGCTCCATATCTGCCATCAGTGCCATCTCCAGCATTCCATCAACTTTTCCATGCGCCAGCAGTGACTCGGCCTGTACAAGATCCATCTATGTCTTCTTCTAATCCACCCACACCACCCTATCTATTTGCCCATTCCCCTGTAATTTCTGATTCATTTAATTTCTCCACCCATTTGTTACCAGGTCAACCTGAGTTTTGTCATGCATCTACATCATCATCCCCTCGTTCTTCACCCTATCCAAGTCCAAACCACTTGTCCCGAAGCCTAATCCCATCTCCCATCACACCATTGATGAGCAGTTCACCATTGATGAGCAGCTCACCTGCTGCCACACCTCCTCCTGAACCTGGCCCCTCCAGTGCTACTTCCATGCAGCATCCTTTGCTACACGCACCTGTACAGGGCTGTGGTGGTTCAGCACCACCACATGGCAATCCTTGTGCAAGTCGTGCATGATGATCTCATGCAGAAGCTGAGCAACAAATCCCTGGTGGAAATCTTGATAAAATTTACATGGCTACTGTAGACATGGTGGATCAGAAGAGGGAGCGTGATCATCAATGAATCATGATGGAGACGGAGCTCAAAATGGAGAGGTATAGAGCAGAAGCTCTTTGGCTATGTTACTCGGCTACAGCGATAGAGTGGGAGCAAAGGCAGATGGAGATCAAGGCAAACCAGGCTTGTGAACAACAAGAGGCCCAGGAATGTATCCTGAAGTTGTACATCCAGTATGAACAACTCTACCTTCAACACCAAGGCAAAACACTTGTACCAAACCCCATGATTGGGTTGCCGCCTCCTCTCCCAATGCTGTTGCCAAATTCACTGTTAATGCAAACAAATACTGATCTGGATGCTCTCATTCCAGCCACAATGGAACTGCAGTGTCACATGAACAATCCTGAGGGTGGTGTCTGATATGGGGACAAAAGTGGGTATTCTGGATAGAATTAGGGATGGGGAGGATTTCATATCATAGGGCCGGTTCCCCATGTACAATATTTCATGTGGTTTTCTCTTTTCGTCTCAATATATATGGTACCATGATGGTCAAAAAAAGTCTGATAAACTCATATGGAGGTATCTACATATCCTATTGTACAAGAGAAGGTAGGAAACAATGAAAAATCATGGATACCATAAAAAAAACTTGTCATAAAGGAGATTTACATGACATGGGAAGGAGCATATAGCTGACTGGACAAAAGTACTTCAAGTAAATTTTCATGAAATGTAGCACCTGCCTGAGCAATTGGGGGTGCAGGAGTGTCGTCACCAACATCTACCATTGTATCCCAGCCCCCCACATCATCCTTGGCATCGACCTGAACCAAATTGTTGTAGAAATCATAACCTGGATCAGTGCTGTCATCTCCGTCATCTAGGGTTGAAAATTGGTCCCTCCATTCAGTATCAAGGCCATCACCCCCAAATTGGATGATAAGGTTGTGAAGAATTACACAACAATAAACCCACAAAATTGCCCACTTGTGGAGTTCATGAGAGCTGATCTGGATATGAAGCTCATGGAGGGATTGGAATTGGCCCTTGAGGAGGCTGATCACATGTTCAGCTTGGACTCACACAGTTGATAAATGGTAGTTGAAGCATTTTTGTTCATGAGAAAGATCAGTATTGGGCCACTTCCGAAATGGTGGGATACACCAAGGTTGGACTGGATACACTGAGTCTGCCCACATCCATTCACCTTCAGGAAGGAATGCTTGATGATTGGAGATGTGGGTGCTCTGGAATGCATAAGAGTCATGAGTGCTTCTAGTGTGCCCAAGTGAGTAGTCAACAATGCGAAGATTATGAAGGAGAATTATAAATTGACCATTCATTGAGTATTGTGAAGATTTATAAAAAACCATGCTTCTCCATGGAGACCCAGCTTCTGGAACAGGGGGAACATCATTTCATCAACAGCCAGCCAGCCATTCTGCCATTCCGGAATCACCTTCTTCTCACTCCAACCTTTGGAGCAGCATATCTCATTCCCAGTCAGCAGGGACATGGCCTGGTCATGAAGCTTGATGAACGCTAACATGCAACATTTCATGCAGTTACCAACAGTTCCAGATGCAACCCCTGCCCATTCTGCAATATCATCAACAGATGTCTGGAGACGAATTGGGCTATTTTCCTTGTACCATGCAAGAAGATCCATTTGGGAGTTGTGGGGTAATGGCATGCCATGCTGAAGGTAGCAAGTGGAGAGAAGTTGATCTTGCAACATTTTGAACTTGTTATAAAGGAGTGTGAGCAGATTGATTTCATTAATGTTGCTAAGTGGAGCAGGTGAGCTATTGTGGATGTGTATCGAATGATCAGAGATTGGAGAAGTTCCCCATAATGAGGAAAGGGGACTGCTTGGAGCAAGAGGAGAGGATGGCCAGGTTGTATTGTGGCCATCAACATCACTATCTTCCCCATCAGAGAACAAGTATTTGAGAAGTTCAAGATTGGTATCCATGTAATGCTTTTGAAGAGCCTTGAGCATAGGTTGACGTTTTCTGACACAAAGTCAGGAAGGATGGGGAGGACATGAGTTTGGCAGCTGAGGCATGTTGTTGGGCTAGAGGCATGCAAGATGGTGTCAAAAGGTCAAAATGACATGTTTTTGGATTCTTATGACTGGCTATGATAAGTATGACTGGTAATCACCATGATAAGCATGACTGGCAATCACCATATCTCTATCCGAACTCAGAGGGTTAGCTGGGCTTTGCTGGACTTTTGCCAGATGTCAGCAGAGACCCTGACCACACGTCCAAATGCACATTTTGAATGTGCCTACTATCAGTATCACAAGTATCACAATGGAGACCAGGTAACTAACTGACTAGTCAGTGCTCATATACAATGCTCGAGATTCCTGGAGCAAGGTGGCAAACTACATCGACATGGACTCAGGCTGTCATGCAACATGACCTATCAATGCAACAAGGGCATAGCAGTGGGTCCACATGAGCACCGAAGTGCAGATCTCAGTCATGATGGTCTCCTGTGTCAGATGCTGGTGATCATGATTTGACTCTCAGATAGGAGGCAATGACTCTTGGTCCAGTACAGTAACTCACACTCAGAGCCATCATGTCACAGTCTCGCAACATTGAACTCAACTGTTGGATCCTTGGCAATGACCCTGATGCAATTTTTCCCATCGAGATTTCAGAGTCAAAATCTGTAGGCTCTCTCAAGAAAGAGATCAAGATCAAGATTGAAAAACAGCAAATATTGCAGCAGTCCAAGTCCAAGTCCAAGTCCACTGATGCTCTTGGTCTCTGGAAGGTGAAGAAGAAGAAATAATTAATGCTGTGACTCTTGAGTTGGTTGCTGCCTATATTCCTGCTAGGTCTGTTACAGCTGAGCTGGATGCCAAACTTCAGCAATGCAAAGATCCAAGACAAGTACATGGCACACACAAACTACATCCTCAAGAAGTTCTGAGTAACAGCTTCCTGGAAACATATTCTCAGAGGCACCTCCACATCATCATGCAGCCTCTGACAGGTGAGATTGAGTTTTTTCTCTTGTTAACATTCTCCATTTCCACTTTTTGCCCTTGGACCATTTGTTCAACTCTTTCTGATAATGTCACCTTTATTCACTCCTAACCTCTGCCTCTGGTGTTCCTTTAATTGTTTGCAGATCAGCCACCTTCCAAAAAATGTTGTCTATCCAACCTTGTAGAAATCAACTCATCATGTCAGTATTGAGCACCTTGACCCATAGTCATATATCATCTAGCGCTCTTGGGTAGATAATGCTGTTTCTAAATGCTGGAGGTTTAAACATATCAGTGCCATGTTACCACCAGTAGCTGATCTTGCAAGGATTCTAGAAACCCCCCTCCAGGAAAACGAGAAAGTGCCAATAACATCTAGTTGGATGTGGGATCTTGTTTCCGCTGCAAGGAGGTTAAGATTCTGTTCCATGCCAACAAAACCAGAACAAAATCTTCTTTGCTGCATTAAATGCGCCTCCACCCAATGGAACTGATAAGTTATCTCATTCATTTTGGGATGCCAACATTTGTCAAGTCTTGACTTGTTCTTCCTGAAGGGAAAAGTATCTGGAATCATGGCCAGCACACTGCCACTTGAAAGTTACACCCAGATTACACTTTCCTCCTGTGAAACCCTTGCCCATTCAGAGGCGAGGAAGATAGCATGGGGAGCTTGGAAGATCTGAAGATGGAATTGGCAGCAAAATTCCAGTGGACTTATAAGTGTGTTCCATATGTCTTTGGTAAGCTGATCAGACTGTGTCACATTGTGCCCCAGTTCAGGAGTGATCTCTCTGATTCTTGTACTCAAAAGTTACTATGCTACAGGGCCAGACCTGACACTGGTAGCAATTTGCCCTCCACCACAAGGAGAGCAACTGCCAATGGTCTATGATATAGCACATGCAAACTTGTCACTTAGAAGAGATCAAATTAGAAACATACACTGCCTAATCAACCTTGCAGGCCTTTTCCCAATTCTAGCTGATCTTGTTCTGCCTTCTGAGCTTCAGTTCGATAGGAAGGACATGTTCTTATCTGGCTTTTATCAATTCTCTCAATTGTCTGACTGCTATGTTACTTTTGAAGGGACCACTGTACTGTTGAAATGATGGGGCGTTGCATAGTCAAAACCTATTGGTGTACAGATGCCCTTGAGAGAGTTGTGCACCTCGAAAGCATTTATCATCTGCTCCAAACCAAGGAGGTCCCAAATACCAAGTATCTGGTGTCCTCTGCACATGACAAAGTGATCCTGATGCCCAGAGGTATCTCAGATAGGCCAAAAATGGAACAGGAGCTGTTGGAAGTTCTGATTTGCATTTTGAAAGCATGTTGAATTTGGGTTGGATAACTGTTGGAGTGCAGCACATAGGCACCATCAGGTGAATTTGAGTGCTGAGGACCTCAGCTAGTTCACTAGAAATAGTTTTAATCCAAAGATGGTGTAATGCAATGAAGCCAAGCAAGGTAGCTTCACTTCAATAAGGTGGTTTAAATGAATTGAAGCTTAGCTTTCAAAGGTATTACTTAGAGTTAAAGCAAGGTTTATACAAATTTTAGAGTCTGGGGGTACAAGTAGTAGACTACATGCTATATATATGCAAATAGAGAAGAAGGCTGTACACTACAGACAAATGGGAAAACATAAAGAGAAAGAAGAGGCTATGCACCCTGGAATGGTGAAGGAATCATAAAAGGAAAAGAAAGCTATATATATAACATAAAAGAAACAACAAAGTGGAGGAGAAAAGCATGGATGTATTGAATGACACAACTAAATGGAAGGAAAAGGCATATGTAATAATAGATCTGACAATAGAAAAAGTAAAGAGGGAAAATACCACAAGAGATGGGGTCACAAACCCCTTGTGTTGATGTCTTCATTTTGGGCTGTCAGAGCTCAAATTATTTTCCAGGGTCTTTGTGGCAGGGTCTGCTTACCACTTATGGTTCTCATCACTCTTCTTTCAGTTGTTTGAGAAATAAGGTATCTGGAGCCTGGCTCTGAAATCAGAAGCATGAGCCCAGGACAACCCAATTCAGCAAGGGGGGCCTGGCATTCAAACCCTGCACCTGAGGTAGGGGGGGGGTCATGGGCTGAGCACAAAAAAGAGAATACTTTGATATGTAGCCTTATATAGTAATTTTAACTTTCCTGCCACCCCTGAGTGCAGGCAACACTTACATCATGGTGAAATCAAACAAAACAGCATGTAATGAATGATCCATAGGTACAGGAAACTAATACAAATGACAGGCAACATCAAAATTCCAAGCTGGAGACCAGACAGAGTTTACAATTGCTGCTGAACCCACCTGCATCGGCTGAATATGAAAGACTCAGATATGGCAGATATATATGCCTGCTTGTGTGGCAATAAAGTGAGTCAGACTGATATTGAGGCCAACAAGACTGCCAGATGCATTTATCCAGGTGGTGAGACTCAATGGGTAAGTAATTTCCCACTACATTTATGCTCCAACTGATTGGGTCTTGGTACAGTTTCATCTGGATTGTCTCAACCTTGACTTTGTGCCTCACAACTGGCAGTGTGGGGTGCATGCAAACACCAAGAAGAGTATTGGATTGCCTTTTTTGTATATTATGTACCCATATTTAGAAAGGAGGGAGATCCCCAAAATTGTCAAAATGAAAAATTTCAACCCATGTTTAAGTTTTTGAATGCAAGGCCCCTTGCAATTCAGAGTTGTGGAACTGTAAAAGGGCTAATTAAGAACACAACAAAAAAATCTTCTTTTTTGTGTTTGATGTAAACACAGGGTGCACAGTAGCATACTATGTAACAAAGTATGTTGAATGTATTGGGAAAGTATACTAAATATTGTTATCATATTGTTGCACACAGTATTCAAAGAGTATTCAAAATGACGATTTAATATTTTGAAACAAAGTATCTTACCAGTATCAAAGAGCAATTTTACAGTACTGCTTCAATAATTTAAATAAATGTCTTGTTATTGAAGCAGTACTCTAAAATTGTCATTCAGTACTTGTAATGTACTTTGTTTCAAAATATTGAATCATCATTTTGAATTCTCTTTGCATACTGTATGCAACAATATGATAACAATATTTAGTATACTTTCCCAATACATTCAACATACTTTGTTACATAGTATGCTACTGTGCACCCTGTGAAATGAAATGATGAGCAAGAAAAATGTCAATACTTTTCACTAAAATAGGCATAATTACGAGAATATTTGAATACATAGATCATACCAAAAGCCAATGGTCCTCTGCCAACATTAAATCAACTAATGTTGGCAGAGGACCCATTGGCTTTTGGTGTGATCTATGTACTCAAATATTCTCATAATTATGACTATTTTATTTACAATGTTATAGCCATTTTTTGAAAAACATTGGCTTGAGCTGAGGCAACACTAGCAGGGACTCCCTAGGGACTCACTGGGGAATGCAACAAGCCTCCAAGGAATGCAGGGATTCCATAGGGAGTCCCTAAAGGCTGAACAAGGACAAAATCACCAATCCATTATCTCTCTGAAAACCTTTTCACCTCCCTAGGGAGTCCCTGAAAAACTCAGCCTTTTTTGCAGTTTTTTGCCATTATCTTGATGAATAATGACTTTATTAAATAATAAATATCAACAAAACAATTATATTTATCATATGCTTGACTCAAAATGGTAGATTTGCCTTCCATGTCACACATCACATAGCCTGGTGAATTGATTGAATTAGTACAGTATATATATTTACATATATATCTGAAATTCACTGGTTGAATTCAGTGGTTGGGAATTGAGTGGTCACACTACTTTAGAGTGTCACTGCCTATGAAAAACAGGTGGACTGGACCACAACTTATCAGTGATATCTTCCCTCAATGAGTTATTGAAAATATCTGTAAGGGTGAAAGACTCAAATTTGTTTGGATAGACAAATGAGCCAAATCAATATACACATTACAAACCTTGATAGTCATACTACCCACTGCAACTTGAGTGAGGGGGCCATTGCATTACATGCATGGCAGGTCCGAGTCCAGTGGTAGACCACCTTACCCATGTCTCTTCGAGATTGCAATTAGTGATATTGAGAGAATCATAAGGATGACAGGAGATTACCCACCTGTCACAAGCAGTTTGATAACAAGAGAAAATGGCAAGATGAGGTTGATCCTACAACATACCCCCTTCTAAGTAAGCAAAGAACCTCTAAGCCAACGGAGTTATTACTCACTAAATCATAACCAAAATAGCCAGGCATTGGGCAGAGACACAGAGTAGAGAGGATGCATGGCATCACAAGAGACTCAAATGGGTGAAAGATGAGGTAGTACAGTTGTGTGCGGAAATTCCTGCCAGCATTTGCTGCAATGATAGATGAAACCTGAAATTTATTTGGCATGCTCAGTTGGTATAAGACCAAGCCTTGATACTTCAGACTTGGAACAGTGGCAAGGCTGGTGGGTAGCCCCCACAATGATGTCAATGCTCAATTATTTTATTCTGGCAACAAGTATAGCATTCGTCACATCTCATAAGGCTACAACCCCTAGGGCATTTATAGCCCACAGGGAAACAGGCTGCCCAGCATATCTGAGCATTCATGAGGGCAACCAATTGATGACCACAAGTGAGCACAGCAACATTGTCATCCACAGGGTAGTAAGACCTAGCATTGACAGTGGCCAAGGCCACAGTGAAGAGAGCAAGAGCAGAGAGCTTCATCGCAAACTCTGGGGTACACTTCAATCACATGACAAAGAATGGGACAGCACCATTACCTACCTGGTCAAAGGTAACAACTAAGTGGTACCAGCTTAAAGTGCACTTCTTGCATCAGTAGATTTACAAATCTGCTTTTGGAAGCTTATTCAGCTTTTTTAAGCACAAAAAGCATGAACAGCTAAAAGCCAGGCCAGCTTAAATTAGTGGGGTCGGTCTGCTAATTTGAGCTTGGCCAGCATTTCTAAGACAATAAAAGCTCAAATAAGCAGTATGTCTTTCCTAAAAGCACCGTGTGCTTTTTGATTACATCCTGAGCTTTCAGTCAATTTCAGTTCATTGGAGGTATCAAAAACAGCAATATATTTTATTGAGAGGGGGCAATCAAAGTCCAGGGTAACTACAAGGCATGTAACTACGAAATAGTTATCCTGGTGCTGTGCTAGCATTGTCATTGCTAGTGTTGATGCTGTGCTGGGTCTAGTGTCAGCTCCAGTGCTGGTTCTGGCCACCATGTACATGGTGCTGTCACAGGTGCCTGTGTTGATGTTGGGCTGGTACTGGTGTGGCTGCCAGCACTGTTCTCCTAGTGTCAGTATACACACTAGTGCTAGAGTTGACTTGTGCTAGAGGGCCATTGCTTCGCATGGCATATCCGAGTCCTATCTATATCACAGGATAATAAATCAGTAAACTGTTGAACTATTGCATGCCATGTAGTTCTGAAAAGTGAAATATAGATGCTTATATTTTTAGTACATGCAAGAATGTAATATTCTCACAAGTATATGAGAGTGTTGAGAAAATCACCTACATGAGTACATATATCAAAATACAAGGTTGTTTGGACCTGCAGACAGTTAAAACAACATCTTCCAAAATCCCTTCATATTCTGTATATCTTCCAGTAACAATTCCATCATGGAACCAAACATGACCTGTAGAAGTGATAATACAAGAAGTGAAGTGATCACTTCCATAATATATAACTAGTGGGGTGTGGGCCATTGCTTCACATGGCAAGTTACTTGTCCCGTTTTGGCCATGAAAACATCACATTTCTCAAGATTGAGCATATATGCACACTGCAGCATTATTACCAATGCATGATAATAAGCTAATATTGGCAAAGTCATCCAGATGTTCTTCATTACCACAAAATAATCCTGTTTGTATATCATCATAAAACCATCAACCCTGTAAATGAATTTGCAAGTTATATTCAGAATAACAATTTTCTTTCTGCACTCTTGTCCAGCAATTCCTGATATTATCTTCTGATGTGGCAGACTGGAAGTGTGGTCAACATTTCTACAACCATATATCAAATAAATCTCAGTTTTTGCATGCAAGGACCCTTCAAACTACATACTTTGTTCACCATAGACTTTTCAAAGTTTGCTATTATAAATGGTGTCCCCATTGTTTTTATTAACAATGGTTTTCAGAGGGCTATGAGGGGCTCTGATGGCATAGGTGACCACATATCCTTTTTTCTGCTTGTTTCCCTACTAACTACCAGCCATTTTCATTCCTCATCAATATGATATACCTAGGTGTTTGCACATTGAGGGTCTAGAATATAAGTTTGTAATCATGTTTCATTCTGCATTTAGAAGCCAAGAGTCAATGTCAAAAACCTGGAGTTTGGGGGTATTTTGTACTCCTGGTCTGTAGAAGCAGAATTAAACATGATTACATATATATATATTTTATATTCTTGTTGTGCAACGATATAGATATATTATACACTTGATCATGTAAAAATATTGGCACTTTTCTGAGAATTCATTTCATACAAAAAAAAGCCAAATCAAATCCATCATACATTGTGGGTAAACCCCTGCATTTGACTATTCAATGTTGATCTGGTTTATTGTCTCAGAGCATCTTTGTCTGTGCTGATAGCAGTGGTTTAGCCTGTTGTCCCAGGGAAGACTTTGTTTTCTAATAGTTGAAAAACTGACTACAAATAGTTGAAGCTAGGGTATAGCACAGGTATAAGCATTTACATATGAAATGAAATATCTATACTGTTGGAATTTCCTTGAGTTTGAGTTGGTGATGGGTCTTAAAAGTTCTTGGCAAACCTGTGTCCATCATTTCCTTCATTATCCACACTGTATACAATAGATAAAACCCATGAAATATTATATATAGACTCAAATGAGAAATTCACCCCCTGCTATGTCTGCATTTTTGCATACATTATACCCATGGGTTTAAACCCGTTAAACCCATCGCATTGTGTGCACAATAGTGCCTTTCATATTGCACAATTTTATCCAACACTTTGCAGCCATCTTATTTGACATAAAATGGACATTTTCTCCCTAACCGCAAAGTGAATACATATAAATTGAGCCTATAAACTTCAAAATGAATTGCAGGATCAAAAACCTGCAGGTTACCCATGCTATACCCTAGCAACTTGAAGCAAGACTACAAGCGGTATGTGTAGTGTTTCCCCACGTTTATTGTATTTATTTTGTTACCAAAACAACTTGCATAATGATTTACAAAACATGTGACATGTGTGTGCAGGTGGTGCACATTATTCCTGCATTAATCTTGTCACCAAAGTAGCCATTGAAAAAATTGCAAAATCATCTACAGTCTCTTTGATAAATATTCACAACATTTGTTGCATTTATATGATATTTGATAAATAGAAAAACAGTTGCTCAAAAGGCCATACACTGTGCAGTAAGAGTTTCCACATTTTTATTGTATTTATTTTCTTATCAAAAACACTTGCCCAAGCATCTGAAGCATTGTTCAACACTTGTTGTATTTCTTTAATATCCAATATCTGCAAACTTCATAAGGTGGTCATTAGATGATGTTCAGCAAGTTTATCAAAGTGTTACACCATATACTTGCATTTATTTTGTTAAAAGATGGCTATTAAAAATTGTACAACCATGCACAGACTTGTTGATATATTTTCACAACATTGTTGTATTTATTCCATATCCAGTGCTGATGTAAGCATTCTGAACAGTTCTGTAAATTGTCTGAACATTATTTGTCAAGGGTGTGGTTTCTGTTCTACAAATTATTTCCATTTAGCATGGTAACAAAAGACTTGAGCATCTACCATATAGTTGTGAAAGTTTTGTCCAAATCAGTAACAACAATAGAGCTCTGCCTTAGTTGGAATGAGCTCCACTATTGCAAGTCATTATATCAATTGAGTGAAAGAAACTTCATTGAGGACTAGATAATAATGACAAAAATAGAATGGCAGTACACTTGGTAGATTGATAACCCAGATGCCATTAAAATGCCTGACACCTGTGAAAATATTGAAACACTCGCTAGTCAGTTTGATAACTGTGTGGTATTGCTTGAATTTGTTATCAAGGAGGTAAGTGAGGTTAAGCAGGGGTGTATTTTTCTAATGTACAAGTACATTTGAGAGCTTTTGTATATGATGCCTGCTATATGGGTGCTATTTACTAGATGAGCGCTGTCTACAAAGTGGGTGCCATATTTAGGAGTTAGAAGGCAGTGAGGATAAAGCCAGTATTTTTGGGACTGGTTGTTATACAAAGAGGGGTCTGGTGGTTACATGTCAGGGTTGGTTAGGGGAGACAGAACCATGGTGGGCAAAGGCAAGTAGAGATAAAAAGTGTCAGATCAGGGCAATTTGGAGGCCACAGAGAGTGTATCCTCTACAATGGTTGTAGTATTTATTTGATATTTAATCCCAGAAAAGTCACCACTGAACATATGTCAATCATCATTCAGCCAGGGTGTTACAAGTGTTCCACATATTTCCGGCATTGATTTGCTTACCAACTGTCCATAGAAATGGTGTACATTTCTGTACAGGCCATGTGATGAAGTTTTGTTAAAGTTGTGATAGGTATTTGATACATTCTCTTGCTCCCGTTGATTCAGACATGCCTTGTGAAAGTGAAAATGAAACACTGGTATGGCACTGAGACATTGGCACCAATGAGCAGGACAATCGTATTTAATAAAGAAAAGACATGTGAAAGGTAGGTTGTAAAGGGGTAGTACAACCATTTACAATGGATGTAACAAATCATCGTGAGATCTGCTGTATTTACTCTCCTACCAACTGACCACAAAAATATTACACAACCATGTACAGCCTATTGGACAGTTCTTGACAATGTGGCTTGTATTTATTGAAGTTCTAATGACTGGGAAGGCCTTGTTGAACAGTTGCTGAACAGGCTGTTCTGAACCGTTCAACATTGTACAAGAAGGGTGTGGGAGCTGTTACAACTTTTACTAGTATTTGATTTTCTACCAACTGGCCATAAAACGATTGTACAACCACCTACAGCATATTTAACACATGAGCATGATGTTGGTTGTATTGAGCCTCTCACCCACTGGCCACAAGAAAATTCCACAACCAACTACAGTGTATTTGATGAATTCTGACAATGTCTCTTGTATTTATTTAATTTTCTACGACTGGGAAACCCCTGTCGAACAGTTGCCAAACATGCCAAACAGTGTTCGACAAGTGGGAGCTATTACAAACCTTATTAGTATTTATTTTCCACCAACTAGCTATAAAACAATTGTGCAACCATCTTCAGCATATCTAACACATGGGCATGACATTGGTTGTATTGATCCTGTCACCCACTGGCCACAAGAAAATTCCACAACCAACTACAGTGTATTTGATGAATTCTGACAAAGCTTATGATTTTTGAAGCAAAACATCGGACTACAAGCATTCAGGGTAAAGGCATATAAGAAAAGCTTATGGCTTTTGAAGCAAAACATCGGACTATAAGCATTCAGGATAAAGCCTTCTAATGCTCCAATGTTGTTTTGCTTTAAAATTTCATAGGCCCTCATAGTAAAAGAATGCTTGTAGTCCAATGTTTTGCTTCAAAAATCATAAGCTTTTCTTATAAACCCTTAGTCTGAATGCTTATAGTCCGAAGCTTGTTTTTGAAATGCAATAGGCTTGGTTATAGTAACACTTCAAACACTAGCAACTGTTTAGTCTGATGTTTTGCTTCAAATTTTATATCAAATGTGTCAAGCCATTATACTATGATCTGAAGCTTAGTTCTGAAACCATACTCACATACCCTTATACCACTATAATAGAATTGAATGAGTGGAAATGCAAGTGTTAACTGGATGTGTTGGGGTGAAACCTAACAAGTTTTGACAATGACTAGATGTGTTTCAATATAACTGGATATATTTTGAGCATGACTGGATGTGTTTTTGAGGACGTGTTTTGAGTATGACTGGATGTGTTTTTAATGTGACTAGACGTGTTTTAGGCATAATTGGACGTGTTCTAACATGACTGTGTTAAAAGCGGATTATACGGTCGATGGTAGCGTTAGCCAACACTTAAGTAACGTCTCTGGGAACCCAAAAGACGTGTACTAAGAGACTGTAGAGTGGTCTGATACGAACTTGTAATAATCCGATGGAGTGTCTACTACATCGGATACCAAGTATATATACTAACAACAGTGATGACTAATGATGAATACTAGCCAATAGCAGAAGCCCCTCACGGGCAGACCCGGATACTCTCCGATGAGTAATAAGTATTACATACGAAGATAGTCCTTGAGAGTAGTTATCTGATAAGATCAGATAAACGCATATACAACCGAATAACATAGTCAATGAGTAAATGTACGACGTTACCAATTCCAACAGACTGCATGTGACTGGACGTGTTTTAGGCATAACTGAACATGTTTTAATGTGACTGGACGTGACTGGACATGTTTTAGGCACAACTGGACGTGTTTTAGGCATAACTGGATGTGTTTTAGGCATCACTGAACATGTTTTAATGCGACTGGATGTGATTGGATGTGTTTTAGGTGTGATTGGACATGTTTTAGATGTGACTAGACATGTTTTAGGTGTGACTAGACATGTTTTAGGACATGAATAAATGTGTTTGAGGTGTGACTGGATGTGTATTGGTGTCATTGAGCATGTTTTGAGTAAAACTGGACATGTTTTCTTGTGTGGACATATTTTGTTGAAAGTGAATATGTTTTGTTGTGTGGACATGTGTTCTTGATGGACATGTTTTATTGTAAGTGAATATGTTTTGTTGTGTAGACATGTTTTATTGTAAGTGAATACATTTTGTTGTATGGACATGTTTTGTTGCATGAACATGTTTTTTTGGTGAACATGTTTTCTTGTGTAGACATATTTTTAGCTTATAACAATAGCTGCTCATAATATAACTGAGACCATAGTAATAGCTTGGCAAATCCAAGCAGAAAACAAACTAGTTTTCTTGCAATTACGAAATGTTATGCATTTTGTTCTAATACTAAGTGTAGCATGGCAGATGCCAAGTGTAATGTGGCAGATGCCAAGTGTGATGTGGCAGATGCCAAGTGTGACATGGCAGATGCCAAATGTGATGTGGCAGCTGCCAAGTGTAATGTGGCAGATGCCAAGTATAGCATGGCAGTTGTCAGATATGATTTTTATTAGTTCAAATAGCAAGTTGTCTATTTCTGTCAACTTTGCATTGTCTAGCAAGGCAAAGTTCAGAACTTTAGAATATATCTGTTTCTATGCAATGCCTGAGTCATGGGATTAAGTTAAGTTGAATTATATATAAATGAGTTTTCATCAAGTTGAGATATTGGTGATGCTACACAAGTTCAAATGTCTGAGTAGCACTCTAATGAAGATTTGGATGTATCAGAAGTAGGGGAAAATGAGAAGGGAAATAAAGCAAACTATAAAATGTCAGAAGCTTTATAATAGTTAAATGCCAGTATTTATAATGAAAAGAATTATTAACTTTGTAGAATATACATTGTACAACATTGTAGTAATATATCATGTTGAATATTTGATGGTATTTTTGCATTATACTGGTATTGGAGTGAAGAATTTGTTTACATGAGTGCAGAGAATTAATAATAATTTGAAAAACATGAATGTGTGCATGTGAATTATTAATATTTTGAAAATGCAAAAGATACAAGTGAAACAGTGTTGAATTGATGTGATATGTGCTGAATTGCTGACATTGTCAAGAAATAAAAGTTAAAATCACAAGAAAAAGAAAGAAAAGTAGTACCCCTGATACCCTGTGACATCAACATAGGTGCTTTGGTAGATGCCATAGGCCTGGCAGCTGACAAATGGTAGCTGCCAATCATGGCAGCTACCACAAATGCCATAGCATCCAGCTTGATTCCGTACAGTAAATTAATCAAGCTGGATGCAGTGTGGCAGGAGGTGACTGAAGTGAATCAATGCAACCAATGTCATGCCCATGTGTAAACTATGCTAGTTTGGTGGTGCAACTGTTTTATGGAAACTGGATAGAATAATAACTATAAGCAAAATGTGTAAACACTCCCACAGCCTTGTCAAACATCTTGAACAACTGCTTGGCCTGTTCGACAAGGCTTTGCTAGTCATTAGAACATACATAAGTATCACAAAACTTGTCACCAGCTTCACATTGTGTGTAGATGCTTGTGAAACTTTGTTGTGGCCAGTGGATGGGAGAATCAATGCAACCAATGCTATGTAGAGTTGACCAAGGGTTTAGCCCCTATGTATAATGAATTTAATTTGGGATTTTTATTATGATGTGAGTTTTACAGTAAGTGCCAATATTTTTACATGCTGTCATGTCTATACTATATCCCAACATATTTACTTATCCAAGGGTTTGAAAATTGTTTCTGCAATCATGTCTAATTCTTAAAAGGGTCTGAAAACCCTTTAAACACCTTTTAACTCCGAGTTTTTAAAGGTTTTTGAGGGTTTTTGAAACCCTTTTAAGAATTAGACAGGATTGCAGAAACAATTTTCCAACCCTTGGATAAGTAAATATGTTGGGATATAGTATAGCCATGACAGTATGTAAAAGTATTGGCATTTACTTGAAAACTCACACTGTAATAAAAATTCCAAATTAAATCCATTATACATAGGGGCTAAACCCTTGGTCAACTCTAATGCTATGCTCATGTGTGAAACATGGCCATACAACTATTTCATTACTAGTTGGTAGGAAAATAAATACAAGAAAAATATATAACAGCTCTGAAACCCTTGTCGAACAGGCAAAATGCCTGTTTGGCCTGTGCAACAAGGCATTGCTGGTCATTAGAAAATAAAGAAGCATCACAAAAATTGTAACAGCTGTCAAATAGCATGTAGATGGTTGTGGAATCTTGTTATGGCCAGTAGGTAAGTGAGTCAATACAATCAACATCACACCCATGTGTTGAATATGAATTCTGTTGGAGCTAGTGGGTATGAGAATCAATACAAATACATCAAACATCCACAACATATGTCAACTCATTTCTGCAACATTTTCGCTGTCCTCTGGACTTCTAAGCACACATCAAAGAATTACCACACTTGTCAACAGACTCATTGAGGTTTCAACATGTTTTACAAATGCCAAACATTGCATCAGCATCTGTGGTATCAACCTCCTGAATGTAATGCTATTGTGTGAACTCCACAGTTCTTCATTCTTGTATCATTTCAACAGCACTTTCTGTCACTCAACTGACGTGACTGCTGACATACAAGAGCTCATACTGAATTTAGCAATGCTGATTCAACATTCTCACAGTGCCAATTTTGGCAGCTGTGATCCAGCTGCCTTTTTGTTCTTGCTGATTGGGACAAGAAATTCTCACAGTTACAAAGTCATAAGTCACACAGTTTCATAATTATTCCCAGGGCTTCAAAATTGTTCCCACAGCTTGGCGAATTAGACTGTGAGCCTGAATTGAAAAAAACCACCAGATATAAACAATTCCCTTATAGGGACTCTAAGACAATACTGTTTTGGTTCTGTTTGCTCTTCAACTGTGATTGTCAAATTATGATCCACAGTAGTAGTAGAGGCAGACACAGCAAAGGTAAGTAACTGAGGGGAATTTACAAAATTGAATCTTCGAAGTAGGAAGTCATTGCATACTGTACACTTAGAAGCAAGAGAAATTACAAAGAGATCAAGTTCATCTTGAATGGATTCAAAGTCAATTCTTCCAACATTTATATGGCAGTTGTGCACTGCTTCCCTTTGTCTGGATACAGGATGATGTTGAGGGCAAGAAATACAAGAGGACAGAATGGGAATCTCAGTTTGCATCAGTGCATTTAATAAGATATCAACACTAGTAAATCTCCCCCAAGGGAAATTATTGGCTGAATGTTGATGTAGACAGTGCCTTAGATAATCATGTACTTCTTCTAAAGTGTACTCACCATCAGAATGTCTTGAAAATCCCTCTACCGAGACACCAAGAAATTGAGCATTGAGGGTTCTAAAAAAATCAGACCATGCAATCTTATCATCCTGCCAGATGGTATAAAATACAGATATCACAGAGTCATATGCACAGCTGTTGTTGCTCCACATTGTACCATTAGGAATACTTATAAAAGAGACCTGAACAAATTCCACCACTTGTTGTGTCTTCAATCTCTACTTCTGTGGTGCCACTTGAGAACCACCGATTTTCCTTTTAACAGCAGTTGTCTGACCAAATTGTAAAGAAGAACTATGTTTTGCAGGCACTTGCTGTGACTTAAATGTAACAACCTTCTGAGATCTCAGTTTCTTACCAAGTATCTGCCAGAGAATATCATTTTCATCCGAAACAACAAATTTATCAGACTTGCTCCAGTGAATAGCCTTATGCACATTTGCAGGAACATAATATTCCCCTTTCCATAATCTAAAAGATTCAATCACTGTATTTCTCCGATCACCAGTAACAGATTTTGGTAATTTGCCTTCATATCTCAAATGTACTATTTCATCCAGAAGCTCTAACTCACGAGATTCCTGATGTAATGCACCAGAAGCACCTCCAGTTATTTTTTTTGTATCAAACCCTTGCAAAATCACAGTTCCTGATGCTGAAGCACTTTGTGATAATGTAGTGTAATATGATTGATGAGACTTACTATTGTTGAGGTCTACTACATTATAAGGCCTTGTCTTGCCTTGTGAAGAATAATCTGTCATAGAAAAATTAAGCAGTACCTCTACTTGAGAGCGAGATATGGTTATGGAAGAATCATCTGGCAAAGCACAATCAATGGTAACACTTGTTCTTGTGATTGGAACTACATTCTCAGGGAGACCATCAAATTGAACAGATTGTGGAGGATTGAGCAGCTTGACAAATAATGTGTCAAGTATTCTCTGGCCCTGTGAGCCTTTTGCTGACTGCCAGCAATAAACTGTACCTTCTTGACCTCAAGTAATACACAACTCTGTAGCACTATTGTTGCGAATCATAATAGGCATTCCAATACACAAAGAAAGTTTTCCAGGTATACATTTTGTGTTTGAACTAGGTGGTTGATTCCATAAAACTTCTTGAATACTACTTGACAAAGTGTGCACTTTATTAATTGTATGATGAGATGAAAACTTCAAGTTGTCTTTTTTCCTCTCATGTGAACTTATTGAGTCATCAGAAAAAAATTCTACCAGTGGTTGATTAGTCTCCTTTGAAAATCTCAAAGATCCTAAGTGATTGATTTCATCTTTGTGAATGTTAAATGCAGTAATTATTGAGACCTGTCTAAATTCTTGATGTTTCACTGATAAACGACCAGGTACATTACTTGAGATTCTTGACCTTAAAAATACAATATCTTCAGGAGTACAAGCCTTATATTGCATATTTGTAAGAGCCTGTCTTAACTGAGAATCTTTCTTTGTTTGAAGTTTTTGTCTCATGTTTTCTCGCAGTATTACAACAGTTGTAACCTGGTGCCATAATGCTTTACCAATGGCAACTTCTTGTTCAAATCGGCTAGTAGACTTACCTCCAACAGATCGACTATAAAGGGATGCATTCTCATGCCCAAGTGCAGGTGGCAATTGAGCAAAGTCACCTGCAAATATCATATTTAATCCACCCTAAGGTAGTTCTGTTTCATTGAAAATCTTAGCCATTCTAGCACTGATTCGATACATATCGTGACAAGACAACATTGACACCTCATCAAAAAAGATATAGTCAACACCTTGTAACTGAGACTTTAACTGAGAAATTTGATTATTGATAAATTCCCTTCTGTTTTTTCATTCAAACCAAAAATGTGATGATAAGTGGATCCTGCTAGTAAAGCAGCAGAACAACAATGAAACGATGTGATTCATTGTTCATCTTAAAAAACTGCACCAATGCTTTAAGAACTTGTGGTTTACCTGTGCCACCCATACCACCAATGTACATTTTTAATTGCTCAGAATTAATACCAGAAGCATGATTTCCAACAATGTAAAATGCTTTTTGTTGCTCCTGATTTAGATTGAAGTCATTCACAATGCTATTAGTTGCCAACCTGTCTGTAGCAAATTGACATATTTTTTCAAGATATGACTTGTCAACAATTTTCATATTATTTTCAGTTACTGAAGCACCTATCAGCAAATTACTATTACTGTTTGTCAAATTTTGCGCCTGAAGTTCAAGAACTTCTTTTTTTTCTTCAGCACTGCAGCTTTCCATTGACTTCCTGTCTGAAGAATATTAGGTGGAGGTTCCATACTCAAGGACATTGCAGACAGTGGCTCCATCCAACCAGTTTGAGACATTATGGCTCGCATAGTTTCCATATCAAACTGACATTTTTTCTCTTGCTTACCCACTTCTTTCAAAACAATATTAGCGTCCTCACCTAATTGTGTAAAAATATCATCACCTCTGTGGTCACTGTCCATATTTTCTAAGTCATCATCATGATTTAATGTAAAGTCATAACTTTCAGTCCAACTAGGCAAGACTACTGAACCTTTGCGCATTTGTGCGTGAAAGTCATCACGAGCATCTAGACATTCATATCTAATATTGAAATTGTTCATAAGTTCTCTTTGTCTCTGATGGAATGTGTATGACAAAAAAGACTCATCCTAGGACTGATCTTTAAATTTTAAATCATGTCCAGAGTGCCAAGTTTTGAACAGTGCAAGCATAGTTGAACAATAATATTCACGATCACCTTGATCACATCTTGGTAAAGTGGCTCCAATAAATGTAGGAATTTGTGCACAATTCTCTTGTACACAACGTGTACCATGTGACTAATGAAGTGGATGAGCACAAAGAAAGAGAAATAGCCCAATGATACATGTTTTATTTTTATCTTTGTTCTTTTTTAAGTCCAAGTTATCCAAATTTTCACATTTCAACTTTTTCTCAGCCAAATCAATATAGTCATGTTCACAGTCTGCCTCAGATACATCTTCATGAGATACATCTGCAGTAACTTTAGATGCAAGAGATATATTATGGCCTATTCTTTCATCAGGATCAACAACAAAAATATTATTGTTGTCATTCTTGATCTTTTTAGGCTCAGGAAGCTTTTCACGTGAGCAGCGACTGATCCAATCATATAAGCACATATCTTCCAGTTCATGAGGACGGTATATATAATCATAAATTGGGGATAGACCAATAATACGTCCTTTGCATTTAATAACAGCCACCTTCTCAACATTATCTTTAGTGTCCTCTGAATGCCAGGCCTTACGTGCTTCATTAATATAACTCTGCCAATAGAATGGAGCAAAACGATAGTTTGTATAATGGTCTGGATTACGTGAAAGATACATACAAGCCATTGGTGATCCAATTTCCATCTTTGCACAGATTATTAACAATTTTTGTCATAAGACGACGTGCTTTTTCTTTTTGAGGTTCACTGCCACTAATCATTTCACTATTTTTTTGAAACATTGCACAGATTGTATCAAATATAACATGAGTTTTTAAAGAGATTTTGGTAATGTAATCTGAAACATAGAGAATCACACCTTTAATTGCAGTTCCAGATTTCAAGCTTGTCACATCTGTGTTGGAACGAACTAGATAAGTAAGCAGAGGTGTAACAGTATTTATCATTGGCTCAGCTTTCTTCATATTAAGTGCTCCATTTTCAGGATCTACTTCAGTCTGGTGAATCACAGCACAAGGAAATTGTGCTCTACAGTTTCCCCACTTATTGTCCAAGCATCCAACATACTGGCATGATTTATGAAGAGACCCATCTTTGTTCTTGTTAGTGGAACAGTGATGTATGTTAGATTTTGCCAAAATATCATCCACAACATACTTAAACTTATTGTCCCATAAGCTTAAATCTCGACACATATGACAATTGCCACACTTTGTTGCACAAGGCTTAGGTGGTGCCTCTGGTAATGTTTGTGTTGGGTCTAAATAATTGGCTGATTGTGAAGCCTCTTCAACATTTTTCAAAACTTCATCTTGTGTTCCAGTAAAAAATTCACCAACATGTGTGCTTTCCAAAAACTCAATAAGTTTCTTCTGAAAGTCTGAAAATGGATCTAATATGCGCTTCCTTATCTCCTGTGGTGTTAAACATCCACATATCCAGAGCAATATGTGTAGGTGCAGAGTAAGGTGACCTTGTTGCTCAACTGTTCCATAATAAGCTGAAGTATCACCATATACACCAGGATGATCTGCATCTACACCCAAGACATGCTTAATAAACAGACTGACCATGAAGTGAAAGAATTGTGCACCAGCTACTGGATTTTTAGCAATAAGGCGAATTCGCTCATCACTTTGTCTAATTGTTGGGTCAAATTTTTCTTTTGTGTCAGCAAAATACAAACAAATTGGATGCTTAACATCAGCTGGAGATAAAGTGATATACCATGATGGAGCTCCACAATAAGAGATCAGAGACCAAATTTCATTTCTCATAAACTTCTTGCTTGTAATAGATCCACTTACTTTACCTGCAACATGATCCAGGTCCCGAACTATTTGGTAACAATCCAACTCCTCTTGGCCAACTGGTTTCACAACTTCTCCTTCTGATAGTCTCTTGGCTAATGATGTCAAAACATTTTGGTCAACTCTCAACAAGCGAGTAGCTATATCACTGAATTTTGCCTTGTCTGCAAGTAAAAATCCACCAGTTGAGCTTGCCTTCACTTGAGCATGACTAAATGCAACAAAAGGGAAATATATATCTGTTTGAAAATGTTTATCATGATACATAAGAAGGTGGCGTTTGTGTTCTGCATCTGAAAGTGATGTAGAACCTATTCCACCCAAGGGAACATTTGTGGATAAAGCTCTGGGTTCTTGAAAATAGATTCACACCTGGAAGAATGGCCAATAGCTAACATTTTCCCACCATGATTAAGATGTCTTAATGCAATCCCTTTAAGAGAGTTAACTGTCTTAGTGTCTAGATCCTCCCCAGCTAGTCCATGAACAACAAAGGGACAATCACCTTGTTCAGTTCCATCTTCATTTTCATTATCAAAAACACTTGTCCCTTCTGGAACTTTGTTTGTATCTTTTTGACGGTATTCCACAGAGACAGGTGGGCTGTCCTCAGGGTATTCTGCAAGATTTTTATAAGATATGTTCAAATCATGGTAATCCATATGGTTTATCTTTAACCATTCAAGAGCTTTTGCAACATAGTTCCTTTGCACCAACAGTGGTGTTCATTGAAAATCCTTTTCTGTAGGTTTACAAGAGCCAGTGAATAAAATAGCTAAGACATCATCAAGTTCCTCAATAGGAGGTGGTAGTGCCTGATACACCAATGGAATGGGTGACTGAAAAGCAACAACATGGGATGTCATTTTTCTCATACCTGATGCAACACGTTAGTGTTGGGGAAGTTCGGTTTGGTCCGGTTTGAAGCCTTTTTGCCCAAACCGGAAACCGAATGGTCCGGTTTCCACCCCAAAATCTCCAAACCAGACCGAAACCGATGCAAACCATTTGCATCAGTTCGGTTTCAGTCCAAACCCGGTCTGAACCGCAAACTGCTAGTGGCCAGTCCCCCTGCACCATTCTGACCTTAAAACAGTGCTGTGCACATCAATTGACATGGCCAGCCTGCTTGCAAGGTGGGATTGGGGTGCTGGGGTGCTGGCACACCCTGTGCTGGCATTGAGCCACATGTGGGCCTCTCCATGGGTGTCCTGACGTGTCACATGTGTTGTACATGCGTGGCAGGTTGACCATGTTGGCCATTTTCGATGGGCACGTGATGGTGGTGGTGGTGATGCATGGTGGTGGTGGTGGTGCCCGACAGGTCAGATGTGTTGTGTATGCGACGTTGGGTGGCTTGGACCGGTGTTGACTGTGTGGTGATCATGGTCGTGGTCATGGTGTTGGTTGTGGGGTGTTGGTAGCACCATGTCATGTTCAACAATAAGGAAAGAATAGTAAATGGTTTGGCACTTGATCCTTGATTGGGCTTTTTGAGACATTGTGGAAGGGGGGTGAGCTTGCCGGCCGATGTTAATCGGTTTCGGTTCAAACCGAGTTTGAACCGAGTTTGAACTGCAGCCAAATCCCCAAACCGGAGACTGAATGGTTCGGTCTCTGCTGGAAATCTCCAAACCAAAACCGAGACCAGCGGTTTCGGTTCGGTCTAAACCGGGTTTGAATCGGTCTGAGACCGAACTTCCCCAACACTACAACACGTACAAAGCAGCAATTGTGATGTATGCGAGCTACCAGCAGCTTTTCTACAAATCGAAGCTCAGCAAGTTCTTTAGGTATGCAGCCTAGCCAAAGTCCATTTGCAAGAGCAAGTTTGGGAACTTTTCCATTTCTTATACAACTTCGACAATCTTGACATACCTTATCACATTGATAATCTAAAACTGGGCCCTTAAATTCCTGAATTTTCTCTGCTGGTTTTTTCCATTCAATCCTTGTTACACCAGGTGCTTCAAGGATACTAAGCATACCTTTTATACTCTTTAATCGACTTAAGTTGCTCAATGGTGTTAATTCACCACACACAGCACACCCTGATTCCTCAAATTGACTAGGTGTTGAACTACTACAAAAGTCAGAAATAACAGTGTGAGCCAATTCTGAAGATAAAGCAGGGGGGGGAATGTGCACACTTGAGATATTTCTAATTCACTCTCTGGAGACTTGGTTGAATTACACTGTTCAGACTTATTAGAAGTGTAATGTGGATCACTTTTGGAACTGGATTGTTGGGATTTCTTTGCTGCATAAATGTCCCGTCTTCTTTTACGACAATCATGAATTTGAATTACTGACAAAGACCCAGGTTTACTTAGTTGTTTTTTTCCTTCTTGACTCATTACAACAGAGAATATGCTAATATATGCACTACAATTAGAGCAGTGTGTTCATCAAAGTGGACTATCATGTTCTTTTTAGGTAGATGAGAGCCAATAGAAATGCCATGAAATTTAGCAATCTTTTGTATCATGTAAACCGGTATGTGTGGAATAATGTCAAGCAAAGGGATCGTAGTGTGAACAAACTTGTTAACAGGATAAGAGATGATATCAGGTTCATTGACATAATCAACAAAATGATAAGAAGACTTGGGATCAATGTCATTATTACCATTTGTTATATATGGAAGTATAGAATTAACAGGAAATAGATAAGACCTTCCTCCACCCACAGGCTTTGCAGCCATAACTTTCCATGAACTCATTGCAGGTTGCATCAACACACTGGAGGAGTATAACAATTGTAGTTGACAGGACTTTAAATATGCAATAAGGTGGGAACCATTTTGATGAATAGCCTTGTGGACTAACAGACTCCTCAAGACAGAAAGCATATCATGAATGATAAATAACCAGTGTAGATTCATGGATGTGGGGAGTTGAAGGCCAAGGGTATGAAAATGTATTAAACATGATGAGTATATCACACCTTTTGAACTATACTTGCACAAATGTGAAATTTTTGATGGCATCTTCAATAAGTCCATCAATCCACAAAAATCATGAGATAACATAAGATTACGACAAGCAAGAAGTGACAAAGTGAGACACATCATAGAATTATTATGTTTAGGCAAAGCATAAAACTGAACCAACCAGTGATATAGATCAGCTAAAACATGGTGAACCCATGACAGTCTATGTACAATGTTGGTGAGATGGTTGGTGAGATGGTATATGAAAGATTGAGCCATGTCACAAACACATGACAATTTCAACATGATTTGTACAAGGAGATCTGTCAGGGGTAAAGGCAAATGGGGTGTATTACAACTAGACATTTTGACATTGGTAGACATGTTGACATTGGCAGATATAGCAGACAGGTTATTGACATTGCATGGTTGGACAAGAGTGGACATGCATGGTAAATGCAAGGGTAGACACCCACAAGGGGGGAAAGACATGTGCATGCACAAGGACAATGGACACAGTGGGAAAGCAGACACAAGATAATCACCTGAAGGCCAAGAGGAAACCATCCAGGGACTGGTAACATAACCGAAAGACTGCAAAACCTATGAGAAAGTGGTTTAAAGAGTAAAAGGTAACGAACCTTCAGGACGTGACCAAAGTGTCACAATCCATTGTTTCCACTGCAGAATATTGATAAATACAGAACAAAGGTAGATAAAAATGGGGGACGCACACACACTGTGACCAATAATAAAAATTTTGGCATGAAAAATAAGCATACGGCTTCAGCAGGGTGGTGTCAGCAGTATAAGTGTCTGTCATATTTGTCTAAAACACAGGTGAAAATCGGGATGAAGGCAAAATGAAGATAACTCACATTCCAGAAGTAATTGCTATATATTGATGGAGTTTTTACAATGTTAGCCATCAGTCAACGCTATGCAACGGGGGGAGAAAACCCACGCAGGCAACATAGTGGGGGTAACAGATGTATCCACGCCCGGTGATTGAGGATACTGGTCTCGAGGGGCAGGAGAGGAAGTCTATGAGAAGATGGGAGAATGATGAATACATGACTACTCACTATCAGGAGGTGGTCAAACTGTATCGAAGATGTATTTTCACTGTATGCATATAGTAAATTAGGCCAGGAAATAAGAGATGAAGAATAAACATACAAAGTTGATGTTCTGAGGAAACATGACAAAGTTCTGCGGCCAAGACAAAGTAAATACATGCACATTGGACACAAAGCAAAAAATTACATGTGCGGAACACCTCCAGGCCAACTGCAAGGAACTTTGACACTGCAGATTGCATCTTAACACCGTCAATAACAAAGCAGAGAAAAGACGACTTACACAGCCAAAGTCCCAAGAAAACAGGGAGAGACCATCACATGACCCAGTGTATAGGCTAATAGGAGTTGCGATAAGGTGATGATGATGGACAACATTGAAATAAAATGCAGAAAATGTTCAACTCGCATATTCGCCGAGAGGGCTTGAATCAAACTCCAATGGCTGCACATGGGCTTAATATCGAAGTACATTTATGTGAAACTTGACCCATAGGAATCCCTCGCCTGCCTCTGTGTGTACATGGCTGAAGCAGACAACGAACTATTGTTTCTACTATGCCATGAGTGAGCTTTGTTGTCCAACACAGTGTCATATGCCACCGCCTGAAACCTATCTGAGGGTCAACAATGGCGATTTGTCTGGAATTCAGACGTTGATAACGCTGATAATTTTGGCCATGTACCAAATGCACAATTGTCCAGGTTATAGAAGACAATTGTTGGATCATGGCAGATTCAGTGTGGCGTGAATGGCACCCACCTTCACCGATATTGTCATCACATGCACCGGAGGAGCCCTGCCTTACCCAAGTATGTACGATGACTTTGAGGAAGCAATTAGCGATATTGAAGGATGGTAGGCCATTACCCACCTGTTGGGAGCAGTTTGACACTGACAGAAAACACGAGAAGATGTTAATACTACAACACATCCCTTTCCGTGAGTAAAGGGTAACGAATACAACACAGTATGATACTCACCAAGTTGTACAGCCTAAAAAAGAAAGAGTAGAAGGCCATACTTGGATGCTGGCCTGACTAGCCTATCCATTCCATATGATATTGTATTCTCCAACCTGTAACACAGACTGATTTGGTTGTCACACAGGAGATATCTGATTGGCCTGCAAGATCTCACTTAAGCTCAGTGGGACATGCGACTCGGCTACTCCCCGTTACTGACACACGACATCATGTTATACATCTGGCGGGTCACAAAAAAGGAGCTATGCTGTGGTCTGGTTCTCATTGGGTGAACGAGCAGCTTGCAGTAGCGAAAGGCTTCGTTCAAAGATTGAAATGATGCATCTAATTGGAGGAGCCATACCTAAATAGAGGTGGAAAGTGTTAGCGTAGGTAATTAGGTAGCACTCAGAATCGAGCAATAAATTAGAGACTTCATATTAAGGAAAGCCATGAAGTGAGTCATTTGTGGTGAAGAGCCCTCGAAGAGCAAGTCAAAGCTGGATGTCGACAATCATTAACATTTGCGCAAACAAATTTTTTTGGCAGGCCTGAGAGTACTCAGTTCCAGAAAAATAAACTATCATTTAGGACTCAGAATACAATATAATTCACTCAACGATCAGGACAGGATGGCATTGCAGAACAACAAGACGACATATTTACAAGAACAGTCCACCACCTAAGCTGCCCCAAGAGGGGCAGCAGTGATACCTAGGAGTATGACAAACTGTATGTTGGACGAAAGGACCATCATGCCGGAACGCTCTGCAAAATAAGTGCTGAGTGTATACCCAACAGCAACTACAGAATCAACAGGAAGGTCGCAAGAACTGTTCTTGTACAAGGGAAAGTTCGATAGATCCTGAAAATCTTTGTCTGTGAAAGTAAATGGGTGGCCCACCTTGGCACGGCCATTGTAAATCAGGACTGTACAGGAAGTTAAAGTCGGAACAGATGTCAGAAAGTGGAACACATACTGTTCTCTTCAAATGCATGCGAGGCTGGGTATATACCCTGTCTCTGGTCACCGCACATCCCAGGCATCATAGGACTTGCTACAGTCATAAACAGGCCACCATGTTTGCTTGGGGACGCAGGAGCACTCGCAGCTGTGACAAACATAGTCAGATCAAAGTAATCTCAAAAGACTTGATGTACCTTGCTTGCGGCTAAGGAAGGAGAAGCCCAAACTGGAAACTGTACTAGCCACCACACGAAAATCAAATAACTGATCCCATAAAGATGTATCCCTCCGCATTTCTTGTGCGAAGGGAACAATGGTTACCTTGCGAACCAGATATGGTGCACTTGATGAGCCACTGGTGGTCTCCCCAACGAGGTAACACTCAGTTATGACACCCAACATTATCCTGACAGCGTTATTGTTTGTGCCGGCGATCTTCAAGCGGTGTGACTCAACAGCAAGGTAACTCGGGTGGACTCTACTTGTATTGACAAAAACGCTGGACTTGACAAAAATAAGTCCCTTTAATATAGAGCTATATAGCATGCAAGTAAATAAACAAAAAACGAGTGATGAGAAACAGTACGCTTACTTTATAGAAGGCTTGGCAAGAACCTTGACGAGAGGAGAGAAAGAAACACGATTTGATATGAATTCACCGTTGGTCAAGAAGGGTTGAACATCACAGAATCGGCTGTGGCACAATATATGAGTTCGAATAGACAGGACACATTAAAACTTACACGAGTTTAGGGAGGTTATTGTAGATATTGTATAGTTTTGGGTCCTGCACATCCTTGGACATAACCACTAGGCCGGGGTCCTCATCAGCACCGCTGGCCAAAGCCACAGACGAAATGTCATCATCTTTGGCTGGGCTGCAAGTCTGTGGTGAGCCATAGTAGATCAAGCAAGCTGCCAACACTTACAAAATAGCATTAGAACCGGCATCTGAATCAACGTCCACAGAAGCAACATTGGTGATGACATCTTCAACGCTGCCAGAGACCAATCAGCCAAATGATGGCAAGGAGTGTAAATACTCACGGTAGTGAAAGCGATGGAGAGACTTCCTTTTCATCAACTTCCTTTTCGTCGGCTTCCTTTTCATCAACAGTGGTTTCCATTGTGGCAAGTTCCGGTAGCTTTACCATTGGCAGAGATTTGCCTAAGCCCCTAGAAAAACATCATGATAAGAATGAGATATAATGGAAGAGATCTGTACTGTGCCTCGATAATGCGAGTTTTCTCGGATTTGACCTTTGACCTGCTATGATACGTTAGACAACAGAACAAAGAAATATATGCATTACCTAGAATGAGCCCTTGTAGCCAACAAAGCGACTTCCTGGGGCTCGGTATCAGAGCTTAGAATGAAAGTCAACATATGACGAAGAAAAACAGAAATGAATTACACAGGGGAGGACTCTTTGGCCTGGCTAGACTTCTTCGTAATGGTGTGCTTGCCCTTGGAAGCAGGCATGCCTTTCATACTTGCAGCTTTACCTTTCACAACCAAGGACCTGTACATAGTTCAATCTAGAACAAAACACTCCAGGGAATGCCATACCTCTTTATCTCTTCTTCCAAAGACACTTCAGTCAAGTCCTCTTCACTGCCGAAGACGAGGGAAGACTCGATTTCAAGGAGCGCCACATCAACCCTTAGTTGGAAAAATAAGTTGAGTGAAAAACAGGGGGAAAAAAAAATAGACCAACAAGGATACTGCCGGCAGCTCCTTGTATTCTTGGGAGCCTGGAGCAGGGGTGGGTCCAGAGGTTTTTTTCTTCTTGGTGGAAACATTCGAAGTGTCGAGAATCTCACTAATACAAATATATCAGAATGAAAACACAGCGTAGATAAAATACATGCTACGCACATGTCAGAGTTGGACAGAATGCCAGCCTTACGCTTTGCGGTTGCCTTTTGTCCCAGCCTATAAAAGTGAGAAAAAGGAGTCCAAAGCCACCATTACAAACAGAGAAAGACATACCATTTCGCAACTGGAGTGGGAGACTGTTGGGAAACAACTTTTTTTGTTGATTTTGCAGGAGAACTAGAGGCATAAGACCAGGCCATCGATATCATCGCAGATGAACAAAATGAATACTCACTGTTTAGAAGTAGGAGTTCGTGCAGACATGTAGATCAATAGATTTTGGGATGTAGAGAGATTGACAAGCATTAGGGAATACCAAGCAACACTGGTGGACTTATACGAGGCTGAATCAGTGTGGTCCGAGTAAATGACGAAGAAGGCCTACTTGAGAAACGCCGTAACATCTCAAGAATGCACCGAGATGTGCCATGAATGCCATTGGACAGTGCAATAGCGCCACTGACCTGGCGTTTCAAGTTCAAGTTAAACACGGAAGAACGCGTGGTTACCGTGGTAGTAAACAAAAAAATCTGCCTCTCTTGAGATGCAATGGCAACATATAAGACCACAACATGACACTATTCCATACACTTGTCCTACCCAATACCCTCAGCATTCATAGTGAGAATAGTAGCTTGCAGGGACTGTGACATGTAGCACTAGGAATACTGATCAACAGAAGAAGAGCAGTTGACATGGCAAATGATGGTCAGTGAGCTAGTGAGCAGCTAAGGGAGAACACACAAGACTCATGGCAAAGGACTCAGAAGCGAAGTCCCAAATACAAAGAAGTGGTAATGGATGGAAAGGATGTATCGGGGTGGGCCAACAACAGAAACGAAGCGTGGATACACAACAAAGAAGGTGTTTCAGGTGGACAGTAGAGCTTGCCCTACATGAAAATAAGATGTTAGGAAGTGTTAAGTGAAAAGTCATGGTGGCATTCTCACTAACAGCTGAATGGCACAAGTCAGAAAGGGCAACAACCTAATGTCCAAAAGAAGGAAGTAGGCATGGTCCATGAACGATAAGATTCATAAGATGGGCATGTGGGGAAAACGCACCCTGGAAAGCAATGGACTAAACGTATGAGCTGCGAGGCGCAAGTGAGTACAGGATGTTGTACAAGACAGAACACATGACACGTCTCACCCAGGTACCGCACTACAAAAACTTGCATCTGAGGAAAACGATGGAGAAAACTGTCAGTTATCCAATGCAACGAAGGTGCGTCCACGACCGAACTGCAAAGCAGATGAGTGACTCATGCACCAAGTAGCCGACCGACTGGCAATGAGGAGTAGATATTGTCAGTATGGAACAGCCTCCCACCTGGCGACTGATCAATGTGCCAACCAGAGATGGCCATGGAGAAAACGGTAGATCAATGGAAGAGAAAATATACACTGTACAGGGAATTGTTTGTGGTATTGCTCTACCGCTTTTAATGGAAAAGCCAACGTGAGTGGTTACTACTCCAACAGAAACGGTGATATTGACCATTGTGGAAGTGTACAGCCGGCTCGCTACAAGTTTGTCAGGCAAGGCATTTCCATCACGGGTGCAGGGACAAGTACCTTCAATGAAGCTGTGATGGCGGCACAAGAAATTTACACCCTATTCCACCGCCAGTTTCCCGATGGAAAGCTAAACAGTTGGACTGCGGCAACCCATGCAGGACATCAGGCCCTCAATATTTCAAACTGATATCTTACACCAAAAAGAGATGCACCAGGGATAGAGCACGTTCAATTCAGCGAGGGGGTTGATCCCCATGGCATTCTGGAAGATATGGCCAAGTCCAGTTATGTGCACAGCGAGGAAAATAAAGTCCTCTATTACATATGCCATGTCAACAAAAAAGGGGACAGAAGGTGCTATCATACAGCAAATGCAACACAGACTGACAATCTTCTCAAGCAGCTTCAAAGACGCCAAACCTCAGATTTTTCGCATTGGTGATATTGTTGAGGTCCAGATGTCATTTGTCTGTGTGCCGCTCAAGGAACAGAATTTCAAGTTGTTAACAGTCCTTCGTTCGATCACATTGATCGACAGCACATTCACTTAGGTACATAGTTAAAATATATATATTAAAATCAGATTGAATAGGATGCATTAAGGAAACAAATGACAATCCAGAATGAGCAAGGAAAGCCAATACTGAAGCGAAAAGTTGGCTACAGTAACACAATCCAGGAGGCAAAAAGGCCCAACCACGAAAATATGGACACTGAAGAATGATATGCGCAATGGTTGTCGGAATAGATATTGATGGGGGCAGGAAATTTTTTGACCACTGGGATTGAAATCTCATGAATGTCTGCCAAATCAAATGTCGTATCACATACGCGCAATATAATATCAACCCCCCCATTATTCACACTATTTCTGATGGTAGTGTTAAAACAAGTTTCTTCGGGACTCACTCGGGTGATGGCAACCAGTCTCGTTCTTGTATTAACAATATATGTAGCACAGAAGACAATAAAAAGTTCAAAAATGGGAGCTTGGGATTGGAGATGGTGGGCTCGGATCTCATCAAGAATGATCGCAAGGTTGTCCAAGTCTTGGTAACACAGCAGAGGTGGATGGCCTGAGGGCATGAGGGATGTACAGTACTGCACCATGAAGACAGCGTAAACAAAACCAAACTCGGCAATTGCCACAACCATAGATGGATGGTTGAAATTGGGCTGGGTCAACATTAAGACCAAGCCTAAATATACATTTAGGACTCGGAAAACTTGTCCTTACCTTGTTGCTGTTGCTGCCATTTTTACTGCCTCATCTCCACTGTTGTCGTTCTGTTGTTTTCATTGCCCTCACCATCTTCATCATCATTGCCATTGCCACTGCCCTGCCCTAAAAATGCATCAATGAAATTTGGCACTGTACTGCACTGCTACTTACTAGTGTCAGTCCAAGGTTGGGTGTTCATGTTGGTGCTAAGGCAAAGTTGAACATAAACCAAACAAATGTAAACTATGGACTTATTGATTTTTTCTACATTGCTCCGACTCCCTCTCATGCTTGAGGCCAAAGTGAAGTGAGACCAGGGGGGGGTGCACCCACCCCCCAGGCACCAGGTGAGTTCTCTCCTGCTTTTGACAAGGCCCATGTGTGAAGACACCCACCCCCAATTCCACCTTGCATCCACATGGCATTGCATCAATTGATGCATGTCCTGTGTTTCGAGGTCAATGGTGGGTATGGGTGTGTGTATGCAGGGGCAGACCTGCGAGTATGCATCAGCAGTAGTGATGTTCTGGCCCAGCTTGGCCTGAACATCAGGAAATTGGGGAGGTGCCGAAATATCCAGGCAGAGTTGATGATTAACAAGCAGACTTTCACCCTTTCGCAATATTATACCTAGCCAAGTAAATGGATTCAAGTGCAAGGTAATTATTGTGATAGTTGATCATTTGCACTCAGATTTGCCTAAAATTGATTGCTGTATTTAAGGGGTTACCATATACCCCTAATTATTCCTATGAAATACCATTTTTTCAAAGTCTTGCAATGCTTTGGCCATATAATATAGGCCATTGTGATAAACATATAATTATTCCTATGAAATACCATGTTTTCAAAGTCTTGCAGGGCTTTGGCTGTATAATATAGGCCATTTTGATAAACATATAATTATTCCTATGAAATATCATTTTTTCAAAGTCTGGCCATATAATATAGGCCATTGTGATAAACATATAATTATTCCTATGAAATACCATTTTTTCAAAGTCTTGCAGGGCTTTGGCCATACAATATAGGCCACTATGATAGGGGTAGTTCTATTTGGCACCATGGAGGTGAAGAAGGAAAACTTTAAACATACCCCATGCTTTGGAAGTTGCCACACTGTCAAGTGCGATTGCCCATGTGAGTCAGTAAATATCATGAGTCTGACTGAATATCGACTTTCAACCAGTTTTTTTTACATTTCAAGCTTAGTTGGTAGTACTAAAAATTCTAAGAAGTTTAAAATTTTCTTTAGTAACTGAGCTGTTGTTGCAGTATTCCAAAATGTTTGCACTGAAGAAATGTAGACTCCAAATACAGATTTTTTGAGTATCAAACTACCACTGAATGAGGCTGGAAGTCTTTGGCTAACCTTAGCACTTTGGGAATTGCGACTGCAACAGTGCTACATATTTTCAACTCCAAGTTAAGGGTATCAATTTTAATACATTGGGAGTGGATAGTTACAACCTAATAATAGCTATTCAACAGTGGATTGGCAAAGAGACTTTTGGTCAAAATAATGAGCTGGCCCCCAAAATGGACCTGTAGTGCAGAGTCCTGTAGCATCATCGGGAGCTGTTGTCCCTATCTTTGTGTCATTGTGATCTTGTCCCTGGCAGGAGGTTGCAAGTGAGAATGTTGCTTTGTGGTCTGTAGGTTTCCAGTCAAGGTGCCTTAAATCCACTGGGAACTGCAAAGATAAACTGTCAACAAATATTTGTTGCTGACAAGGTTCCAAATTGACCTGCTTGCCTGACAGCTCATGCAATACATCACCACACATACTTGCAACTGTAAAAAACGGCATGTTTGGAATCGATTTTGACAATGAATCCTTTTGCTCCTTTGTACTCGCCATACACCACAAAATCCCCATGGCCTAGCATCTTGTGGACTTCTCCTGATTGAGCTGACAAGGTTCCAAAGGCATCAGATTCAAAAGTTATTTCACCATTTTCTAGGGTCTCAGCAAAACAACCAGTGAGCCCTTGAAATACACCAGAGGTCACACAAAGTTTGTTGCCAAGGTGCATGTCAGCATTCCAAGTGTGAATCACTGCCTCGTGTCAACTTTGTTCGAAGAGACCAACTTCATGGGGTGTGGCGTTAACTCCTTTGTCCAACAGGTCACAGTCTGAGAGAAAAATCCTTCTCTAAAGCAACCTTGGTGACCCAGGCATTCTTGTCGGTGGCTAAAACAAACCCTAAATCATTTTTATAGCGACCACAATTTGCTACTTGCACCCAAGACCTTTCTGTGATTGAGGTCGAGACATCCATCCCAGGAGAGATACACAGTCTTTGGGAGTTACAAAATCAGTTTGTGGTTGGCCAGCTCAGGAGTGCATGATTCTACCAATTCCTTGCAGTATGAATTGAACATCGGTAAGCGTGGGGGCTTCAACGTATACAGAACCTAGAATGGAATCGCGTGTGAAGGCAGAAAGGGCCTGAGTATTTGCCCTAGCCTTGAGAGCCTTCTGCAAAACAGAGAGCACTATGTCACGCTCACAGCCACCCTTCAGATATGTTAGTGTGGGCTGTTTGGAACTCAGAAATGCACACCACTTACCATGACTTGCACTTGCCAGACACTAGGGTGCTCTGATGTTATGGTAGGGTGTTGACTGTCATCTAAAATGGTCCTGTGTTGACTCTGGATGTCTCAGGTGAGATCTTGGAGGAGTTCTGCATTCTGTTCTTGGTCGATATCTTCCCATCAATACATATGATTTGATTGATTTGAGTCAGTATGTGAGTCTTGAAAAAAGTTAACTACACAAATGAATGATCAATTCAACATTAACTCGAATGGCTAGAAGATGAACCATTGCCACCTTCACTTCCAGACTTGGGCTCGCTGCTATCCTCAGCTTCTAGGTCAAAGAATTGGGCGACTTCAAGTCTTGCGTGCTTTGATGGCATATCAAAACTACTGTGAGGGAGTCAGCTTCTTATTGTCACTATATGAATCTGTACAAAAACTTCACCATTTATGATTTGCTACTAGTCAGTATACCATGACCACTTAATGGTAAAAAGAGCCAACAGCAGTGAACAACTGTGACATCACTCTGACACTTTGGAAGTTGCCACATTTGTGGTCACAGGACTCCAACATGCCTATACTTACCTTTCTGTTTGGTATATGTCACGTACCCCTCAACTGCCACCTGTGGCAGCCGGATCGCCATAGCGTGCTCCACTGAGCTGAGAAGGCTGCCACCTGGGCTTATCACTCAATAACTGCCCCCCCCTGTTACTAGTAGCATTGCAGGCACAAGGCTCCACTGCTGCTGGTGGGTCCTTTGCTGCCACCTATGACCACTGATTTTAGGACAATAGCTACCCCACCCCTGGGCCTGGACACAGGCATTTATTCCAGGTGTTGGGGCGTCACCTGTTCTGCTTTCTCTCCCTTAGCTACTCACTGACCTAGTTCTGGCTCTTTTTCACCCTAACAAGGGGCCTAAGTGGCAACAGGAAAACAAGCCAGCTGCTTCACCTCGGTGGCCACAGGAATTGGGTGGGCGAGGCAGCTGCTGCCACACAGTCAGCATCAAGAAATGCGCTTGGGCTGTGGGCCAATCTGAGGCCCCATTACTTACCCAGCCACCTCCAGGGGCCTTAAATACACTGACAGCTAAACTGGGCATTGGCCGGGTTTTGAGTTCTTTCTTTGCCCTGGCCCAGGTGAAAGCGCAAGGAATTGCCACTCCCGTTGATACGCTATAGGAGGCTGTAAAGGGGGAGATCCCTAAACAAACTACCTATTAGGTGAATGCAAGGAGGCGAAGATGTCTACTACACGTAGAAGAGTATAGAGGGAGATAGAAACTATTATAAAGTTTCCGAACGATGCGAACATATGTGCGACAGTTGCGATCAACTGTGCGACTTCACAAACACGGTCGCGACGAAGATATCGATATCGGGTGACGAGGATAGACAAACTCAAGACTATAACTTGAGTTTGAAACTAAAGGAGAGCTTTATAGCTCGGAGACTAAGATCAAAGGGGATGGAAGTCGTAGATTTCTCTGTCTGAGAAGGAGGAGGGGGTCTGTCTCTCTAGCTACAATACATGAGCTTTTATACTACGACAATCGGAAAGTCGGAATGAAATATCGGAGAATCGGGAAGACTAGAAATAAAGGATCGAGTAGGAGTGAACGTAAGAAAGGATTCTAAGATAAAGAACTATCGATAGGAGTCAGTAAGAGTGTGAAGAAAGGAATTAAATGATGAAATTAGTACAAAGACATAAGAAAGGAAGAGATAGGGGAACGATGTACTGCGTGATATAACAGGATATATGGTAGAGAAGCGAGGCGAAAAGTGAAACGAAATGAGATGACATGGTGTCCAACGGGAACGGTATCGGTCCGATGTAGGATAGCTTTGTTTTGTGGGTGTGACAAGTTCGGAAGCGATCGATAGTTTGTCGAGAGATGTCGCAAGAGGTCGCAGACGTTCGTTAGATCATGAGGTATCGGGATATGGTCGATGGAGAGGTATAGTACGTCCAATTCGCGTATTCGGAGTATAGGATCATATGATGCGTATCACCGTCTCAGGCCTTGGGTGAGGCAAGTACAACATTACATGTGCACTTTTGTGATTTGCACGATTTTGGGTATCTTTTTTGTCTCCTGCCTTCTCCTGCCTCCCTACCCTTCCCCACCACTCCTGCTCTACTCACAAGGTAATGGCGGATGATGGAGAGCAAGCTGGGAGGGTGGTGCGCCCACCTACCAGCACAGGTAAGGCACTGGTCCCTCACCATCTGACTTCTACATTTTTCATTTTTTTAATATACATGTAACCTAGGTAGGCTACATAGAGATTTGCAAAAAAAAAAAGAAGAAACAGGTATAACAACTGAAAACCTTGTGAAACATAGACACACATGTTCCTGAGATGGAGGCGGGGCTACAGGGAGAGGGGTGAGGCCTTGTGGTCCTCATTGCCCCCTCACTGTTGCTCTTGCCCCATCCATCCTTGTTGTCACTGTTTCCTTTGATGTCGATGTCCTCTTGAATGCCCTGCACACGTCAATTGACATGGCTGTACCCATTCGCAAGGTGTGGTGGGCTTGGGAGGTGGGGGAGGTGACAGAGGGCTAGGAGGGATGGGGACTTGTTGTCCTCATTCCCTTTCCCACTGTTCCTGCCCTGTCCATTGTCGTCAGCCTTGTGTTCACCTCACGAATGCCATGCACATGTCAATTGACACAGCCATACCCATTCACAAGGTGGTGGTTGGTTTGGAGGCAGTGGAGGGGTGGGGCTACAGGGAGAATGGTGGGGACTTGTTGTCCTTGTTCCCCCCACTGTTGCTCTTGCTCTGGTTCATCCTCATTGTCACTGTTTCTAGGATGTCAACGTCACCTGGTCATAGCGGTTGTGGTTGGTAGAAGTCAGATGGTGAGGGACCGGTGACTTACCTGTGCTGGTAGGTGGGTGCACCACCCTCCTGGCTTGCTCTCCATTATGCTACCTCAAGTCAAGAATAGGTTCTCTAAAGAACATTCCAATCTACTAAACTCTAGTTACATTGATGAATGTGGCAAAGTCCTTAAATGCCTTTTGAGCATCTGTACCATAATCTGTAGCACCTGAATGTCCTGCTGCTTGTGCCATTTTTAATGTTTCAAACCCAGTTTCAGCAGCTTGATACATTGAAGCTTGGTTGAAATACACAATGCTTGCTCTTCCTTCTTCATCCCCAGGAGAGATGGGGATTGAGTTCTCTGGGGTAGGTCTGACATCACCTTCTGTGGTGACAAATTGGATGTCTAAAAGACCATTAGCATAAGGTCTGGGTGGTAGATGTCTAAGTACACACCTTGGATGTCAATATTGAAATGGAAAAACAAAGATGAAGGATATGCAAGTAAGACCCAAGGTGGCAATTCAATAACAACCCCAGCCTCCCAGAGCACAAGCCAAGACCTTTTTGTATGGTTGAAATGGACTAACCAACCAACCATTTGCCCTTAGCAAAGTCCACAAATAATATGGAATTAATTAGAGCCTTTAAGAACATACACCAGAAGAACACAAACAGACACAGGGTTTTTCTTGTCAGCATGTGGTGTGCAGTGAATGCAAGGTATGCCTGGAAACTGGGCATTGATACACATGTTGTAGAAAAGGCCAAAAAGTGGCCTGATTCCATATTTTGCCTCATGTTAATCAGCACATTCTTGAAATCTTTTTGCCACACCAGGAAAGATGAGGCAGATAAAAAGCCACTGATGTGAGGTATCAACTTGAGAGGAAACAATCTGACACAAATGACTCACTTGAGACGGATTATCACCTCATTAGCAAGAAACTCATCAACCTTTTCCTTCAAGTTGTTCTCTTGATGCCATTGAGTGAGCTGAGGCTTCTAATGGTAGCAGGGCAGAGTGAGAGCAGACAACCATTGCAGAAATAAACATACCTTCATGGATTGGCGGTGATGACCAATAATACAAGGGAAATGATTACCCCTGGAACCTCCATAGCAGCTTCTTTGGGTTTGAGGGTTGCTCAGTTCATGACCCAGTAAGTGGTTTCTTGCATTCTCCAGATCATCTGCTTTGTCCTTTAACCAAGTGGCAAGGAAAGAGCGGTATGCAAATGTTCTCTTTTCAGCATCCAAAAGAAATACTGGCCACTCCCTCCCTGAACTAGGAAGAGTTAATTAGCTAGAAGTAGGTGGGGTGGCAAGCTTACCTAGTATTATAGGGTACTGGTAGGAACTTCTCCAAATCTTGCAAGATTTCACCAGAGTGAAAGTGACAAATCACTTCTAAAGGGGGAAGTGCCCCTTGCCACCCAGTTTTTGAAACATGGCCATCTCTTACAATATCATAGGCCTGACTGCAATGCACTTGACCCAATTTTAGAGCTCTTGATAAAAGTTGAACCTCCCTCTGGTGAAGTTCATTGAAGCCAATTTGTGAGGCTGACTCTGAGTTGGGTGCTTTACTTTGTGTAGAAGAGGAAGCATGAGTCTGCTTGAAACGAAGGGAGGACTGTGCACCACGTCATCACTTTTTCTGAGAAACTGGTTTTTCTGCAGCTTCACTGAGGGATAATCCATTAGTCATAGAGAAAAGGATTCTGGAAGAAGACTGACTTTGGGATAACTACCCATTCTGACTCCAGTATTGCCAACATTTTGCGTTTACCATGACTACTCTTCATTGGAGTAGTCTCTTCCTGAACCTGGACTGAGAACATCAGCAAATTCGCATAAAACCTTTTTGACTTTATAAAGTCACTCTAAAGCCCGAAAAGTCATAAGTGGTTTACTCAAGTCCCACTTCTAAAAAGTCATAACAAAAATTGTAGTAAAATTGTTACACTGAGCTTACTGTTGACTTTTCTGATCCTTTCAAAAAGTCTGAAAAGTTGAAAAAGTTGAAAAGTTTTTTGTGAATTTGCTGATGAAGGCTGAGATGTCCTTCTCCACCTGAGCAGGGGATGCCCAAGCTGCATCTTCTGAACAAGAAGCCAAGTAGGTTTCAAAAAGTGAATGGGAATCCAGGGGGGTTGTGGCTATTTCAATACCACCCTGCCGGTGGAAGCAGTTAAAGAGTGTTCATATTTGAGAAGAAACAATCTGGCTTACCTGTGATTCAAATGAAGATGACAGCTGTCAGACAAATTTGACCATGAGTTAGTGAGGGGTACCTTACCTGGCTATGAATTGGACTGTTGCCTTGACATGGGACCTGGTTGCCATTGGATGTTGGATGTACTAGTGTTGTGATGGGGTATTTGTGAAGAAAGTTCAAGTTCAAGTTATTTGAATGGTTTAACTAAGTAGTACTACTGTCTTTAATAGTCTTAATGCAAACTCTTAGGTCTCTATCATGGTGGTAAAGGAAGAGAAGTACAAATACTAGTAGCATTGTACAAAAGATGGCCTCAACACTTCGGAAGTTGCCATGGACATGTGGAACACTTGTTCGAATAGTGCGCCTCACATTGCGCGAGCTATAACTCAGTGAGTTATTGATAAAATTGTCTGAAATCTGTTTTATAGTATCACCTAGATGGGGCCCAGGGCTCCATCTAATAAAATTTGCAAAAAAACCGCTCCAAAATATTCGTCATTTTAGACAAGCTGTAATTCGGGATCCACTCGCGCAAAGCTAATTCTGAAGTATTCTACAGTTTATACATTTCATAGGCGAGGGCAGGAACATGTCCAATCAATGCAAAATGCTTTTGAAATGTATCAGTGTTTCAGGGCCCCAATTGACATGTGAGCACCATCACCCGCGATCAAGGCACCTAATGTCCATATGGATGCTTTCCACTGCATGTACGTGACTTAACGGAGGGCTTGGGGCATGGGAGAGGCAGTCGGGTGTTCTCAATACACTACTTCGGTATCATATGTTCTATCACCTTCTTTATTGTCTTTATCTTTGTGAAATCAAGTCAAACCCCCTTGCATACTCACAGTTCACGTGTATCCTGTACTTTCTGAACCAATATCATGCTGTTTTACAGTCCCACCCAGTAGTAAAACAGCAAGATGAAAAAAGCAAAAAAGATGAAAAAGTCCGGCTTTGCAAAGAAAAAAGTACACGAATGCGAACATACGATGATATAAACACGAGTCCGACGCATTGCCAACTACCCCACCCACTTCAGATCCATCTTCCCCAATAAACCGCTTCGTTCATCTGGCATGTCATGGTTCATTCACGCACAGTTCATGCTCATTGCACCATCGGGAACCTGGGCGTTTTGCCCCGAGATACGTTGCACAGTACACTTAGCGCGAGATGAGCACAGGGCTAAAAGAAAAAGAGCTCAACACTTACGGAAAAAAGAGCCTAGACCCAACCCCACAGTTGCTTGCACCCACTGCCAATATGGCAGATGAAACAATGTTTGTTTTGAAGGTTTATGATGACAATTTTGTAGTGCAAGTTATTGACTTGGTCCCCTCCGACATTAGATACATTTCCTCCAACTATCGAGAGTTGTTCAAGTGTGATGGGATTGGACATTGAGTGAGTTGTATAATGGCGTGGGAAAAAGTCACCAAATAAAACAAAGATGCAATTGACTGGAAGACTACCATCCCAAAACTGCTTGTTGGTGAGGATAAGGACCTCCATGTCAGAGTAAAGGTCCTCCTGGCTAGAATAAAGGTCCTCCTCATCCATACTCTTTACCACTATGTCATTGGTGTCTGAAAACTCTAATTTGAAGGCGACTAGCTTTTGAGCAGTATTTTCAGCTGTCAGGCGGAAGATGAGATGGTTGGCTGAGTTCTGGACATTGCAGTCAATGCAGTTAGACAACTGCTTCCCTGTGAAGATCAAATGCTGCTGGCCATGCAGAAGGTTAATATTACAAAATGACCTAGGAGAGATAAAATTGAGCTTATTGAACTCACCCGATTCTTGGTCTTGACTCTTTGCCACAACATTATCGATGGTATTGGAGTTTTATTCAAAGTTGACTATGGCACGTGACCTCTGATTGTACAATTATTAAATTAATGACCAAAGGATCTCCCCATCAATATACCATTGATAATGTTGTGGCAAAGAGTCAAGACCAAGAATCGGGTGAGTTCAATGAGTTCAATTTTATCTCTCCTAGGTCATTTTGTAATATTAACCTTCTGCATGGCCAGCAGCATTTGATCTTCACAGGGAAGCAGTTGTCTAACTGCATTGACTGCAATGTCCAGAACTCAGCCAACCATCTCATCTTCCGCCTGACAGCTGAAAATACTGCTCAAAAGCTAGTTGCCTTCAAATTAGAGTTTTCGGACACCAATGACATAGTGGTGGTAAAGAGTATGGATGAGGAGGATCTTTATTCTAGCCAGGAGGACCTTTACTCTGACCGGGAGGTCCTTAGCATCACCAACAAGCAGTTTTGGGATGGTAGTCTTCCAGTCAATTGCATCTTTGTTTTATTTGGTGACTTTTTCCCGCGTCATTATACAACTCACTCAATGTCCTACTCCATCACTCATTGCCAAATCTCGTCCGTTGGAGGAAACCAGTCTAGTGTTGGAGGAAACCAAACCAACATCTATCACAATAACACTGTCACCATCAACATCCCCGGTGAACCTTGTGTGGTGTGCCATATCTGCAGTGGGTGCAAGCGACTGTGGGGTTGGGTCCGGGCTCTTTTTTCTGTAAGTGTTGAGCTCTTTTTCTTTTAGCCCTGTGCTCATCTCGCACTAAGTGTACCATGCAACGTATCTCGGGGCGGAACGCCCAGGTTCCCAATGGCACAATGAGCATGAACTGTGTGTGAACGAACCGCGATGCGCCAGATGAACGGAGCAGATGGATCTGAAGTGGGCGGGGTAGTTGGCAATGCGTCAGACTCGCGTTTATATCATCATACTTGTGCTAGAGGGCCATTGCTTTGCATGGCATGTCCAAGTCCCTCAGAATTCATCTTTGCCATACAACTTCATCAGTAAAATTACATATTCAGTTTTCAGCTCTTTTCCTAACTTGTTTCAAGAATACATGAAAATTTAATATGATTCTATTTGGCACCCCACACACACCCTTATATAGTAATAGCTAAGTGAAATACATCCAATAAATCAAACTTACCGATATTGGTAGGCTTACACTTCTAGATATTTATAGACAAATAATTTCCTGCTTCCATTGTATAGTTGCTTAGAAATAAAGAACTCATCTAGGATTGATGTCTATATTTAAACACTAACTCCACAGAATTTGACAAGAATTAATTTTCACATATCTTAGTCTTCAGACTGCAGAGATTTAATTTTTCAGCAATTTTATCACCAGTAGTACTAGTACTTGAGTTAAAATTGCTTGTTCAAAAATTATTGTACTTAGCTATCATTTTATAAGGGGTGCATGGGAAGTTTGGTGCACCTGGGGTGCCAAATAGAATTATCCATCTAATATTCTATAACTTAAATAAAATATGAAAACATAAACTATCCTTCTGTATTACCAACTTGTGCTGGTGCTGGTACTACTAGTGACACAGCCATCATTGGTGCTAGAGCCCCACCACTGGTGGCATGGTAGTGCTGGCACTGTCCATTGCTGCTGGCAGTGTTCCCACCACTCTCTGCTGGTGGTGGTGATGCCACCAATGCTGATGTGACTAGGTCAGATTGGGTGCAGGTGGGCTGCCATGCTCTATCATCACCCCATATGACCTCACAAGAGGGCTGTTCATGTCAATTGATGTGGCCAGCCTCTTCACGATGATATGCACCTTCACTTGGGGCACAGAAATCCTAATTGTGGAAACTGGATCAGCAAGATAGGATTAGGGGGCAGCTGGGATGTCCTGTCATCACTCCATATGACACTGTGAGAGAGCTGTGCACATCAATTGATGTGGCTGGCCTCTTTGCAAGGTGGGAAAGGGATGTTCGTGGATGACCTGGTGAAAAATTGTGTTGACCATGCATTTTCCACCTTGGCCACTATGGTTTGAGTAGAAGGATTCCAGTGTTGAGGGCACATCATTGTGCCAGCAAAGAGATGCAACTTGCATCAGCTGATTGAGCTCACACTGGTTGTGTTTGGTCATGGGTGTGGGTGCCATGGTGCATGCAAAAGGAATTTATAATACTAAGCATCATTGCCATTGTGTTATTGGATGCTGCACTACTGCCTTGGCCATACTAGTTGTCAGCAGTGTAGTGTCACCAAATCAACTGAGTGGACAAACCAAGCAAACAACGGCATTTGCCGCAATAATAGAACCGTGATGATGTAACACAGGGTAAACAAACCAAAACTCGGCAATTGCCGCAATGATAGAGTGAAGGCCCTGGTGTGCTCAGTTTATACTATAGTGCCCAATTGGTCTGAAATCTCCCATGGAGTCTGAAATTTGATTTCTACATTTTATCTGCTTGCTCAGTCCCCCCGGAGTTTTACGGGATCTAATTGACTAGTAGTAACGGATGTATGTATAATTTCACTAAGGAATACAAGCTGTGGAAGCAGTTGAGAAACAGTAGCCAGAATGATCAAACAGTGATACAAATGTAAATGTCTTCTTCACCATCTCAAAATCCACTCCCAAAGCCTGAAAAAAATTGACAGGACACCTACACTAGACCAAACTACGGGAGCATGCTCTCCGGGGTGGTGTACCCATGTTCGAGAGCAATGAAGGGACACTGTCAATTTTGTCATACTTTGTCACGGTAAATTTGAATGTCTGCCCGCCACCTCAACAGCAAGTGGCTTGAGATGCTGAGGCTCGAGAAATCATTGAATTGAAGTATATATAACTAAGTAGAAAGTAAGGTAGGACCTATAGAATGAAATATATGTATTCTCTACTGAGAATTGGGATGAAATGAGTTGCAGAATTGGGTATGATCTAGGGCAGGCTGAGAAGGTGGATGTTCATTTGAAAGTGGGCACGAAGGTGTTTGAGCAATGTTAATCTTGATGCCATTGTGCTTCTCGCGAATAAGGCGGCAGCAGCCCTCTTGGAGTAATGCTTTGGTCTCATCACTGGTGCGCCCTAGCATGCAGTGATAAACGCGTCCATGTGCACTCAATTGATACTATTTCTGGGCGCAGCTTGAATTTTGATCTGTTTTGTCACACTGTCTCTCCTTGCTCTTGAACATGGGTACACCACCCCGGAGACTTGAAGAGAGCATGCTCCCATAGTTTGGTCTAGTGTAGGTGTCCTGTCAATTTTTTTCAGGCTTTGGGAGTGGATTTTGAGATGGTGAAGAAGACATTTACATTTGTATCACTGTTTGATCATTCCAGCTACTGTTTCTCAACTGCTTCCACAGCTTGTATTCCTTAGTGAAATTATACATACATCCATTACTACTAGTCAATTAGATCCCGTAAAACTCCGGGGGGACTGAGCAAGCAGATAAAATGTAGAAATCAAATTTCAGACTCCCTGGGAGATTTCAGACCAATTGGGCACTATAGTAAAGACCGAATCCTCAATACTTCGGACTCGGAATGTTCGCGTTCATGTACTTTTTTCTTTGCAAAGCTGGACTTTTTCATCTTTTTCGCTTTTTTCATCTTGCTATTTTACTACTGAATGAACTGAGTCTACCCTAGTACATGGCTAGTATCTAAGACAAAATAAGAATTTGCGCGGAATGAGCTTTTTTGACGCGGGGTCACATGAGTTGCGGAAATAATAAAAGTCGTTATAAATTGAAGCTGAAGTCTCATTTTCGCTTGTCCAGCGTCATCTTCTTCCTGCCATATCTAGTTTTTACATGAGATCAATCTTCCGGTTATAAAAGGAGGGAAGTAAGTTCTACTGCCAACTGTCTGTCAGTCATGGACCCAGCTAAGTATCGCAATACTCTTCTTAGGCTCGTCCGAATCTGCCAAGGGCAGGCTATCATTCTGCATTATGACCCTGTCTCAAATGATCTTCGTCCCTGGTTTTGGTGCGTGTCAATTCATTCAGGTGTTCCGTCTTGTCCTCAACGTCATTTTGGATTTGTTCATTATTAGGCCCGTTCATGCTGGAGCTCGAGTGCCACCTTCTGAACTTAATGACTACCGAGTAACCCATTGGTTCCGTGGCCCGTGCTGTCTCTGCGCGTATGGAAATATTGTCAAGTATACCGAATGTCTTATCCGTCAAGCTTATCGTGGCAAATATGCCGGTGAATATATGGCAGTCTGTGCACGCGAAGAGTGTGACTATTCAGGTGAGACGACTCCAGAAATTGTTTTGGAGATATATTTCTATTTCACAAACAGTTTGCTTGGAACGCATGTACCCACTAAGAGGTCTCGCATTATCCAAATATGCTCTTTGACGTATGTAAAACACTAAACTATTGCTGTATGCTGACACTGAAACTATATGTAGACACTAGTGAGGTTGCTCCTCCACCTGTATTGCCCCTGGGGATCAGAGTTGCAGCGTCGGGACCCGCCTTAGATCAAAGCGCAGGTATGTGCTAGTCAAATGTGGTTATTACTACATGCGTATCCATGTATAATCCAGTTTACCCGTCTATTCTAGCAGCAATTCAGCGATCAGCAGATACCGCTCCTCCCAATCTCATGCAAAAATACCCCAACGGGATACCCGGAGTTACCATATCTGAATTTGCAAGGCTTTTTACCCAGTGCCACTGCGGAAAAATTGTTACCTGCATATTCTTGAGGTATCACGTCTGCAATCCACCAGTCGCCATACAAGATACCATCGACCTCACATCCGAGTCTGAAGATTCCGATATTGTCATTGATTTAACTGAAAATTCCGAGGACGGAGCATAGTTGTCTATCTATTAGTACATATGGGTATCTAAGTGTATTTGCCCCAACAAATGTCCAGGCGCTTTCATCCCAATCCAGCCAGAGAATGAAAAGCGTAAGGGAAAAAGAGACGACTATCATACATCCTGCCAGTATCGGTTTCATCAACATACTAGTCAGAAAACACGGTAAATCTTGTTTGTTCATGGGATAAGGTATGTTGAGGCTCTCACCTGAAGTAGAGGCCTCCCTGAGTGCTGCATGCATAACACGGTTACGATGGTTTAAAGCCCATTGCAGGCAAGCTCATGCCTTCAAAAAACGAAGCTTGTAGGCTCTGGTTGTGAGTATTTGTTGTCGATAACGGCGCTCAGCAATATTGACCTCGTCTTGCATGACATCACAAGCCTCATAAAGGTAGGCTATTTCAATCCGGCTGCCTTCCTCTGTCTTATTCAGGGCGTTGGGTAGGTGTTTCGAGTAGACTCTGTTACTCTCCTGCGCCCATGTTTTGGAGGAGGCTGGATGAGAAAGACAAGATGAGGGAAGCATCAGCCCTGGAGACAGAGATGGGGAGGATGGAGGAGATGAAAGAGGGGTTAGATGGCCATTAGACATCTCGCATGTATGACAGCAACACTAAAGCTCCTGGCGGGCTTCATTTTCGCAAACCCACAGGACCCCAGAAACAGGATGAATCGATATTCATCGCGATGTCTCAACACCAAATTCAGTGCATGCGCACCCGTCCGTCACGCCAATTATCGATGCAAGACTTCGTATTCCGAACCTGCCGCGCCCCCGTGCGGCCCGGACATGATTAAGAACGATGGCGGGAATTTTGAAGCTCGGCACTGAGTTTTAGTTCACCGCCAGACGCCTACCACAACGGCACTCAATTCAATTCACTAATCTGCGCCAGACCACCGGAGCCACGTTCTGACATTCATATATTGCTATTTTTTTTTTTTTTTTTTTGAGTCATGTTTATTGTCCCGCAGCGCTGTACCCTATGTCGGACGTTACATGTAGGCTAAGATAGGCTATAGTAGTTAAAATTGGGAACCATCCCAAATCCTGTTCCTCTGGTTTGCGAATGTGACTACGACGGATTAAGTCCCCCATAGTCCCGGCATTTCCAATGCCGTTTTAGACGCCTGACCTGACTGTTGAGGGGGCCCAGTGGTGCTAGTGGGGGGTGCTGTGTGAGGGGCTAGACCAAGTAGGTGCTCGGCCGCCGAAGCGGGCATGCACGAAGAAGACAGGGCCGCAGGGTGGAGAAATTCAAGGTACGTGGGTATGTGAATGTCTGACTAAGACCGCGTCGATCGATCGAGGTGATTGTGGTTAGGCGGGGCGAGTATGAAGGCGGCGAAGATCTTGATGTGAGCGAGCGTATGCAAGGGTGGGACGTTGTTGGCAAGGCGGTTACGATGGCGCTGTTATTTATCATGGTCAGTTAGGTGTTAGCCAGATTGCGAATGTCACCGAAGGAGTCTTTTAGTCTGCCCGTGCGGCGCACGTATTTTATCAGTTCTGAGATGCCCTTTTTGTTGTTGAGGAGGTAGGTGAGGGATCGGGCTTGTGTCCTAAGTGCGTTAGTCAAGGAGTGGCGTGCATTTCGATAGAGCGGACAGTCGAAGAGGAAGTGGTGTACTGTTTCCTTTGCCTGGGCGCACTTTGGACAGGCTTCGGTGTCGACCTTCTTGATCCTGTATAAGTACGCGTTGAGTGGGAGATGACCGGTGCGGATCTGCGTGATTAAGCTAGCCTGGGGGCGTGTCAAGTTAGATGTGGTTTTTAGGAATTTGCTAAAGGGGAAACTAGGGTCAATGCGAGTGAATCGTACGAAGCGTGGCGATCGACGCCAGGCGTCTTTCCATTGCAACTCTAGCTGTTTCTTGAACGACTGTTTAAGGGCAGATGTGTTGGAGGGCAAGGTGCCGAGCCGTAAGGGGTGAGGTAGAGTACGTCGTGGGCTGGTAGTTCCCCTCGCTGCTGACTTCGCCTCCCTATCAGCTCGTTCGTTTCCGGCAACGCCGCTGTGACTCGATATCCATCTAATAGTGATGACGAGGAGGTGGTTAGTGTCAGTGAGCCACCGGGCTGCCTCGTGGAAGGTGTCTAGGGTATGTTGACCGGATTTGGGGTTGGTTCTGACGGAGGTTAGTGCTCGTATCGTGGGTTGGCAGTCAATATAAATGGAGACATCACGCAGAAGAGTTTCATGACTTAGGAGGTGCAGGGTGAGTGTACCTGCTATGTTTTCGGCTTCGATGTTGTGGTGGGAGTCACTGGGACCCAGATGATATCGGAGTGTTCTGACCCGAGTGCGTCCGTTACGGTACAGGGCGGCTGCTGCGCCCACGCCGCCTTTGAGCATGGATCCGTCCGAGTATATCTTTATGTCTGCCGTGTCGTTGTCGTGTTGGTCGATGGACTCTTCCCTGGTGTTGGGTATGGAGGTACGGAAAGGGGAAGGGGTGGTGTGTAGGTGAGTCGGCCGTATGGGTTCTATATCGTCTGGGTTAATGTGAAAGAGATGAGAAAGTGTGTGAAGGGGGGATCTATGTCTAGCAACGAGATGTTTTGCACATCTCCTTAGCGGGGTGTATAGTGGGTGTGAGATGGGGAGAGATGCTATTCTGATGATCGACCTGTGACAGACTTTATGCATTAGTAGGTCGATGGGCAGGATACCAGCGTGGAGATCGAGTAGGTCATTTGGAGTCGTCCTGAGGGCTCCGGTAATGGGTATCGAGGCCATTCGTTGAGTTTTAGTGAGTTCGCGCATCGCTCTGACCGAGCCATATATTGCTATTATTCCAAGGCTCGACACCGTTTGGATTTTTTTAGATATGGATATGCCGCAATTTCACCCTCTCACCAATCCCCAGGTTTCTTCGCCGCCAATGCTCACATCCGGCGTGTCCGAGTCCTCCAGCTTTGGGCAACCCGAATCTCATCCTTCTCAGCAGCTACTTGCTCCGTCTCCATATCATGGATATCAACATGGTCATCGTGTTTTTCAGCAGGCATCCCCTGGGATCACACAGATCCCATTCCCCGGCCCTACCCTCAGCTACATTCTTCCGCCTTACCAACCCATAGCCTATATGATACCTCCACAACACCAATCCCATTTTTGTCGAATGCCAATGGCAGAAGGCCTGGGAGTGGCATACTATCATCCGTTTCCAATTTCTGCTTCGCCAGCTAGCATCCCCTCTGGATACATTTACTACAATCCGCAATTCACCTCGTTACTGCCTAGCCCGTATTCTTGCATTCCTTCCACCAGCAGCCGCGATTTGCCTTCAACAGGTGGCTACAACGGCGGGATGATGATGAACCCTGGATGCCATTTTCCTCACCCTTTCGTACCCTCAACAACTCATAACTTTGCGACGGCAGCAGTCAGGACCACACACGGCAATGTGTACCCCGATTCCACGCTCAACCTGCCTCATTCGTACACCCCTTTGATGGGTGGCTATGAGATGACGACAGATGAGATGACGGCTGTTAGGATGTCAAACGGCAATGTGCACCCCAACTCTACATCCAATCTACCTCATTCGTACACCCCTTCAATGGGCGGCTATGAGAAGACAACAGATGAGATGACGGCTGTTAGGATGTCAAACGGCAATGTGTACCCTGACTCTACACTCAATCTACCTCATTCGTACATCCCTTCAATGGGCGGCGGTGTAAGCCCTGATGTAACGCACCATTTTCTCCACCGTTACATGCTCCCGATGAGTGGCAATAATGTTGTGACGGCGACGGTTGGGACCGCAAATGGTGATCTGCGTGCTGATCTCATGCCGAGTTCTACTCCTTTGACAGGCAACCATGACGCAAAGATAATGGCTGCTGGGATGTCAAATGACAACGCGTATCCTGGCTCTGTGCGTGATCGGCCTCATTCGTGCATTCCTTTAATGGGTGACCACAACACGATTGGGTTAACTCTGAATGACAATCCACGCACCAAAGTTGATCTTACATATTCAGACACCGCTTACCTACAATCTTCACCGAGTATTCTACCCAGTGGTGTTACCGGCACACCCACCTCCACACCTGAATACGCAGAACTGGTAAATGTATTTTACCCTCTTTCCTTCAGTGTTTTTGAAATCGATGTCTCTCAGGAAGCATTTGATATACTGGATCCTATTGATACGTCGCTTTGCCACCCTTACCCTGATCAAGACAATGAAGGTACTATGAATTTCTTGGATGAGCCAAGCCTGGAAATCGACACCGTAGTCATGCCAGTCAACAATCTCTTCGACGTCGTATGTGCTCTTCCCTTTCAACATGATCTGCCTAACAGTGATGTCTAGCCTTCCAACCAGTTTGAGCAGTCTGATGATGAATCCGAAGAAGAGGAAGAGGCGCTTCAGGAGGTGGTCCCTGTCGATGGCAGCGAACGTCAGAGGGACATGGCTTATGCTGATATTCTTTATCAGGCCTACCAAGAGATCGTGTACATGTTACTGATTAAGCATGTTTATCCTGTTATCGATGTTCCATCCGCGATAGCAACCACGATGGATATATTGACAAGCAACTCATCGGAAGGCATGTTTTTTCTAAATTTCCCAAAATTGACAAATTGACGGTACATTGATATTCAGCTGGATCTGAGCAGACAGAAATCCGCCCTGATCTCTCAAGCCCCATACTTATGTGGGCTTTTCAAAAGAAAGTTTACAGGTAACATCTATCGTGCATTGTGCAAAATATGCCTACTGGCCTGCGGATTTCAAACTGGCAACAGTGACCGTGCTATAAAATTCAATTGTGAGTTAGCGGAACAGCTTCTCAATAAAGATACTTTTCAGATCTTTCACAAAGTCGAGAAGGTGGTATCCTTTCCCCCAGATGCGGTGCAAAGAGTTAATGGCTACTTTTACAGGATGGCTCTATCAGCAAATACCAATCCAATGCACTTGACGAGGCCATCAAGTATTTGCTCACTCATGTGAGTCTGAAGAGTGTTATCCTCGACAAAGACTGGTCTAGAACCAAGATTGTGGAATATTATATGTACAAATTTGTTGCCCCCATGGTAAGGATCTTAAGTGTCATCATCGTGTACTTTCTGATTATATGCACAGCTTCGACACGCTGTTGAACAAATACGATCTGGGGGGAATAAGCGAGACCGGCGTGAGAAGCAGTTCACGAAGGCAGTTTTTCAAAACTATACCGAGGAACTCGAGAAGGACAAGCCGATTTTAGATGGCCCTGAGTTGATCAATCATCGAATGCAGTTGTATGAGGATGCAGATGAGGCTAGGTGGTAAGTACCAGTGTTTGCGATGCCCTCCCGCAAGTCACCTGGACCAATCATTGTAGGGAGAGGGTACGAAGAAGGCGGGCCACGAAGTGAACTTGCGAGTTGCGCAAGATTTTGGAAATTATTCACCATGCGTCTGGACACTGATTTTATGTATCCTACATTCGTCCCATCATCATTTTCTCTGTCGCCCACTTCAAATCTTCACTTTAAATCAAGTTCTTCATGGAGGAAAATATAATTATTACAGACCGCCTTACACTGTCTGAATATCTCCTGCCGAATTGACTCAAAATCACCTTACAAAAAAGGGAATAGGTTCAAGTTCGCGTTAAGCCAACATTCACAACACCCTGCAGCTGTCAGGCTTCCGCTACTCTACAACTTCCTGGTAAGTCGAATATTCTTGATCAAGAACTTCAAGTTCAGGCTATCATGATTACTGCGTGATTCTGTAGCCGTCCCCAAATCCCTTGCACATTGGCAAATGGACTCGCCAGTGTACTCTGAGTCCCGCAAACTTGAATCCTGTCTATGTGGACGATCATTTGACAACCTGGGTTCATTAAGCACGCACAAACGCCTATGTAAGAAGGGCAAGAAAAGACTTGGGGTAGTTCTCGAGAAAGCGAAAGAACTATGGTCTCGGAGGAAAAGGAGACGTCTGGAAGACCTGACAGAGTATGGCCCTCTTGGTGATCACCTACCCGAGGATGACAACGAGTTGACCACGGATATGGGGGCTGCGGCCCAATGCAGTGTGTCTGGTGTAGATGGGCTTAGTGGATATGACATGGCGGTATGTTGACCTGAATTCCTTGTCCTCAACCCTTCAATTGACATGTACCATGCTTAGGATGCGATTACGCCTGGACGTCCAGGATCTATTGGACCTGGGCCGAGTAACTTGACGGCAGTGGAGGTATGCAAACCCACTTTGTTCGTGTTGGCTAAATGTCACAGTAACCACTGGTGCCTTCTGCCAACAGAATCTCTCTGATGACATTCATCAGCCAATTGCAGAACGTCGGGGAAGACGGGAGCACAGATTACCACGACGATATCGAGATATACTCCCTGAGCCACTGCCGTTGCTACCTCCGGTTCTGCCAAACGAACAAGAACCGATCCGGCCTGAGATACCTATACCTGCCCCAAGAATCGAACCGTCTATTATTGAACGAATCACACAAGTTTTCCGAACACCTGTCAATATATTCGGCCTATTTAGAGTGTATCGCTCAAAAAGCTTGCCCTCTCATGATCCTGAGGAGCATCTGAACCTGAACAGTCTATCCGAGATCCCATCTGTCGTAGACACCCTCACTGAATCGCAGGATAGAGGGGCGAAACAAGAATCATTTGGCCCTTATCCAAACCGAAGCTCGTTCTTACTTGGCGAATGGTACTGGAACCATGGAGCCATCAAATCGCAAAAGAATTTTCAAAAACTTCTCACAGTCATTACAGACCCAGAGTTCCACCTGGACGATGTCAAGGACACGAAATGGAGCAGAATTAACCAGCGGTTGGGCATCAATGACTTCGATGAGGTACGAGATTCAAATGGCGACGAGAACGAGGAATGGTTAGATGAGGATGCCGGGTGGAAGAAAACACAATCTATTTGTCTGTCCCTTTTCACAGCAAGTCGCCGAATCCAGGCCCACAAGAATGCCATGTTGGTGACTTGCACCATTGTTCTCTAGTATCTGTAATTCAAGAGAAACTCTCAAATGCCGAGGACGCTCCGCATTTTCACCATGAACCCTTTGAACTGCTCTGGCAACCTACTCCTGAAAGTCCCGAAGTGCGTGTCCATAGCGAAGTTTATTCCTCACCTGCTTTTCTTGAAATGCATCGAAAATTGCAAGAATCACCTCCTGAACCAGGCTGCGATCTACCAAGGGTTGTAGTTGCAATGATGTTTTGGTCGGATGCCACACGGCTGATGAATTTCGGTACCGCAAAACTATGGCCCTGTTACCTCTTCTTTGGAAATGAATCGAAATATCGGCGATGCAAACCTTCCTGCAAGCTCTGCCACCATGTTGCATACTTTCAGTCTGTAAGTAATCAAATCGCATCAAGTGTTGAGTTGACTGTGATTGTCCTAAACGAACACAGCTTCCTGATGCATTCCAGGATTTTGCAATGGAGCGATTCGGAGGCAAACGACCCAGCCAAGCATTTATGACACATTGCCATTGTGAGCTGCTGCATTTGCAATGGAATATCCTTCTCGATGAGGAATTCATGGATGCATACGAGCATGGTATTATAGTCCAATGCTGCGATGGAATCACGCAAAGATTCTACCCTCGTTTCTTCACTTACTCGGCGGATTATAAGGAAAAGTTAGTACGGCCTTCCAATTCTGAGTTGTATCTCTGACAAGAAACAGGGTTGTGCTTGCAACAATCCGTGACCTAGGTCGATGCCCATGTCCTCGTTGCCTTGTGCAACTCTCTCAGGTACATAATATGGGGACAATCAGAGACATGAACCAACGTGATACGAAAATTCGTATTGATGATGATAGCAGGAGACGAAAGGTTGGCACTGCTCGGGAAATTATTTACAAGAAGAACTACGCTGTTGATCATGAAGCAGTGGAGACGCTTCTTCAGGAACAGTCTCTCGTTCCAACAGTGGTGAGTGGATACGCCATGCCAGGATCATTGGGTCTAAAGCTGTATCTGTGGTCTGCGCTGTAGAATGCTTTCTCCCGAAAGCTTTCCTCACATGGCTTTAATTTCTTTACTATGCTTGTCGTCAATCTTATGCATGAGTTTGAATTAGGTGTTTGGAGAGATCTCTTCATCCATTTGCTCCGACTATTGGAAGCCGCCGATAAGGCTCTTGTCAACAAACTCAACCATCGGTAATAAGTAGTATTTTGTGTCAGCCGTAGACATGTCATTGATGAACCATATGCTTTGAAGCTTCAGGCTTGTACCGACATTTGGTGCAGATACAATCAGACGATTCTCCGCCAATATTGCTGACTTGCAAAAGTTAGCGGCACGGGATTTTGAGGACATCCTGCAGGTGTGTATGGATTCCCCAAGGTTGTTCACCCGCTGATAGAAATCTCAAGTGTTCTATCCCAGTTTTCGATGGACTTCTGCCAGAGCCCCACAATACCAACATACTGCAATTGCTTTTTGTTTGTGCCCATTGGCATGGCCTGGCAAAGATGCGAATGCATACTGAAATCACTCTTGACATCCTTGATCAGACAACTCATGAACTTGGCGATGAACTTCGAAAGTTCACAAACGGGACATGTGTGGCATTCAATACACGGGAACGTGCTTGTGAGGTAGCTGCAAGAAAGCGTCGTCAGCAAACACAGGCAATGACATCAGCATCAAGAAATCCAGCCCCTGAAACAACCGTCAATGTAGCTAGTTCCTCACGGTCTACGGCACGCTCAAGAGATGACGGCCCATGATCAAAAACCTTGAACCTTGACACATACAAATTTCATGCGCTTGGTGATTATGTGTGGACAATCTGTCAATTTGGTACTACTGACTCGTATTCAACTGAACCGGTGAGTTTCACCCATCTCTGAATATGTTCACAGCATCCATGAATATCCCTTTTTAGGGGGAGTTGGAACACAGAACTCCCAAATCCTGGTATCCTCGAACAGACCGAAGAGCTTATATCAAGCAATTTGCTCGGATTGAGCGTCGTGAGGCTCGACTCCGAAGGATCCGAAGAAAACTAGGGTTGCATCAGGCAGAAAAGGTGGGACAGACGCCAGAAGAGCACCACCATATTGGCAAATCCCAGAATGACTACATACATATTGGCACCTTTCTTCGGGAACATTCTGGTGACCCAGCAATCAAGGTAAGTGCACAACCACTCTGACTGTCAATGAAGATTCAATTTTTCTTCCAAAGAATTTTCTACCGAAGCTGAAACAACACCTGCTCAACCGCATAACGCCAACACTTCAACAAGATCCCACAAATGAGAATGATACCTGCCAAGTGCTTTTCAAACATGATCGGATTTACCAACACAGCACGATGCGGATCAATTTTACTACGTATGATGTTCGGCGTGCACAAGATGTTGTGAATCCTTCGACGTCACATTGTAATGTGATGTTACTAAACAACGAAGATGAGGACTCGGAAGCGTCGTCATCCAGTCCTTACAAGTACGCCAGAGTGCTGGGTGTTTATCATGTCAATGCGGTGTATATGGGCCGCGGAATGACTGATTACCAACCTCGACGGATGGAATTCTTATGGGTCAGATGGTATCGTCAAGTAGAGGCAACCAGATCTGGCTGGCGAGCTCGTGGATTGGATCACATCCAATTCCTACCAATCCGTGATCAACGCATTTGGTTTCATTGACGCTTCCCAGGTACTGAGGGGCTGTCATCTAATCGCCGCCTTCAATAAAGGGAAAGTCCATGCTGATGGCAAAGGCTTGTCGGTTTGTGCACGAGACGCGAAGGACTGGCGACAATATTATGTGGCCCGGTGAGCTCGCCGTAAATGTCCTGTCGATTTTGCTGCTCACACATTGCTCAGTTTTGCAGACCGTGACATGATGATGCGGTATCATGATGGACTTGGCGTTGGCCATGCTCATGTCCAGCTTCATTCAAGTGGTTGGTCAATGAATTGCCCATCGACGGAGAGACCAGGTGTTGAAGAGGAGGAATGTGAACCAGAGGCAACTTCCGGCACAGACACTCTTGTGCAAATGGATGTTATGGTCACAGAAGATGGGGACGACGGTGAGTTAGAGTTTGAGGCTGAAGGGCAGAGGAGTAGTGGGGAAGATTCGGATGACTGTAGCGATGAGCTTGAATACCTTGCCATGGAGGAGATGTATGGTGAATAATGTAGGGTAAACAGCTGTTGGATTCGAGCTCTGCTGTGAGGATGAGTCACATGGTTGATATCATTATATCCGATATCAACTCGAACGTTCCACTGGCCGTTAACGCCCGCCGTCAGTGCATAATCATGGTCCTATCTGATGACTCTCCAACCCTCGAACCTCCTTCAAGGACAACCTTATCATCCGCCTTCAAGTTGGTACCTGAATCTGTTGATTCTCTCTTCCAATGGAATCCCCCCGAATTGGTACTGCGAGCCTCCGAGGACGGTGGTTCAGCAGCCAAGCAGTCGCGCGAGCCTTCATTCTATGATCGTCACCTTAATGAAAATCTCAATCTTCAGCAAATCCAGTACCATCCGAATTTGGCAGCGGAAATTGCTGCTTTAGTTGATACTGCTCTTGATACTGCTGTTACTCTCAGAGGGGAGAGTCTTCTGCCACCCGTCGGGCAAGTGTGGAGCGAGTTTGACCGTGACGAGCTCATCGCAGGCATCAACGACACCATGTCAGAAGAAGCTTCAATTACAGAGTTTTATGGGAGAGTGACGGCACAATTTTGTCTCCCTATTGCCTCTACTCTTGTCTTGCACCCCAAATACAATAGATGGGCGACTCTACTCTACTGGAGCCACGTTCCGAATGCGGGATGTTTCGCGATCTCAGACGGATCGCTGCAGATCATTGATTTCAGTAACCCTCAAACCAATGACAACGTCAAGAAGACTCGCCAGCGAATCCTTGACAACATGGATCATACTATGATTGAGACCATTCGTCAACTAAGGTCGACCTTTCCGGACTTAGTGGTCTGGGAAATGAAGAGTCTTACGGTAGGCCACGTCAATGTCATGCTTGGCATCAAGAAGGCTGCTCAAGAACATCTCACCTTCCAATGGGAAAAATGCCATTGCAATGGGACACAGCACAAACTTGACAAAATGGATGCCGTAGAAAATACCCGTGCGGGTCCAGATGCTCGGAACACACCATGGACGTTCCCCAGCTCCGACGACGAGCAGAGTGATCAGAGTCACCACTCGGATGTGGAAGATGCCAAGTCGTCTATAGACGACAATGGGGTTACGATCACCAACACAACCGAATGTGACAAGCTTGGATCGCCCCCTATAACCATGACTGGTGCTCCTCAGAGTAACTCAGCTCGTCAAGGGCAAGCTCGAAACGAGTACCTCCATCCTTCATCCAGACCCCTTAATGTAAAGCGTCAACGCGATGGCACTTATAAGAGTAATGATGAATTGACTGCGGACCGTTTCCTTCAGCAGGTAGAGACTGCTTGCCTAATTCTGAAACCGAGTGCTAATCTCCTTGAAGGCATGGTCCCAGGCTGTGCAAACCGACGCCACAATCATTATCCTGCATACGGGAAACAATGAATTCGTCTGTGTTCGTCATCGTGCGACCAATACACTCTACGTATCGGATATCATCCACCCACCAACGTGTCAGGCTCCCGCTTACGGAAAGCTCCAGGTCGGAATTTATATCGCCGCCATACAGGATGCTATCGACAGGATGCAGTATTCCTTGACCTTACCCAAGGACCAGCGATCCAAGATACCAGCCAATCATGCCAAATTTAACAGACAGAATGGCAGCCGTGACAATAATGGTGACGGGCCTGGTGCACATGAGGGTGAAGGCGGACACAAAAGCGATGGAGGGGGTCATGATGATACCGCAGATGACAGAAGCAGCAAGCGATCGAAAAATAGAGATGATGGTAGCGATTTCCAGGGACACCAGCGAAAAGGATCTGAGCCGGGAACTAAAAGTTGCCAGAATGACTCGGAGCGCGAACGGCAAGCTGTGAATGTCTTCCTCTGTTGTAGCTTTCTATTCCTCATCTCAAGTCTAGAGAACCATCCAAGAGGCCAATCAGCGAAACATCCTCCTCCTTTTTCTCCGTTATGGGGTATACAAATCCTCAAACCCTACCGCCTTTTTTTGGAAAACACCATCCATCATGTCTACTGGTCAAACAATTTTTAGTCCTCTACCTACCCCCATCCTGAAGGAAACATACCCATCTGGAACCTATTCAGTTGTGATAGTCACATCTGAAATAGGGAAGGGTTCGACAGGGAATGCGCATGAGGGTATGCTGATGTTAGACGCATACGACGATCTCGTCGGCTTGAAGGTGGTGGTCAAGATCTCATTTGATGATGAACAGCAGAAACGTCTACAGAACGAGTATGCCATCTACCACTACCTGAACGCCAAAGCGGTCCAGGGTATTCCGACGGTTCTGGGACTCTATGTTGACCCCGAAGTTGGTACATCTGCACTGGTCATTTTGCATGCTGGCCGACCCATCCGCCATACAACCACCGTGATCGGAGATTTTCAACGGTGAGTCTATGCTAAACTACTAGTATGCCAAAACTAATGTCAACGCATCACAGAGAAACCTTCCTGGCCACACTCAAGGCCATACATATCGCTGGTGTGGTTCACGGTGATATCCGCAGTCCGAACCTCCTGATCGATGAAAAGGGGGGGGCTACTATTATAGATTTCGACCACGCCAAGAAGAGTGATTCGGAACTCGAAAAGGTGGTCGAGACCAAAATGTTACTCGAGGTTTTGGGTGACAATGACTTGAAATGAATTCCACCATTCAAAGTCATCTTGACGAAGGTATCGTCTATGCTTTCCCAAAATTTCGACTTGCTGGTCTCTTGCCTTCCAACCTCTGACCTCCCGATCTTCTTCTTCACATACCCTGATATCTCAGCTATGAATCTTGCCGAAAAGTCTGTACAATACACGCAATTGAGTTTGAAGGTACTGTACGTGATCGTCAACAATAGTTTGATGGCTGCAACCTATACCTCAAGATGATCTTGCAAAAGTTAGGTTGATGAAATGTGCTTCAAAAACACAGTTGAATGTTACGTAAACCACATTTGTCGCTCTCATTTTCACAATGATGCATCTCATCCTTCAAGTTCAAGAGGCCTCAAATTGGAGTCAGCAGCTCATAAACTCATCCGACATCATTTTCACGTCATATCTTAGTACTAGGATTCAGGCTCTGCTTCACGTCCCCAATGCGCCAACTTGAACCATTCACACCTCCCAGCAATCGGCTTCGTGCAGTAATCTCTTCTCCTCCTACGCGTCCATCTAAGCGACAACAATATGGACTTCCCGCCAACTACTCAGAAGACTCGTCGCCGCTTTTTACACCCCACGACTCAACTCATTGCTTCATAGGCAATCAACTCGAGTACTACGAGATGTTCGGTTTCCCTGAAGTGTCAAGTCCTGTGTTAGAACCGGTGACCGGTTTATTTAGTCTGGGCTCTGATATGAAAGCGATCAACGCAGCGGTAAGATGGCCTTCAGTTGCTTTTGAATCATCATGATACTCAATCTACCAGGGCGATACAGTTCCGAGTTGCTCAGGGAATTGTGCCCAACTCCAAGCACGCGAAGAAATTTACAAAGCCCTACTCACGAATATTCAAATGTCGATCGAGAGGGCCAGGGCTAGGCTGGATGCTCTTGAGCAAGGAACGGGCACAGGCTGATATTGCGATATCAAAGGCGAGGGAGTTGGCGAAAATCTGCTATGTCCAGACCATGCCATGACTTAACCCGACTGTGACCGGGCAACTAAGGGTGACAATGTTGGGTTTGAGTCGGGCCAGCCGAGATGGGCTGAGAAAATATTATTGTTAGGTACTTGACGGGGCAACTGAGAAGTGACATATGTACCATGTGAGACCGGTGGGCCGAGTCAAGTGCTAGAGTATAGTGGATGGTCTGAGACCGTTGGGCCGACATTGGCTGGGATTATTGTCACCCGTCTCAGACCGTTGGGCCGACATTGGCTGGGATTATTGTCACCTGTCTCAGACCGTTGGGCCGGCATTGGCTGGGATGGGTGTCACCCGTCTCAGACCGTTGGGCCGACATTGGCTGGGATTATTGTCACCCGTCTAAGACCATTGGGCCGGCATTGGCTGGGATTATTGTCACCCGTCTCAGACCGTTGGGCCGGCATTGGCTGGGATGGGTGTCACCCGTCTCAGACCGTTGGGCCGGCATTGGCTGGGATTATTGTCACCCGTCTCAGACCGTTGGGCCGACATTGGCTGGGATGGGTGTCACCCGTCTAAGACCGTTGGGCCGACATTGGCTGGGATGGCTGTTTACTCATCTTAGGTGTAGGGATCGGCGCTGGTGTGGTCATTGGTGTTGTCATTCGAGTAGGTATTGGTCTTATCATTGGCATGGTCATCGGTGTTGTCATCGGTGTTGTCATCGGTGTGGTCATCGGCGTCATCATCGGTGTTATCATCGGTGATATCATCGGTGTTATCATCGGTGTTATCATCGGCGTTGTTATCGGTGTTGTCATTGGTGATATCATCGGTGTTGTCATCGGTGATATCATCGGTGTTGTCATCGGTGTTATCATCGGTGTTGTCATCGGCGTTGTTATTGGTGTTGTCATCGGCGTTGTTATCAGTGTTGTTATAGGTGTTCTCATTGGTGTTATTATATGCATTATCATTGCTGTTGTCATTGTTGTGGTCAATGGTCTTAGTGTATATTGCAAACATTATTTTTTTAATTGATCCAGGGCTACATCTAGACTGAAGATGGTATCTAGGCTTTTATCAAGAAGCATCTTGAGCCTCGTCGTATCCCCTATACATGTCCTGAATTCCTGTTTAATATTCGCTTCTTCATGTTCAATCCAGAGCCGATGTTTGGCTGGGTATTGGTTGACTACCGCTCCATACCTGACCTTCTGCTTTTTCCGGCTTGCCCATCCTTTGTAAATTGAAGCATCTAGACGTTTCTGTTTTCGTGTTTTTCTCTGTTCATGCAACGAGGAACCTGCTTTTGAATGATTTGATATCAGCATATATTTGCAAAAGTTTTTCATCGGACTTGCATTTGTTTGAGGGCCTCAGCGTTTTGGGATATGATGTGCAGAACGAGGAAGAGGATGCCTCGGAAACGGCATCAGCCTCCACGTTACGTTGTTTACCGGCATCGGTGTGGGGGTTGACGTCGTTGTCGGTGTCAGTGGGGGTGTCCAAATCGATCACCATTCTGTCTGCATCGGCAGGGGCATCCAAATCGATAACCATTTTGTCATCATCCTGCACCTGAACCGAGGGTTTTTGAAGACCGGGTGGTTTCAGCATATTGAAACCGCCAAACGCAGTTCCTGTATATAAGTGTGATAAAATCTCATGTAGTCGTGCACCATTGAACCTACTACTGGGCCAAACGAATGCCGGTCCGCCATTTCCAGCATTTGAAGGGCCTGGTACTCCGGGTACTTCAGGATTGAATGCCGATCCACCCTTTCTGACATTGGAGGGGGCCGAGGGGCCTGCTACTCCCGGTACTTCAGGATCGTTTTTGACCAAATCACGAGCTGGTGATTTGGACTTGACCTCATCAGCAGGGGCGAGGCCAAATGTGAAAAGTCCCGCTGATTGATGTTTTAGTTAAGCACAAGTTATAAAAAATAACTTACAGGGTACCACAGGGAAGTCCTTCAATGTCTTTAAAACGATCGGCTCTAAACACCAGAGTTGAGAGTGACACCAGCAAAGTTGATAGAGTGCTACATACTCCTGCTAGTTACTACATTTTACCAGATATTCGTCAACAAAGGTGCTTGATAATGAGCAGCAGTAGTAGATCTCACCTTTAGATCGAGCCATTGAGGTGTATTGACTGCAACAAATGCCGATGGCCGATATTCAACGTTGTTTGTTCAAGTTTGGCCAAAACAAAAAAAAACACGTCGGAGAGTTTTTCGCGGTGAATTCACCGATATTCTGAAAACTTTGACCAACAGATCCACCACACACACACGAATCTACAATGGCCGCCCAAAACATCGATTATCAAGGTGTCATCTACGAGATAAATGCACGTCTCACGGACGCCTTCAAGGTCGTGAAGGCTGAATTTGACAGCAATCTCCGGAACCACATCATGTACCAGGTCACGCAGGAAATGGTAGGTTTTCTATCACAAGTTACTTCTGGACTCTAAATGCAAACCCTTGGAATACAGATCAAGGTTTCAGAAGTGTGCAAAGCTGCAGAGTCCGAAGGTATCGAGATCCATATCCCTAGGCTCATCCTCAGTGCGGCCATAGAATACAAGGCCAACTACGACCCCGAGCGCCGTAAGTTGCCATGAATTCAAAGAATCAGCAAAGAAGACCCCAACATCACCAATGAGCCGGGGTATGTTGCCGGTAGGAAGACTCCGGAGTATGATGGACCCAGAACCGGTCCTGCTTGGTGGACCAATGAATATGGTGAGTTAATCTATTCAAATACTGACATGCCTACAGGGCTTTATTGACTACCTATGTCCAAACTAACCCAGTCAAACGCCTAAAACCATTCCCGATGATGAGGAGTCGGCAACCCCCTCCTGAAAAGAAGCATGGGAGGAGCAACAAGGATGGGAAGGGGAATGGGAAGGAGGGGACCGGGAAGGGGAGGGGGAAGGGGAATGGGAATGCGAAAGGGAAGGGCAAGGAGCAGGAGGATGAAAAGGAGGATGCATCGGAGTCGGAGGATGAGGAGGAGGAAGATGAATTGGAATCAGAAGAGGACGAAGAGGATGAAGAGGACGATCTGGAAGGGGATGATGATGATGATGAAGATGAACTTGAGGAGGAGGAGGAGGAGGAGGCAATGGGGCAAGGGAAGAAGCCAAGGGGCCAGGACAAGGGGAAACAGAAGGAGAAGACGACGGAGGAGAATGAGGAGAAAGACTTGGGCAAGAGCTTGACGGGAAAGGGTGAGGGGAAGGAGAAAAAGGTGGAGGTCATAGACCTCGAGATGACTGACATAGTCAAGGAGGAGTCCGATGAGGAGGGTTCGAAGAAGACGCTGCGTGAGGATGAGGTCATGCAGCTGGACGACATTCCCAACCGCCGATCAGGATCCAGGAGGCTGAAGAGACGACGAGAAGACCTGGCCAAAGAAGAAACACTGAGCAAGAGGCAAAAGCAAACGGACGGGACAATTGGGCTTATGAGGGAACAGGTAAGTTAGCCTGCCGTTTCAAAGAATTTTTACTTTATTCTGGCACCTTTAGTGTTGCCGGCGTTGCTTCGACCGATGGCCTACGTTGGTTTGCCAGAAAGGTGCTAGGACGGCATGCACTCAATGCCATCGGCTCAAGACGAAATGTGTGTGGGATGGTAAAAAGAGGACGCCAGCTGAACCCGCCCAAAAGACCTTCAAAGCCAACAAACCTAGGAGGGAATCGACACTGACACTGCCACCACCGACACCGACACCGACACCGGGGCCAAGCATCATCAAGAAGAAGATCATGAAGGTTATCCTCATTCCCCCTGCACCTCCAAAGCCATCAGTTGCATCTGGTTCCGGAATGACCCTCCGGCCTCGAAAATCAACAGTTCGCATTCAAACGCCTCCGACGCTGACCCTATCGCCGTCACGGAGTGTGTCACCTTTGCCTCCCCCGATCACCCAAAGGCGAGGCAAGTCGAAAGGCAAGGGGAAGGTGAAGGAGGTGATCAATGTGGATGATGATTTGAGAAAATCATCCATTCCTGAGGGCTGTGAGTTTGAGTCAGTTCTTCAACGAAAATTTGCTGAGATATTACTGAAATTTAGCGACTCTTTACCCTGTCGTCTTCCACCCAACCCGAATGGATGCCCTTGGGACGGTACGCAAATCCAGTAGCTCGGACAGCTCCAATCAAGAGCTGCTATCAAGGATAGAACGTCTGGAGGCCGAGGTCCGGGCTGTCAAATCGAGCCGGATACAAGCTCTGGAGGCTGAGGTTCAGGCCCTCAAATTGATGATGGAAGGGTTCAGGGGGAGGCTGGCGAAGGAGGAGACAAAGGTATTTGAATTGCCTTTGAAAAAGAAGGAACCATCGGAGGAGGCGATGCCACTGAGATCCCAGAGTGAGACAGAGAATGTCCAGATGGCTGGTCCATCCACATTGACAGACCAAAGGGAGCTCCGGAGTAGCAGAGAACGGTTGCCACCTCCAGTGAGAATCCGTGCAATGTCTGAACCTCTGGCCTCCGACAGACAGCGATCGACGGTGACCCCAAGCATGTCGATTTCCGAGGTCATCCGATCTCCATATTTGAGGTCCCCAGATAAATCTTTCCTCACATAGGCGGCTGGTTTGGCTAGGATAATTTTATGTATTCATATGTATAAGGCTGGATTCACGGAATGAATGGACTGGGTTTGGATTTATCATGTGCTCTCTAAATGAGTGAAGTAATTGGGTGAAGTTAAGCCTGAATGAGGAATGTTTGTGTGATATGTTCTGTGTTATCATTTTTACCAGAGTCTGGTTGGTATCGGTGTTATGATCGGTGTTGTCATAGGTGTTGTCATCGGTGTTGTCATCGGCGTTATCATCGGTGCTGTCATCGGTGTTGTCATCGGTGCTATCATTGGTGTTATCATTGGTGTTATCATCGGTGCTGTCATCGGTGTTGTCATCGGTGTTGTCATCGGTGTTGTTATCGGTGTTGTCATCGGCGTTGTTATCGGTGTTGTCATCGGTGTTGTCATCGGTGTTATCATCGGTGTTATTATCGGTGTTGTCATCGGACTTGTCATCGGCGTGGTCATCGGTGTTATGTCATGGGCATTATCATAGGGTTGATCATCGGATCTGTCATTGGCGTTGTCATTGGACTTGTCATCGGAGTGGTTATTGGCATTTTCATTGGCAGATATAAATAAAGTTCATGTTCACATCTCTCGATAGTACACTTGTTGAACTGTTACCTACGTGCCTTTCTAGGGCTTTTTCTGGTACCCTGATCATCCAAATCTTTTATCAACTTCTCACCCCCCATCAGCTTCTGCTTCTTCGGATTCCTCTCTTTGCCATCACTGTCCTGAGGAGCCCCCCTTTTCAATGAACTCAATCCTTTCCTCAACTTTTCACACACAGCATCCAGCCTAGGCTTAACCTTTGTGAAGTCGAGCTTCGTCTTGATGATGTAGTCTTCAAGGTTTGGCTCAACTCCTTCTTCATCCCCCTCCTCATCTCAAAAATGAGATCGAGCCATGTCTTGACTGAGAAGGCCGATGCTAAGCAACACTCCCTCGATAAACAGTCGGCTCCTATATGTCCCATCGGCTTTTAAATATGGCTGGCCATCTAGCCATTCCAAGTAAGCATTTCCAATCTTCACCGACGAATGGACATTTTTTGGTGCGGTCGTGTGTTTGTACTTCCAAGTGGCCCAGTTTGGAGTTGACTTGGGGATAGGAGTAGGATTGGCATCATCCTAATTTAGATTTATATCAGCCCAAATGGAATCCGATCATACAAAGAATAAATTACCGGAAGTTGAGACACCGTTTGAAGGCACCTTTGATACACTTGGTTATCCGATAGTGAAGTTAGGTACTGGAACCTCTCCTCTGGATCAATGATGGATTCCGGAGGAAATGGGACGGTGAGCATCTTGGAACGGTGACTGGGATCTTTGTTGCTGGTATCTTCATCATCGTCTTCCTCATCTCCATCAAGTGCATCGTCGGCAACAAAATGACCATCAGCCTTTTGCTTTCCCTTATCGGCCTTCTGCTTTCCCGTGCTGGCTCTCTGCTTTCCCTTGTCAGCTGTCTGTTTTCCTTCATCGTCGTCATCTTCCGAACCGGACTCGCTATTGGAATCTGATGAGGAACCAGATTCACTGTCGGAAATGTCCTGTTGCCGAAGTCGGGAAGGTCCTGCTGCATTAGACTTTTGTGGAGCTTTCTTTCGAGATTTTCCAGAGGTAGATGGGTTGGAGTTATCGATTTCACCGTTCCGTCCCTTGAAGCCCCTGAATTCAAACGTTGTCTTGACCTTTTTGTTTGCCTGCCTTTCATACCAAAAGTCAAGAACGGACAAAGCCTGCTGCTTGACTAGCTTTGAAGGATCCCGGAGTTGAAAGCTAGCCGGCAAATATTGTGGTGATATGTATTGATCTTGGCTGATGCTGAGATCTCCCCAAGGAACCGAAGCTGAGTTGTCACCGGACTGTAATTCTGATTTCACATGATATCAGAATGACCTTACTGAGAGCTGAGACACATACGATAATGCAAATTTAAAAAGTCCCTGATAAGGGATTTCATCTCCTCCAAATTTGGTCTTTTCATTCCCGGATAGATGGGAAGTTTGGGGACACCTTTATCATCCAGATGAACTTTGGGTTGTTTTGTCGGCTTCTTAGTCGTAGGTCCATCAGCTTCATCATTGCTACCTGAGTCATGTTTTCCTAGTAAATTCAGCCGAATGAGTTAGCCAATGCTAAGACCGACGCCGATATCAATGCCAACGCCGACATCAACACCGACGCCGATGGAAACGCCGATGCCGATGGAAACGCCGATGACCACACCGATGCCAATGGCTGCCAATGGCAATCTGATGCTGACTGTATACCATCCAAATTTCCATTCCCCAGACAAACTAGGGAAATTTTACAAAGGCATAATACTCACCCAGTTCTTCTGAGGCATATGCCTCCCATTCCGTCATCACCGATCCCTTTTGCCAATTAGGTTTAGCCTTCACAAATGACTCATGACCTAGCTCATCATTAAAGTCATGGCTGGACCAAGATTAGTTTAAAACAGGTAACCAAAGTTACATGAACCACATACGACGAAACCAACACATTGTCTGATGTGTCCCAACATGCCGACAGCACGAAAACCCTCATCCCCAAGTCCTTATGCATTTGTGTAGCGAATTCCTTGATGTATTGCACTGCATGTTTTTCAGCATTCCTAGGGACATCAGGTCGCAAGTTCAGCCATGTCGTCAGGACATACAATATGAGAACCTACTTTTGCTGGACATGTACTGGAGGTCCTTTCGACTTCCACTCATCCAACAACCCCTGATACTTCTGGACTTCTTCTTCCGGCAACTCCTCACACACAGCCTTCAACCCAGCCTGGTACTTTGCCATCCATTGCTTGGTACCAGGGGTTGATCCCGACAACTCTGACACTTTTCCCTCTACCTCCTCCCTCATCTCATGACCTACAACCTTCTTAAAGTTCCAAATTTGTCTATGGTTGTAAAGGGGCTTTCTGGTCCTACGACGTCCATTGTTGTAAAACCATTCCTTTATTTTCTAAAGGCTGAAATTAGCAAAATTAAATTTGGTTACCAGCTCCACTTGCAATGTATTCCAAGGGAGTCTCAGACCTCCCTTGTGCACCAACAATACTGGTGTGCACCTGTTTCATGGTTTTGGCACGTCCTTTTTTGTCTCCAGCCCTAAATTCCTCAAGTTTGCCTTTGAGGGTGGCAAGTTGAGCGGCAGTGAAAGAGGTTTCAGGCATTGTGGAATCAGGAAAGAGGTTTGAATTTGCAGGAGATGAGATGAGATTTAATAAATGATGAATTGTGTGCGGCTACTTGTCGATGTTGCAAGTTTGCCAAATTTGACTATACACCCATTTCAGAAATCGAAATTTCGTCAACCGACTTTCGACCATCCACATTTTATTTCCTCAATAATTTACACTCTCATCTGCGTATTCTTACCGTTCCAATTTCTTTTTAAATCCTCCACTTCATATTTATTTCATCTAACCGATTATTCAGCCATGGTCAAGTCGTTCAAAAGAAAGTCTGCTCCTCGTGTTAGCAGGGTGACATTAAAAGAAGTGTTCACTGCTCGTGGATTTCAGACTCGAAGGAATATTGTCGACAGCCCTAGGAGCTCACATTCCTCTCCTACAAAAAGACAAAGAATGACTCAAGATTATTGCGAAGAACATAGCGATTACCCTCAAGATCTCCCACATATTGAGCCTCTAATATTGCCCAGCAATAATGTAAATATGACTTTCTACTTGGTCTCACACAGGTCCAACTGACAGTCATCTTCTTGGAGTCATCCAGCAATTATATGAGGGAATGGCTACCCCATAGAACAGAATATCTAGACCATATCCTGGCCAGAGAAGCACCTCCAGAAAGACAGATCTGCATGGGTTGTGGGACAGCCGAAGGCACATGGAAATGCTCCACGTGTTTTGGTAGTCCTATATACTGCCAGGCATGTTGTGCAGATATCCATGAGAGGTTACCATTTCATCGGGTGGAAAAATGGACCGGTGACTACTTTACGCCTGCCTGGTTGATGGAAGTGGGAGTCAAGCTCCACCTAGGTCATGGAGGGTTGCCATGTCCAGCTGTCCGGAGTGACAACACCATTATTAATGACACCGAGGATTGCATTGTCAATGCTGACATCGGCATCAATGCCAGTACCAACGCCAACACCGACGCAAATGCCGATAACAACGCCGATAGCAACGCCGATGATTACGCCGATGATTACGCCGATGACTATGCTGATGATAACGCCGACAACACCGATGATAACGCCAATGCCAATGCCAATGCCGATGACAATGCCAAAAGATCAAAAAATACTGAAGAACCAACCACGCCCTTTTCATTGCAAAGCTTTCCAGATTCACCAAAAGACATTGATAAGACATGTGAAAGCGTTATGGTGGTGGTGGACAGCTCAGGTATCCATCGTCTGGTCATCCGATGGTGTGAATGTAGAGGAGCAGCTGGACGTGACATTCAGTTGCTTGATGTCGGCTTATATCCCGCAACATCAAAAAAGCCCCAAACTGCATTCACATTCCAAGTCCTTGACGAGTGTCTCCTAGACAACCTGGAATGTAAAACCGCTTGCCAGGCATTTCATTCTAAATTACTCCGGCTTACCAGCTCACCGTTTCCTCACACCGTCCCGGTATGTAATCTGATTTATTCACCGGTAAATTTTGATTGACAACCTATCAGAACCGTTACCGTGAATTACTAAGATGTACAAGGCAATGGAGAAATCTGAAGGCCCGGAAATGGAATGGATTTGGCCAACATGACAACCAGGAACCAGGACCTGGCCAACTCACGACGACATGTCCTGCTTGTCCGCAGCCTGGTCTCAACTTGCCAGAAGATTGGAAAAACAGCAAAGGGGATACCGGCAGCATTATGCCTTCATTCGTGATGGATGGAAATTTCAAAGTAGAACACATGAAGATGCGGAGGCCTCTGGATGATGTTACTATCGCCGATGGTCATGGGTTTATGGTTGGGGAGGATAGATATAAAAAACATATCCGAATAACCAAAGAGGTCATACTGGTAAGTTCTATTGAATGAATTAATGTCTAGGAAATGTTGAAAATTTTAAATATTTCAGAAGTCAACATGCAATGAACATAGGGCGGTGAATCAGGCTAATTCTCAAAAACAAAATTTGGATGCGACCGGTATTGGTGCACTAGCCTGCGCTCGTCATGGATGTTTTGTTCCACATTCAGTTGTCGATTTTCAGAAGGGTGAAAGGTAATTTTTTTATCTGATGTTGTCAAGTTCACCAATGCCGATGACGGCGTCGGCGTTCAGACCATCGCCGATGATGGAGTTGTCACCAATGCCGATGCATCGGACTAGTTTGCCATTCCTTCTACATCCAATACCAAGTATTTTGCCAATATACTAACAATGATTCCATTCCAGACAAATGAACATGGACTACGCCCTCTCAGAAGTTCTCAAGTGGAGCTCTGGTTTCAAGACCATCCTGCTCATCTATGATATCATGTGCCAATATGGCAAGCACCTCCAAGAGAGATTGAGTCAAGGTCCTTATCTGCATACTCCTGAAGGGATCAAAATCAAGAAAGGAATCAGCCTGTTTCACATTATGGGTCATCAAGATCAATGCCATCCCCGATACAGCCCTCAATTTATTGAAGGTGCTGGCCAGGTTGACGGCGAAATATTGGAATCATTATGGGCTCCCCTTGATCATATCGCCAAGAGCACAAGGACCATGTCTGCTGCATCCTGTCAGGAAACGATCGATGCTCACATGAACGACTCCAACTTCAAGAAACTCATCAGAATAGGTCTGTATTCATTGTCATTTGTATAAACCTAGCATCTGGAATTTATAGGCCTTCGTGGTCGCAGGTCCAACATTGATCAAAAAATATCACAAAGCCATCATCGGCGTTGCCAGTAGCAAATCGGCATTGGATGACCTCGTTTCGACAGCCGACGCCGACCTCACTCGGAAATGGACAAAAGAGGCGAAAAGAGCTCAAAAATACCGGGATCGAGACGAGTCGGCAATGGACATCTATGATGCCAAAACATCTAAAGGTAATTCTGAGCCATCCGATATGAAATCATCTCTCAGCCGGTGTCTAGGACCCACGAAAGAAGAAAGAATCCTGGAACTGACCCTAAATGAAAAGACGAATGGCCTGATGAATGGCACCATCGCCTGGCTATCCTCTGGACTCAAAATTCAGGAGACACAGTATGTAACATATCAATGATGAGGTTCCAATTGCATTGACAGTCTTGGATTGCATTTCAGACTCTCGCTAGCTTATGAAGAGAGAAGGCTTGGCCGGAAACCATCACCGACAGCTAAGCTTTCCATGGAGGACAAAAGACGCCGATTGAGAAACAGAATTGACCGGTTTCACAAGTCATCGGTGAAATTCATGGATTCCGACCTCATCAATGAAGAGATGATGCCAGATGTCGATCCGCTACAATCTGACTCAGATTCCGAATCATCGGACAATGGAAGTGACAATGAACGCGAGCCAGACACAGACAATCCATTCATCAACCATCAACGCCGGCAATCCTGGAATCAAGATTCTCCGACGAAGACCAATTTATTCCTGCCTTCCAACCTTCAGTTATCGGCATTCGATGCATCGGCGAGCAAACTGATTTCTGCAGAATTGAAATTGAGAGAAGCTCAAGCAGACAGCGCCCTTCACCAAATTCGAATTTGTTTAGGTCACAAAGCGTATCTATTCCGGAAAAACATTCGATTGGCATTGGGGACAAAGCAGAAGACAAGGGCTTGGAAAGAGGTTTATTCAGTGGAAGCCCATGTCAAGCACCATGCAAGAGTTTATCGTCTCGCCCGAAAAGCCTTGGTCTCTCTGGGGGCATCTCCCGAGACATTGGAAAGGTATAAGTTGCTTAGGCAAGATGAACTCACAGCTACTACTGCTTTGGTGGATCTGAAACAACCAGGGCAAAAAAACAAGTCGTTAGCGTGGTTTTGGAACATGGATATAGACCGGGACATTGCTGGCAATGACTGGATGGAAGAATGTGAGTGTTCCCCTCCTTCGAATCACAGTTTTTTGAATTTGAGTCAGTCTATCAGGTTCACTAGCTACGGTCGAACGCCAATTTTTGCCGATGGACAGAGGAATTGACATTGGTCAAGAAGGAAATGGAGTGGACCATTAGGTTCTTCCAAATCAAAGCTGAGACTTGGAGAAATCGAATGGAGTTGGTCATCGGACATGGATCATCGGGAAAACGATGTTATGCTGCAAGGCAAGCGGCTATGTGGGATCAATTTGCTACACAAGCAGAAAGCATGTTTGGGATTTTCTTAAATATATAATCATGTACCATGGTATTGCTTAAGGCATGTAAATTAACAGCTAGTCATCCATCGGCGCCGATGGAAGTATCGGCGCCGATCTTGTAACACTTTTTAAATAAACGTAAATAGAAGACACCTCTGACTTCAACTGCAATATCCAAGCCAATTCCTCCCAAAAACTTCAAATGTCGAAACTCATCGAATGCCAGCAACTCCTCAACCTTCTAGCGCGTCGCGTTCGGTCGGCGATCTTGGCAATGGCAATAACTTGGGATGGCATGTCTCCAACACAATGAGAGACTTGGCTTTCGAACATGCAGAATGAACTTGTGAGTGAAACGACTAATTCTATTGAAATACACTCCATTCGTTGCAGGCAACAGCGACGACGTGCATCGGAATGGCTCAACTTGGAGGGATCATTTTGGAAATACCGGAAATTATCCAGGGAACGGCAAAAGCGATATACAGTTATAGCCTGCCATATGTATGGGAGAAGCTTCTCTTTACACAGGAACTCCCGATCGAAGGCTTAGCACAGCACTTCGTGCAAAAGCATCTTCATGCTGGGCAATGGTGGCGAGAAGGGCAAGGGTCAGTGGCCGATGGCGCAAAGGACATTCTTATCACGTTTGCCGGATATTTTTCAGCAGTCGCCTTGATGGAGGTAATATTTATGTTTCCATTCATTGTATTTTTCATGGTAGAATCATTCACAGGAAGAGACGGCTGCTAGTTTTCGGATGGCTTATGAATCGGTAAAGGAAGGTGGAATTTCAGCAAAGGAAGACTTTGTAGATTTTTCCGGACTTTGGCAGGTAAAATATGTTCTGCATCCATGCCTTCAGGCTTCTTAGCCCTCCATTCCTTTGTACAGGTACTCGAGGAGACCCACAAGGAACTCCAAGAAATGCCGGTTTTTCATCCTGGACGAAAAAGCCCAAGCCCGGTGGCATCAACTAGCAAATTGGCTCCGGATGTTCCCCCTATAACGACATTAGATGATGTTCTGAAGACGCGGACCTCAGCCAACCCCGATGCAATGGATGCCAATGAATTCCAGGATAAAAAGACAGGCAAGTCCGACGGTAAGCAGTGCTTGACTGAGCAATGCCCTCAAACAGCAGTTGAACATTTCCGAATAGCCGTCCCTCTCCTGCCACGATTACCATCATCATTTGTGTCAAGTTTGTCTGGTGAACAAAAGGCCGAACTTGCCAAATACCTCGAGACCATCCAGGCTCAAGTGGTAGAGAGCTACCAGATTGTTAGAACACAGACGCTGGATAAAATTGAGGATGGTAAGATGTTGCAAGATAGATGGTGGAGGTTGATGGATACGAGAATGGAGATGTCAAGGGGAATTAATAGATAATTGTATATTAGAACAAGTCCAATCAGCATGTGTCAAGTCCGATCAGTGTATGTCAAGTCTGATTGGCATTTAACCAGTCTGATTCCCGTTTGGCAACCTCTATCAATGTTTGGCAAGTCCTATCGGCGTTTGACAAGTCCTATTGGTCTTTGGGAGCTCCTATCAGTGTTTGTCCACTCCAAAGCGGCGTTTTTTGGTGCCAATCGGCGTTTGTTCACTCCGATCAGTGTTTCCCTACTCCGGTCGGTGTTTCTCCACTCTGATTGTTGTTTTTGGATTATTAGGCCATTCTCTCAGGTCTGAACAATGCATTGCTATACATTGGCTTGATCTTCTACTACCTGTCTGCCAATTTGATCTAATGTCATCCAAGGAACCGCCGGCACCCCTACCCTCTCATGTACATTGTCTCTCATATAAAATGCAAGACATACCCGTTCACCTGATATCCTAAACACCCCATGCCTCAAAATTCTTCCCCCAAGATGGATGAGTGTTCCGGAATTGTATTGCAATTCTAGTCCGATGTTAGGTAATTCTAGAACGGCGTCCTTGTATGGTCCAATGGTTGCCAAAATATCATACCATTCTGCTCTCGAATTGTTGTCTCGATGCGCCGGTGTTTCCCGATTGCTGATCACTGACATCCCATTGAACACCGATGGCCACTGGTTGATGACTTCAGTTAACGAAGGTTCTTTTGCCAGACGTCGAAGCGTCTCTCGGCCACACATGTACAATTGTGGGTGTGTAATGGCGAGGGTTGCTGATATGAGTGCAATTGATTCACAGGCGGCTTTGAGCCATGTGTCGGCATTTGAGTCATTCAACGCTGATGATATCACAACCGGTTCATGGTTCATCTAGATCATATGTGTCGGTCTTTGTCTCCACTTAATGTATGGCTCACTCACATCGTGTCCTTGTCGAAACCAAGCCAGAGACAGTTCAACCGATCCCGGCGTCATCCAAACACATCCAGCTTCATTGAGGAATAGTTTCGGGTCCAACCTCCAATTTTTCTTCGTTCCTGGCTTCATGCTTTGTCGTAAAGGGCCTTCCATGTGCCTCATGGTCGTGGCGAGTATCGACTACTGACACCATATATATGAATTCTGGAATCATACATCACAGGACTTACTTGTCTTGTTGGCATCAACGTGTCAGGAAGATACCAACAGAGTATCCTCCCATGCCGATCTCTTATGGTCATGGGTGTATCGACCTTGCGAGGTGGATTTGCAATCAATGGATACCGGGATGTGAGAGCTGCCTCCTTTACAGCGTTGAATCCAGTGGGTTTTGGACCCAGCCTGGTTGAATACCGGTCGGCATCCCAAGGCAAAGTTACTGGAAATCATATTGAGTACTTGGAACTATATTTGAACTATATCTTTACCGGGATTTTGGTATGCTATGACCAATTGATACACCAGCAGCTCACAATCACAAACTACCTGTGTACTGAATTCCAGAGGTGGGAGAATTAACCGGACATGAGGTGATGGTTGGGATATTTGCTCGTTAAATTTGGCGATGAGATATGATGATATGTTGTCCATAAAGTGGAGGATTGAAAGGGATGGAGGGAGGTGGCTCATGTTTGAGAAGGAAGAATTGATTAACGTTAATAATGCAGTTGAATGAGTGATGTTGATTACCAATCTGACCGTTACACACCGGTAGTAAAAATAAAAAACCCCCATGCAAGCCCATCGGCGTTGAAATAGTGATAGTCATGCTATCCAATGTCAACCCATTGGTTCAAAGCTGGCGAAAATGATAAAATTCGCAACGCCGATGCCGATGATGACACCGATGATAGCACCGATGATATCACCGATGAAGCACCGATGATAACACCGATAACTACTCTAATGACACCACCGATAATAACACCGATAATAGCACCGATGATAACAACAAATAAAGCACCGATGATAACACCGATAGCTACTCCAATGACACCACCTATGACAACACCGATAACAACTCCGATGACAATACCCATGACAACACCGATGACAACACCTATGATAACACCGATGATAACACCGATGATAACACCGATGACAACACCGATGATAACACCGATGATAACACCGATGACAACACCGATGACAACACCGATGACAACACCGATGACCATGCCGATGATAAGACCAATACCTACTCGAATGACAACACCAATGACCACACCGGCGCCGATCCACACCTAAGATGAGTAAACAGCCATCCCAGCCAATGTCGGCCCAACGGTCTTAGACGGGTGACACCCATCCCAGCCAATGCCGGCCCAACGGTCTTAGACGGGTGACACCCATCCCAGCCAATGCCGGCCCAACGGTCTGAGACGGGTAACACCCATCCCAGCCAATGTCGGCCCAACGGTCTGAGACGGGTTACAATTATCCCTGCCAATGTCGGCCCAACGGTCTGAGACGGGTGACACCCATCCCAGCCAATGTCGGCCCAACGGTCTGAGACGGGTGACAATAATCCCAGCCAATGTCGGCCCAACGGTCTCAGACCATCCACTATACTCTAGCACTTGACTCGGCCCACCGGTCTCACATGGTACATATGTCACTTCTCAGTTGCCCCGTCAAGTACCTAACAATAATATTTTCTCGGCCCATCTCGGCTGGCCTGACTCAAACCCAACATTGTCACCCTTAGTTGCCTGGTCACATACGGGTTAAGTCATGGCATGGTGTGCTATGTCAGTGTTAAGTTTCGATGGACTATCTTTTGTCATCTGTCGGATACGGCTCCTTACACTAAGACTATTCAATGGGATGTGAACCAGAACAGCTCTGCTGCAACTTCGATCGACATGAACCATATATTGAATTCTATATAAGTACCTTCCAGCATACAAAGTTAAGTCATGGTGCGTCCCACTTGCGTCATGACTGCCCTCTGCTCAAGGTGGCACGCTGGCACTTGAAAATGTCACCTGCTACACCATCATTCGCCAGTTGCAGCTCATGATACATTCCCTGTTTTTCGGTGACAACCTGGACGTCGATCGGATGGCGACAAACCGAAGGTCTGTGAGCATAAAGGTTTGTGGTGTACATTCCGCTGTCAATCCCTTCTGATGCCTTTTACCCAAGTCGCCTGTGCCCCCCCACTCTTTTAGCTCAGCCTCGGAAGGCGAAATGACCAATGGTGCGAAATCACCACGCCGGCATCTTCCCAGGCCAGAATTCTTGAAATCAATGGTCCCATTCCTCGTTTGTGTTGATCAAGTGCTTACCCGAGCATGTCAATGTGGCTAAACACATCTGTTGCAACGCCGACCTATTCGCACGTAGTCTTGAGCAATCAACGGTAGCGTGATGCGGATTCTGGAACTCAAAGACCGAGAAAAGGTCACTGCTGAGCGCTGAACGGTGGGTCTTGCCCCCTACAAACTTGAAGAGCATAATTGCTTCATACAATCTGAGATCTGAGATCTGAAGCATAGTTAATCGTTTGAGAATTGAGAAAATGAGGAATCAATGGCTTCACCGACGTCTATATGAGGGATCATCAGCTGAGCGCCATTAAATGAGGTGTGGGGAATATTAATCTCGCTGCGAAAACGAGACCAGTCCTCAAAATCTCCTCCAGGTAATCCCGGAGGCACTATAAAAATAGTCCAAAAGTTACCTGTGTAACCTACGCCCCCTCCACTCAACCGCGTCAATGTATGCCCACTCAGAGTCAGACGCCGAGAACGATATCCCAACTGACAATGGTCCTCGCAAGCGATCCAGCGCCTTGCAACTTGGCCCTCGGAAAAAACCGTAAGTCGTTACTGAGCTTTACAGTGCTTATGACAAACATTCGCAGTTGTGGAGGCACCGATCCGCTTATTCATCATGGCCGGCATTTTGGACGTACTGTCCATGCGTTGTGCAATGTCAGTGCACTTCTAAACAACGGCATATTACGTATGGGCGAACTGGCTGAGCAGCCGGAGGACTCTTTCACACACGAGTGCGCACTTCTTCCCTTCTTATTGTTCGATTCACATCAAAGCCCTCATCCAGAGAGCGCCGGGAGCATCGCGTATTCCAGCAGCTTCTACAGATGATACCTGGGCTTGAGGAGCGTCTGATGCAAGGCTCCGACGAGGATGTGATTCACATTGGCGACCTCGTATGTGACATTTATCACTTCAAGTCTGTCAATGGATTGAACTGGCTGCTTTCAGATACAGAAAGGTTCTTCTAATGCAAGATCTGACGACACAAAGAGTTTGAAGGGAGTGATCCTGGACTGGATTACGCCTCGTGGACAACCTCTAAACCCGCCGTTGTCATGCAATATCAAGACTGACCATGGCTTTCACCATGAACGCACCGGGGCTCTCTTGTGCCCCACCACGTTGAACTGGTCCGATGTCGAGTATGTAAATTTTGTTGCGTTTGTTGCGGATGATCTGAATCATTGTCAGGGTCAAAGAGAAACTCCGAAGCGGTGAAATGGGCATACCAGGAGACCAGTGGCCGATCTTCTTATATCAAGGATATCATTACGATCCGGAGGATCCGTGGAATGGCCTGTTCCGAAGTTCTCTTCTCGTTTCCGTAAGGTCATGTCAATTCTTTTTCGTTAATTCTACTGAGACATGTTTCAGGCGTATAAGCACGTATTTACGTCCCCCAGTTCCATTGAAAAGGAACCGAAGGCCACCAGGTCCGGTAACGCATGCATACATGGGATGACTCGCGTCACCCGCTCTTCCATCGCATACATTGCTACTCAAGTCTGTACCATTTTCAGGTTTCGACGAAGGATTGCGTACTAATACATCACAGGTCCGCTTCACACTTTCATCCTCACCTGTCTTCTCGAGAACAGACCTCGTCACCGATTCCGAGCGATTTTACAATTCCGTTTCGGATCTCTTTGAAGATATTGATGAGAAAGTGGAGGTTGATGACCTGCTCACTTGGTGGAATCGGTCAGTCTCTTCCGCGTTTCATCCTCTTTGTATCTGAATGTGGGTCCCCGACCAACAGTCAAATATTTCCCTCGTATTCATCGGCACGGCCTGCCATATCCAAAGACAGTCCTCTCGTTAGGATAAAGGAGAAGAGACTACAACTCAAGGCTGCCCGAGTCAGATCTCCTCTTCAGCGTACGAATAGCACGTCGTGAAACCTGTACCTATTTCTTGAATGAAATTACTGTTGCCTTACTATTTCATATTTTAAAACCATTCATCAATTGCGTTCTAGTGGGACTGAGCCCAATTTAGCATACAGACGCTGCATGGGGCAGTGGACGCAGCCCGTCACATTCGGTGAATATCCAATAGTCTGTCGGTATGCTAAAGGAGGCCAACTGACACCCTCTTTTCAGAACTTGGGCAACAAACGCAGCCTGTCATGTATGGTAGGATTTCGCTGGTATATCTGTATGCTGAAACAGACCAAAGGAAGCCCTCCTTTCAGATCTGGTCCTCATCTGCATTCAGGCAGCTCATCACAGTTGGTGGATGACTGACATCCATCTGTATGGTCAGACCAAGTGGCTCCCCGCTTCCAAATCTGGGTCTCATCCAATATTTAGACTTGGCTTAGGCAGCGGAAGCACTCTGTTAGGTTTGGTGAGTATCCACTGGTCTATCTGTATGCTAAAGAAGGCCAATTGACACATTTCTTTGAGATCACCTGTCGGTGAGTGCAACATGTTATATGTGGTGAGGTTTTGCTGGTCTATCTGCAAGCTAAAATAGGTCCTCATATGGCATCTGGATGCGACTTGGGAGGGTCTGCTAGTGTATCTGTATGCTCAGGCAGGCCAAGTGATGCCGTCCTCTCAGATCTGGACCTTATTTGGCATTCAGATACTGCTTGAGCAACTGATGACCAAATGTTGTCATAATTGCCTATATTGCAATGTTGACCAGGTCTTCGATTACAGTACCACTCTTGGTCATCCAGTACCTTTCTTGTTATCTTTGTGATTTCCACCAATGCTCTGGGATTAGATCTAGCAAAAACAGATGAACTACCAGACTTCCACATATGATATCAATTTAATTTAATTTAATCCTTTATCTTGATTTATGAGAATCTCCTTGATTTTGAGATGAAAGCCATGGCTTTGGCCTGGCCTGAGGTGGCTCCGGCTTTCAAAAAGGTCAGGCCAGGCCAAAGCCACCAGTGATGGCTTGGCTTTGGCCAGCTTTGGCCTGAGCTGTGGCTTTTGGCTGTGGGTAGAGAACAGGTAGAGAATGAGAGGGCAAGGGGGTCCATGAGTGAGATGATGGGCCGTGATCACCCACAACCTCATGCACATAGTCTCCATGTCAATTGACATGGGTGCTCATTGTTCATGAGGTGTTTCCGGTGGGTAATCACCCCCCACGTTGACGGACACAGGCATCCTTGTCATCATCCTTGTTGTCCCTCCCTGCCAGATACCTTGCGAATGACATCCACACATCAATTGACATGGTTCATGTGTGTTCACAAGGTGGAGATGGCTCAGGGGTTGCACAGAGCCAATGTTGACTGGTGGTCCTCATGTCATCATCGTTGTTGTTGTTGTTGCTTCAGTGTGTTGTTTCCACAGCTGTCATTGCCATCATCGTGTAATTGCCACAACAAAATTTATTTGTTAGCACCGGGTGGACAAGAGAGAGGACAGGCACATACTGGAGGTGCCAGGTGGTGGGAGCACCACCTCCTGGCCATTTTCCTCCCTCCACAGTTGACATTGGCACAGTTGAGGTCTTGTCGCCCACTTGGTCGTGGTCCTGGTTATTTGAGTTGGTGGTGGTGGAGGTGACCAACCTGTGACACCCACCAAACTGTGGGTGTAATGGTTTGGATACGTGTCCATTTTTGGACATTGTATCCATACCCACACGGGAACTACAATTTGCAACTTTAGCTAGCATAGATATGAGTTGTCCACATACCAGCATAAAGCCCTGGTCTCACAGCTTGGCTTTGGCTTTTTGGATCTCAAGCCGGGCCAAAAGCCGCCACAGGCCATCACTTGGGCCTGGCTTGGCCTGGCCTATTTGGGCTCGGCTTGGCCAGGCCAGGCACATCAATAATCAGTGGATACATGAACTATGGTTTTTCATGGGTACAAGTACAGATTGTGCCTGGAATACCTGTGTCATTAGCAATGGTACTGATTCTAAGGCACACTCATCACAGTAGTTTTGCAAATATAGCATTACACATATATAAGAATAAATAAGCTGCTGGAATAAAAAAAAGCCTTGTCAGAAAAGCACTGAAAAGCATTGAAAAGCACTGAAAAGTTCTGGGCTAAAAGCGCAAGTTCAAGCGAAAAAGGTAAAAGCTTGTGTAACTCTACTATGGCTCGGACAATCTATAATCATCACAGAAAGGTGCAAGTCGAAAATGATCATAATGAACTCTTCGCCGGATATGAACCGAGTAAATCTGGGTAGTCAAACCCTCGTCGAGCCCCTAACTTGTCGACTTACAAGATCATTGAGTGAGGGATCACAGAGAAACGATAGGCCATCGTCGATAGCAGAAATATCACTGCTTTAGTTCTCAGACCCTCAATAATCCGAAAAGTGAATTTCTGGAGGTATCCGAGCTCGGTAGTTTACGTCCTCCGGTCACATGACATCACTGGAGATCTCCTGCATGTTCTACCATCCGTCCAGCGGAAGGAACTTGAAGTTCCTGTGTGATCACACAGGAGCGTGCATCCTCTTTCAGCATACAAAGGCCATCAATAAAGGAACGAGCATTGCCTTAAAGTATGGCGCGTGTCACTGGACAATATTGTTCTTGTCATATCAGTGTGCATCAGTGTGCATCAGTGCGCATCATTGCGCATCAATGCGCATCAGTGTGCATCAATGCGCATCAGTGTGCATCAATGCGCATCAATGCACATTAGTGCGCATCAGTGCGCATCAATGCACATTAGTGCGCATCAGTGTGCATCAATGTGCATCAGTGCGCATCAGTGCGCATTAATGCACATCTCTTGCCATATATAGTGTAAGTCACAGTATATGTCACATCAATAATTCCAAAAAGGAAATCAATGCGCATCAGTGCGCATCAATGCGCATCAGTGTGCATCAGTGCGCATCAGTGCGCATCAGTGTGCATCAATGTGCATGTATTGCCATTGTAGTGCATCAGTGCATCAGTGCGCATCACTGCAGATGACAATGTGATCAATGTATATTATGTAATTCTTATTTAATTCCCATATTCAGCTGAGGTCACATCTTTGTCACATTGCACAATGACCAAAGAAGAATAAAAAGCACATTAGTGAGCATTATATAATATTCCTCATTTATATTTAGGATTTATCTGCTTGGCTCCTCAGGGAGCTACTCACGATAACAGGGTTCATGTAGCTCCCCCTGATGATTGAATCAGGTACTAGGTTCATGACCCATTAAAACCACAGGACTTATCACAGAACTTAGAGTGCTAGAAAGAAAATACAAATGTATTGAAGTAGAGAATACAAAACAAAATCCAATAATACTTTGTTGTGGTGGAAGTTGGAGATTTTGGGTCTCAGACTACTTTCAAACCATTTACAGAAGTGGCTTTTGAAACCAGACCATGACATGACTTATCCTGAGTGGGACCAGGCAGCTAAGGTTGACAATGTTAGGTGTGAGACGGGCCAGCCGAGATGGGCTGACAAAATACTATTGTTAGGTTCCAACCCAGGAGTGTAATATATGCCATTGAGACAGGTGGGCCAAGTGTAGAGCCAGCCTATTGTAATCCATCTGAGACTGATGGGCCAACATTGGCTGGGTTGATTGCTCTGACATCTCCACATGTATGATCAAACACATGTTCAGTCTACTGACCAATCATGTCACTCACATAAATCAATCCATAACAATGTTTGTTGTAGTGGAAGTTGGAGATTTTGGGTCTCAGACTACTTTTAAACTATTTACTGAAGTGGCTCTTGAAACAGCAATTATATTTAAGCAAAACATTTGTCTCATTGCAAAATAATCAAATACAAAAGTATTGTTTCAGGAAGTAGACAAAAGGGAAAGTTTTCTCATCTCTTCTTGACCATCAAAATAGTTGCAAAAATTAACAAATTCAATCAATTTTGCAAAATGTCAAAATCTTGTTTATTCAACCTCACCAAATGCTGAATTTTGATGAAGGATTTTGCCAGTTATAAGATTCTATATTCCACAATAAAATTTAGTGTTGGCAAAATAATTCAGAAATAAAGCATCTTGCATGGCCCACAATGCTTTGCTCAAGTGTGTCACTCATTACACACTCAACACACACTGAGAGGGCACTTGAGGTAGAGGAAAGAAAATTTATGACACAACTGATATGAAAACATTATAAAAATCATAGTCCCTGGGCTTTAAGGAAAGCATGAGAGAAATTTGATGTGGTTTTCTTGAACTTGCAAGATTTGTGGAATCCCAACATCTTGGTGCAGAGAAGCATCATAGTTTTTTTCTGAGAATTTGTACTCAGAGAGCACAGCACCTCCAAAGTCGAAGATATAAAGACCAGATGGAAGACAGTGAAGGTGTTTGATGTGACTGGTGAGGGAGAGCCTGGCAGCTGTTCTGGTCCAAGTCCCACAAAGATTGTATTGGTTGCCACCACACTGATGTCAGTTTTGAAGATGGGATCATCTTCTTGCTTCAATCCAACCACAGGCAGGACATCCTGCATGGCCTGGGGTTCAATGTGGTTGGGATGGCTAGGAACTGGTACAGGCAGAATGAATCCATGAGGCATGGATAGCGGGTGCACAATTTCATACATGTCAGGCAACTGGTTTGCCAACTGCACATCATCTGTGATGGGGGTTGAAATGGCAATCCTTGAATTCAGATTGGGGGGTTGTGATCCAGATCTGGTTGAATACACTCCTCTTGATGTGGTCCCTGTTACAATTTTCACCTTCTTACCCCTGTCTTTTGCTTTGAGACACCTGTTGACCAATCAACATATTCCCACAACAATATGTTAATCCCATGCTCTCATTGGACGATACCCCATTACTGACAGCACATGATGACTTGAAGATGCATAACCATTCATATGCAACCAGAACCTGAAGGAACCTGAAGACAATATAATCCAGAATCCACCATGGGTCATGATATGCCACCATTCAAACTTGGTCATTCAGTTTCTTGTCATGACCCATGACCTGGAGACAAGAGTACTCTGTGACCTCCTGACCACCAATCATACCCAGTGATCTGAATAATCAGGTTCTCCACCAGTCAATTGTATGTCAAAGCCCACACATTGCTATTATTCTTTCATGATTCACATACACAGTTCTTTGTTCCTGTCACATATGGATGAATAGCCTTGTGCCTGGTGACTGATCAACTTTCCTATTTCAAAGAAGACCAACACATCATCATGATCCTCATGGTTATCTTTGATGCCCAGCTCATTGCCACGATTGCCATATGTTCTGTTGGCATCTCCACCCTGTGGGCATCTATGTCTATGCAACCTATATTCAGATAACACAACCTCCCCACAATGACTCAGACAGTGGATCTGTCATAGTTACTGACAACTGATGACTCCTTTGATCTATCTTGGTTGACCAACTTGTGCTTCTTCACACATCACCCCCACATTCATTCACCTCTCTTCTCATCAGCTGACTGCTGGTGCTCAGCTGACAACCTGAACTCACATGTATGACAAGTCCCCTTGATGCTCCACAAAGACTTGTACTCTGATACATTTCAACACTGTCACATACTGCTCTGTTGGCAGACCATGCCATGACTTACAGCGGAACGGCAACAGCAGCAGCAACAACGGCAATGGCAGCAGCTATGGCGATGGTGAGTCCCTCTCCTTCCTCCCCCTTCCCCTTCCTCCCTTCACCCTCTCTTTCCCCCTCTTCCCCTCTCCTTTCCACCCTCCCTCTAACCCCCTCTTCCTCTCCCTTTCTTTCCCTCCCTTTCCTCATCTTCTCTCACCTCCCCACCTTTTCCCCCCTCTTTCCCCCCTTTCCCCCCTCTTCAACCCTCCCCTTCTCCCTTTCTTTCCCCCTTTCCCCCCTTCCTTTTGCCCTGCCCCCTTCCCCCTTTCCTTTCATTTATGCCCTTCCATTTTCACTCCTTTCCCCTCCCCCTTTCCCCTATAACCCCTTTCCACTCCACCTCTGTATTACAGTAATGTAGTTATTACTTATAGATAGCACCTTTTATTATATTTGTTATCACATTTTGAAGATGAAGACAGTTTTGAGGTCATCTGAGTTTAGTCATACTTACAGCCATTTTCTTAATTCTTGAGACTTTTTGGATTTTTTTAAGAGTTTAGGAAAAGGGTAGTTCTATTTGGCACACTTCATGCACACACATTTGTAAAACAAACCATCTGCACCCAAGAAATGTGTATTCTCTGCTCAATGGCTGGCACAGTGAGCGGCATGTCACATCACACTTCCCAATTAGGACTGATGCACGCACAAATTGCTTAGGAAGTCACGCTGATGTGACACTGTTGCAAGGACCGAGTTACGACTGATAAGCACTTTTTCCAAAGATCGCTTTCATCGCCAATGTTCCTCACTTCCGATAAGACTTCTGAAGCTCTCACAGGTAATATGACATATTTGAGTATGAGACTGTGTATTTACATGAGGAAAGAAGTGTGTTTATTGTAAATTCCGAGGTGTAACTAAAATTGGCTGTCTCAAGGAGCCATGAATGACTGTATATGATAGAATTGCATGCACTCCACCATTCTCAGGTCTCCGACAATTTTATCATGGACGCAGGTTCAAGCAATGGACTGGAGATGATTCAAAGGCCCTCATGAAAGTATGTCATGATTAATTGATATTATGACATTGCTCATGATGAATAAATATGGGTATATCTACCTGCAATTGATGCTTTTTATTCTTCTTTGGTCATTGTGCAATGTGACAAAGATGTGACCTCAGCTGAATATGGGAATTAAATAAGAATTACATAATATACATTGATCACATTGTCATCTGCAGTGATGCGCACTGATGCGCACTGATGCGCATTGATGCACATTGATGCGCACTGATGCGCATTGATTTCCTTTTTGGAATTATTGATGTGACATATACTGTGACTTACACTATATATGGCAAGAGATGTGCATTAATGCGCACTGATGCGCACTGATGCACATTGATGCACACTGATGCGCACTGATGCACATTGATGCGCACTGATGCGCACTAATGTGCATTGATGCGCATTGATGCGCAATGATGCGCACTGATGCACACTGATATGACAAGAACAATATTGTCCAGTGACGCGCGCCATATTAAAGTCACTCGGTGATACTTGACGTTCCATCTGCAGATTCATGCAGAAAGTTGACATTAGATGCAATCAGCGTGCTACACTGCTACTCCTATTGTCCTCGACTAAGACGACAAGACAATCCTGTAAAGCCCGCTAGTCTGCGAGTACACTGTAGTGTTGAACTCACCTGGAATCCTCCTGACTGTAAGTTCCAACACGAAGGGACCACGTTTTTGACGTCCCGAATGTTGCCTGCAGGGGAACAAAAACTCTTTCAGGACTTCACAACGCTCGTAATCATTCGTCTCATAAGTATGTCCTAGGGGTCCCTCAGGTTTGACCAGGACAGGGACAAAAAATCATCTCCAGAGTGTGACGTACTATCAGAATCATTTAGTCAACCAATCGACTGCTAGTACATCACGATCAGAACGCAGTGTTGCCATTCTGGCTCGGCTTCAGCTAATTTTGAATGAAATAGGGTCTTGTTCGCTGAAATTTGGTTACTCAAGATTCCGAGTGTCAAAACTTGACATCCCACAATAGTAGACTTCGAAACTCACACCAAAACTCCACATTCCATATGTCAAAAGCCTGGTTTGGCGGCGTCACGATCTCGATATCCAGTTGAATATCCCTGCAGGGGAGAAAAACACCTCATCAGTCAGAAATCACAGCGTCCGTCATCAGACCATTCTTTTATGTAGCATCGTCACCCAAGTTCACAAAGTTAAGATAAGATTTTGAACTTAATCTTGCCTGACCTTCTCATGGGCCAATGATATTTCCAGCGACACATTTCAAACTTGACCGCTGGGTTGAAGTCAAAAGCCCTCCACCGATGGCGCAAATGTTGTAATAATTGTTTTTCTCGGGTGAACTGGAACTTCGACATTAACGTGCGTGAATAAACCTCCCTAACACAGGATTGACGAGTTTCTTAGAAAGTATTTAGATAAAGCGGTCAATTCCATCATTAAAAAGGATATTTACGGAGCATCGTGACTTGGGAGGGTACGACCATAGTACGTCACGAGAGAACCAAGCCTGGGTCATCAAATGAATTAGTTTTTGGCGGTAGCAGGGACAGCAGCAGAGAGGGCGATGACGAACAAAACGAGATCTAAAGATATTTGAACCATTTTCATACACTGCGAAAGGAATAATGAAATTGGCCGAGTGGTTGGAAAACAGGGATCTGAGGCGACCACTACTGTCGAAGGCAAAAAATTGGTGAGCGTAGCTGCAGGCTCGTAAAGTGACACTTTTATGGGTTTGGTGACGCCAATGTTGGCAATCTCAGAGAAAATTTCGCTACTCGTCTATCATAAAACGCGGGTTTGGAGGCATTCCGACTATAGCTCTGCCAGTGATCCTATGTCAAGAGGCCAGCTTCATTGAATGGTTTCGAACGGCAAACGTATCCAAGCCAAGACTGACAGGATCCACAAGGAAGCTTACGCTTGGAATATTTCCGCTCTTGTCCATGGGTTCACGATAGCACGCATAAGATGTCCCGTCAATATGCGGCTAAAAGGGAGCTCAACGAGAACACACCAATACCTGGTCGTCCCGTCACGACAACGGCTGGCGCCCGACCGCGGGGAACGGAGGGTTTCTCGTAGTGAGCCTCGATGAAGTCGTACACCCGTTCGTATTCGGCACGGACCCAGATTCGTTGAGAAATTGAGACCTTCGATTCCGATATCAAGGAGGTAGCAACCCGGAAGGATGTCACCGCCCAGATCAGTTCTCTGGCCTCCAACCATTTTTCCGGCACTATCCTCATTCGTGCGCTCATCTTCCATCCTCATCTTTGTCACTGAGCGCTCTTGCCATCATCCCGACGGACGGTCGAGAGTCTTGCCACTCTTTCTCCTCGTTGCCCCAAAACTTGTCATGCAACCGAGTGGGTATGTGGTCACCCGGTAAGAGGTTTGAGCTCCATTTCTGAAACATCCTCGAATGCCATCTGCCGAGCAAAGGGGAACCGACGACGGAGGCCAATCCTGGTCCTGATTCCTGGTATGCAGCCATGTCCGAGTCAATGGAATGTTTCGGAGTTGCAATGAGCTCGGCTTCGACCAAAAGCCTGCATTAAGTTCTCTTTTGATCGCTTTCTTCGTTAGCTTTATACCTTGGCGCGGATTCATGTTCGTGAAGATGATGGACGAAAATAGACAACATTCCGCGAATCAACTGTCAGCGAAGATTTTTGTCTCTGTGACAGCCCAGTTTAAAACCCAGCGAGTTAGCCAAGCATGTTGCACGCACCTCCGGATCGTCGGACGGCTGGCTGCAGAGATATCGAGCCAGAGTGAAGGGTTATGAAGGTTGATCGTCGAGGGCTGTTTTCAGGCTGTGATGAATTAGCTGTCCTCCGTACTCCTCTGATTCGAGCTGCGCTCACCTCTCACCTCAGACTGTCTTGCGCCCAGCGGCAATGAAGACAACAAAGTCTAACAGAGTTGAGCAACCGAGGACGAGCGATATCTTACAGATGAGCACACAACAGCGATGACTGCGTAAACCACGGTCTGAAACATTAGGAAAGTAACTCCCATATCTATCCAATTATGAAGTAGAACTCGGAAACCTTCCGGCTCCAACCTACCGTATAGCCTCAACGAAAAATGTGTCTCGATCGCACATGTTTTTCTTCCCAGTCCAGCCAAATTTCGCCTTGGCAGCTCGCTTGAGGCAAGGCTCATACGTCTAGTTCTTCCTTGACGTGAGTTGATTGTTCGAAGGGGGTAATAGTGGAAAGATAATCGCGTCCAACTTGAACCTCGAGCTAGAATGGGTATGGTTGCACTCGATCGTTATAATGGACTGCACAGGGATCCACTTCCATCAGAAAGAACTCGGGTGCTTTTGAGCAGTTGACCAATGAGTTGGAAAGTCATTGCCAATCAGAGGACGACAGCATGAATGAACGACTCTGAAGCGACTTTAGCGAATATATACATGTTCAGAGTCTTCCCCGGGATATGCCGAATTCGGGAAAACATCACGCGTAACTGTCTATTAACCAGGAGCGACTCTTGTCGATCAGTCTTACACGACCCAGGGCCGGGTCCCACAATTGTTTACCAATGAGGCGGAAGATCATTACTCGTTGCAGGAAGATTCTCATCAGGCAGGGTCAGTTGCGTATATATATACCATGTAAAGAATGTCTTTCTAACCCAACCTCTACATCCCATCCCCGCACCTTACTGAACAACTTTGATATCCATTTGGAACGTTCGTTGTCTTTATCTCCTTTGCACCCCCTGTCTAGCCACTGACTGATTCTGTGTAGAGAATGTGCGAAGTAGGTTCAACGATGCTCTCCAATCACGATTCACGACTCGCTTTCTAATGCAATTCCAGAGCGGCTCCGGAACTATTACATCGCGCGGTTTAGAACCCTGTAAATTTCTTGCCAAATTCCCCTGGGGCGAAAAATATGTCTGTTATGATGGAAAAGCGGATCAGCAAGTGCCCGCCTTCGATGGGGACGTGACTTTCATTCACGCTGCCAACTTTATTCCTGCCCGGTACAAGTTTTTCGGGGATGTGGGAAGTGGGAGCATTGCGATGCTGTTGGAGGGCGGGGGCGTTCTAGCTGGTTGTATTAAAGGGGGTCCGTCTGAGATCCAACGGTTTACTGGATCTGTGAGAATTACCATCGACGATATCTGCGACTGAGCGTTCCAAATGCCTTTGCTTTTCTACATGCCGTTCCGTTTTTTTTTTAGCCCTGTACATTACCGTACCATGCGCGCAAGTCAGTTTTCTTCTGGTACTGAGATGGCCACGTATCTTGCTTGGTGTGCGTTAAAAAGCAAGGGAAACTGGCAGAAACTTACTACAGTGCTTTCACAATTTCATGTCTCACGTGCTCAAACAGCGCGATCCTCAGCTTGCTGGACAACGGACAGCGTGAAAGCATCGAAAGTCTCAATGAAACGTTTCTGAGCGCTTGTCCCGAGACATTTCATTGCATTCAGCCAGAATCTAAACAAACAGGAAGGTCAAAGGCTCAGATGGTAGTATCGAGAACACAGGAAATATTCACGTCCGTGTGATCTCCCCAACAATAGGCTCTGCCTTTGGACGAGTTTTCTGCGGGTTTCTCAAGGCATCCATATTGATGGCAGCCCAAACGCGAACGGAGCCTGCGTCCATCGCATCGGAGTGTTCATCGTAGACGAAGAACAAGTTCATCAAATCACATCCCACGCGATTTTCGGCTATGTAAAGATCCAGTTACATCAATTGTAATGACAGGTGAACCGACATAAATTTGACCTTCGGGCAACTCAGCATATGCCAAGGAGGCGAGGAGATCTGGGTCATTTGCTTAGCATTAGCCATCAAAGCGACGGAGGATACATACTAAAGTCGCAAAGATTGAAGGCCCGTTGTGCACTCTGTGAGAAAGCATGATAACTCTCGCACCACGCTGCGGATTCGGCTTTGCATTCCGCATGATGCCTGTGTATAACTGGTGGCCAAGGCCATTGGCTTAAGGTATCAGGAAGATAGAAACGTTCAGTGGCCATTGTCAGCACCAATAGTCGTTGAAACCCACAATTTATACACGAATCCTGCACAGGGCTGATCTGCTACATCAGCTCGCACATGGCGCCGTTTGAGCATCCCTCGTAGAACCTGGCGGGCGCGAAGGTGTTTGCTGCCCGAGCTTGCGTAAGTAACACAATACGTCCGATCAACCTGGGGTCGTGAATGAAATTTGCAATACCAACCCTCAGGCCTCAGGGTTCGACATTGGTCCCTTCGTTGGATCATTTCTGTATTATGATTACTAAGTCAAAATGCCGCAAACAAATGAGAAATTCACCAACATTTATCACGCTGATGGAAATTCTGAAAGGTTTGATGGACAACTTGAATCGTGATATCAGCAGTAATTGCAACGTTCAGAATCGAAATATGACGTAAGATCACGTGGAAACGTCGACGTTGTGTTCACAGAAAGTTGTGGTGGATGTGATGACGATGACGATGACGATGACGACGGCGGCGACATCGCAATCGCGTATGAAGAAGTAGATGATGAACTCGAGGGCAAATTCTGCACCTGCGTGGACACGTTCAATACTGGTGGCGGAATAGTATTGTGGTCCAGCAGTCTCGACTTTAGTTCCTCCTGTAAAAGGTTCCCGAGAATCCTTGCGATATTGGTCGCACACGGGAAAGATCTACCCGACTCCAATAGATACTGGATGCACAGGTCGGCCTGGGAGAGCGACTGGGAGAAGGAGACCTTGGCCAGACGGGTCCCGGAGGAGGCCTGGACAGCTGATAGCAGGAATATGGTTCCAGGGGACGTAACGCAGCGAATATGATGACCGCCATGCCCCGAGAAGCTCCGTGATGTTGCGTGCCGCTCGATCGCAAAGCTAGTCGCCACAATAAATCTTATCAAACGAGAATCAGGCCACACATTGAGGTCGAAGCAAACCTTGACAAAATCGATGTCTTTCTCTGACCCAGGAAGGGGTCAGGTTTGGCGGTAGAATGGTCGATGTAGAAGGATGATGAACCACCAATAGGCTAACTCCAACATGAGCTGATGTGGAGTCGCCGTGGCTCGGCTTGCTGATCTGATCCTGACTTCTGGCGATAAAGTTTCCTTCCAAGTGTTGAGTTCCACACTGTGTGTCAAAAACAAAAACAAAAAAGGTATATAAAACAATGGAGCAACTTAATTCCGTTACTGACTCGATTTTGGTGATAACTTCGTGGCTCACTTCTTGTTGTGTACCATTACTCAACGCATTACTGTGGTCCTAGTAACTCACAACTTTTCATACATGATTTCTTTGAAAAAAAGGCTCACAATGCCCATGATCCACCGTCCAATCCGGAGCAACTCACATGTTGCCGTAAAAGTGCTTGACAAGTAGTTAGGTTAGGGAGGGATGCCCGACGGCGGGTAATGCCATGGCCTGTGTTCACTCTCGATATCGACAAGTGGAATCGGGATGGCCTTTCGGTCTGACGGGGCAGCCACGCAAAACTCCCGGCCGACACATAGAGACCAACAAATGCCTTCTCAACAGCTAGAAAGGACAAGTCAAATGATACCACTAACCAAACAGAAGGTGCCCCAGTGAACCCAGTTTCTATCTAGCATATCGTCGTGTGTGATATAGTTCGCCTTGACCCAGGGCGAACAATCGATGCTGAGCCCCACTGTAGAAAAACAAACAATTCTCGATAAATTTGCAATGCTTAGAAAGGGAGTTTACTTACAAGCCTGACTCACACGGCCACTCATCCCTTCATCCAAATACTACAATGAGCTGATCGCACGAACTGGAGCAGGAAACGGACTCTGACCAAAGTACAAGTACTCCAGTGTTTGGTCACCTAGAGATGAATAAAAACTCCCCAGGATCGAGAGAGCGTTGATGACACTGATGTTATGCCTGTGACACTCGGTGTCAATGTAACTCTTGGCGCGCCTGGCAAAATATTGGCGTGACTTGAGATCTCGGATATGAGGGTCGTCGGAGAAGGCCATAGCCAAGCAACGAATGCGTTGTGCAACATAGGGGAGTAGTGGGCGGTCTTCAGCAGAGGTTGTGAGGGTGGAAGACTCAGTATCCGATGCATGTCCCGGAGGAACAAGGCGGGGATTATCCGTAAGCACCAGGACGTGAGTCACGGTGAAAAACTTGAAAAAGAGATCAAGGAGTCTGATAGATGACATATCAGCAAGGAGGACATTGTAGCATAGATTACGACGCTCACTTGTCGTGCTCACGACGATCCAGATTGACTTCAGGAGGAAGGTGGCGGGACCAGTCAAAGTCGGGATTGTAATGGCTCATGCTTCGACAATGTCCGGATAACGCGATAGGCGCTCTCAGTCAGTTGGAGCAAACTGGAATATCGACGTTCGACCGTAGAAATGGAGATTCTGGCCCCCAAGCTGTAATAGTACATGTCAAGAGCGAATTGCTTCCGTGGATGATGGACTCACCTGAAACACCCTCATCCGCTTGGCAATGTCATTCTCATTGTCGGATTGGCTGAAATCGAAGTCTGGTTCGTCTTCCATAACGGGTGGTGAATCTGGACGCAAATGGAGGTAATCGTCGATCAAGCCGCCGTGCTCCTTGCGACATTGTTCGATCTTCGTTTCCAGCAGGGATGAATACTGGACAAGCCCTTCAATGCGGGCTTCGAGCGACTGTACGTACTACTGCTCGAACGCTTGACGGGTTCCCGACCCCAAGAACACAAGAGTGGGTTACAACTTGAATATGTCATGGGCTTATTTGGTTTGGTACAAAGGCGTTGTCGCCAGAAGGACTGTTTTGCTCAAAGCTCAAAGCCAGGGTGACCGCGGTAACAAAACCGTGCGTAGGTGAAAAAACGACCAACATATTTGCTTGGTTGGAAGAGATGCATGCTTGACTGGAAGCAAATTATGCGATGGGCGTCCACTTTTTCACTCATTGGTCAAAACTTACCAAACTTGATACAGAGTTTGACACGGTCGACTCGATAAAGCCGGTGCCAGGGTCTGACGTCTACCACTGATGCTCTCGTAACAATCGCTGCCCATCCTGCTCTCACATGTTACGATCAGCCACTTTGGACCTTCCCGGGCAGGTCCATCCAGTAAGGAGACTGTTCACGAAATTGCCAGTGAGTGTAGCACAGGACGATCCTTATGCCAACAAAGGGCCAGATGAAGCGGTTCCTTACCCTGCTCAACTTCTTGCCTACATGGACGATCTGCGCGTGAAACACGTTTTGGATGGTTCAGAGGTTATTGTAACTCATCCTGGCACAAGTCAATATGCTGGCGGAGGGGTGTCTGCGTGTGGTTTGGCGGCTATGAATTGTGCTAGAGTGATTTTGGGCAAGGAACAGGCGGGGGAACGAGATGGTGTTTTGTTGAAGGATATGATGTCCCGTGCTACTATGGAGGTTGGTGTTTGGGTCGTTTCTTCTGCTGTCTCTTCCTAATTTCTTCCTCAAAATACAATAAAGGAAATTGTCGCGATCTGTTCCAAATGGCATAGTGATGCCCACCTTGAATTAGAGGACATCTACCGCCTTCCTTTATTTTTCAAAAGGTTGGCTCCGGTATCGACAACAAAATATGCTACTTCATCCTTCGAACAATTCCAAAACCTTTTGCTGTAAGCCAATTCTCTCCTCTATCGTCAACCGTCGAACCTACCCTTCAAACAGACAACTCCGCGATTCCCCCGAGACATATGGGAAATCTGCAGTAGTGATTATCACTCGACCACCAGAGATCATTGCTTGCTTCAAGATCCACACCTCTCAAGGAGGGGATGTCTTCGTTATGTTCGACTCCCATCCTAGGCCGAACCACCCTCTTGGCGCTGGATTCACCTTCAACACCTCAATCCATGCAACTATTGGACATCTAGATGCGTTATTTACTGTCGATGGGGCAATTTTTAATGATCCCGATATGCAGTGGCAAGCGCAACTTCTGGGGAATTTCTCCAGTCAAATCTACATATCGAGAGGTTCCGTTGTTGGCGAGTCCGAGAATATGTCCGAGACCATCATCGAGTCCAATCTTGCATTATTGGCATCACAGGCTGAGGTCTCTAGCCTGAAGTCTAGAGTTTCCTCGTTGACCACCGAGAATAAGCGCTTGGAGACACGAATAGAGAGAGAGGAGAGAGCTCGGGAGGAGCAGAAGATATCTTTCTCCAACGTTCAGGACCACGTCCGACGCCTACAAATGGAGGTAGAGGAAAAAACCAGACAAAATCGAGAGGAAATCGTATTCCGGACCACGTTAGCGACTTCTCTCACCGAGGAGTGCAATCGGTTACAATCTGGAATACTGGAGAAAGAAGAGCGGTATCGGGATGAACGACTTGCTCAATCTGATCGGGTGACTTGGGCGACAGGGGAAATTCGGCGTCTAGAGCGGGACGTCCAACGTTTGAGGGAGGAACGCCAGGATCAAGTTACCGGAAGATGTGCTATGGCAGCCGACATTAGAAGACTAGAAGAGGAGATAACGAGGCGAGAGGAAAGCGGCTCCAATCAGATTGAGAGGCTTCTGGAGGAGAATAGGAGACTGAAGAAGCAACATAACCGTCATTCTTTCGATTCAGTCGGAACAGGAGACGAGAGTGAAGATCTTATAGATTTTCACTCACCCACAAGCTCACCGATCCGTGATTTTAACTGTGGCATGTCGAGTTCACCGCGCAAAACCCGGCTATCAGAACCAGATGGCGATGGTTCGATGATGAGTGCTGTCAGACTCGTTGACATGAAAAAAGTAGACGGCATCACCACAGATGCAATCTCTGAGAAAGCTGGGGAACAACTTCTTGAAGACCAATGGCTGCACACGGAATTTCAGAATCAGTTTGGATCGCAACCAGAAATGCTGCAAAGTCTTCATGGGAAGCAAAATCAGTTTGATGACGAAGATAGGCGACTGCGCGGAGAGCGACAGAAGCTACTGTCCGAAGCCCAGGACATGTTCCATTGCGTACTTTGTCTAGACACGCACCCTTTGGAATCCGTTGCCTGCGTCGAAACCTGCGGACACGATTTCTGCAGGGAGTCTATTCGGGAGTATATCATCTCGAAAGTTAAAGAACACCGCTTTCCCATCACGTGTCCCCAGTGCGCGGCAGACAGTAGTGTCCAAGAACCAGGGGGTATACCTTTTTCATTCCTGGGTGTTGAGATAGGCTGAGTGATTGCATAGTGATCTCTGACATTTTCATACAGCTGGTCGGCCTTCCAGAAGAGGACTACAACACTTTCATTGAGCTCCAACTGGTGGCGTTTTCGGTACTCACTCATTGTCGCCTGTGCGTTTAATGTAATCATCTCCATATTCACGACTGCCAACTATTGATTTAGGTGTAACCGGTCAGCGTTCGTTGATCGCGAAGAATATAATGCATCAGCAATCCTCTCCTGCCCATTGCCAGACTGTGCATACATGTGGTGCAAGTCCTGTCAACAAGAGATTCTTCCTTTTAACGAGGAGCATTCATGTGATGGGGCACTGGAACTGGATCGCCTGATGACATCACAAGGATGGAAACATTGTCCTGGTACACTGCATCTGCTTTTCCTGATACTTGTTCTGGATATTCAATGTTGGCCCTTAGGATGCCAAACACCAATTCAGAAGGAGCATGGTTGTAATCATATGACAGTGCGTTGTCTCTAATTTCAATTGCATTATCACAAACTTCTTCCATGCCACAAGTGTGTTTCGCCAGGGTGCAATGCGTCAGTACCAGACAGCATACCCTTCTGTTTGAATAATTGACACACTTTTTCAGCCACTTTTGTTATGTTTGTGGTGCCATGATTATCCAGTCAAGTTCTGGCCAAGCAATTCAAGCTGCAACCAATGAACATTTCAGGACATGCCAGTTGTTTGAGGTGCCTGATGATGGCTCTGATGAAGACTCTGATGAAGACTAAAGTGTAAATAACATTAAACTTTCATGTATCACAATTGGAAAGTAATATTCCAACAAATTTATGATTGATGATAACTCATTAGATGCTCATGCAATTCAGGTGCACAGGATGATGTGGAATATGTGCTGAACCTGTCATGGAGAAGATGTGGTAGGGATCAGCCTAAGACTTTGGTCTGGAGCATGAAGTGTTGTTCTTGTCACATGACTTGGCAGTGTGAGAAATATAACTTGAAACTTTGAATTGACATAACTCAATCAATTCTGCATGGATTGAGATGAAATTTGAAATGGAAGTTGTTGTATATATTGCCTTGGTGTTGGTAGTGTAAAATAGTCCAATTTTAGGCTTCTTGAAGTTCACATTTTGGGTGATTTTAGGTGATCTTCACAGTAATATGGCCATAGCATGTGGAGAATCAAATGGGCATGGTGTAAAATTGAATATGTTGTGGGTGCCCAGCGATCCAACAGCTGCTATTATTCTGAATGATGCCAGATTGTTCTAAGAACTTGGGACCACTCCAAAGACATGCTGAGGCAGGTGTATATCACAATTTTACACCATGCCATTTGATTCTCCCACATTACTGTGAAGATCACCTAAAATCATTGAAAATTTGAACTTCAAGAAGCCTAAAATTGGACTATTTCACACTACCAACACCAAGGCAATATATACAGCAACTTCCATTTCAAGTTTCATGTCAATCCATGCAGAATTGATTGAGTTATGGCAATTCAAAGGTTCAAGTTCAATTGAGTTATATTTGTTATACAGCCAAGTGACAAGAACAATAATGTTGATATCCCAAGAGATTAGCATAGTTGCAAAAGAGTGTTGCAACTTTAAATGTGGTGGACCCACAGACAATAGTCAATTGGTTTTTGTAGTATATCACATTTCATGCAGGAAATTACAACCATTTTACAAATTCTTGTCCATATGTAGTACATTTGAGGATCAAAATTTCAGAAATTCAGAAAATTCAACACCTTAGGCAGAACTTTGGGGATCTTCCCATGGCCTTGAAGGAGGTTCTTATGTGATGGGAATGTGGCCTTAGAGGCCTGGCTCACAGGAGGTTCTCTGGTATATTTCCTGATTATTAGCTTCTCCAGTATATTTCCCAATTAGTAATTACCACCAGCACATCCCAGTGAGCTGCCTCTTTGCACCTCCATGGCTGATCCTTGAGGAGGCTCTGGCATCATCCCCAATATGTCTATATTAAAACATCAAGAAAATCTTTGTGATCTGCCTTTACCACCTTCACTGGGACCAATATTGTCATTCAAGTCACTGGTGCAATGTGATTTAGTCATGCCCACAATCTTGTAGCCCCTAGGCATGGAAGACATTAGGCCAGCCCTCAGAAACTCTGTGACAAACAGAAGACCACCATCCAGGTCATTATCCAAGGCCAACTGGCTAAACACCAGTGACTTCTCACCCAATTCAAAGCCCTCCAGGCACAGACTGATCTAACCCACTGCAAGACTGATGATGATGTTGATATTGAACCAGAACAGTTGAACTACATACTGGATGATGACATAGAGGTTCCCATGCATACAGCTACCATTGAATCTAGCAAGAAACCCACATCCAAGTTTCCCAAGCCTACCTTGGAGAATAATCAACCAACTAACAAAACACACTGATGTTCTCCTGACACCACTTTCAATTGTCTTTATCAAACTAAATCAACATAGTATGCCTCTATTTCGGATGTAAGTTTGTTGTTTTATATCAATGTGCAAAACTAACCCTACTATCTAGTTGTTTGTTTGCTTCCTGGCACTACATGTGGCTGTTGGACCATACCACAAGCCCTAGTGGCAAATGGATTTTTTCCCAATGGCACCCTCACAACCTCAAATGGCAATATCAATCCACTTCTTGGATTTTTACCACACATGATTTGACTGATCTTGTGAAGCTGTCAATGCATTATCCACAGCTTTGCACTCATTTTACACACAGCCAGGCTTCGATGTTCTAGATAAGACACTATATATTCCTTTGTCATTTCACAGCCCCATTGACCCTTTTCTAGGATGCTCCAGTTCAGGATCCTTTCAGATGTGGTCTTGGATATGCTATACAGTGGTACAACTCTCTGTGGATCATAGTCAAGAAAGAGGTTGACTCTGTGGTTCAACAATGTGATGAACACCTTAAGATGGAAACCATTTGCTAACTAGAAACATTCTTGCCTCTGCTCAACCTCCTGGTAGTCTTGGAATCAGCACTGGAGAGGTTGGGGGCTGCTGAGGGAGCTGGCTGGGGAAGCCTTGCAAGAAAGCTGGTGAAGACTAAGATTTGGTTTCACTGCCACATCTGGTAGGCTACTGACTACAATGAGCTGTGGGAAGAAGATCATATGATGAGTGAGGGACACCTACTACAGTGCAAGTACACCAGCATTTGTATCACTTCACATCAATCTCTCATCAAGTTCCAGATCAGCTCTGGAACAATGTGCATGGATCCTACAGCAGTGATGCCCAGCCTGTTCTGGAGGTGTAACATTTTGGGGGCCATTCGACCAGTGAGTAACTAATATTGAGCCAGTTACTAATGTATTTATGCAGAGGCTCTGATATTTATGTCAGAACAGATGGAAATCTACATCACCACCACTGCACAGCATCTGGTGACAGTCCATTATTTTATGAACCAGCCTATAACCTAACCTAAAGATCAGGTGGATGCAGTAGGAAACCACCTAGAGCTAGCATGGATCAAGCCAGTCAAACCCTACAAGCCTAAACTTCCTGATGAGGCAGTCAATGAATGTGAGAGCACACACACTACAACAAATGGCAGCCAAAACCACACCATGCCATGACTTATACCAAGTGTGACTGGGCAACTAAGGTTGACAATGTTGGGTTTGAGATGGGCCAGGTGAGATGGGCTGAGAAATTATAATTGTTAGGTACTTGATAGGGCAACCAAGGAGTGTCATGTGCCATGTGAGACCAGGCAAGTCAATTGCTAGAGTATAGTGCCTCATCTGAGACCATTGGGCCAACATTGGCTGAGAGTCTTGTGCCTCATATGAGACTGATGAGCCAGCATTGGCTGGGATGGTTGTTACCCATCTTAGACCAATGAGTTGACATTGGTTGAGATACCTGTAACATGGCAAATAAATTGTGTATATTGACAAGGATATTTAGCCAACAGGGCATTGAGAAATGAACATGGGTTGTCCCCCAACAAATGCTGATCTGATTGGCATTTCCATTGGGGCTTTTGCAGGACATCTACATCTGCTTTTAACATGGCAGATAAATAGTGTATATTGATGAGGATATTTGATTCTAACACTGGGTTCAATGAAAATTCCAATGTGAACACCAATACTAATCTGTACACCAATGTATACATCCACACTTAATGCTTATGCCAATATCAATGCCAACATTGACATTAACACCAACACCAACACCAACACAAATGCTGATGTCAATGTCAATGCTGACACTGATGTCAATGCCAACACCAATGCTAGTGTCAACACTGACACTGATGTTAATGCTGATGCTGATGTCAACATCAACACTGAGGTCAACACTGACACCAATGTCAATGCCAACCTCAGCCCAACAGTCTGAGGGAAGTGACAATGCACCCATCCAATCTCAGCCCAATGGTCTGAGACCAGTGACAACCAGCCCAGCCAATGTTGGCTGAACAGTCTAAGACATATGACAACCATCCCAGCCAATGTTGGCCCAACAGTCTAAGATGGGTAACAACTATCCCAGCCAATGTCAGCCCAATGGTCTAAGCAGATAACAGCCCAACCAATGTTGGCCCATCAATCTAAGATGGGTAACAACCAATACATACACAAATGGCTGTAAACACATCAAACACACTTGATTTCTTGACAGAGGTTAACCACAACTTGACATGGATGAAGGGACACAACAACTTCATGGCGCAATTGCACTTCACATCAAGCAAGAGCATACATGCCGGTGAGAACAGATTATCTAGTCACTGCTATGTGATGCCAGCTGGCCAGCACATTGGCCTGAATATGTGTAGGCTTTCATCATGGGTTGTGGCATGTGTATGTATACCGAATCTTGATTCTTGCTATTGAGGATTGACTTCAATTCAGACCTGCCAAATATCACAGAATTAATGGAGCTCAGGATGGCAGCATATCTATCACTAGGCCTTGGGGACACCAAGGCCCTTAGCCAGTACTGTCATGCCAACACCACCATCTGCTGCTGAACAAGCAATGATGATGACTGCATTCTTTGCAGTGCAGGCCCAAGCGCCACATCCTGTAGCTCTACCTAGGGTATCCAGCCCACTCACAAACACATTGTCTCTTACCTGCTTCTAACACATTCTTTGGAACTTCAGCAATTCCTTGAAGATTTCCTTTGGATTGAAGGCATTGATGCTGGTAGATCCCAGCCAGCACTAACCAATGCTGCAATTGTCCCTAACCTCCTTATGCACCTGCCTTTGGCTTGAGTTTTTGGAGCTAATGATGCTTCTCAAAGGACATGCTCCCCTTTTACAACTTTTCACCAAAGAGCGGTCTGCCAGTTTAGAAGACCAGTGTCAGCTTGACGACCGTATGTAAACTGTATTGTGAGTAGATAATTCTACTTGTCATACTGTTCCAATACCAATTTGTGTAACTGTCATTTGGTTATCTAACTGGTCACATGTAACCACAATTGCAAACCATCCAAGTGCATCCTCACTAACAATGGTGAATAAGCCATGGACAGTGTGGTGGACACGGCCAAATTTGTAGGCACAGATTTGGGCGGTGCAAGTCCTTGTCAATGGGGTCAGAACTCAAACTCAACTTGTTTGTATCTATGTACACAAAAGGCTATATAAGTATCATATAGTATCTATAAAGGAAGTGTACTGAGGAAGTGATGAATGATAAAGAGAGGAGAATATGAAGGGATAGTAAACTGAAGTAATATAAGGGAAGGTAGGAAGATGGGGAATATAGTAGGCAGGATCAGGGTCCACATGAATATGGACCTCTACATCTACAGGAGACCCGAATAATGACTGCCCTCTATCATAAACACAAGGATAATGAATAAATAGAGGAATAGGGTGTTACAATTTTTACCTTTTTGCCCCTGTCTTTTGCTTTGACAGCACGTGACATCCATTACATTTCCATGAAGATGTGCCAAGTCCCACACTCTCATTGGACGATACCTCGTTACCGAACTCTCAGGTTGATCCCATGTTCTTATTGGACGATACCCCATTACTGACCACAAATGATGACTTGACAATGCATAACCATTCATACACAACCTGGAGCTGAAGGAATCTAAAGACAATTAGTGCAGGTCAGGGGTATCAGGTACCCTTAAGGGTTAAGGGTACAGGTACTGTGCGGGTAAAGTCCAAGTCCAGGGTCTAGATACACGCAGTACCCGTGAAGTACCCTCACGGGTACTGCCTGTATTTTTTTGGAGGATAAAAACACCAAAAACCTCATTTTTTGGTGTTTTTTCACTGTTTCTTGCATATACCATGGGACCGGAAGCTCTTAAAATTCCCTAAAAAATGCAGGGATGCTCTCCAATGTGTTCTAAACAGTTCTTCAGTTTACATCAAGACAATCCGATCAGTATTTAATCCGGTAGAAATCGAATACTACCTCAAAAACCTGTTTTTTGGCTGTTTCTTGCATATACAATTGGACCGGTAGCTCTTAAAATTCCCTAAAAAATGCAGGAATACTCTTTAATGTGTTTTAAACAGTTCCCCAGCTTACATCAAGACGATCCGATCAGTATTTAATCCTGTAGAAATCGAATACTACCTCAAAAACTCGTTTTTTGCATGTTTTTTGTGGGATTTGCACAAAACTTGCATGGAACCTGTACCCGTGGCCCCATAACCTGTGGGTATACCCGTGACCTGCACTAAAGACAATACAATCTGAACCTGACCATTCTGTTCTGGTCACAACCCCTGACCAGTGTGCATACCTGGAGACAAGAATACCCCATGACCCAACCACTGATCATGCCCAACAATCTGAATACTCTGGTTCTCTGCTGACTGATCTTCCTTGTACCTGTCACAGATGAATGAATAGCCTTGTGCCTGATGACCAATCAACTTTCCTATTTCAAAGAAGACCAACATGTCATCCCAATCCTCATGGTTACCTTTGATGCCCAGCTCATTACCACAATTGTCATATATTCTATTGGCATCTCCACCCTTGTGGGCATCTATATCTATGCAACCTATATTTGGATAATGCAACCTCCCCACAATGACTCAGATATTGGATCCATCATAGTTGCTGACAACTGATGACTCCTTTGATCTATCTTGGCCGACCATCTTGTTCTTCTTCACATGTCACCTCCACATTCATTTGCCTTTCTTCTCATCAGCTGACTGCTGGTGCTCAGCTAACAACCCAAACTCACATGTATGACAAGTCCCCTTGATGCCCCACAAAGACTTGCATTCCAACATGTTTCATCACCTTTGTGTACCTGTCCACTGGTTGAGAATATCCATACCTAGTCAACATCCCAGTCATCCAGTACCCTACAGCCAAGAAGGGTTATATGAAGCACCCTTGCTTATCATACTGCAAAACCACAGTTGCTGGTGTATGATTACCAGTGTTCATTGCATTGCCCCCATCATGGTTCTTCCCCATTCAGTGATTTGCCTTCTCCCCTGCCTCCAATGATGAAGCATCACATTCATCTTTCCACCCCGATCCCACATGCACATACTCATAGTCATATGCTGCTATTGACCAGGCATCCACTGTCAATGCAAACCATCAGGAAGACGAACCAATCTCATCATTCCCAAGCTAGGAACTCAGCCACAGGACATCCACTTGGCCACCTCATGTTTACCATGTGCCTGCTGACGCATCGACTCATGGATCATTTCACCTCCTTACCATAAAGCAACCATGAGGCACAGGGTCTGGACCCTTGATTGCTGCGAACCATTTCCTTGCAATCACTACTTGAAACACTGATGGACATGCTGTATCTGCAGGACAGCCTTATTGTTCTTGCATTTCTCTCTGTTTGTACATACAGACCCAGTAGTCTGTCTTTCATGGCAATTCCCTAACCCTTTTGTATTTAAACCTTTATCTTTGAACTCTTTTTCCCATCTCTTTCCTCACATTTAGTCTGGTTTCCACCCCCCAGTTTGCTTATCTAGGCTTCCTCCCTCCCCCAGACTGCTACTTGCTGTATAGTAGTAGTAGACCATGAATTCACCTTCTCTCTTGTGTTTCCTCTGGTCTGATCTCAACTTGGTTTAGTTGGTTGTTGCCAGAGCCCACTGATCTAGCAATCCATAACAATGTCATCATCGTCATGCCCTTTTGTTGTCCAAGGTTATAGCGGCGGTCACAGAAAATTAGTGGTGAGGGACTGGGGGACTTACCTGGGCCAGTATGTGGGCTAGTGCAGGTCACGGGTATACCCACAGGTTATGGGGCCACGGGTACAGGTTCCATGCAAGTTTTGTGCAAATCCCACAAAAAACATGCAAAAAACGAGTTTTTGAGGTAGTATTCGATTTCTACAGGATTAAATACTGATCGGATCGTCTTGATGTAAGCTGGGGAACTGTTTAAAACACATTAAAGAGTATTCCTGCATTTTTTAGGGAATTTTAAGAGCTACCGGTCCAATTGTATATGCAAGAAACAGCCAAAAAACAGGTTTTTGAGGTAGTATTCGATTTCTACCGGATTAAATACTGATCGGATTGTCTTGATGTAAACTGAAGAACTGTTTAGAACACATTGGAGAGCATCCCTGCATTTTTTAGGGAATTTTAAGAGCTTCCGGTCCCATGGTATAAGCAAGAAACAGTGAAAAAACACCAAAAAATGAGGTTTTTGGTGTTTTTATCCTCCAAAAAAATACAGGCAGTACCCGTGAGGGTACTTCACGGGTACTGCGTGTATCTAGACCCTGGACTTGGACTTTACCCGCACAGTACCTGTACCCTTAACCCTTAAGGGTACCTGATACCCCTGACCTGCACTAATGTGGGCACACCACCTCCTTGTTACGATTTTCACGTTTTTGCCCCTGTCTTTTGCTTTGACAGCACGTGACACCCATACATTCCCACGAAGATGTGCCAAGTCCCACGCTCTGATTGGACGATACCTTGTTACTGAACTCTCGGGTTGACCCCATGTCCTCATTGGATGACTTGACGGTGCATAACCATTCATGCACAACCAGAAGCTGAAGGAACCTGAAGACAATACAATCCGAAGACCATTCCATTCTTGTCACAACCCATGACCGGTGTGCATACCCGGAGACAAGAATACTCCATGACCCAACCACCGATCATACCCAGCAATCGGAATACTCTGGTTCTCCGCCGACCGATCATATGTCCACACCCATATGCTCATGACATTGTCCGACATGGTTCTTTGTGCCTGTCACAGACGAATGAATGGCCTTGTGCCGAATGACCGATCGACTTTCCTATTCTGAAGAAGACCGACACGTCATCCCGATCCTCATGGTTACCTTTGACGCCCAGCTCATCGCCACGATTGTCATATGTTCTATTGGCATCTCCACCCTTGTGGGCGTCTACATCTATGCAACCTATATTCGGATAATGCAACCTCCCCACAATGACTCAGATATCGGATCCGTCATAGTTGCCGACAACTGATGACTCCTTTGACCTATCTTGGCTGAACATCTTGCTCTTCTTCACATGTCACCTCCACATTCATTCACCTTTCTTCTCATCAGCTGACCACCGGTGCTCAGCTAACAACCCGAACTCGCATGTATGACAAGTCCCCTTGATGCTCCACAAAGACTTGCATTCCGATGTGTTTCATCACCTTTGTGTACCAGTCCACTGGTCAGGAATATCCATACCTAGTCGACATCCCAGTCATCCAGTACCCTGCAGCCAAGAAGGGTTATATGAAGCACCCTTGCTTATCGTACTGCAGGAACTACAGTTGCTGGTGTATGATTACCAGTGTTCATTGCATTGACCTCATCATGGTTCTTCCCCATCCAGTGATTCGCCTTCTCTCCTGCCTCCAATGATGAAGCATCATGTTCACCTTTCCATCCCGATCCCGCATACACATACTCATAGTTGTATGCTGCTATTGGCAGGCATCCACTGCCAATGCAAACCATCAGGAAGACGAACCAATCTCATCATTCCCAAGCTAGGAACTCAACCACATGACATACACATGGCTGCCTCATGTTCATCATGTGCCCGCTGACACATCCACTCATGGATCCTTTCACCTCCTTACCATGAGGCAACCATGAGGCGCAGGGTCTGGACCCTTGATTGCTCCGAACCATTTCCTTGCAATCACTCCTTGAAACACTGGTGGAAATGCTGTATCCTCAGGACAGCTTTATTGTTCTTACATCTCTCTCGATTTGTACCTACAGACCCGGTAGTCTGTCTTCATGGCATTTCCCTAACTTCTTTGTATTTAAACCTTCATCTTCGAACTGTTCCTCTTTTTCCCTTCCCTTTCCTCACGTTTAGTCTGGTTTCCACCCCCTGGTTCGCTTACCTAGCCCTCCCCCCTCCCCTGGGCTGCTACTGGTTGTATAGTAGTAGTTGACCATGAATACACCTTATTCCTTGTGTTTCCTCTGGTCTGATCTCGACTCAGTTTAGTTGGTTGTTGCTGGAGCCCGCTGATCTAGCGATCCATAACAAAAGACTAAACGTGTCCCAACTCCCCCAATGACCAACTCTTGATGAAGAAGCTTGACCGCATTACCTGTGATTCTCTGAGACTGAGTCTTGGACAATACATGCGCAAGCCCCCGACTCTGACTGCAGTTACTGCGTTTGTCATTGGTTTATCCAAGACAAAGCCTGCACAGACCGAACCCGAATCCAAATGGACCAATGACAATCCTTGACTAACGTCACCACACGAACTGGCCGTCCTGCCAATGATCCGAATTACGAATGACTGAGACTTGTACTTGTTGTACAATGACAAGTCTCACCTGACACCCAACCTCATGGGACCACTGCTACAAGCAATCGATGTTGTAATTGGTTTATCCAATACAATACCTGAAGCAGAAGGACACTGCTTGACAAACCAACGATGCTACAATAATAGTCCCCCTGAATTAAATATGTTTTGGATGTTCCAGACATATTCCGACCTCTCCCCTCTGTCAAATCGAATCGAATGGACTCACTGAACCGCCCTCCCTCACCCCTCTCAAACATCTCAAGTGTGGAAAGCCCCGAGAAAGCCAGTACACATGCCCGAACCCCGAAATATTCGATTTGCAGAAAAGAAATGACTTATTAGTCAATTAAGGAGAAGTGGTTGATCCTAGTACTCTGCTCTGAGAGACAGAAGAACGGGGACCCTCCTTATTGTGGCTATTAGGCTCATTAGAATCCTGTTGCCATGCAGGAATTGACAAATTACATTGTTTGAAGTCACTCAGACATGTACATGACCATAAATGGACGATCTTCCCTTGTCTCCTAAGACATTCTACACATCGCCTTCCTTTTCCCACAGTTTGGAATTCTGACCACGTGTGGGGATGAAAGTAGAACCCGGAATTAAAAGAACGCCGGAATTGAATGGAGACCGGAACCGAACAAGGACCCGATCGACCCGGAACCGAACAAGGACTTGATCACCCATATATGGATATTACCCCTTGAGAATTCGTCTCATGTATATGACAAATCATCGGCATCTCATGTGACATCCCACGTGCCACCCTTCTTTTCAAAGAATTCGAATCCCTGTTGTATTCATTAAGGTACACACACAGTCTAAAATGGAATGGGCTCTACCGGGGACCAAATAACATCCGGAAGAAGCCAAGACCTGTCTGTTTAATGCGGGGACTTCGATAACACCGCCGAACACCAGATAAGGCATACCCACGTGCAAACATCTAGCATATTCCCGTTACTTGCTCGACAATTAATCCCTTGACGTGTATGTGCTTCCTCAGAGCACTGCTCCATACACCATTGTTGAGCTGTTGTCATCTTGACCGTCAATATCTGGAATCGCAATTACCATTGATAACGCGATTTGTACGTCTGGGTTATTTTTGACCAATGCGATGACTGAATGGGATCCATGGGTATCCTTCAACTCCTTGTCCTCCGAGGATACATGATACTGGCTCTATGGAAATATGTACTGACTCCGGATTAGGCTACAGACTACACAAAAGGACCAAAGCCCTCATCCCATACCAGGAGAATCATCCATATATCGAATTGCTGTACTGCTGTACGTGCTTTGGCCCTCGTGTCACTATACTTCCCCCTGGATCATCAAGTACTCATATAATCCACAATCCCGTATGCCATTGATGTCTCAAATATCAGTAATGGCAAACAATGAATCTGGTTTACTGGTTATCGATCCACAAAATGAGATGAACTATGGTTCACTCTACATTCGAGGTGTTGAATGTCCCATCCTTGATGATCTCAACAGATACATGAATTCCAAATCCTGCTCATGGCTGAATCCACCACTTCCCCCTTCTCCGAAAATGATACATACTTCCATCAAACAACAGTTGCCTGACCACAGAGAACATCGATATCCCCATAGAAGAAAACGAGTGAAACCGGATTATCGGCGAGAGGCATTGATGAATGCAATGTTGGAGAAGTTGTTTGAGAAAAGACGAAAGGAAGAGGATATCACAGAATGGGAAAAGATGCTTTAGAGAAACACAACCCAAGTAAAACCTGTGCAAGCCCCTGGACCCAAAGATGGATTTTCTTCGTTGAAGCCGGAACATGATGTGTCCCACCATCCCCACACATTCTCAGTTGTTGTTCCTGATGCCTAAAAGGACTTGTGATGGTTCAGGGTCACTTGGACTGTATAACTTGGATTGTCCAAGGTACATACTCTCTGTTCTGTGTATCTCACACAGGACAAGGTTCCCCCTTCCCCTCATGAATCGTCTGAAGGGGTTTCAACAATGCCATTTGGGTATTTATGATGATTTGTGGGATGTTGCAAATTGGACACCTCTCTGTTGGCCATAACCCTACCAACCCCGAATGTTGGCACATCTACACCTACCTTGAATGTCCTGCATGACATTAAACTGTAATGACAAAAATCGATGGTCCAAAATGACTTGTTAAACTAGTACAAACCCGAAGCAGGATGCCTGCTCCAACGAACTCGAAAGTCCTGATTCCTGGATACGGAGCCAACCGTATGACAAAGCAAGACCCAGAGAACGCATGCATGATCGCTATAAGCCGTTAAAAGAACCTGATGTCTGTTGACATCTGAACCAAAACAGAAGGACACTGTGCAAACCAACCACCTTGTTCTCATTGCTATGATGAACCTCATATGCTACTGACTTGTATAGCAGTTTGCATCAGAATGAATGACAGATCGAACGAACCCCCTCCCTTTCCCCCCTCGAAATTCTCATTGCCAAGAGTATAACTTGAAATTGGCATTTCTCCAACATCCCACCCCTCGATATTTTTTACCCTTCAAATGCTGTTAGTATAACTTGAAACCAGCCGATGAATTCCGAAACCCTCTCCTCTCCCAGACTCCTTGTCAAGAGTATAACTTGAAATTGGCAATATCTGGATATCCACCGCATCTCTATCCAGAAACTGTTAGTATAACTTGAACGCAGTTGATGGAACCAAAATCCTATACACTGATCTGCATCCCAAGTGTCCGCAATGACGATAAACTATGATGACGATTCCCCTGAATGTCTGTAATGACAATAAACTATCATGACTACTCTGGATGTCCGTAATGACACAAAACTAGTCATCCATCCCGGAACCCCAGACATTGCTCCTGCCGAAATATGACCCTGTTGCATTCATGGCATATGAAGAAATCTCGCACACCACTTGAGTGTAGGAAATCCACGATCAGTCAACAAGACCGATATCCGGAACGATATAAAACTAGACAAGCTGAAGAGCTTGAAACTTCGAATGTCCGGAATGACATGAAACTAGAAACACCCCTGACTCAGGACTGTGATCATTCCAAGTCCTTTGTCATGACCAGATAACCGAAATGTTATAAAACTTCGAAACCCCTGATGTCTTGCATGACATCAAACTGAAGATGGACATGAACACCCACCCTAATCGCTGACCCCATCCTCAATGACTTGTCCACAGTTACTGTGATTGTTCTGAGTTGTACTCTAGACAATGCCAGCACATGGAACCTGAAACTGGATGTCGATCCTCCTGAATCCTCAACTCTGACCCGATAACCGGAATGTTATAAGACTACGAAGTACCCGATGTCTGTTATGACATCAACCGAACCCAGATATCCCTCTCTGACACCTGATGCTGTTAGTATCACTTGAACACAGCCAAAGAATCCATAACCCTCAAACTCCCTCTTGACCTCGATTGTCCGAAATGACGCTATAAACTAGAACCTGTCGCATTCATGGAATATGAAGAAACCTCAGGCATTATTCAAATGCAAGGAATCCACGCTAAGTCGACAAACACTGACCCATGCTCAAATATCCGGAATGATATAAAACTAGCCAAACCAAAAGTCTGAAATGACTGTAATCTACGAACCTCTTGAATCCGAAATCCCATCACCCCTAGAGACCGTACATCCGTAATGATGTAAAACTTCTGATCCTCCAAACCAACCCCTTTGGACCCCGATGTCTGAATAGACAATAAACTAGAAGAACCATCCGTAACGATGTAAAACTTCTGAAGCTGATGCATATGTTTGCTGATGCTGTTTTATGTGGAGATCTCTGCATCATGAATGACCTGGACCCAGTTGAAACCCTTCGTGGAAGGTTTTCAGTGATTCTCCCCACCCCCACCACCCTTACCGACCTGTGGTTATCAGTATAACTCGAACGTAACCGATGGAACCCCTGAATATCGAAAGTATAACTTGAAATCGATCCTCAACCCCCGCTGTAGTCTGGAATGACTTTAATCTATGACGATTAGCTGTTCGAATCAGTTGCCCTGTCCTGTTTGTTGGATCTCGACTTCCGATGATCATGGATTTGATTGTTGTCATGTATATTGCACATGACAATGGTCTATGACGTCCGGTATGACGTTAAACGTGCGCTGTTATGACATGGAACCCTCTTGATGATGTTTCATTGTCCCTATGTTCTCTTCCTTGTTCTTTTGCTTATTCGCGCGGACGCGAATCTTGAAAGGGGGGTATTGTTACGATTTTCACCTTTTTGCCCCTGTCTTTTGCTTTGACAGCACGTGACACCCATACATTCCCACGAAGATGTGCCAAGTCCCACGCTCTGATTGGACGATACCTTGTTACCGAACTCTCGGGTTGACCCCATGTCCTCATTGGATGACTTGACGGTGCATAACCATTCATGCACAACCAGAAGCTGAAGGAACCTGAAGACAATACAATCCGAAGACCATTCCATTCTTGTCACAACCCATGACTGGTGTGCATACCCGGAGACAAGAATACTCCATGACCCAACCACCGATCATACCCAGCAATCGGAATACTCTGGTTCTCCGCCGACCGATCATATGTCCACACCCATATGCTCATGACATTGTCCGACATGGTTCTTTGTGCCTGTCACAGACGAATGAATAGCCTTGTGCCGAATGACCGATCGACTTTCCTATTCTGAAGAAGACCGACACGTCATCCCGATCCTCATGGTTACCTTTGACGCCCAGCTCATCGCCACGATTGTCATATGTTCTATTGGCATCTCCACCCTTGTGGGCGTCTACATCTATGCAACCTATATTCGGATAATGCAACCTCCCCACAATGACTCAGATATCGGATCCGTCATAGTTGCCGACAACTGATGACTCCTTTGACCTATCTTGGCTGAACATCTTGCTCTTCTTCACATGTCACCTCCACATTCATTCACCTTTCTTCTCATCAGCTGACCACCGGTGCTCAGCTAACAACCCGAACTCGCATGTATGACAAGTCCCCTTGATGCTCCACAAAGACTTGCATTCCGATGTGTTTCATCACCTTTGTGTACCAGTCCACTGGTCAGGAATATCCATACCTAGTCGACATCCCAGTCATCCAGTACCCTGCAGCCAAGAAGGGTTATATGAAGCACCCTTGCTTATCGTACTGCAGGAACTACAGTTGCTGGTGTATGATTACCAGTGTTCATTGCATTGACCTCATCATGGTTCTTCCCCATCCAGTGATTCGCCTTCTCTCCTGCCTCCAATGATGAAGCATCATGTTCACCTTTCCATCCCGATCCCGCATACACATACTCATAGTTGTATGCTGCTATTGGCAGGCATCCACTGCCAATGCAAACCATCAGGAAGACGAACCAATCTCATCATTCCCAAGCTAGGAACTCAACCACATGACATACACATGGCTGCCTCATGTTCATCATGTGCCCGCTGACACATCCACTCATGGATCCTTTCACCTCCTTACCATGAGGCAACCATGAGGCGCAGGGTCTGGACCCTTGATTGCTCCGAACCATTTCCTTGCAATCACTCCTTGAAACACTGGTGGAAATGCTGTATCCTCAGGACAGCTTTATTGTTCTTACATCTCTCTCGATTTGTACCTACAGACCCGGTAGTCTGTCTTCATGGCATTTCCCTAACTTCTTTGTATTTAAACCTTCATCTTCGAACTGTTCCTCTTTTTCCCTTCCCTTTCCTCACGTTTAGTCTGGTTTCCACCCCCTGGTTCGCTTACCTAGCCCTCCCCCCTCCCCTGGGCTGCTACTGGTTGTATAGTAGTAGTTGACCATGAATACACCTTATTCCTTGTGTTTCCTCTGGTCTGATCTCGACTCAGTTTAGTTGGTTGTTGCTGGAGCCCGCTGATCTAGCGATCCATAACACTCCTGGCCTTGCCCTCCCTCATTGTATTTGATGCTGTGGGTGATGGTGATGTGGAAGTTGGCGGTGGCTGCTGGCAAAGGACAATGGTGGTGAATGAAGTCAAAAAGAGGCAATCAGTCACGATGTATATATTACTACTAGTAGTCCAACACTTTGCCCTCGACCATGGGTTTCTCTGCACGACTAGCTATAATTTCATCACCAACCTGAAGGGGCATATCTCAGTTATGTCCTGGTATTTTTTCAGTATTTTATTTGCTCTCATTCATTGCACAATATGAGATTTACATTCAGTAGGAGATTTATTTGTGCTCTGATTGGCTGCTAGGATATTATGTAGCTGTGAACCTCCTGCAAACCTCCCCCTTCTGACAAACCTCCTGTGAACCTCCCCCACCACAAACCACCCCCCTGACACATGATACTGCAAAGCTCCCCTTGGACATGAACCTCCCCTTGCCTTGAATTTACCCTTCATCACATCCCATTGAACTTCCCCCCATACACTGTCATGTCCCATTGGCAGATCTTGCACACAATGAACTAGAGTGGTGGAATAGGATGCAGACAAAGCTGGCAGAATGGTTTGAACCCCATTGACTAACCATCCTGAGAACCTGATATGCTTCCCAAGAACCTGATATGTTTTTTTTTTGATTGTGTCCCCCTTGTGACTGCTTGTATATATTTGCCACACTGTGGCAATGATTTATCTACAGCACAAAAACAATGGAACAATAAAAATAATGAAAAATAGAACTTTAACAAAAAGCATATCAGAACATGACAAAAGAACATATCAGAACTTGCCAAAAAAACATATCAGAACTTGACAAAAAACATATCAGAACTTGACAAAAAACTTGACAAAAACATACCAGAACTGGACAAAAAACATCTTGAGAACTTGACAAGAACATCCTAGTCAGAAGCTTTTCCAACCCTCTTGAAAGAGGGTAGTCTGCAAGACTACTTTCCCATTACATAAATACCTGGTCTTGTTGGCCTGAGAAGGGTGGGGGCATAACAGGTGGACAACCATTCGTCAGATGCACCAATACTAATGATGCTACCTCTACGCACTGTAATGAACTTCTTTTTACCCTTAGTACACTGCACTGTCCCTTCCCTTGGTGAGAGTGGGATTGTTCAGATGCTCTGGGAGGTGCCAATGGGCAGTGGTATTTTACTTACCCTTGCCATGCAGTTTTCTGAGGGCTTCAGCTTTGATTTGGCATACACGTTCATGGGTGACCCTGAGCAACTGCCTAACTTCTTCCAGGGTCATGGTGTGACCATTATTCAGGCCATACCACATCTCAAGAACAGTGCGTTGTCATGATCCAAAATGGTTTTGGATCAAAAACATGGTACAAGTTTAGAGAAAGGATATTTATGCAATTTTCCATTCAGCTGCAATATTGCAATTTCAGCTGGAGTATCCCTTCTCTCAATAGCCAGGACAACAAGTGGACAATATCAGGAATATAGCCCCAAGCACTAAGGGATGGTGCCCAGCCACCATCGAACCCAGCTTACAGTATCAGTAATGAAGGGACAAGGCCTTATCAGATTACAGGATTAGATAATAGCTGACTTATCCTTATTTTTATTAATAAGGAAAGGATAAGATCAACAGCCACAGCCTTACATCAGACATCAAGATCCAAGATCAGAGCAGCCACATTCCACAGCCACCTTCTTATCTTTCTTGATAACAGATAAGATAAGAAGCACAGCCTTCCATCTTCTATTCTAGAACATTGGAAAAGAAGCACAGCACAGCCTTCTATCTTCCATTGACAGAGGAAGCACAGCCTTCTATTCTAGAACATTGGAAAAGGAAGCACAGCCTGAAGAACTGATTCTAGAAGCCCAATTTGAAATTACATGTTCCAGCCTTGGTCCATGATTCCTGGAGAACCATAGACCACCCCAGATCTCAGAGAAGATCAGCCAGTGGCTCATCTCAGATAACTCATTGATCAATCAGCAGCCCCACCTTATGACCCCATTATGACACCTTATGACACCATCATGACACCTTATGACACCATTATGACACCATCATGACCAATTATGCCCCCATCCTTTCTCACAGTACCATATGATTCTCAGTAATTGACTCTGCATGAGTCACAAACCTATGCCCCAATTTCCAATTGCCCTTTTATATGCCCACAAACCTATGCCCCAATTTCTATTTGCCTTTTATGTGCTTGCACACCCTATGCCCCATTTCAAATTACTCCCTTGTGATTCCTCTTGACTCACAAACCTATGCCCCTATTTCCAATGCTTACTCACCCTATGCCCCCTCATTTCATATCACTCTACTATGACCAGTTATAACTCACTAACCTGTAAACTCATTTCATATTCCATCCTATGACTCTGAATGACTCCTGTAGTTGAAAAGGTATAAATAGGGCCCAGTTTCTGCAGGAGACATCAGTCAAAAGTTGATCCCCCCCAAGTCAAACTTGATCCCCCATTCCCATCATCCTTTGATTCACCCCTTTAGTATCTAACTACTTCTGTAGTAGCTAGTATACCAATTCAGTTACAGTTACAGTCTTATTCTTGCTTGCTATTCATTCTCAAATTCAATAGTCTTAATTGATCTATCAATATCTGATACTAGGGAAGCACCGACTTCATCGGAGAAAACCATGCTTGGCCTAGTGATTACAAGACTGGAACTTACAACTGGTGATATAGTAGTAGTAATTCTATAGTGATTACAGACATGATAACTGAGGGAGTGTTAAAAACACCTAGAGCAAAATTTTAAACACTGCTTCTGACAAAGTACTAACATTCAGCATGAAGGTGATGCTGACATCCTGGAACTAGCACTGGTGAGTTTTGGTGTTTTTTCCTTTTTCTACAGATAAATAATGACCCCAGCACCACAAAATCATGAAAATAAACACAACATGACGTGAAAACAATGAAGACAATCATAAAGACAACATCAGCAATGGATGGGGATGGGGATGGGGATGGGAACAGGAACAGGTTTGGCAACAGTGGGGACTGGGCCAGTGCAAAATGAGGGGAAACAACCAGGAAAGTGGTGCACCCCCAGTTGCTGGTGACTTCCTCCCTCTCATCAACTTTATTCCTCATAACTAAGGACTCCTGTCCACACACAGGCAAGGTGCTCAGGGCTGCACCTGCCCCCCTGCCAACACACCCAACACCTGCAAGGACAAAAAGGTGGCATAGGGAATTCATGTCTGCAGACATATTTATTTGTTATTACATAATTAAATAGTATAATTACATAATAAACGGAGATAACGGGTGATATGGTTTTTGGCTTCATTGTAGGGGTCCCAGTACCACCTTGCCAAGCAAGGTAATATTGATACTCTTTTATTACTAGTTTGGGAAATATTCTGTGACATAGTGCCATTACTATTGTCATTTGTCTCAAGATATATTGGTCTTCACCAAGATATCCCAGTACATATTCTGAACCAGTAGCCAATGTGTGTTTGAAGCTTTGGAATATTGTCAGATATCTTGAACATCAATACTTCTTGACTGTTTATTGTTTCATACCTTTGTCATTGTCACATTCTGTTTGATAGTTTTTGTCACACACGCTTGTTTGACTTCCACTATCTCTTGCTCATCCCATCCTTGCTCATCATACACTGCACTTGTCACTCTTGCTAGTGTATATTCTCAAAGTCTTTACCTTGTGTAGGAAAGACCTCACTGTTCACCCATCCTCTAAGTCATATAGCTTGACTTAATCTTACTCAAGGTAGCTGTTCATTGTTATCTTGACTGTACTAACCTTTGTTAGGACAAACCTCAGACCACACAGTTGTTGAGCACAGATCTTAGGTGTTTAACAGTTGCATACCATCCTCTGAAGAACAACAAGGTAATTTCCCGATCAAAGTCGCACTCTGGAAACCCTTGGTGCAGATTAGTTTTTTTTTATAAACTTTTCTCACAAACAACAGCGTTCGGGTGGTGTAAGCATTCCTAAGCTCTGCCGAATTTGCTCTCTTAAAGCTGCAGGATTGGTTCTCTTCAACAAGGACATGCTGCAAGTTGTCATATCACCATGCTTGCCTTTGTCATTCATTGGAGTGGAGGGAGGGGGTGTGGGGGCAGTAAGGGAACTGAAACAAGATAGAGACAAATAAAGTCATACATTTTGTCCTCTTCAATAATGATAACATGCCAATTGCAAAGTCACTGACATCACATTCTGGTAAATCAAAGCTTTCCCGCTCAAGCAAATTGTATGTCTTGCAAGTGAATCTTCATACACACACACACACACACACAAATCAGGTTTGAAGGAAAGCAGTTTCCAATTCCAAGTTAACTCACAAGTTGGACCACACCTCCCGCAGGGCAAGGGATGGGCTTTCTGATAAGGGGACAGCTACCACTACTGCAAAGCCAGCAAACAGAGTTATGGTGGTGGCGGCAGCGGCAACAGCAACAACAGTACAGGAATGCATTACAAGCTCCTGACATTAAGGTTGGATGGCATAAAGATTATTATTTATTCAAGGATAGTGTTTGGAGCTGACATGTGGGCCAAGGTCAGCACCATTTTATACACAGGATGGAGAGTGTACATACTGTCCAGTGCTGGAGAAAAAAAACAACAAGGGGGGGGGGAAAGCTGAAAGGGCAATTGGCACAGTTATACATGAGAAGGAAGCAGTAAATCTTACTGGCCAGCACTTGGGGGATAAGGGAGCATGCAAAATCCCTTTTATACCAGAAGTATCAGCTACAGCCTTTGTAGACAAATCACCATACACCATAAGGCCCACAATTATTGAATAGAGTCCATATTGAATAGGTGCCACACCAGTGATGGATCACCATAGCAGTTTCCAGGACAGGTTAGGTCAATGATGGATGATGGATTCCATGGACTTTGAATGCACCCCAGTGCACCAGCATTTTAAGTCCATCCTTGATGTAGCTACCTTGTCTACGACATGCACTAGAGTCCATCCTTGACAGAGCTACCTTGTGTATGATGTGCACTAGAGGTTGGGCTGGGGCCGAGCATTAACTCAGGCCAGACACAGAGGGGCATGCCACCAGGTGGGTGGGTGCTCTCATCATTGGTAGCAATGTGATCTAATGTGATATGAACAGAATAGTGACTAAAATTTCATGATGTAGAGTAAATAGGGAGTGGTGGGTGTGAAAAAGGAAGGAAATGTACTATATGAGTGAGCGCTGTGGTGAGTGTGAGGATGGGGGAAAAAAGATGAGGGACAAGTTCACTTTCTGCTTGGCTGGGTGCAGGGTGCCGGCATGTTCCAGGGGACATGCTGGCACCTTAGCTCATTCCATCCTCGACAGAGCTACCTTGTGTACAATGTGCACTAGAGGTTGGGCTGGGGCCAAGCATTAGCTTGGGCTGGACACAGAGGGGCACACCGCTTACCCATAAAACAACAAATGCAGCATGCATAGCATGAAGTCAGCCCAACTTCGGTAGCAGATTAGATATTGCTCATGTGAGAACTTGTTCAAAGGCTCATATGTAAGTTTGGTAAGCAAGGGATTTCCATTGGCCAGCTAGCCAAACAATTTCTGGGTCTACTTTTTTGGCTATGTAATAGGAAGCTCCCCTATTTGGAAGGAGTGGCCGAAGGAATTTCCCCAACCATGTGCCGAGTATTTCATTGATGCATGCGATGGCCTTGTTTTTAACCATGGGCAGAACAGTGTTACAGTTATCCAACCAGGAGAATAACAGATCATTAGGGCCAGCTGGTACCACTACGGCTAAGTTGCATAGGGCTGCAATAGGACAAAAAAGGTCATGTTCAATCATAAAAACTGATTGAGTTTCACCTGGGGCCACGGTTTTTGCAGATGGAAGGGTTAATTTGACATATTGTTTGTCTTGTTGGTCAAAACCAAAGAAGGCTTCTGAGTGTTTAAGATGAAGGGTACCATCAAAGGAAGCTCTGGATTTGACTACTACTTCTCCAAACCACATCATGCCCCAAAAGGCACAGGTGGCCATAGCCCATACTGTGTGCAGTCAGGTACTTGGTCACACCAGGTATCTGGTCAATGTCAAATTTTGCATCCAGCATGTTGTTGCTGTCCTCAACTGCAGTTGGCCATGATTAAACATATGTCTATCTATGATATGGCCACAATAGTGATAGTTGCAACTCATAAGAACATTATGCACAATTGTCATTCGTTCCAACAAGTGCCCACTTGCATAAAACACAGGTAGTTGAACTTGAAAGGCATCAAGTACCATAGTTTGGGTTATAGAAGCATAAATTTGAATTTCATACATCATAAGAGATATAGTAGAATAGATTTTACTACAGCCTGAGGTTGAAATGTTACTGTACCTTATGGCAAAGCAGGTATGACCGACTTCCTGGTCAAAGTCAAAAATTGACACTCCTGTACTATACTCACTCCTGCAGGACTTTTAGCCTTGTAACTCTCATTCAGATTATATAGATATCTTCCTAAGACAGATGTCTATCACCTTGAAGAGATAATTTATGAATATCTTTGAAGTTGTAGGAGAATGACACCAAAACATTTAGTGTGACCAAGTAGTGGGTCATGTACAGTACACATGCATTGAAAGGTGAGGAGATGTTCAGTTTAGCTTTAAGAGTGACTAACATTAGCAATGTTATGGGAGGTCTCAGTGGCTTGGTACATTTACCTTGCTGGATGCATGCCATTCTTCTTAAGGACCAATTGATCATGTTGATATCCTCGGCTGATAGTGGGGGAGGCCAACTAGGCATCAGCACAGGTTACCCACCAGTTTTTTTGGCAACCCATACCCGACCTGGCAAATACCCATACCCATGGCTTTATCCACAGGTTATGTACTAAAATATATATTATTTAATATATAAACTACAATTATTTAATTATTAATTAAATGGGGGGTGGGGTGGGGGGGAGGCGGAGAGAGAGGGGGAGGGAAGAGTGGGGGAGAGGGGGAGAGGGGGAGAGGGGGAGAATGGGAGAGGGGAGAGTGGGAGAAGGGGAGAGGACAGCAGGAGAGGGAGAGGGGGGGGAGACAGGATGGTGGTCCTCATCCTTGTCCTCATCCCCATCCTTGTTCCTGTCCTCATCCCCATGCTCATGCTCATGCTCGTCCCCATTCTTGTTCCTGTCCTCATCCCCATGCTCGTCGTCATCGTCGTCGTCGTCCCCGTCATCGTCGTCCCATCCTCGTTCTCGTCGTCCTTGTCCCTGTCATCGTCGTCCCCATCCTCATCGTCCTCGTCCTCATCCTCGTCGTTGCCATGGTGGTGGTGGGTCCTCATCCATGGTCCATGTCCTCGTCGTCTTCGTGTTGTCCATGACAATTGCCACCCATCATTATCATCCTCGTCGTCCTCGTCGGTGCGCGTGGTGTTGTTGGTGTTGGTTGACATTGTTATGGATCGCTAGATCAGCGGGCTCCAGCAACAACCAACTAAACTGAGTCGAGATCAGACCAGAGGAAACACAAGGAATAAAGTGTATTCATGGTCAACTACTACTATACAACCAGTAGCAGCCCAGGGGAGGGGGGAAGGCTAGGTAAGCGAACCAGGGGGTGGAAACCAGACTAAACGTGAGGAAAGGGAAGGGAAAAAGAGGAACAGTTCGAAGATGAAGGTTTAAATACAAAGAAGTTAGGGAAATGCCATGAAAGACAGACTACCGGGTCTGTATGTACAAACCGAGAGAAATGTAAGAACAATAAGGCTGTCCTGCAGATACAGCATGTCCATCAGTGTTTCAAGTAGTGATTGCAAGGAAATGGTTCGGAGCAATCAAGGGTCCAGACCCTGCGCCTCATGGTTGCCTCATGGCAAGGAGGTGGAACAATCCATGAATGGATGTGTCAGTGAGCACATGATGAACATGAGGTGGCCATGTGGATGTCATGTGGCTGAGTTCCTAATTTGGGAATGATGAGATTGGTTCGTCTTCCTGATGGTTTGCATTGGCAGTGGATGCCTGGCCAATAGCAGCATACGACTATGAGTATGTGTATGCGGGATCGGGATGGAAAGGTGAACATGATGCTTCATCATTGGAGGCAGGGGAGAAAGTGAATCACTGAATGGGGAAGAACCATGATGGGGGCAATGCAATGAACATTGGTAATCATACACCAGCAACTGTGGTTCCTGCAGTACGATAAGCAAGGGTGCTTCATATAACCCTTCTTGGCTGCAGGGTACTGGATGACTGGGATGTCGACTAGGTGTGGATATTCTCGACCAGTGGACTGGTACACAAAGGTGATGAAACATGTCGGAATGCAGGTCTTTGTGGAGCATCAAGGGAACTTGTCATACATGTGAGTTCGGGTTGTTAACTGAGCACCGGCGGTCAGCTGATGAGAAGAAAGCGAATGAATGTGGAGGTGACATGTGAAGAAGAACAAGATGGTCGGCCAAGGTAGGTCAAAGGAGTCATCGGTTGTCGGCAACTATGACGGATCCGATGTCTGAGTCATTGTGGGGAGGTTGTGTTATCCGAATATAGGTTGCATAGATATAGACGCCCACAAGGGTGGAGATGCCAATAGAACATATGACAATCGTGGCGATGAGCTGGGCGTCAAAGGTAACCATGAGGATCGGGATGACGTGTCGGTCTTCTTCAAAATAGGAAAGTCGATCGGTCATCAGGCACAAGGCTATTCATTTATCTGTGACAGGCACAAGGAAGATCGGTCGGCGGAGAACCAGAATATTCCGATTGCTGGGTATGATCAGTGGTTGGGTCATGGAGTATTCTTGTCTCCGGGTATGCACACTGGTCATGGGTTGTGACAAGAACGGAATGGTCAGGTCCAGATTGTATCGTCTTTAGGTTCCTTCAGCTCCTGGTTGTGCATGAATGATTATGCATCTTCAAGTCATCCAATGGGAATATGGGGTCAACCCAAGAGTTCGGTAACAAGGTATCGTCCAATCAGAGTGTGGGACTTGGCACATCTTCGTGGGAATGTAGAGGTCAATGGGTATCACGTGCTGTCAAAGCAAAAGACAGGGGCAAAGAGGTAAAAATCGTAACAATACCCCCCTTTCAAGATTCGCGTCCGCGCGAATAAGCAAAAGAACAAGGAAGAGAACATAGGGACAATGAAACATCATCAAGAGGGTTCCACGTCATAACAGCGCACGTTTAACGTCATACCGGACGTCGTAGACCATTGTCATGTGCAATATACATGACAACAATCAAATCCATAATCATCGGAAGTCAAGATCCAACAAACAGGACAGGGCAACTGATTCGAACAGTTAATCGTCATAGATTAAAGTCATTCCAGACTACAGCGGGGGTTGAGGATTGATTTCAAGTTATACTTTCAATATTCGGGGGTTCCATCGGTTACGTTCAAGTTATACTGATAACCACAGGTCGGTAAGGGTGGTGGGGGTGGGGAGAATCACTGAAAACCTTCCACGAAGGGTTTCAACTGGGTCTAGGTCATTCATGATGCAGAGATCTCCACATCAAACAGCATCAGCAAACATATGCATCAGCTCCAGAAGTTTTACATCATTACGGATGGTTCTTCTAGTTTATTGTCTATTCAGACATCGGGGTCCAAAGGGGTTGGTTTGGAGGATCAGAAGTTTTACATCATTACGGATGTATGGGTTTCTAGAGGTGACAGGATTTCGGATTCAAGAGGTTCGTAGATTACAGTCATTTCAGACTTTTGGTTCGGCTAGTTTAACATCGTTCCGGATATCTGAGCATGGGCCAGTGTTTGTCGACTTAGCGTGGATTCCTTGCATTTAAATAATGCCCGAGGTTTCTTCATATTCCATGAATGCGACAGGTTCTAGTTTATAGCGTCATTTCGGACAATCAAGGTCAAGAGGGAGTTTGAGGGTTATGGATTCTTCAGCTGCGTTCAAGTGCTACTAACAGCATCAGGTGTCAGAGAGGGATATCTGGGTTCGGTTGATGTCATAACAGACATCAGGTACTTCGTAGTTTTATAACATTCCGGTTATTGGGTCAGGGTTGAGGATTCAGGAGGATCGACATCCAGTTTCAGGTTCCATGTGCTGGCATTGTCTAGAGTACAACTCAGAACAATCACAGCAACTGTGGACAAGTCATTGAGGATGGGGTCAGCGATTAGGGTGGGTGTTCATGTCCATCTTCAGTTTGATGCCATGCAAGACATCAAGGGTTTCGAAGTTTTATAACATTTCGGTTATCTGGTCATGACAAAGGACTTGGAATGATCACAGTCCTGAGTCAGGGGTGTTTCTAGTTTCATGTCATTCCGGACATTCGAAGTTTTAAGCTCTCCAGCTCGTCTAGTTTTATATCGTTCCGGATATCGGTCTTGTTGACTGATCATGGATTTCCTACACTCAAGTGGTGTGCGAGATCTCTTCATATGCCATGAATGCAACGGGGTCATATTTCGAGAGGAGGGAAGTTCAGGGTTCCGGGATGGGTGACTAGTTTTGTGTCATTACGGACATTCAGGGGAATCGTCATCATAGTTTATCGTCATTGCGGACACTCGGGGGAATCATCATCATAGTTTATTGTCATTGCGGACACTCGGGATGTGGATCAGTGTTTTGAGGTTGTAGGATTTCGGTTCCATCAACTGCGTTCAAGTTATACTAACAGTTTCCGGATAGAGATGTGGTGGATATCCAGATATTGCCAATTTCAAGTTATACTCTTGACAAAGAGTCTGGGAGAGGAGAGGGTTTCGGGATTCATCGGCTGGTTTCAAGTTATACTAACAGCATCTGAAGGGTAAAAAATATTGAGGGGTGGGATGTTGGAGGACTGCCAATTTCAAGTTATACTCTTGGCAATGAGGATTTCGAAGGGGGAAAGGGAGGGGGTTCGTTCAATCCATCATTCATTCTGATGCAAACTGCTATACAAGTCAGTAGCATATGAGGTTCATCATAGCAATGAGAACAAGGTGGTTGGTTTGCACAGTGTCCTTCTGTTTTGGTTCAGATGTCAACAGACATCAGGTTCTTTTAACGGCTTATAGCGATCATGCATGCGTTCTCTGGGTCTTGCTTTGTCATACGGTTGGCTCCGTATCCAGGAATCAGGACTTTCGAGTTCATTGGAGCAGGAATCCTGCTTCGGGTTCGTACTAGTTTAACAAGTCATTTCGGACCATCGATTTTTGTAGTTACAGTTTAATGTCGTGCAGGACATCCAATGGAATTTGAGGAGGAAGGAGGAAGAAGGAAGAGGACCTGCTGTTCTTCCTATTCTTTACTCCATCGGCTACACATCTCAGGCCCCACCGAATCATCACAAGTTCCATGGTACCATCATCAGGACTTCCTTCTGGAAGTCTGTGAGGAGGATAAGACAGGACCTGTTCTGTGTGGTGAATGAATGGGATAAAGAATTTACAAGAACACTTGAGATCCTATCCTGATGTCTCTTCATTTATGACCATACAACACAAGATCACAACCTTTCTTGTACAACTTCATCTTCCAAGACCAATAATTGATGTCCTTCCTTCTTGTCTTTTCTATCCGACCATATGTTGCATTGAGCAATGCAGAACAACGATGATTCGACATTTTCTCCCCATGGGGATAATGGGTACAATCATCTTTCTTGGTGGAGTTATCTGAATGGTCTGCCTGGTCGGGTTTCTTTCTGTATTGGAGAGGGACAAGCGGTGATTGGCCAGGTGGATGACTTTTGCGATCTTGAGGTGGTGAAAGTAACCAGTTTCGGAATTTATTGTCCATTTCGATCTCCCATATACTGGGCAATTCTTGTGGTGGTTGGGGATGGATTGGGAGATTGGCCATATATGTGTCAAAGTCATTTTCCGGGATTGGATATTCGACATCTCGAATATTGAGAGAGTTGTACTTCATTTCATCGGCTACATCGAGTTCGGATTCATTGTACACCACTGTTGATGTTGAGGGCAGGGAATTCAACCATAAAAAGAAATCCCTATCCATCTTGTCATCGTATATGAAAGAACAAACTGTTGGTTTTGAGACATCAGGGATATCTGGTACACGGTTCATATATTTGTCGAGATTGTCGGGGGTAGGGCATTCGCCACCATGGACATCAAGTAGATCATGTTTCTTGGTCATCGATAGTTGGGGTTCATTGTCTGTCATTGTCGGTGTTGAGGATGCGGACGGTGCTGGGGATGATAGACAATACGTATGTCTCGATGGTTTCGAGGAAGTGGAGGAAGACGAGGAGCTGGGATACGTACAACAAGACGATGATATGGAAGCTCGATGTATAAGAGGTGATTGAGATGTTCAATGAGGATTAGGACATGTCGATTTCTTTGTTCCGTGGGTCGTAATCTGTTCTGTAATCGATGAAGTTCTCGTAGAACTGGAGTTATGAACTCTTGAGTAATAAAGAGCTGAGGGATGCGTCGGTCACTCCAGCTGATGTATTCAACCCAGTTGTCAGGCCTGTTAAGGACAACCCAAGCGTATGGATCGTGCCACCAACGTCGGTCAGGCCAAGGATATGGGTGGTCTGGGGCACAGAAGTTGGCCAGTGTGGAGAACTGAGTGGTACTGACAAGTGACGTTATAGGTAAAAAAGTCTTCTTCGCGCTTCGTTCGTCCACATGAGCAGAGATTCCATATTCAGACTAGATCCCTTGGTCTCGACCTCAATGGACTCCTATTTAGTTCCAAATTTGGTCGATATCCTCGTGTACACGATCGGGATGCGGATTTCTTAGAAAAAAGGGTGGCACGCAGGATGTCACATGAGATGCTGATGATTTGTCATCTATATTTGATGGATTCCCAAGGAACAATTCCATATATGCATGATCGAGTCCTTGTTCGGTTCCGGCCTCCATTCAATTCCGGCATTCTTTTAATTCCGGGTTCCACTTTCATTCCCATACACTCGGTTGGAAGTCCAAACTGTGGGAAAAAGAAGGTGGTGTGTAGGATGTCATGGGAGACAAGGGAAGATCGTCCATTTATGGTCATGTACATGTCTGAGTGACTTCAAACAATGTAATTTGTCAATTCCTGCATGGCAACAGGATTCTAATGAACCTAATAGCCACAATAAGGAGGGTCCCCGTTCTTCTGTCTCTCAGAGCAGAGTACTAGGATCAACCACTTCTCCTTAATTGACCAATAAGTCATTCCTTTTCTGCAAATCGAATATTTCAGGGTTCGGGCGTGTGTACTGGCTTTCTCGGGGCTTTCCACACTTGAGATGTTTGAGAGGGGTGAGGGAGGGCGGTTCAATGAGTCCATTCGATTAGATTTGACAGAAGGGAGAGGTTGGAATATGTCTGGAACATCCAAAACATATTTAATTCAGGGGGACTACTATTGTAGCATCGTTGGTTTGTCAAGCAGTGTCCTTCTGCTTCAGGTATTGCATTGGATAAACCAATTACAACATCGATCGCTTGTGGCAGTGGTCCCATGAGGTTGGGTGTCAGGTGAGACTTGTCTTTGTACAACAAGTACAAGTCTCAGTCATTCGTAATTCGGATCATTGGCAGGACGGCCAGTTCGTGTGGTGACGTTAGTCAAGGATTAACATTGGTCCATTTGGATTCGGGTTCGGTCTGTGCAGGCTTTGTCTTGGATAAACCAATGACAAACGCAGTAACTGCAGTCAGAGTCGGGGGCTTGCGCATGTATTGTCCAAGACTCAGTCTCAGAGAATCACAGGTAATGCGGTCAAGCTTCTTCATCAAGAGTTGGTCATTGGGGGAGTTGGGAAACGTTTAGTCTTTTGTTATGGATCGCTAGATCAGCGGGCTCCAGCAACAACCAACTAAACTGAGTCGAGATCAGACCAGAGGAAACACAAGGAATAAAGTGTATTCATGGTCAACTACTACTATACAACCAGTAGCAGCCCAGGGGAGGGGGGAAGGCTAGGTAAGCGAACCAGGGGGTGGAAACCAGACTAAACGTGAGGAAAGGGAAGGGAAAAAGAGGAACAGTTCGAAGATGAAGGTTTAAATACAAAGAAGTTAGGGAAATGCCATGAAAGACAGACTACCGGGTCTGTATGTACAAACCGAGAGAAATGTAAGAACAATAAGGCTGTCCTGCAGATACAGCATGTCCATCAGTGTTTCAAGTAGTGATTGCAAGGAAATGGTTCGGAGCAATCAAGGGTCCAGACCCTGCGCCTCATGGTTGCCTCATGGCAAGGAGGTGGAACAATCCATGAATGGATGTGTCAGTGAGCACATGATGAACATGAGGTGGCCATGTGGATGTCATGTGGCTGAGTTCCTAATTTGGGAATGATGAGATTGGTTCGTCTTCCTGATGGTTTGCATTGGCAGTGGATGCCTGGCCAATAGCAGCATACGACTATGAGTATGTGTATGCGGGATCGGGATGGAAAGGTGAACATGATGCTTCATCATTGGAGGCAGGGGAGAAAGTGAATCACTGAATGGGGAAGAACCATGATGGGGGCAATGCAATGAACATTGGTAATCATACACCAGCAACTGTGGTTCCTGCAGTACGATAAGCAAGGGTGCTTCATATAACCCTTCTTGGCTGCAGGGTACTGGATGACTGGGATGTCGACTAGGTGTGGATATTCTCGACCAGTGGACTGGTACACAAAGGTGATGAAACATGTCGGAATGCAGGTCTTTGTGGAGCATCAAGGGAACTTGTCATACATGTGAGTTCGGGTTGTTAACTGAGCACCGGCGGTCAGCTGATGAGAAGAAAGCGAATGAATGTGGAGGTGACATGTGAAGAAGAACAAGATGGTCGGCCAAGGTAGGTCAAAGGAGTCATCGGTTGTCGGCAACTATGACGGATCCGATGTCTGAGTCATTGTGGGGAGGTTGTGTTATCCGAATATAGGTTGCATAGATATAGACGCCCACAAGGGTGGAGATGCCAATAGAACATATGACAATCGTGGCGATGAGCTGGGCGTCAAAGGTAACCATGAGGATCGGGATGACGTGTCGGTCTTCTTCAAAATAGGAAAGTCGATCGGTCATCAGGCACAAGGCTATTCATTTATCTGTGACAGGCACAAGGAAGATCGGTCGGCGGAGAACCAGAATATTCCGATTGCTGGGTATGATCAGTGGTTGGGTCATGGAGTATTCTTGTCTCCGGGTATGCACACTGGTCATGGGTTGTGACAAGAACGGAATGGTCAGGTCCAGATTGTATCGTCTTTAGGTTCCTTCAGCTCCTGGTTGTGCATGAATGATTATGCATCTTCAAGTCATCCAATGGGAATATGGGGTCAACCCAAGAGTTCGGTAACAAGGTATCGTCCAATCAGAGTGTGGGACTTGGCACATCTTCGTGGGAATGTAGAGGTCAATGGGTATCACGTGCTGTCAAAGCAAAAGACAGGGGCAAAGAGGTAAAAATCGTAACAGACATGTGGGTTGGTGGGTTTTCTCTGAGCCAAAGATGCGTGACCACGTTTGTTGAGGCGTGACCTCATGACAAATAAGTCACATGGTCTGTGCGCCATTTCACTCCTATATAAGAGGGCTCGAAATCCCATTTCAATCCCCTCAAATAAATTATATAGCAGTAATTAATTGATATTATTAATAATAATAGAGCATAACATACCCATCAGCAACCTGCCGTACCCACAGTGTCGGGTACGGGTTAGCTGCGGGTTTCATTGTGTAACCCGTACCCATACCCACAGAACCCGTGGGTCTGGACCCACGTGGGTTTGAAAACCCATGCATATGCCTAAAGCCAGCATTGGACAATATGCCAGGCTCAGATTGCTGCAAGGTATTTGCGAGTGACAGATACTGAGATTGGTTCAAGGTGTATATCCATGTCCTTGATGGAATCAATACAATCCAGATCTGAGGTTGCCCATAGCACAAATGAATGGAGTATGTCAAACAAGGCTGGTAGTTGGTGTTCTTCTGATATGGAGAAGATGTCACAAAACATGTGGAACTTTTGGATACCAGCACTATAGGCTGTTGAGTCACTGAGTGATGCCTGTGATGCAAGGTCATGAACATGATGAATGAAACTTGAATCAATACAGGAGACAGAAGGAGTGTTTGGGCCTTTCCAATGGAAAATCTGTTGATTTGCTAAGCAATTTGGCCTTAAGATGGATGATAGGGGTGGGGTTTGGCAGGTTGTTAATGGTGCAGATGCAATGGCCTGGTATCCGGACATGGTCTGTATCATGACCACAATATTAGCCTGCCAACTAGGTGTGGCAGAATTGGCATGGGCTGCCGATGACAGGCTGATGGGAAGTGACTCAGGAAGGCCATTATATCACCCCTCAAAAGTGGGTCCACTATATTCAGTTTTGATGGAACATAAATGGCATGTAGGCAGATATTCAATTGTGCAAGCAGAGCCTATACATGTTTTACGATACGGTTTGTTTCCATAGATCTCGAATGGCCTTTGGTTAGGACAGTAACTACACCCTCGTTGTTTGAACAGATGAGGATGGTGCGGTTGTGGAAAGCTGGTGAATCAAAGAGGTGGGGGGTCATGGCTAAGCACAAGGCTGTCTTGATTGCTACAGCTTCAGCCCAGCCAATGTCATAGGCCTGATTTGGACCAACTTCGAAACCCAGAGCCCATTTTCCCACTGCCCAGTGAGAGCCTATTACTACTCCAATACCAAAGGAGGTGCTTGTGTCGCCCCACCAGTCTAAGTCCACTGGTTTCTCTGGCACTAGGGGAACAGCATTCAGCATTTGAGGAATAAGAAACCATCCAAGAGATGTCCACTAAGACATCTGGCAGCGGTGCAAACTTGGCTCAGCATGAGTAGAAATGGTTGGCAAAGTGGGATACTGAATGAAGGAAGGGGCAGATGAGGTGGAATACAGATGAACAGTGCACCAGTTTCCCATGAAGACTCACAGCTTCATGACTTGAGAGGATGCACCTGGAATTGCCCAGGTTGCCAACAGGTTTAGTAAACTGTCCACCTTTTCTGAAGGCAGAGAGACAATCTTGGTACCCAGGTCCCAGTCAAAACCGATGTAATGCTGTACTGAGGCAAGATGGCGGATCTTGGTGGGGCTCTATGGCACTCCAGCATATGCAGTTAGGTCTACAAAGTCCTTTTTGGACCATTTTTGGCTTGGGAGCTGTATAACCTGAAAATTGTCCACCCACTTGATGATATGCGAGAAACCCGCATGCTTGTAAATGGCCACTAGCATGTCTGCAATTGCTCCAAAAACACAAGCACTTGAAGCCAATCCAAACATGACTGCCCAATCTACATAGACTAAGCCATTCCAGAAAATACAAACAGCATGTTGTTGGTCTGGGCGGATTGGGATTAGACGGTACACTGCAGATATGTCGAAGGTGGCTGCTAAGGAGCCTGGGGGCAACTCTCATTTTAGCCTTACAGCCTCATCAAATGAACCCCAGAGGTTGGGAAGTATTCCAAGCTGATTCCAGAATTGACAGACTGGATTGCAGGGTCTGAGCGAGGGTATGAAATGTCTTCTATCATACGAAATGTGTCTGTGTGTGGTTTTGGCGTGAGGCCAAGGGGCGATGTGTGAAAAGGTCCAATTAAGTTGAATAATTTGTTTGGGCAAAAGGCCCAAGAGTAGTGGCCAGCTTTCTGCTCAGCTCTTATGTAGTTGGGGATGAAGGAAGGGTCTAGCTTGACTGAATTGTGATTTTCGAAATATATACAGGACCAGTGGGGTCTCTCAAATACCAACATCAAAACCTTTGCAAAGGCCAGTGATGATGTGTCCCCACTCATTTAGCAAACCATATGTAGATAGGAGTTCCTCAACCTTTTCTGGAACAAGGGGGGTTCAGGCTCTGAATTTGCAGCCGCCTGTTCCATGGGATTGCTCATTGCAAATGCTGCATCAATGGAAATTGATGCAGGCTGAACCAAGGAGCAGATGGAAGCTCTGGCCCAATTGAAGCAGAATTGACAGCTGTGCAGCCAAGGCATGTTTGGACTTGGCACCCCGAGCAAAGGCTGCTGTAGGTTTGCCTGCTGCTGTCTTGTCGAGCTTGCAGTTGGCTGGGAGGTGCCTGGGATGCCCACACCAAAAGCACTGAGTGCGGGGCTTCTTCTTGGGTGACAGTGAGAACCCATCTGGAGACAAGGCCTGCTTTATGGGGAGAAGTTGATTGTATACTGGTCAGGCCAGATGGTGTGTGGGTGGTGACGGCGGTGACATCCAAAGTGCTGAGGTCATGCTCATGGATAGAGGCTGCTAACTCTCATTGTTGGATGTCGTATTCCACAGCCATTGCCCAACCATGATATTTGGCTGAGCCCTGGACAATCATATGATGTGATGCCAATGCCTTGGCCCTATCGTTGCCATGGTAGAAGCAGGTGTGCTCCTCTGCCACTTTGGCTGTGGATAGCCAGTCAATGAGGTCAATAACTTTCTCAGTATGCCAATCTAAGTCTCTGGCTGTGATACTTCCCTGTGCATTGACAAAGAATTCCTCTTTGCCCTTAGCTGCCTTCTGCCTGGCCACTAAAGAGAGTGACATGTAGGGCACATAATGAAAGGCTTTGAATGCTTCATCCACCTTGGGTGGGATAGCTGGAGTCAGAGCATGTCAGCCTCATGAAGGATGGGAGGCTCAGACAAAATAGAAAAAGATAGCCCATGCAGCTGCAGGGCCCATGAAATCCTGCAGCCTATCCCCCACAAGGAGATAGGGCCTATTGCCCAAAACAGAATGTGACAAGAAATGCCAAGGAGGCACAGTGTCAAAAATGAAGGACAAGAGCTTACCTGTGTCAAGGGGGTTGGCCTTGAAGCCAGGAACAATTGGTGGAAGAATCACTTTTTCAGATTCGGAACAGGGACACTAGTCAATTGGAGGCACTGGGTTGGCAAACAGCCTGATGTCAGCTGGGTGATGAGTGAATACATCTAGGGCCCCTAGTGGCCTTCTTATTGCTCCAACACCATCACCCTCCATTGGTCAGGGTTCCGGAATGGGGGCCAGATGTTGTTGAGGGTGGTCTCTGCAGCCTAGTTGAAGGGTGGCAAGCCTTGGGAGGATAGGTCTATTGATGACAAGAGCCTCAGGGGTGCCTAAGACAGGTGAGACTGCTCAATCTAGCAGGTGGCGGGGGTTAGGCTGACGTGGCAGCACTTGCTCTCTATTGGGGCCAAGCTGTAGGCCTGAGTGGGTGTGAGCCATGACACCAAGGGAGACGTGTCAGGAGAAGAGGAGGAAGATAATGTAAGGACAGTGGGTGTGTGAAAAGTACTATAGGAGCAAGTGCTGCAGCAAGTGTGAGGATGGGGGAAAAAAGATGAGGGACAAGTTTGCTTTCTGCTCGGCTGGATGCAGGGTGCTGGCAAGTTCCAGGGGACACACTGGCACCTTAGCTCATGTTGGGCTGGGGCCATGCGTTAGCTTGGGCCAGACACAGAGGGGCACACTGCTGGGTGTCTATGGTGCTCATCATTGGTAGCAATGTGATATAATGTAATATTTGATATGAACAGAATAGTGACTAAAATTTCATGATGTAGAGTAAATAGGGAGTGGTGGGTGGGTGTGAAAAAGGAAGGAAATGTACTATAGGAGCAAGCGTGAGGATGGGGGGGGAAAAGATGAGCCTCGGACAAGTTCACTTTCCGCATCAGGAAAATTACAAGCCCTTTTTTTGCACCTTGTGCACCTTTTACAAGGGGCAAAAGGTGCAAAAGGTCTCAAGGAGTCCACCTTTTCCAAGAGGTTGCACCTTTTCCAAGAAAGTGGACCCGGCTTAGAAAAGGTCAAACTCTTGGAAATAGTGCTGCCAAAGTTCAGTTCAGTCCAGTTCAGACCCTTTTTTTGTGAACCCTGAACTGAACTCGGAGTTCAGTTCAGCTAAGTTTCTGAACTGAACTGCAAAATTCAGTTCAGTTCAGTTCAGCCTAGGCTATGAACCCTGAACTCTTACTATATAAGGCAATTGGTTCAGTTCAGACATGAATTTGACTGAACTGAACTCTTTAAGTGGTTCAGTTCAGCCAAGAGGCCTGAACTGAACTTGGGGTTCAGTTCAGGGTTCGAACCGAGTTCGGATCAGTTCAGAACTGAACTTTGGCAGCACTACTTGGAAAAAGAGGTCAAAAGGAGGAAAAAAAGGAACCAAAAAAGAAGGGAAAAGAAGAGCTTTTGATTCTTTTCCCTTCTTTTTTCCTTCCTTTTTTCCCTCTTTTTCCTCTTTTTGACCTTTTCTAAACCAGGTCGCTTTCTTGGAAAAGGTGCTACCTCTTGGGACCTTTGACCCCTTTTGCTCCTTGTAAAAGTTGGCCCTTTTTGGACCATCCGCAATTGTGAAGGTATTCAGGCAAATTCAAAGACAATTATTATTATTATAATTATAATTAATAGATTACAAATAATTGATTTTATACTACCTTTACTACAACTATACTTACTAACAACTTACAAGTATGCGACACATGGTCTGTAGTAAATCAGTATCACACACATAAGAAGTAAATGCATGTGCACGACTTATATATGTTTTGAGGTCGCGCACGGACCATTTGGCAAAGTTTGGCAAAATAGAGCGCCAAACATCATCACTTTTTGCCATTTTCGGTAAGTTTGGACTTAGGCAATTTCGTGACTGTACAGTCTGTACCGACCTCAAAGTTGACTATAGGACGACGCCAACACACCAATGATGGCGGCGAGCAAGGCCAGGAGTGATGCGGCCCCAGTATGTGCACGCCCACGTACTTTTTTATTCCCTTTCATTTTATTTATTTTATTTTATTTTATTCGACACTAACAATGAAATTACAGATCTATGACCACCACCACCATGACAACAACAACAACAACAACGATTGCCACCACGACACCCACAGCCACGACGTTGACAATCAACACCACATCAGACGCGCCAACACATTGAACAAACCCCATGGCAAACCAAGACGCGTGCACACACAAACGAACAGAGTGGGTGAGTCAACGAGACAGAACGAGCGGCAGGGGGTGGTGCATCCACCCCTGCTGCTTCATGTTATGTTTTCATATATCAATTTTATTTCTTCTAACTGAAGAACACGCCACCGCGCTGCCACCACCATTACCACTACCGAAACACACGCCTCGAACGCGTGTGTTTCACCAGGACAGGCCACAGCACCACGGCACCCACCTCGCGATGAAGTGTGCTGGCACCACGGATGCAAATGAGGCAGAACAACACGTGCGTTTCGCCACCTCACGAAGACGCTGGCCATGTCAACTGATGTGCACCGAGATCTCGCGAGGTCAGATGGAATATCCACAGGGTGCCCCCCAATCCCACCTCGCGAAGACGCTGGCCACGTCAACTGACGTGCGCGGCTCTCGCGAGGTGAGATGGAGTATCCACAGGACAGGGCACCTCAATCCCACCTTGCGAAGATGCCGGCCACATCAATTGACGTGCGCAGCTCTCTCGCAAGGTGGAATTTGTCCGGTTCAACGCGGATGTATCGGGACACCCAGACAAAGAGGCCCACGTATGGCTGAAGGCCGGTGCAAGGCCCCAGCACCCAAATTCCACCTTGCAGACAGGCTAGCCACACAGGGTGCACAGTACTATACTATATACTGAAGTATGTTGAATTTATTGGGAGGGTATACTAATTGTTATCATATTGTTGCGCCAGTATTCAAAAAGCATTCCAAATCATGATGATCCAATATTTTGAGACAAAGTACATGACCAGTGTTGATTGACAATCTTACAGTACTTCTTCAATAACAAGACATTTACTGAAATTATTGAAGCTTCAAATTTATACTGTACACAATTTATTTTGAAACTGAAAGTATTCATTCAGCAGTAACCTGTAAAAAAAGGCTAACAAACCACAAAAGGTACTGAAAAGCTTTCCAAGAGATTCTTCTTTTCCAAAGACAAAACAACTTTTTCAAGAAATGGACCCAGCTTAAAAAAGCTCTTTGTCTTGGGACAAGAGGTATCTTTTTTTCAAAGTAATTCACTTTTGAAAAAGAGGGGAAGAGTAGAAAAAAAGAAGAAAAAGGTGAAAAGTGATCCAAGGTCATAAGGTCAAAAGTGGTAAGACAAGTAAAATGATTAACTGTAAAGGGTCAACAAGTAAGCAAAGTGCTAAAGGAGTCAAAGTAATCCAAGTTTGAAAAGGTAGGAAAAAGTCAAAAAGGGTGAAAAGGTGTGCAAGGGATATTATGTAGTAAATATTTCCAAGTGACTCAAAGTGCCATAAGGTAGCAGAAGTTGTTAAGAAAGATGAAAAAAAACCTCAGAAAAAAGTTCAAGAGGTTTTAAAAAAAGGTCAAGAGCCTCCAAGGTGCAAAAAAAGAGCTTGTAATTTTCCTGATGCGCTCGGCTGGATGCGGGCATGTTCCCACTGCTGACACCACACTATTTTGCATGCAGCAAAATCATTGTAAAATGATTGACAGCTTGTTATCATTTTGCAACCAATTTTGTAGTTGCAAAATTCAATCCAAATATATCCTTTTGTCACTTATTTTTAATTTTACACCCCTCAAAATGAAAACAATGGAACAAAAGAATACATTTGGATTGGATTTTGCAACTACAAAAATGGTTGCAACATTATAACAAGCTGCCAATGATTTTACAATGATTTTCCCACACGCAAAATAGTGCAGTGTCAGCAGTGTCCGGGGGACCTTGCATTTTTCTGTCATGTAGATAGCCGGCGGGTTCAATGTGTAACGGACCGGTTCCGAACTCTGTTTCAAGTTACACCAGTGGCCTGTGTCACCATTTCCTTGTCGTAGTACGACCGCATGCTTAGATAGTATCTCTACAAGGCTAGACCTATAAGTACCTTAAGCTTGGTTTTCCGTAGTGTGGGACAGCGCAATCAATATGGACTGTTTGGACCCGGTAATCAATTCACTAATCCATTCACAATCCACTGTCTATTGCTTTGCTCTTGAAACTCTCTCTCTTCGTGTGCCGCGACTGTTGATTCCATCGACGCTCTCGTCACGGTTTGCTGCTTCGAAAATTTGACCGTGGAACTGTCTGAGAATGTCGAACTTGAATATTGTTGCCGCCTATAGCTATGAATCATGATGACGGAATCGGTGACCACCTCTCGGGATTGGGGTTCAAGGAATCGAGCACTGAGTCGGAGAATGCATAATTCACGCATCCATCCTGGCCTCAGCCCTTCCAGCACCCGGTCACTTCGGAACTATTCATTATTTCACTACAACTCCTCGTCGTTTTATGGACATGAATCGATTGGCTGCCGAAATAGTCGATCATACCGCCAGATTGCCATACGACGCCGAAGAGCTAGTGTTGGGAACAGGAACCAAGATATTCTTGCAGTAAGCTTGACAACGGGCAGGTGGATTGTCTCCTCACCGAACAAGACGACTTATGCTCATTTCAGAAAAATATCGGATGCAGAGGCATGAAGGGCTCCAGAAATTCGGCACATTGGTTTGATAAGGATCAAAGAACGTCACAAAGGGATGAGGAGCAATATTTGGCAAGCAACGTACCAAATCAGTACAGTAAGGCGTATTAAGGCGTATCATATGATTCCGCATAATTGGTTTTAAGGGTAACTTCCATATTAGATGGGGAAAAAGCACCATTCATTGCATTATCCACTGCCGGACCGTATTGCAACCCCCAACCTCAGGATGTAATAGGACGGCAGAAAGCCAGTATTGCAAACCACGGCGACGACGGTCAAGGAAAGTTGGTCGATATCTCGCCAAGGGAGCTTTTGGAGGGAGGGTAGGGATGAAATGCAACTGATGCCGCTGGTACACACAGATGTTTCCGATGAGCGTTCGCACTAAAAGGAACCCAATAGGTAACTCACAGGTAATGTGCGCCTGAGTGCCGAGGCAAGCTGTGAAAAGTCATTGTATCGTTTGTGTACATGCATCACGGTGCCCTATAACTCCATTAGTAAACATTCTGGAAAGTAGAACGTATATTAACCTCCTTAGTTTTGATGACGCAATCGTAGACTGTAGCAAATTATTCACAGGACAATGAGAAGGAATCCAATTTCGGTCTTACCAACGTATGCACCTCCTAGTTTGTCTCCGACATTGGTCCAACCACTGATCTTCACATCCCGCGCGAATGCGGGACTTTCTCCGCTGTTATCTCCCAGCCAGATCTCTCGTGAAAAGATCGAGGGAGGCCCAGATGAACCACGCAGGTTGGGAGAACTCCGGACATTGCTATCCTGCAAAATATTTGTTGTACCTTATATCCCGAGGTGGGGTAATGTAACGCACAGTACACAGTGCGTCGTACAGCTGAGACTCCTCTTCGACGTCAATCGTATTTGGAATTAGAACGAGCGAATCTTTGGCGTTTGCGAATGGGTGAACTACGGAAGACGAGGACTGAGTCTCTGAAGTGGACATAAAATGTGAATTAGATCTCCGATCATGCCAAAAACGAACTGCACCCATAGGACCATAACAACATGCTTTTATATACGAAAAATCTCAAGCCACGGCGGCGAATAATGTAACAGTTTTTGCAGCATATACCCTCCGAGTCAGCATCAGTGGTTGGCGCAGGAGTTGCGGATCAAAGTGTTCGAAGGCTCTCGAATGAGATGGTAAAGGAGACCAAGGGATTTGAGGGAGAAGGAGTTCTAGTGCAAAGCGTAAAGGACGCGACTCGGGGACCCACAAAATGACTTTTTCTCCGAGAAATCAAGCACGACTGATCTCTCGAATATCGAGTATCGTGCACGTAGCATTGTCTATGGGAAACCATAATAACAAGCCCTCAAGGACAGGCATCGCTGAGTAAATGCGACCTCTCTCCACGGTACATAGTATCATGGTCGACATCGTGCGGCTGGACTGTAAGAACGCTTACTGCTAGGGTTTGCGTGGCGTGTGGAACCTAACCTGGAAGTCAGACCTGAATTCACTGAATTCAACTTACTTGGAATTGGAGGGAAGCTTCTCGCGATGTGTGCTGCAGAGCATCTCCCCGCCAACCAACATGAAATACCACCGTTATGTCACCAACGACATGGAGAGTCACCAGGAGTAGTAGACTGAGAATGGTTTCAGGGCGAAACTCCTTCAAGTTCGGGACTTTGGTAACTGGTTATCGATTATCAGTCTACGTGGCAAATTCTCGTAACAAATTTAAATCTATATATACATGCTTCCATACTACTCTTACGGACAGGCACCTGTACCTTCCATACTTCCTGTCAATCTCACGCTCATCGTGGAAAAGCGATACGAAGTATTTTACGATCATAGAAGGCATGTAACTTGTAAGTACGAGAGCCCAACACTGAGCTACGTTGCGCATTAGTCATCGTTTCTAGAACTTCCAAAGCCTGAAGGACGCAAGTTTTAAGGATCCCTAGAGTGATACCCGGGGCGTTGAGTCTATCCTCAGCTTTCTTGATATGTGAAACCTTTGACTCGGACGGACCTCCGGAAGTCTCCTCCAGGGGCTCTGATCAAGCACAATGCGAACAGAACATGTTGACATTGTTCTTTCCTATCGTAATTGATAATTCAACGGCATGGATTACAAAGGAAGGGCATACGCACTACACTGAATATCCTCCCACTGACTTGATTATCATTCTAGGTTGCCCTGTGCCTCAATAAAGTCTCAAGGGATCGGCTACTCCTGATATGCCATGATTGAGGCACAACTACCGGGCATGTTATCTCTCCGTGCATGAGCTCCAAAGTCTATAAAAGACGAGCTGTGGTGGAGTGGGTAATAATCAAGAGAATCCTTCTTGATATACGAAAACCGTATCTTGCTATTTTACAACCGCGCACCAGTTACATGTGGGCACCTCTTCATTACGCAACTGCTTTCTAACTGTTGTTTTTGCAGCATGTGTACCGGAAACCGAGCACCGCAAGCAACGTTCTGGGTGAATGAGCAGGTTAAGGCGCTGTGGCAGCTCTCCAACGACTGCGTCAACAAGCATGCGCTTGGCGTCAAACCAGCTACAACCCAAATCATCATTTCCACCGCACTCGCCCAGTTTTGTGTGGGTAGACACCCGAACCCGAAACTGGCATCCAAAGCCGATTTGGATTTCTATGCCGCTTTTGACGCCCCAAAAATTCAGTTCATTTGCAACCACGACGTTCTTGTCACGTTCAAACTTACGTCTGGTCAATTCAAGATATTGAACAAAGATAAAACAATCTCTTCGTTCAGTCCACGTTTGAATTATTTCGAGGTTACTTGCACTGATATTTTTCACTCAGGGATTCGTTTGGAGAGTATCACTGTGCTTTCCGAGTTCCCTTCAAACAGCATCTCATTATCGACCGCGTTGGAGAATCTATTGCTAGCAAGGCCACATTCCTTGTCCTTGACCTCAAAAGTATGGTGAAGAGTCACGTCACATCTTTTCTTTTCTCATTTTGATTCACACAGGAGCGACTTTTGTTCATGAGGCCTCTGGATTCCAACTCAATAACTTACAGTACAGTGACGCCGATCGTAAGCGACGGGCAATTGTCCATAACTTGTCCACCGAATACTTGCCACTCCTTATTCGCTCGGGCTTCCATTTCATCCAGTCCCTCCCCGACTTTGATGATCTGTCCTCCACGCATCATATCGATTGGTCCGTCCTCGCTAAGGACGAATTTGAAATCCACTCCCTCTTTGGGATAAATATAGCTGCCATTAACGCCTACCTCAGAGGTCGCTGGTTAGAGGCGGCGTGGCACTGCGAAGAGGTTGTGGACGAAGATGACCACTGTGCTGGATGGTCGGCTCTTGCAGAACGTGACTTCATCATCGGCCAGTTCGCATTCCACGTATCCTTTGCCCCTCCGCAGATTCGTGCCCTATGCGCCAAGGAGGTTATTCTCTTTCTGGACATTCCAGAAGTCGTTGTCCACGGAATGTGTGTTTATTTTCCCCCCCAGTGACACGTTTCTCTTGTTAATTTGAGTGACTAGTTCAACGTCGTTCAAATGGTCGAACTGGAAGATCGCGGTTGTCGTGGAAGTGATACTTGAAGAGGAAGAGGAAGGGAAGGTTCAGCGCTTGAGATTAGATTTTGCTAGTAAGTGTCACGTCATGTTCCATGAATGAAATACTCAACTCTCATTAGATGCCCGCTTTTGTGAGGTTTTGTCATTGATTGAAGTCGAACTTTCACTCGTGGAACTTCGCTCTCAGTTCATTGAGCACCTCTGCACCCATTACCTTACCGTCTTGATCGAATCCAAGGCTCACTACATCTATTACATCGATCTCCGCCTTACCGGGCAAGAGGATACCTACGGGGGCAGCCTCTTGCACCAGGATCCTAAGGAACACATTTGCGTCACCGATACGTTCGGCTTCGACTTTGTCACTGCTTTTACGCAAGCCTCAGTCAATCAACATCTCCGTCATCTGTATGGGAAACTTGCAATCTTGAAGACATATCAGGAACATGACTTCTTTTGTTCGTTTGATCCTCCCCGAATTCAGTTGCCATGCGATTCTAGTTCTAAAAGTGTGACATTGTCCCTTGCATTAAAGGACGGGTGGTTGAGACTGGGCGATAAGTTCGTTTGGTCTTTGCTTGCTTAAGTCCTTCATCATTCTTATCTTTCATAATAGGGTCGAGCATGCCTTCAAGAATTGGACGGTTTCTTTCGATGTGGAGCTTAAATTCGTGCTGTACGCGGAGAAAGATCTTTCGGACCATGACCTATGCTTGGGTGAGGGGCATTCTAAGTATCAACTCATTTTGGCCGTTAAAAGTGAGTGGTAACCAACGGTTATCGGCCTCGTTTATTAATTTCTTTTCAGCCGCCAAATTCCGCCCTGAGTTTTCTCACTTCCCAGGCCTCTTGGACGATACGAACTTCCATATCATGCGTTTGAAGTACACCAATCTCGTCCGTCACCTGAGAGACAAATACCTTCCCGGATGGCTTCAAGTAAGGGAAAAATTCAAGCCCCACGTCCTTTACGTTCTCCCTTCGCGGAAAGGGACACACTCGTGGAGCGAGAATAAATTTTCGCTTACCTCTCCGGATTTCAAACTCTGCCATGTCCCCTCTGCCTTGACGCCGAACCTGTCTGGCCGCATAGTGAATCGTGGTGTGATTGTGATTTTTGCTATGATCCACAACAATAAGGATCGTCCCTCGTTCCATCTCCCTCAGTCTACCTGGAAGTGGAAGTATAGCGATGACCCGTTTCATGGTACAGTTGTCTTATCTCACGACACATTCCTTGACCGCTGGATCAACCTCTCCCTCAATGAGATCAACGCTTGCACGACGCTCATTCCGAAACTGAGGGGCGTTGCTGACTCCAGTGACTGGAAATTCAAATTGGTTACGTTGAAAGAGGCACTCGGTAGTCACGCTGACGAGTTTGAATGGATCAAGGGCAGAGCTTACAACTGGAAAATAGCTGGAACTGAAGCAAATCCACTCACTTTCCAGCATCATAATCACGACACTTGGTCATACAGGCATGTGGGCGGGGCCGGCCATTCGCATGATGGAACCTGCTCTATGTCATGTAGGTGGCATGTTTTTTCAATCATCGGATCGTTCTGATTAGGCACTCTAGGCAAGACAGACAATATCATGGTGATCCCGACCACTTTCGATAAAGACGGCTGCAAGGTTAAGATCCATGGCTTAATCGCTCTCGAGTTGACTTTCAGTGGCGAGCAGAAGGAGCTGCAGTGGACGTGAGTTTTTATTCCTTACATGACTGCCGTTTTTGAATATTGGCGGGAATATATCATTAGGACAAAAGCAACCGCTGAATGGTCATCTACGATTTCTTTCAATACCGGCCAGTCGGGACAATGTCTCAAGGTCGGCGTTACTACTACTCGCCCCGTCGTTGCAGGGACTGCAGGCTTCTCTGGAAACTATCACGGGATTCACGCTAATTTCAAAGATGCTGCTACTCTCCTGAGACAAGAGATGAAGGAAATGGAAGGGTTGATGATGAAGAACGGTGAGATGAAGAACCTGGAGAATATCACGGCGAAGCATGGCACCTACAAGGATTCCATGCAGGAGGCCCTGAATGAACGTTTCAAGGGCCCCTGGCACTTGTTGCACGCTCATGCATACCCTTACACGCTCTGCAACCCTGTATTCAACTCGCAGGGTGACCTGATCATTGGACTGCGGCCGGACAACACCCAGACCAGCAGGAAAGCTGACGGTAAGTTCGACGCCCCTAGGGATTCCTGGCTGAATGTGACTCTCTAACCTCCGATGCCATCCAGGAAGAAAGCACGTGAAAGAGACACATGCGACCAGTCCCACCACTCCCATTACTGGGAACGTGCCTACTGTCGATGTCCATGTGGCTGTGAGCAGGACCAGTCTTGAATCTGTCCTGTCTCCGAACGAGAAGTCCTCGCATCGGACTGTGACCGCTCCCAAGGTTTCTCCAGTGGCGAACGGAACGGCTTCCGCAGTCGAGCAGAAAGCCCGACAGTAAATGTCGAAGCAGGGAAGAGTGTAGATGAAGCTGAGCGCAAGGACTGAAGCGAACCGAGATTTCCATCTTCCTCTGAATGTTTTTATACCCAATCCATAGTTACTGGCTATGTCATTGCGCATGCTATGACAAGAGAGTGAATGATACGAATGCGGATGTTTACAATACAATCATAGAAAAACTAGTAGTAAAAGCGGCCTTTTCAACCCTGGCACCACTGAACCGTCTGGCTGTGTAGACTATATATGGCAAGGTCACACTGATACGCTACAGTATTGGGACAATCCGAGAATACAGCTGGTACAGTAAGAGGAGGCGGTCGATTTGATTAAAGAGGCAAAGGCACTTCACTGATTGGATCGGCGTATGAGACGAGGCTACAGAAGGGTAAAATTGGTCAGAACAACGAAGACTACGCAGTGACTAGGCACAAGAGTGACGGACTCTATTTGGCCATATGCACTACTGTTGAATTCCAGTAACTGCCGATTGATACTAACAGGTTGAATGCGATAATCAAGGCGGTTAATAAGAGCCTTGCAATGTGCACAGGTCAATGGAAAGGATGACAGTAAAGTAGTCAGTAGGAGATGTACCTGTTGGCCTAAGATTATGAATGTCGTATTGTTTGGCATGTGCTGAGAAAGGCTACGATGCTCGAGATTGTATGATCTATACCGGAGAACCTGAGCGCAATGACGAATCTTAATTGAAAGAAGCAGCTGGGAACTTGATGCATACAAACCGGATGTCCATCATCGCAGTTCCCTCTGCCTTTCCATTCTTAATCTCATCACGTAATTGGGAGCTCGAAATCTGCGGGACCTGAGCACCGGTGTCCCAGACACCGAACATTCAGAAACTCCTGGCGCGGAGGATTGTTCGCGTCGCTATCCGGAGTGACGACAATCGATGCGCCGATAAATGGAAGACAGCGAACTGAGCTGTCGTTGTATTGATTCAGCCAGGTCGCCGTGTAGGGCTCAGGAAATTTGCCATCGGGGAAGGTGTCCTTGGCAAGCTTCCTTAAGCGGCGTCGGCGTTCTTTTGCGACTTCATCGAGAGCTTCGCTAGGCTTGGGATTTGCCACGAAGGTGGACTTGTACGGAGGAACCGTTTCAAGACTTCTGTCGGGAGGTCTGGAGACTACTGAAGGGAAAAGGTTACAGCTTGGTAATGATGAGATTCAAGGAGAGGTTCACGGTTCAAAAGTGCTCGGCGCCTCTTGCTGGCAGACTCGTTCACCTCTTTGTGCTTGCGGTCCTCCTGCTGTTTGACAGCCTCCAGAAGCGCATTGGCAGAAACAGACGTAATCCCGAACTCTATTAGTGCAGCAGCGAGAGCGTCTACGTCCACCAGGTAGAGCGAAGGCACAAGAGTTGGCGGTGGTGGGAGATTCATACCTGAGGTATGGTAAGGGTGTTCGGCCCGCCGCCGAAAACCAGAGTATCTACCATATCTGTTTGGTTATATCAACCACCCACCGATGTATACGCCATTTCTGGAATCTCATCCCACTCCGATGTCGAAAAGAGCTAACGAAGAAAGTGGTGAGACCTCAGCTCTAAAGAAGTTCGGACGGTCAGGCACTTCCCCTGTATCAGTCCATGTCTGCTTCTCATTCGGTGCCAGTGTAGAGGGACAGCTAATGGTTCACACTCAAGGGCGTTGCTCGACTTCTTGAGGCAAGCGTTGATTTTGTCAATCTCCTCACAGAACACTTACAGTTATATCGACAAGCCTCGGGGGATATTAACGAAGGCTTTCAAGACTCAACAAGTACTGTACATCATCAAACCTCTTTCGTTGGGACACAACCACGTTGACGCCAGTCATGGAAACTTCTACGACATCCAAGGCAATCAAATTAACAATGTATACATCAACAGAGGTACTCATTTCAGTATTAAGTGCCATATGCATCATGACATTTCCTTTCAAACCAAAGATGTGAGGGTTATCTCCTACGATCCTATCTACAAACTACGATGCAGCACTCGAGGCTCGTCATGAAGGGATGGGAATGTGGTTTATAGGAAGCAAACAGTTCTCGGATTGGAAGACGGATGCAGGCTCGCTCCTCTGGCTGTATGGAAAACGTGTGCTTGATATTTCGGGAAGGTTCTCAAATAGTCGCTAACGTATCGGTAATAGCTGGTTGTGGCAAGACCGTTTTAAGGTGAGAATCCTTCAGTGACTGGTCTGTTCGAAGCTTACTGTGACCCCGAAAAGCTCGCCTATAATCGAGAATGTACGATGTTGGTGCGATGGCGACCCCGGTGCACGGCGGGCCTCAAGCTACTACTTTTTCGACGGGAGAGATTCGCAAAAAGGCTTACAAAGTCTTGAACATCTCATTCGCTCACTCATCTGGCAATTTTCCACACAAGACGATTCCTTCCAAGGCATTGTGTGACCTCTATGAACAGTGCGGTTCTGGAAACCTGCAACCATCTCGAGGATCTCTGCACAGCACCCTCCTTCTCATTTTAGATGGGTCCATCACGGATACATCATCGTCGACGCCTTGGATGAATGTACGGAACGAAGCTAACTCCTGAAGTGGATTGGCGATATATCCCGATGGAATGTTGGGAAGCTACATCTTCTAGCAACGAGTCGACAAGAGCAGGACATCAAGACGAGATTACGGTCACTATCTCTATTTCTGTGGAAGGCGGATCCGTCGACCCTGACATGGCATCATACCTCGATTTGATGATCAAGAACTGAACAATTGCGATGATCGTATCCGTGATAAAATCAAAACTTCATTATTAGAGGGCGCACAGGGAATGTACGGGTCCTGTTGTCTCGTAACTTGGTATATATGTGACTTATAGAGTGAGCGTTCTAGGTTTCGATGGGTTGCACTTCAGCTTGATGAGCTACGGCGTTGCTTCAGTCCCCGCCAAGTCGAACAGCAGTTGGAACGCCTCCCAAGAGATTTATATGAATCGTACGATCGGATCGCTTCCCGGATTGACAAGAAAGACTATCAAGATACCATGAAACTGTTGCAGTGGCTCGCATTTTCTAAACGTCCGTTGAAGCTGGCCGAGGTCGCTGAAGTTGTTGCAGTGGATTTTGAGTCCCGAGATCTCCCTTGGTTCGACTGTAACCAGCGGTATTACGATGCAAAGGTCATTCTCAGACTGTGCCCTGGCTTCGTCTCCATTACGAATGGTAGGATCAATGACATTGCCCAGGGATAAGTTTCACTCACTAATCAATCAGACGAAGTCAAACTGGCACATTTCTTTGTGAAGGACTCTCAAGCCATCATCAGTCACTCCCAGCTCCTTCATTCTGCATCACTGAAATCAATTCTCACTCGCACATATCCAAGCCGTGCTTGGCGTATCTTATGCAATTTGATCAGCTAGACTTTAGGTGGGAGAATTCCGTAAACGATTTCCCACTCAGAGTTTATGCAGCGGAGCACTGGACCTCTCATGCAAAATCTGGAGACATTGATAGTTCACCTGATCACCAGAAACTGGTTCTCAACTTCTTCGACCAGCCTCATGGGTTTCTCAACTGGATTCAAGTTTATGACATAAAGCAACATCCGATTTTCAAGCTATATCAACTCCCTCCTGTGAAGGACGACGAGAGTCACTTGCTCGGTTGTGTTTCAAGTGGCGGTGGAGGGGAATATCAGTAAACAGGCTATTCTGGATGGGTTAGGTCGGGCAGGCAGTGAAGTGATACCGTGGCGGTACAAAACCTTGACTCGCGGAGGCGTCGAGCGTTACGATTGGAGATACGGCCGAACCCGAAACCAGGCGACAGCAACTTGACGAGAAGGGATATGTCGACCAAGGATCCAAGGTGGACGTATTTGAGGTGAAGCTACGCGCTGCAAACGTCGTGGTGTCTCACCCGGTCCAGGATCAGCAGAGTGAAATTCGCAGAATATTACTCCACTGCATTGGGCTGCGATCAATGCACAAGTAACTGCTTGTCAGTATCTTTTGGATCAAGGAGCGGAGGTAGGTGCATGGGTTGCCACTCCAATGCAATTGGTTGCACGCAACGGCTACCTTTACATCATCCAATAGCCCTCAACACATATCCAGCTATTACTGACTCACAGGGATACAGTACGCTGCCCATTCTTCTTCCATTATGTCCCTGCTGTACCTCGCCAAAGAGACCATTGATCATCTCGGACAATTTGGACGACGACGGTCCCGAAGTACTAGTCGACGGTGGACGGGTGGCGGGATTAGCGTGTGGTGGGAGCGTCACTACCACCAACGAAGCGGCCGACTTGGCCACTGGAGGCGATATGTCACTCGCTGCGTGGGAGGTACCTGCACGGTCGCTAATGCCTCTCCTCGTACCTACTGCGTTGACGAATACGCACACGATGGGAGTCGTGGAGTCGTCGTTGAGGCAGATTGCATTGTTCATTCAGCCGGCACTTGGTGGATCGGGATGGGTATGAATGTGCCTGATCTGGAGTCCGTGGAGTGGGGATTGGGGAGACGGTTTTCCAAGGTGACGTTGGCGCCGTGGTTGGGGTGGAAGAGCGTAGACGAGTTGGGTTACTCGGAACCCCAGGTTTTGGAGGCTTCTCGTGGTGCTGTGGCCGGGCCTGTGAGTGATGTGAGACCATGCCATCTAGTGTTTCGCATGTAAACGTGATCGGTGGGAATGGGGAAAATGCTTCGGGGACGGGTTTCTGGTTGGGAGTTAGAGATGGCGTAGCAAGGCAGCGAACAGTCGCCGGGAGTTGGAATGGAGGGTTGAAAGGTCGCGGGATGGGAGCAGTTCGCAGCGGTAGTGACGCAGCCTTGTTGGCCCAGTTGAACGGCATGGGGGAAGGCGCGGAGTTTGGGCACAGTCACGGGTAAAGGGGCATCTGCATTGGTAGAGGCGGGTGTGAGTGTATCATATGGGTTGCCCTCCACCTCTCGTCGTGTCATTTCGACGCCTCTCCCGGTTTATCTTTGCGTCGCTTTTCTTGTTTCCTCCCGTCTCCACTTGTACGTCGTTCCCTGTCTTTGTCTGTGCATTTTTGACCTCATCCGACCTCCCACACACGGAGGCTCGTGTTTCAACGTTGTTTGATCTTGGCGTCTTCAGAGTAGCGATCTCCGCGTCCATACGCAGTCGCTCTCGCCTTCTTCCTCCACACGTTCTTCTAAAAGGTGTCATTCTTCCTCTCCACGCCGTCGTTCTTCCTCCATCCACTCTTCCAAAAGATGCCGTTCTTCTTCTAGGCGCAACCGCTCTTGTTCACCTTGCTGTCGTCCTTCCTGTCACTACTTTAGGTGGGGAAATGTTTAGTGTCCTATTCGACTAGTGCAGAATGGAACGTACATCATTTTCGTGAGCCTGGACCTCGCTTCTTTCAATTGCATCCAAGACCTTCCCTTCAAGTTCAGACGTTGACAAGTCCAAGACCAAGTTGTTGAGTGTGCCCTGGGGCATTTTATCTTCATCTTCTCCAGCATCGGGAATGTTATTGCTCTCCAATGGTGGCCATCGGCCTGTGGTGGGAGGAGAAGGATAGACGTGGGATGGGTGAATCGGGATGTTCTGTCAAGTGCGAATCGCTGGCTGAGCTTAGGGGCTTCTCTGCATTCTTTCTGACTTGCTCATGCCATTGTGCTATTGAATCGTCGTGGCTACCCTTGCTTCTGCGGCAGTATTGCAGCACAGAGATGCCGCACGATTCACGTGTTCTCAGATTGCTGCCCTACAAAATCTGCCTTCCGTACGTTATATTTCTCGTCGGGCCCTTTAACACACTTCCCTGCATCACGATTTTAAGGGGCGCGGCATGCACCGTGGAGCCCGTGGTCCCTTCAGCAAATCCAGATTTTGGTGAACTGTTCTTCAATGCAACACCACTCGTAGATGCTCATAAGCCTTGAGTGCGGGTATCTATCATCAATTCGACCCGGACTCTTTCTTTGACGCCGAATTATTATTCCAGGTCAAGGGCCGCCTCAAAGGTGTTGGGCATTATTGCAACAACAAGATGAGCTCCACTCTCGGTGTTTTGATTGACTTCCGTGATATCGCTCTCAGCAATGACAAAAGGACCGTCAAGCTCGGGATGGGCTTAACCTGGGACGAGGTCTATCGTGCACTTCATGCACAGGTGCCAACGTAGTTTAGTGGGTGACCTAGGTACGAAATTTTAAAAAATTTCCTGTGTTATTTTATAGATATTTCATACTTTTAGGTGTAGCCGGCTTAGCGGCGGTTATTCCTGGTTGACTAATGAGTACGGATTTACGATTGATAATACAGTTTTGGACGAAATCATGCTTACAACTGGTGTTTTCACAACTTTTCTTCGCCCTGCGGGTACGCATCCTAATCTAGATAATTTCGGTATCGTGACACATATCGCCACAAGATCAGATCTGGGTCGGTATTCCTACTTCGTCTACCAAACATGTCAGAAGTACGGCTGCGAACGGGCCATAACACGTTCCCAAGGACGGTCCCGTCACAGTCGTGACAAGCCAGTGGCGGTGGCTGTTATCGGAGATCTTAGCAGTGCTCCTTACCAATATCCTAAGGCGACGATGCGGGGAATGGATCGGTGTGTCCGCTTGAAAAAATCAGATCATCTGCTTTGGCTCATCTCTGTGTACCGTTACCTGGAGTTCGATTTTGTTTGTTTTGACAGTGGTGTTCGACAGTCCTAGTCTACGACAGCCCAACACCGCTTCAAGGTATGTTCCCTCATTGCCAAGTGTTTATATACTTCTTTACCCAATGCGGCTCTCGATGTAGGCACTCGCTCGTGCGTGGACTTTAGTTGGCATCCCCGTCGCTTCTTTAAATCGGCGCGTCTGTCTGATCGTTTAGTGAAGCGATTTGTAACACCTTTCACCTTCATTCGGTATTCGGCGCCTATCCTCTCCCGGCCTAAGGAATTGATCCATCTCATTATAAAACTGATAGCAGGTCCCTATAACTTGATGTTTTGTATAATCGTCACTTACTTTAATCGGAAAGCTCCTCCGGCACCCTTGTTGCAGCCAACATTGAACCCTTCGGCAGGCAGCTCCGACCACGGCGCTGCGTACCTATACTTACACTCGACTTTGATGCAATTCAACACGTTCAACGAGCTCTTCGTGTTGGAGATGAGCTGTTGTCCCAGCTTGCTTTGGAATACCATACGAAGATCTGGGAAAAGGATCGGACTTGGTCTTTCCCGTAGAAAAGCCTTCTTTCCGCCCGATTATGTGCGTATCGAATGATTTGCACACCAAAACTGTCTGTCACATGCTGGCGTCGGCATGCTCTTTTTTTCTAGTCGCAGTCGTATCGCACGTTTCGCAGATTTTACCTGCCTTTTTTGCGCAGGATCAAGAGGAATATTGACCCGCCTTCAAAATCTAATTTTTCTCGGGCCGGAGACTCGACAGTTATGAGTCCTTTCCGTGAAATCGTGTTCTGAAACGAATCCTTGATAAAGAGTTGTTATTATAACGAATTGTGGTAAATGTCAAACGTGGTGGAGCATCCAACATGCAGTCCCTATCGCTTCGTTTTCTTCGAAACAATCATAGATTTGGCAGGGCTGTCGCTGGTATCTACGTAGTAACTGTTATCGGGAGTCGAAGTCACACCGATGACAGCGGATAAGACAAGAACGGTGATTATGGGCCAAGTACTAGTACGATTAGAGGTTGATGTAAACACAACCGTGACCGACGTCGACGTTTCCACGTGACCTCACGTCATATTTCGATTCTGGCCACATGTTGCATATCTCCCAATTACTGATATCACGATTCAAGTTGTCCATCAAGTCTTTCAGAATTTCCATCAGCGTGATAAATGTTGGTGAATTTCTCATTTGTTTGCGGCATTTTTGACTTAGTAATCATAATACACCAACGAAGGGACCATTGTGGAACCCTGAGGGTGGTATTGCAAATTTCATTCACTTGATCGGACGTACACCAAGTTTCAAGAGACCACCTACGGTCAACGTCGAATGCAGAGACACGGATATGGTCAAGTTCGCAGTGTTACTTACGCAAGCTCGGGCGGTCCGGTTCTACGAGTGATGTTCAAACGGCGCCATGTGCGAGCTGATGAAGCAGATCAGCCCTGTGCAGGATTTGTGTATAAATGGTGGGTTTCAACGGCTCTTGGTACTGACAATGGCCACTGAACGTTTCTATCTTCCTGATACCTTAAGCCAATGGCCTTGGCCACGGGTAATACACAAGCATCATGCAGAATGCAAAGCCGAATCCGCAGCGTGGTGCGAGAGTTATCATGCTTTCTCACAGAGTGCACAACGGGCCTTCAATCTTTGCGACTTTAGTATGTATCCTCCAACCGCTTTGAAGGCTAAAGCTAAGCAAATAACCCAGATCTCCTCGCCTCCTTGGCATATGCTGAGTTGCCCAAAGGTCAAATTTATGTCGTTTCACCTGTCATTACAATTGGTGTAACTGGATCTTTACATAGCCGTCAATCGCGTGGGATGTGATTTGATGAACTTGTTCTTCGTCTACGATGAACACTCCGATGCGATGGACGCAGGCTCCGTTCGCGTTTGGGCTGCCATCATTATGGATGCCTTGAGAAACCCGCAGAAAACTCGTCCAAAGGCAGAGCCTATTGTTGGGGAGATCACACGGACGTGAATATTTCCTGTGTTCTCGATACTACCATCTGAGCCTTTGACCTTCCTGTTTGTTTAGATTTTGGCTGAATGCAATGAAATGTCTCGGGACAACCGCTCAGAAACGTTTCATTGAGACATTCGACGCTTTCACGCTGTCCGTTGTCCAGCAAGCTGAGGATCGCGATAGTCACCTCTTCCGAGATGTGGACAGCTACATGCAAGTTAGGCGCGACACTGTTGGAGCTAAACCGTCGTTTTCTCTCCTAGAGCACGACATGGAGCTTCCAGACCAGGTCTTTCACCATCCCCTCCTGCACAATTTGTCGACGTGGTGCATCGATATGATCATATTAGCGAACGTACGTACGGTAGAAACTCATCCCAATTTCGATAAAAGTTGATCACTGCTTATTAGGACATGTACTCGTATAACGTGGAACAGTCGCGTGGTGATGACGGTCATAACATCATCAAGCTCATCATGCTGCAGGAGAAAACCGACGTCCACGGAGCCATGCAGTATGTTTCGGACATGCACGACCGGCTTGCCCATCAGTTTCTGCAGAACTTTAGCAAGCTGCCTTCGTGGGGTGAACCCATCGATTCTTGGGTCACGCGCTACGTCGATGGTCTGGGAAACTGGGTCCGCGCGAACGAAAGCTGGAGTTTCGAGAGCTGGCGCTACTTCAAAAATGACGGTCTTCGTATTCAGCAGGAGCGATGGGTGCAACTTCTTCCCCCAGTCGATGCTGACGAACTCACATCATCGAGTAAGTCGTTGTGCGCAATGCTTGTTCTTATCCTTGTCTAAGGTTTTGCAGTTCCTCCTGAATCTCGCTGGATTCGGCCCGCCATCATTCCCGGTCGGCCTCGACCCAAGAACGTCGGAATTGTGGCACTAGAAGTGTATTTTCCCCGACAAGTACATCTAAAATATTTTCCGAAATTGTGTACTAAAATGTTCCTCGTTAGTTTTTCGCTGTCAGTGAACTCAAAGCCCTTTATCGTGTCTCTCCGGAAAAGTCCACCTCTGGTCTATGCCAAGACCCTGCAGCCTTGGCTGATGAACAAGAGGATATCAACTTTCTCGCTTCCAGTTGTAGGTCTATCCTCATTCCCAGCTGCTTCCTTTGCTAACATTGTACAGCCGTCTCATCCTTGATAAAGAAGTATTCCATCGACCCGCGTTCAATAGGCCGACTGGAGGTTATCACGGAAACTACAGCCAAGGATCGACAACCAATCAAATCCCGTCTCATAAACCTGTTTGCCTCTTTCGGAAACACCGACATAGAGGGTGTTGATTCACAGAATCCGGCCGCAGCATTATTCAATGCTGTCAACTGGATCGAATCTTCTGGCTGGGATGGACGCTACGCGATTGTTTTCGCAGGTGACATCGTTGGTGGCGCTGGAGCCTGTGCGATGCTTGTTGGACCCAACGCCCCTATCATCGTAGAGCGTATGCCGAATACTCATCGGGTTTATATTCATAAAACTGATGCTTGCCTTCACCTCAGCATCCCATGGCACCCATGTGATCAGCACGTCCCCAGGCGAGCGCAATGTGGACTCGGAAAAATTAATGCCAGGCTCGGGAGATTACATCACAGCCGCAGTGCAGGCCTATGCTCATTTCCGCAACAAATACCCAACACAGGCGAAGACCACTGGAATTAACACAGTTTCTCACGGGAACGACACGAAAGGTATGGCCGGACAAACACACGTTACCAACGGCGGTGCGGACAGCGGCAAGTCAGAGGAGTCGCTGTTTACTTCTTTCGACTTCGTGATCTTCCAAACCCCGTTCAGTGAGGTAGTAGTGAAGACTGCATACGCAGCACTGGTGAGTGTTATTGACTGATGATGTTTTCCTAGTCTTGATCACGGTGGTCTAGCTCTCGACAGACGCTCCGTCCTTTACTTTTGATGATACCGAGTTTCATTATCAGAGAAGGGTCTCGCCCTCGATGCTTTTGGAAAATACGTGCGGCAATATAGGCTGTGGTTCTGTTTTCGGAGGTTTGGCATCACTACTCACAAGCTTGAAACCAGAAGTTTTGTTAGGAAAACGTGTTGGGGTATTTGCATTCGGTGCTGGGACCGGTTCATTTTTTGCTCTCCGATTCGCCGGCAATACCTCTGTCATTGGTCGGAGGATGGACCTTTACCAGCAGCTCCGTGACATTAAGATTATTTCCGGTACACGACTACTTCATAGCGTTCGGGTAAGCCTCTCTCTTATTTTCATCTCGAAGCCGAGTGCCAATTGACCGTGCCAAATGTGGCTTGGTCAACAGTCGCACCTACCGTCCAGCAGGGCTTTTGGGGAATGGCACCAAAATGTTCATGACATATCCCATGGCTTCACCCCACTACTAGTAATTCCTCACTATTTGATTCACTCACTCGGACTTACTTGGCTTCCGCTGCCTTCTACGCTGCCTTTAACTCCTTTAATTCCTATCGTTGATCACTAGATAATGTGGGTAGTTGTGATAGATCTCGAATTGCCATCTGATGAGATACAGCTACGAATGGCCATGTCCCTTCTGTTGATCTATCGGGCTAAAATGAGCTAGCTGCCAAGGCAGACTAGGACGAAAATATACACTCACCCATCGCCCTGGCGCTCGTGGGCCTTCCTCAGGATAAACGTCTGGGTGACCGACAATTGCTGCGTTCCAAGCTCGTCGATAACTGATCCGTAGCAGATAAGTAACAGACCCATCGTTTCGCCCAAGTCTAAGAGATCATACTGGACGTCGGCGAAACCAGATGAGCAGAAACTATGTGGACCGAGCGAACGCAAAGCATTGATGACTTCAGACCGGCCCTGTTGAGGGACACAGCCGATCTGTGAGGGAGAGCCTGGGAATTTGCATAAAATAATGTCGGAGATGAGCAGCGGTTGAACAATATAAGTATATTACCGTGTAGAAGGGGCAGCATATTATGAGGCGCGAACCGCTTCGCAGCTAAATGTGTCGAGCTAAGCGGTGAGAGGTTATGGATGCGATACGAAAAGACTGCGGTGGGCGCATATGCGTTTGCAAGCGCCAAACGATCCTCGTCAAAGTGTTGGATGTATCTGCAAATGTGAATTGTGAAGAGGATTTATCTGAACTGATAGCTATCTACGAACGCTTCGAGATATCTGAGTCCCGCTGTTTCGACTTTGCTCAGCTCCGATTGCTCTGGTACTGGTTCTGTATTGACAGACAACCTGAGGATATTCGAGGACAAAGGTGTGTGTGTGGGGAAGATCTGCTGGCTCGAGACTTGCTCCTTTACTGTGCTGGACACTATCGCATTGGGGTCGTAGACTAGTTTTCGACGTTTATAAAATGGGGGAGGTGAGATTGCGACCTTTTTTTCGGGACTCGGTGACCGTTTCAAGGAAAGATTCCAGGTGGGTACAGATAGATCTTTGAAATCCTCTAAAGGTTTAACTTCCGATGGCAACGAAGAAAATGAAGAAACGGAATGAGAACTGGAAGGGGCACCAAGTGATCGCACGGCAGTTTGAGAGTCCTTCACCATTGCATGAGACGGCGCAGATGGAAGACGGTACGCATGATCCCAACGGGGGGGCCGACTCGCGTCCGCAGCAGGGGAAAGGAACTTTGGGGCTGAATTCATCTGCGGGCGTGTGTCTACAGAGGAAGACTCGGAGAGACTACCAGGATCAGTGCGTAGAGGAATAGTTCTATTCAGCATTGGCTCCCGGTGAGCTCCATTGATAGGCCTCATTCTCAATACAGTGTTGGCCCCTTGAGCCCTGCTACTGAGAACATGGGACCTACGGGGTGGTGTTGGTGTTCCGACGGATGGTGGTTGCATTCGCTTCCGCGTAACCAGTTCGTTCGGCTGGGAATCCTCCGGGTGGGCGGTGGACGGAGCGGCCATGGAACTCGGTGACATTTAAGGATGGGGTGCCGCTCTGGGTGATGAGCGTAAACCCCACTATTCACATTCGCACGGCAATGTTAAGAGCAGGTACCACGATTATTTAAATAGGCTACAGATTACCACCAGTTCCACACTCCTCCTCGAAAGCATGCCTATTGCATACCGCCAGAATAACTGTAAAACCCAGGCGCAGATCAATACCTCGGCGGCGTTCCTAACCCCCCTCGACTAACAGCCTTCCATACATGTTGCTTGGCTTGCAGGCCTTGCAATAATCTATACAAAACCTGTCGAACCTCGGGCATATATGTCGCCAGTATTTCTGGAGAGGGATCTTCGCCGAGACATCGTTCAAGTACATCACGAAGATCTTTTGGGATGGAATGGATATCGCTAATCACCGTCCGCAGTGAGAGGGAGGGGGCGGTCAGCAGAGAGTGAAGAGAGTGCGTGAGGAAACAAACCTCATGTCGATGCTGTGGTAGGCGAATGCCTGCAATGTGTAGTTGAAATCTGTGCCAATGCGGACGTAGACATCGCTGACGTCGGTTTCCGACAGCTGGCCAATGCTCCATTGGTGGAGGGCGTCTTGCAATTGCTTTGTTGCGAGAAGGAGGTTCCTGACAGCGGTGGGAACGTCTCCAGGCATGGACGAGCGCTGGGCGCCTAGTCTTGGGAGCAAGCTCAAGATATGGAGTGAGCGACGACGCTCACCGATGTGTTTGGCCGCGCATTGGTTGTGGTATAACTTTTTGCAGTGCTGGTTTGTTGCATGAGGGCGGCGGCGTCAGCGGTGGGACTACGCGAGATAACCGGAGGAAAGGTAATAGCATGGGATTTTCCAGGCTACGGTTAAGCAGATAAGGAACGAAAACTGGAATGGCTGGGCGTGACGACGTCGAGCAACGACGCTGGAGTAGCCTCCGCACCGCTTATTAGCACTGACATGGTTGACTGCAAGCTGTACGCCAGCACCGCCTTTTCGATGGCAATTTGAGCAGACAAATTGTGACTGGCAATTACATAATTTTATTATTATTTACAGCGAGGATCTCCTCCTTGGATCCCTGGCCTCCACTTCCTCAATATGGACATGGATCTCGGCTTTGAACTGGCTCTGGTACACACACAGTTGAGATGAGCCACAGCATTCCAAGACTAGTAGACCGCACATTGGACTGATACTCATTCTTCAACGGCTGCACCTGTCGCCATGCCCATCCGAATTGGGTCATCATCGCCTCTTGCGTCTGTTTGTCCTCCACGAGGAACCGCGCAACTCGCCGTTGCATGTCTTTTTGTCTTATGGCTCGGTATTCTTGCGATGAACCGGGGAATTGGGCCTCTTGTCGTCGACGAGCTTCGTTCGAGTGGAACTCCAGCTCTGCGCGACGCTTCTGCAACGGGAGGATTTGTTTGAGGTATGCCACACGTAGGCGATCGAGCGCGTCGTCCCATTCCGACGCGAATGCCTGTGGTTTACGCGTTTCGAAATAGAGGCTCTGAATGGTAGAAATAAGCTCAGCATCCCTGTGATACTTTTGAACGTTCTGACGTCGAGCTTCGCATAAGATAATTTTGAGTCGTAGTTATTCTCGCCCTTCATCAAGAATTGCGAATCGTCCTTGGAGTGGTACCTATCCAACGCATCTTGAAGGTAGTCCTGAGCTTGAGAATCGTATAGTCGCTCGAGGTCGTCCAGGTGTCGTTTCTGAAGATCTTTGATACGCTCTTTGACATTCTGCAGTTCACTCGACTTGTCTGTATTATTTTTCATGTTCAAAATCTGCTGTCGGCTGGGAGAACAAGCCGTAAGCAGGAGGAGCAAGGTACACGAACCGATATATACCTTGGAAAGAAAGAGCCTGTATGGGTCACCACATAATGAGCCGCCCGGTGATTGTTCAAAGCAACCAAATCTTTTGCAGATGGTGTCGGTGGTTCGAATGTCTCTGCGAATCCATTCCGCCCGTCGAAGGAACGATGGGGTCGCCTGGCAAACTCTGGCATTTGGTTTGGGAGGGACCACCGTGACCCTAACCCCGGTGTTGGTGTATAAAAGCTGGTACAGCGTTCAAAGGTATCGTGGATCCTTGCATGGTATACTAGGACCTGTTTTGACCCGGGTGGTCGCTGCAAAGGTTCATTTATCGCCAATGACCGCGAAACGCGAAAGTTCATTCCCATCCACCTCCATCGGCCGCACACAAGGCGCCCATTTATCCCGAACGACTTCTTTCGAGGCCCTCTCTGCTCACCCTCTACTATCCTCCGCATCTACCACCGCTTCACCGTCGACTCCAGAGTTACAACCTTCCACAAAGTATGTTCCATACACGCCCAGGCATCGCGTGCCATCGCCCTCTATCACAACGACTGGGACGACCGTGGATCCATCGTCGTCGCTCCCCCCTCAACAGCTCCACGGGGCCGCAACCACCAAGCTTCAGATCACAAACTTCAAAGCGGCCGCTCGAGATGCCGGTTTGACAGTCACTAGTGTCGGATGGGCGATGCTGGAAAAGATCGTCTATGACAGTGATCATAGTACTGAGTGGACGGAAATTTGGAGCTCCATCACTACAGGAAAGGTACGTACATAACTTATTCGTGCATCCAGTACATATTTACGACCTGCCCAGGCGTCCCTGCTATTACCGCTCGAGGATGTGTCGTCCCACGAAAAGATCACTCATGAATTCGTAAAGGATCATATCGTTCTGTGTGACGGGTCTTCAAGAAGTAATGCATCAATCGTCACACTATCTGGGCTCAGAGGTGTCCTGTCACAGTAATGCCTTCCGCATGCCTTCCGAAGCTGTATAGACCTGACTTGTATCCAGTGAAAAATTCACCTTCAGATCGTCGTTGTTTCCCCCCTGCAAACAATTTCAAGACCTCCTTGGGACATTTTCTCGGTCTTCAGCCCTTGCAGCTCTTCCACCAGTGACATTACCATCGGCTCTACCAAACCGTTATCCTACTTTTACTATTTCTTCATACATTACAGCTCTCCCGCTGCCTCCGCGCACCATAGGTCCCGGAAAGCCCCCACTACCTCCACGCCCAAATTCACGGACCTCCATGCACCCTACCTCTCGTTTATCTAGTACATTTACCTCCCTTTTTGGAAAAACGGCCGCTCCAGCTCCACCCGCTCCCACCACATTACCGTCTCCTCACCCAGATTCCGAACACACCGTGGAGATATCTGCCTTTACCATCGATCGTCGTATCATAAACCAAGATATCAGCGAGGAGTTGAACAATGCTATCCAGCATGAGGTCGAAGATTCATTAGCGGACCTGCCTTCGTGGGTGATAGAACGTGTTCATAAGTTCACACAGGAACTGTACCCATTTCTGAGAGCACCGGCCGCCGGAGCGAACTCAATGATGTTTGTAGTCAATCCACTGCAGGAAACGCCCGAAGCCGCTTCGCAACGATTCCAAGATTTCTATGCATTACTCGAGCAAGACCTACGGCTCGGTGGTACTCCATTTTTGGGCCGCCATCTCGAACCCAACGTCGAGGACGATGTTCATCAGGACCAACGCATACAGGAGAAAATAGCAAGTGAAACAAGGATTCGGGACATTTTAGAGACTGTGGAACGTACTGTCTGTTCCTTGTTCTATGATAGGTAAGTAGGTCCAGATGTGCAATTACGTTCTCTGGCTAATCATGATGTCATTTTGTGACAGAATATACCTTCAATCTACATCAGACGATGCGTCTCACGACGAGACCTTGTCAAGTCGGGTAGCCGCGCTCAATATGCTTGATCTCACGCTCGAACACCTTGATGTTGATGTCGGCGATGCGGGTCCGGAGCTGGATCTAGTGGTCAAGGCCTGCGGCCGCAGTAAGCGCCAGTCGATCACCCTTGTATACACGGCTTTGACACATCTTACGTTTTCAAGCGCTGTCCCAATTAGATTCGTTGCTGCCCAGTCCAGCCGATAAGGCGGCGATCCTGGTAGCAGCACACAAGGTTGTTGTGGGTAAGCGGCTAGACAGGTTTACTTCAATCGTGACCTCAAGCAGAACCCACAGACGGTCTTTCGAAGCTTTCGAAGATTCGACTGAAGTCTGAAGCTGAACCAGAGGAACAGCAAGTCGTGTCTGAGAAACAAAGTGACTCAGGCATGGCGAATACATCCAAGGCGCCACATCCTTCTCAACTGAACTGGCTTGTTGATATGCCCACATCCAATCCTTCTCCTAATTTAGCATCTCCAGTGGGTTCAATTCCTAGATTAGTAGTTTCGGACGATGATAGTACAAGCGAGACACCGTCAAGTGTGCCGGACCAGCCACAACCACAGGCATCACCACCAGGATCGCCACCTCTTGCTCCTCATCCCCACTCGCCCACTACTACAGATTCTACCCCCGTATCCGGCGATATACTACTCCCACTGATCATTTACTCCGTAGTCAAAGCCAACCCTCCTCACCTAGTATCACACCTCCTTTACACCCAACGATTCAGGAACCAATCTGTTGGCGGTGAGGAGAGCTATTGTCTCATCAATCTAATGGCTGTTGCGGAATTTCTGGAGAACGTCGATCTCGCAGCGCTCGGCCTGGCTGATAGTGAAAATAAAGTCTTGAGGTTCGTTCGTATTGCACGGCTACACATGAAGAGCAGAGTGGCTTATGGTGAATCCCAGCGCGGCCTCGTTGACCCCGATCCCGATCAATCTTACCCCCATCAAATCCGAGACTCCTTCGCCCTCGCAAGATGGTCAATCCGGCAGCTTGCGCGGGCGTGTAGAACAACAAGTGGATGCTATCGCAGGTTCCGCGAACAAAGTGATATCCGGCGTAGTGGACTCGTTTGGCATGTTGCGCTTGCTCTTGCCTGGGCAAGCTGGCAGTCCCGATCCCTCGAGCCCCCCTGAGACCGCTTTGCAGAGTTCAGCACCTTGGAATGTCAATTCGCCCCGATTTGGCCTCCTCCAACGTGAGAGTGGTTTCTCGATTGCTTCCATAGCGGCTTCGCTTCCTGGCGCTGGTGGGAAGGCAAGCTTGAAGTCTATTCACAGTGTCATGGAAGAAGTGGGGCAGCCGCTTCTAGCGGTGTCGCGACCCTCGTCAGCTAGGAGTGTGCATGCACACGAAGTCACTTCTGTAGAGGGTAGCGGCGAAGCGGGAGACGGGGAGAAAGGCGGGGAAATCTTCCTGAGTGGCACCGATGATGGTGGTGGAGATCATGATGCTAGAAACCTTCAGAGCTTTGAAACTATGATGAACGGGAAGAGTCGTGATCGCAAGGACACCAACTTTCGACAAAGCTTGTCTGACCGCCTCGCGAGTATGTCCGGGTTGGCACGATTGCAGTATAAGGAACAGGAATCATCATTCAGGGTGTGAATTTCTCATCTCCTGCAGCTTGCCGAGTATCCTGACTGTTCTGTGTCTACAGCTTTTCTCGTCTCTCAAGCCCCATGCGCCCTCCGCACACCATGGAAGTCCTGAATCGTCTCGTCCTTTATCACCAACGTCAATCCGTATAGCACCACCAAATCAACGATTCTTAGAGTGTACCGAAGATGATATCAAGGTTTCGGAAGTTGGCGAGCTGCTGCGAGAGTATAAGCGAGTTGTCGAGGCTCTGCGTGCCTCTGGTGGATTTGACGATTAATATCTGATCTCAGCATTAGGATTCATGTTTTACAAAAGCTTCAGTGAATGCAACATTATCCTCTTTCGGTTGTACTCCGGCACTTTGCTTGCTATAAATTTATGCCGTTCCTTTTGTCAGTGCATAGAGAAAGTCCCGACCTGAACCAGGCAAACAAGTTCATGAGCATGGCTACATTTCAAGTTCGAAGTCTGGAAAGAAACAACATTTCCAGAAGTGTATAATCTGTTAAGATAACGACATAGATCTGGAACAGCAGTCAAGTACATGTGGTGGACGATATAAATATATCGAGTGCCGGAAAATCATTCAACTGGATACAAGATCATTGCTTGGATTGGTAACGAGGAAGATCACTTGTTTCCGAGGGACTAAGACTGCGGGCTCTCGGAGTTGAGCCGTCAGCCGTCCCGTCCTTTGCCATCATACTTTCCATCACATTTGCGACGAGGGGGCCAGGTACGTTATGTCTCAATAAGTTTTGAATCGAACTGATCTGCAAATCAGTGAAAGCGTGATGACCCGGCCCGGTGGGGTTTGCGAGCGTGGGTATGGGAGGTAGCGGGTGTACTGGGGTGGAGGTGTACAGACTCGGCACAGTCGTTTCTGTTTCAGTTGCCATAACGACACTGCTCGGGGCAGAATGCTGGGTAGCCGATGCAGATGGGGCAAAGGGCATGACATGCGTTTGGGAGCGATCGTTGGAGCTATGGATGGACGCTGGCAGTGCCCCAGTCCCGAGTGTGTCGACTTGTCGGAAAGAGGTCGATGGCGTGATATTCAAGACGGCTGTTTTGGGCGCGAAAGGAAACTCCTCGGAGGGTGTGGGAGTAGGCTGGTTCCTTTTTCGGAAGTAGAGCACGGCCAGCACGATTGCTGCAACGGCAGCAAGCCCTCCAATCGTCCCCCCGACAGCGGCACCAATCTTTTTGCTGTGTACGGCTTCAGTAGGCGCAAGATAACTTGACAAAATAGAACACACCGAGATTTGGAGGAAGACGGGGCTGAAGACATTGTAGCGGTAGAGGACATCATCGTTGCAGAAGACGTCATATCCATCGTCATTGATGTCATCGTAGAAGAATTGGCCATAGGAGAATACGTTTCATTGACGACGGCATAATCGAATCTGAACGAACTGTTGTTGCCGTTGTAGTCCATCAACGCAATGACTAACATATGACTGTCAGACATCAATGATTGGATGTCGCAAACCGAAACATTGTAGCAAGCGGAAGGCACTGATCCATTATAGACATGGCAGGAAGCATCGTAGACGTATGGGTGTGATGGGCCTCCGTCCACTACACAGCTGACATTGACCTGATCATATATCAGACTGTAGACGGTTATTCCAGATCCTGGCGTGATACTATTCAGCCATCACTAGATAGGTCTAAAATCAATGCTGACCTGTGAACGGGATCATCGCGTGGCAGCCCTGACTCGCACGACAAGTTGCAGCTGGGTCATTCCATGAGCGATACTGCGTGGAAAATGTACTGTGGTGTTTCACATACCAGAACTAGACTCACAAGGGTTATCAGTAACCAGTCGGGGAAAAGATTACTTGGCCACTCACTACGTTGCATTGAAAATCCCTGTCACATTAAAAGTCGTATCATTGGCAGCAACAACAGTAGATGTCCACGCATTGGGCGGCCCGAACATGATAGTACCATTGCTGTTATCAACGCGGTATGCTCGCGTCAAGACAGCTAAGCTGAGGAAGGACAGCCCTATTGTGAGCAGTGGGCTGTGCATGGTTGGCCGCTTTTGAGCTATGCATCGGGGGCGTTATATACTGACAAGAAGCGCCCATCACGGGAAGAGCCGCCTATCCATCATTGGTTATCATGGCCAGTGATAAGTAAGGGAAATTTTAATACTACGTATCTGATAACGGAATCTTTCGTGTTCCAGGCACTGCCCAGTAGGAGCCATCCACCGTTAGTTAATCTGCATTGGAAAAATCAATAACGCATGCACAATTACTTTCAAGTTCTTTGTTATTAAAGCATTCATTATCATAATAATATTCATTATTGACCACCCAGTCTGAGTTTCGTCTCAGCCTCCAGGGGCATCGTGAGTAACACTGACGACAGCACAGCTTGATATGAAGCAGCAAAAATGTTGTAGTCTATTTGACCTCCTCGGTTAATCGGTTTTACCAGGTTCTATAATTTCGTTTACCGTGAGGCGGAAGATGATTACTATCCTGACAGGGAAAATTATCACTACGGTTGCGTATGCGAGAATTGCGAATGTCTTTCTAGCACAACCTCTCTCCGCGCCTTGCTGAAGATATACAGTACTTGGGATGTTCACTTCGTTTACATCCCATCCCATGTAATGACCGTATTGAACATGTCCAACAGTGTGGGTTCAACAAGGATGCTCTTCGATCACTAGTTGCTTTCTAACGCAACTCCAGGTCGTCTCTGGAAATAAGTATTGCATCGCCTGACTCCTGACTTTAAAGCCTCATTCCTACTCAGCACTGGAGTGGTTGTCTCTTTCACTGGAAGAGTGATATGTCGCGATCGCCTTCAACACTGGCAAACATTCGTTCCGGGGACATTGGGAGCCGGGAGCTTTGCGATAGCATTGGATGTGGTTGGATGACGCGCCCCCCTGGCTAGGGGTCACTGGCACTACAGTTGGTCGCAACAGAGTTTTTAATGGAACTGGTATTGTTCTTCGTACGGTTTCTTTTTGTTTGCTTTATCACTTCTTCTATTAGTGGACGACGCCCAAGGGTCAGATATTTTGTGTCATTGTGTAGTAGCAAGCTAGCACCATCCTGACCTGTTTCCACCTGCATCTTAACTATCGAAACCATCTTGGTTACACGAGCATATACACACCTGGGAGACTGAGCGCACTAGTATGGGATGGAAAGGCATTCATGACGTGGAATATATTTTGGATCTCCCATCACCAAAATTACATCATATACGACTGAAAGTAATGCATGAATAGCGTTCAGAGTATGATATTCAGGACCACGACCCAGATCCATTGAAACTTAACTTCTGGGCAGGACCCCCTACAACAGCGCCTGCTATGAGTGTATCAGCAGCTGCCGTACCCCCGTATTTCGTCAATGTTATGGAGAAACTCCCAGCTCCCAGTGTCCCACTGAACGTATGATAACCAGTTAAGTCTTGCCCGTTAGGGTACCTGAGTGTCACTGTGCCAAGGAAGGCAAGCACGGTGCCATTTGTATTTCCATTGAAAGAGACGGCTACTCCGGTGTTGAGCAAGAATGGGGCAGTAAAGTTGTTAGTCGGAGATTGAGCGGCGGGTTGCGATTCAATCTTTCCGGTGACAGTCTGGGGTTGTACTGCGTCGAGGGCAACAGTATGATCCTTGCAGATTAAAAGCAAAGCTTCAGCAGCCGTTCGAACGCCATCGTCCACACCCTCACGACTAAGCTTTTCAACCAAGATGGGGCATACCCCTCCTTCCCGGGCCTTAATTTTTGCGGTTTCCACCGAACAAAGAAGGACAAGTGCCTTACACGCATAAAGCACAGTTTGTTGATCTTCGGTGTCCAACAACCCGACGAGATGCTTAACAGCACATGACAGGATTGAATACACTTTCCACTCTGCCTCAACATTGATTACGCTCAGAACCCTTGCTACCGCCCTGGAGATAAGTTGGTCATCAACATCGACGAGAGCCAGAAGACATTGAACTTGATATCCAGGTTCGGCTGTGTTCTGATGCCGTTCGATGGAATATCTCCTGACTTTGGGAGAGATAGAATAAATGTTCCCAAGGGAACAGGCAGCTCTACCCTGAACTGTAGAGTTACTTTCCGAGAGATGGCGAGCGAGTAGATTGATCATAATTCCCCAGTCCACCTTCGAAGTAGCTTCAACGAAGCAGCTCACAGCATATGCAGCGGCGGATTGGACTTCCATATCACTGTGCCCGAGCAGGGGAGTAAGAGAGTTCTCGGCTTTCTCTGCCAGGGCGGTCGCTTTCGCTGCCTTGGTGGACACACAAATTTGCGCAAAAGTCCGGCAGACGCTTCGTAGGTGGTCGAGGGTAGGGCCTTCCGCACGGATAAGATGCATGAGGGCAGGGATAGCCTTTGCTCCGAATGCAGTCAGTGCTAGCTGATCAGTGATTTTCTCCAACTCGAATACAGCGTTCCAACGGCCGGACAAAAGACATGCAATAAGTTGTTGCATCTCAGTGATGGGCTCAAATTTCCACCACCACTGTTCATTTGTACCGGAAGTCTCTTTAATGAGATCAATCTATGGAAGTGCAGACGCGATCACTATTTCGCTGCAACGGTATTTGCACACGAAGGTGTAACATACCGGAGTACGGCGTTGGTTGTTGGTCAATCTCCACATGACACGGGAATCGGTTGAGGAAATGCTGCAGGATCATTGGCCCAAAACACGAGTGGATGGCAACAGAGATTAGACGTACGTGAAACGTCCTTTAACGCGAGTCTCCCGAATTTTCCATTCTTGTTCTTGGTTCCGCCCTTCGACAAAATCCCCTTCCTTGGCTTGATTCCCAGCATTAGCGTAAAAGTCATTGCCGACATTCTGCATGGTATAGTGTTCGCTCCCGAGATTTTCAATGCGCCACTGCACGTGGAACATGTATGAAGCCAAGCCTACAGGACGATGAAAACGGTGAAAACGTACGATTTCTCCGGCCGAGTCTGTACGGCTGACACCGGTGAGAGGACCCCCCTCTATGGCTTCGCCAACGAAGGCAACGTTACGTTGTTGCTTGACATTGGTAATAATATACCAACCAGCAGCGACGGACATTGTGGAATGCTAGGTTGGACCGGATAGAGGAATGATAAGTTGTGTACAATAAGTTGTGGTAACACCAAGGAGTACGCCGAACTCGGAAACCCTGCCAAATGTCGAAGACTTGAGCCATTCCACATTTATCCTAATCTTCCCAAATTTCGCCGTTTCCCCTCGGTTTCGTTCTGCTTCGTTTGGTGCAAGGTTCGTACATCATAGGTCGATTTCTCCTTGGTACGTTGCTTGTTAGAAGGTGGCATTAGTGTATAGATAATTCCCCTCGTGCTGCGTAATAGTGACCGCGTAGCACTCGATTGTTAATGGAGCGACAGCACAAACTTTTCTATCAGAAAGAACCGGAGATAAAAGATCATCGATCCGAGTCGGTACCAATGAGAAGACGACAGCATGAACTTCATGAAACACCTCGGACTTACCGTTGGAACAAAAATTTATCACTTGTTCGTGTGATCACCCGTGTTCACCAGGATTGGACGTTGTTAGGAAAAAGATGGTCAACACGGTTACTTATGTCAACATGCTATCCCAACGTCACATGGCGTGACACTAACACGGCTGTAATCTATGTTTCAGCCTCGACGTATATCTCTACTCATAGGTATCAACTGTGTCGTGAGCTCCCAGTGTATCGACGGCGTCAGTCCTTACCGGCACAAACTGCACCTTATCGATTATCATTCGGCAGTTCGTGATTATCCCATTAGAGATCGAGGATTCCCTCTAAGTATGTCTGTGTTCTCTGAGCTGCGTTTATCTAATCCTAGGCCGCATGGTCGTCCTAACGATGACCAGCAACATTGGAATTACAGACCAAAGGAACATCTAGTTACCAACAACTTTACCCAGGCGATTCACTCTTCTTACACTACAGCGGCCACGGTATGTGCGAATCCTTGGTAAGCTAGAATGTACATGTTGACCGAGGATGTAGGGGGCACATCGAGGATCCAAATGGGGATCGTGCAAGTGGATTCGACGACCATTTGTCCCGTCGATTTTGACACCAATGGGCAGCTTTCAAGTGATACTCTGCACAGAGTTCTCTCGTTGCGCCAGTTGTCAGACTCGCTGTCATATTCGATCGCCGCCATTGTACGCCACTGCACATAATCATTTTCTGCGTGTTCACTCCAGCATCCGCGGCGTACAACTTGCCAGCACTGCGGCTACATTGTTGTGAGGGGGATTTTCCATATCGAAGATCAACAAAGCGAAGCATTTAGTCGCAGGTGCTTCATTCAAGGGTTCAAACATTCCCCGACTCCTGAAGGATTGGGCAGGAATACTTCGTAGAGGGATGGCAGGAGGGAAAAGATGTTTGAATCTCTGGTGGGTAGTAACGCATATTTCAGGAGGACGGCACAATTTATTTATTTATAGGTTGCAGGTAGGCTCGAACCAACTTAGGCAGAGAATGATGTTGACCGTGGTGCAGGGATGATTAGACATCCGCGGATACCAATATTGCTGGCCAAGCGACAGGTATCTTTTTTCCCCTCACCATCTACCATTCTGGTCATCAGCGATTGTCGTCCTTTCTCCCACAGGTGCAACGAGTTGGGCATTCATTCAAACGATGAGGCAGAACCCGGGACAAGTCTTACGTGCGGGTCTTGCAAAGCACACGCCACCTGCTTGTTCAAGACTACTCTCAGATCCCCCAACTCTCGGTGAGTCTTTGTGTCTTGGCTTCCTTTTTGTTTGAACCGTAACATTTCTGACTTTGCTTTCGCATCCTCAAGGTCAGAGACAAGGTTGATATTAACCAGCCAGTCGCTTTCTGATCGATTCTGATTTCCCTTCCTCGACTTGTTTGTGGTTTCTAATATACGATGTAAAGGCATTTTAACGACGGATTAATACGACACTGGCGTGCGGGGACACTCCCTTCAATCTGAGAGCACAAATGGCTAACTCCTGAAAACGGTCTACCTTACCATCCTTTCGATTGTTAGGTACGACAAATTCAGGTCTGGGCTGTGGGCAAATCCTTTACGGGGTATATTTCAAAATAGCAGAAGTTCTTGGCCTTACATGTGTATGTGCAGTGAGGATTATTTCGGTCGGGATGGATACCTGTTCCGTGAAATTTCAGCGGGTGTGTTTTCCAAATCTGTGGTATTACGTGCTCGGCACTACCAAACACTGGATAACGAGAGAGACATACGATTAGCGAAAACAGGACAAGCAACAAGGATACTATAAGTGCGGCATGAAATATCTAAAGAGACAATCCTTTTGAAAACCAACCCGCCGCCCGATGGCACAATATAATGGAGGCGATAATAATTACCGAATGAAAAGCCAGAGAGTGTGGGAGGGACTTGACAACCAGAAAAAGAGTGAGAACTAATCGGAACGCCACAACGAAAGGACTCCACATTATTCGCGAGGCGGCGAGTCAACAATAGGCCATACACTCTCCTTGTTCCGCTCCTTTTCCATACTTGCAGATCCAGTGCCACTTCGCACAAGCGGTACCGCTCCAGGACTCGCATTCGTTACGCCCTGCGATACCTGAGTCTGCTGGGTTTGAGATTGCTGCCTCAATTCATCCATTCCCTTCCTAACTCCCATCAACATCCTATCCGTCTTATCGACCATCTCTTCCATCTTCCTGCGGTGTTCATTCAGCTCATGGTAATGTCGTTCCAACTCGCCAAGACTGGGTACAGTGACCGTGTTAAGTATTGCTGCCGACATGATCCCGACAGCGTCATGCGACGGAGGAGGTGAGTGCCCATGCAAGGCTGACATAGTGGACGGCGCCAGACCAGAATAATAGTGGTGGGAATGTCCAAGACCATGTGTATGCGGGGGTGGCAAAACGTATCCAGGGCCAGCTCCTAACCCGGCGGGGCCCAGGGGCGAATGTGTCCGACTCGGTGCCGACGATCCAGAACGAATATAGCTAGACGGCGTGCCAGAAAAGCCATACCCTCCGTACCCTCTCCCACCCCCACCTGTTGCCATATCGGCGGTACCAACGGCAGCATTCAACGGCGGCAAATCGAACCCTCCATGCGCAGAGCTGAAGGCCCGCTGGAGATGTGCATGAGCAGCATACCTGCCATCCTGTGTACCATCTTGTCCACGCCCCTGTTGTTGATGTTCATGCAAAGGAGAAGGCGCAGATGACGATCCGGTATGCCCTGCCTCCGTGAGTTGCATACCTCTTCCTAACGGATGTCTGCCTTCGCCGACGTTGTCTCCCCACGGAAATCCATTAGAATCCCTCGATCTTTTCCTCTGTGAACCCCTTCCTGACTTTTCCCCAACGCCTCGCTCTGTCTCTTCGTCCATACCTTCCATCCCAGGATCCCCATCATCAATCTGTTTCCTCATTGCAGACTTTTCGTTCTCTGGCTTGCCCCTCCTCGCGCGCTTTTTCTTGGGTTGCTCTGTTTCGCCGTCACTTTCATCCCCGGTGTGAAGACCTCCGGCATCAACGCCGAGTCTCGCAACGGCAACCAAGGCTTCTGCCGCAGCCTGGTCCGACATTCTCGCTGCATTGTGACTGGCGCCCGCCGCTGCAGGAACCCTTTTCCTCCGTTTTATTACCGTCTTCTTCATCGAATTCGGTCGGTGTGTGCCATGCAACTTGAAGTATAACCCTTTTTTAGTTACGATATTGTTGGTTGTTGGCAATAGCGATGGAAGCAAAATAAGTCAGTTGTTGGCGTGTAAAATGAGTGCAAAAATAAACAGAAAGCGGATGTTGGAGGTTTATCAGACAATCCCACGTGGTACATGAAGTAAAACGAGAGAGACAGAGTACACGCACCACAAGCATTGCAGATATTATTCCCAACGTCATCTCTCCTCCACAAAGGCGTGGTGCTTGTCCCACAATTCGCACAGCTCAAAGCGCCCACTGCTGCTCTGACCTTGGCCCTACCCAAGTTTCCAGCAGCTCCTGGGCTGTCACGGTCTGCGTTGGGTGATGATGCATCGACTGGCGGAGTCACTGGAGGCTGGGACCCAGCCCGAGCCTGGGCTGGAGTTAGATTCGAGGTCGAGTTTGAAGCTGGGGGAACGGAGACGTCCACCTCCATTTCTAGCCTCGCGGAAACTGCAAGTGCATTATTATATGTTGGGCAGCCTGCGCAAGCGGATGATCCACCTGTGCCGTCGCAGCGTCCATCACCCGGGCAGGTCCCGCCAACGGAATTCATCTGATGGCCTTTGGCGATAGGCTGTGTGACATCCGCTTGAGGGCTGGGAACTTGTGGTTGTTGCGTCGACATCGACGCTGCAGGGGTTATAGATGGCGCAGGTGGGGAATCGGTCGTCTGGTGTTCTGAGGGCAAGTTACTATCACCGTTCAAATGAAGTAGCGGACTTGGACTTGGGTTCGGGGAAAGGGAAGTCCTGGTAAGAGAAGACGGACGAGCCATACGGCGGGACTTGATATACAGACCTTTGGGAAAGAGATGGGGAACAATGTAAGCAATGCAATCGAATGCCAATCTGGTGCCATAGAAGAATGAGCCATGCTGGAGCAGCGACGAAATCGTGCGCGAAGAGCATGACATTATGCTAAGCCAGGCGATGTGATATAGTGTGATTAGGATGGTTTGCAACCAACCGAGTGACGAACACCGGCCTACACGCGAACACGTGTTGTAGGACAGGGGAATCGCGGAGTGGGTCTCTGAGAGTTGGAAGGAAAATATAAGGACTTACCGCAGGAATTGCAGATAGAATTTCCGTCGGTGTCTCTCCGCCAGAGAGGTGTATCTACAGCTCCGCAGTTCGTGCATGGCAATCGATGAAGGGGTGAAGAACTTGAGAAGTCGAACCCATCCGTAGCCAGATGGTCTTTGGGTGACGATAACGAATCGAATGAAGTGAAATCGGTGTGCAGCCTTTGTACGCCGTCAGATTGAGACAATGTTGTGGGTGAGTGCTCGTGACTGATTTGATCTGGAGTGTTGGGGCTAAATTGTTGCATCCTAGATAGCGGCGACATAGCTGGGTTATGCAAGTTCATAACCAGGGGTTCTAGCGCCATGGATGACATATTTTTTGCCTGCCTGATTTGCTACGGACTCAATTCCGCATCAGATGTTTAGGTTTATTGAAAAAGCCAAAGAAAAGACAAAAAACCCAAGGAGCTCCTCGCTGGAAGGAGACTGACGTTTGTATGAGAGCCGGCGGATGAGAGCAGTCTTGTTGAAGATGTGTACAGCGAGAGAAGAAAAATTTGTAGAGATAACGTTTCGTTTGGAGCCAATGAGCGACCAGGTATTGAAAAATCTCCCACGAGTAATATTTACGTAACTGACGTTTCTCGGTATATTTTTTGCAGTGACATTTATATCAGAATAGTGAAAAGTCTTCGTAACTGTTCGATAGTAATTTTGATACGCCATGCCTTTGCAATTGTTGGATGGGTCCGTCAGTCTTTCTGTGAGTACACGTTTGCAGTCGTTGGTGATTGCGATTGTGATTGCAACGAATGGTAGCAGTAAATTCCCTACGGACGAGGTGCATCATGCCTCGGCTGTCTTTCTCTTTTTCGCCAAAGCGTGGGTGTTCTCTCTGCCAAGAGGTATCTCGTTAAATTCGTCCGAGGAGCGGGCAACCGTAAATGCGTATCACGTACCTAAAGCCATTCTTGAACCGCCTTGAAACATGTTTCAAGAATCGCATTCTGCCCGTTCCAGTGGTCTTTCTGCGCTTGGCCTTTTGTCCCCATTCATACGATCGCAGCTTAGCCGCCGGGTAACCACATTGCGCGCAAGCTATATACACGGAGAAAACATGAGAGGGAAAAGGCTGCCAGGCTAGGTCAATAGGTACAAACTTTTGTGTTGCCTGTGGAAGGCGCGGTTCCCGCAGCGGCGGCAAAGTGTGTGGGACTTCGTATGTCGCTTACTGCACAATGCCATTCCTTTAAATAAGGTAGCCGAAAAAAAAGTTGCAAAACGCACCCGAAGGACGATGTACCTTGATGATTGGTTTGCAAAAGCAATTAGCCATGGTAATACAGCTGTTCGAATGGAAACAAACCTTTCGTCTAAGGAAAGGAAACAAGAATAAGGTCAGTCTCACCCTACAAATGTATGCCCCATCTAAAAACGGTTGGCTGCATCCACCCGTGACATGCGCCCATCCATTCACGATACGACGCAGGGGACATCCGCATATCGAACTGGCAACGGGCGACGTGAAAACTCACCATATCGTAGTCTTGTCGTCGATTCTAGAGGTTGAGGATATCTGGACGGTGTGAGTTTGGGAAACTTCGCACGTGGCAAATATTCGCATGGCATGGCGCTAGCCTGAGTGTACAATTTTTGTCTGTCATTGAAGCAGGTACGTCAACACTGCGAGTATATTTATGCTTCAAGGGCGGATTATCAATGGATCATCTGAACCCCGGACGTAGGGAAACCTGATTGCGAAAGTCAGTGCTATGGCAGTATACATCATATTCTACTACAGATCGGTGGTACCACAACGACAGCATTTTTGAACCCCCCAAACCAATCCACATCCAGAAACAAGACAATCATCCCGAATCACCAGAGAACGGAAGCAGGAAAATAAAATAAAAACGAGCGCGAATAGGTACTAGTATACACAAGCCGGTATTGATATTCCGAATCAGCACGACCGCGAAAGGATAAAAGCAAAAACGATGACACGAACAGATCAGATAAATACGAAAAAGCGTGCACGGTACGAGAAAAAGTCCTCCATCAGACCTACCCATCGATCTCCATATCCACAACTTCCCCGTCTTCCGGGCCCTTCTCCCGCTCACCGTGCATCCCAACTCTCCCACTCAAATCACCACGCCTCCCCACCATATTCAGGGTTAACCCTCCGATCCCCATCACAACCGGCGACGGCGCGTCGGCCGCAATGGGCGCAGGTGTGCCTGGTTTCGAGTATGGGGTAGAGGGAACAGATGACATGGATGAGAGGGTCGACGACGAGTAGGAGTGCGATCGCGTGTGCGACGCATCTGCATCATTGCTCCCTTCGAGCCTCCCACGCTGGTGCCCGAATCTATGTTCGTCCTCCCAGTCCTGTCTCTCACCGTCCTGTGTGTGCTCGTCGTTCCCATCACTAACCCCTCGTTGAAGCCCAACGACACGCAACCGCCCAACCCACGCATCTGCACGGTCCAGACTGTCTTTTACGACGCCTGTCACGCCTCGCATCATGTCAAGACTTTCTGTGGCGAGTGTCAATATCCGCTGTGCGGCCTGTACGGCTGCGCCGGCCGTGGGTGGCACTGTGTGGTGCGGGTTCCCAGCTGCTCGAAAAAGTTTATTAACTGACACTGTACACATAGTAAGAAAGCAACAAACCTGCCAGTGAGGACCGTGTGATCCGCGGGGATGCCATAGGCGATGCTGCTCTCGACGACCCAGGCGAATCTTTCCCGGATGCCGGTACAGACAAGGATGCACTGCGCTCCCTATGGTGCTGATAGCGTCCATTTCGCTTCCTCGGCTCCGTTGTGCTAGAACTCATCCCTGAAGACAGAGAGACACCAGCATTGGCAGCGACACCTGAGCCGGCACTTGTGGCGCTCGCCCAGCGCTGAGGAAGCTTTAGTATGAATCCACGGACGCGCGTACGGGCAGGTTCCGGCAGTGCACCACCTGCATACTTGCTAACGACATCGACGACCTGACGGATGGTGTGTACTACGTCGCGGCGCACGTCAGTCAGCGTGCGCAAGTGTGCAGGGGAGATAGGGCCGGCTTGTGCCTGTGAAGGCGTGGCCGAGAATGAAGATGACTGGAGAGTGGCAGTGAAATCCCGCAGGATGAGGATCTGGGCATCGATATGTGCGGTTGCATACTGAGGGCGAAGGCACATTAGTGATAGTGATCAGTAGATGTGGTGGGGAGATGGACCTGTAACCAGTGGAGACAATACCTGAGCCGGCGCATGCTTTCCTCGCTGAGTGCGGCGCTGAAACCGCCAGCCTCTAGCAAAACAGATTGCCAGCCGGATCTGTTTGTGAGTTGCTGCTGCTCGTTGCTTGTGTTGTGCGTTTGTAGGTCGGTGCGTTGGCCAAGTGCGGGGGATGGGGGATGGGGGGTCGGGCTACGTGAATCCGGTGGAGGAGGTGGTGGTGGGACGAAAGGGCTACTTGCTGGAATGCGATTAACCATGTAGAAAAAGAAGGCAAGACACGGGCGCACCTTCGAGCCAACTAGGCGCCTGACGAGTGCCACGGGAGTTGGGTTTGACGTCTTGGTCCATTGACAAAGGGGATTCGTGAGTGGGAGCAGAACGGGAGATGGGATGACCACGATCTTCGCCCCGGATGTCGTCGTGCGAGTGGTCACCCTCTGAGGGACGTTGATAGCGGCCAAAGCGGTCAAGTTGTCTGCAAGCAAACTCGTCGAGCTGGTTTACGTGTGGGAGGCGGTCGATTACAGGGCGTGCCATGGTCTGTATGGAGGACTCCACCATCTCTGCACCATACTGGAAAGAGGGTCAGTGAGGGAGTCGACGAGTGATATTCGAGAGAGCACCTTGACGACGCGCGAGCTGGCCTTGCCCTGGGAGTAAGCACGAAGAGCAGAAGTGACGATGGGGAGATGGGAGACACGGTAGACAAAGTCAGGGGGGTCGGCATCGTCGGAGGGGGGCTGCAAGGCTATGGAGAGGTGTGAGAAGAGATTGAACAAAGGAGTATAAAGGGACGAACACTGTTTTTGAGGTTGTGGACCACCGTTCCTCATGTCGCCGAGAGCGCGGATTGCGATGCGGACGCTCTCGTCGTGGCCGTCGAGGACGTCGGGCGACGACGACGAGAGGGAGAGAGTGTGGGAGGACATGGGTGGGCGGGAAACAAGGAGGAGGATGGCAAGGTGAGCACTGAAAAGCATGTGCTAGTGGAATTCACGTGCAAGATAAGCGTGTCAAAACAGACGCAAATAACGATAAGATTATTATTTCAAACCCCGCGAATGCTCTTGTCTGCGCGGTGGCTTACACTTTCACCGTCACTCCAAATGTCAGAGCACAACGACCTCGCCCATTTCCTCTCCATCGACTCCATCGTCGACAACACCGTCCTCCCCGACACCGCCGTCGCCCTCGCCCATGAGCCTCCCGCTGTCCTCGTCGACGACCTCTTCCCCCCGAAGCCCCTCACACTCTCCTGGTCAGATGAGTTCCACCTGAACTCTCAGGACCTACAGCACCCGACCCCTCCAACTCTCCAACTCTCTCCCCCACCATGGAACAACCACTATCCCCTGCCCTGGCCCAACCTCCACTACGACTACTCTTCCCAATATCCCGATGATCCCGCTCAATCCCTCTACCCGCCACCCTTATCCGTGCCTTCCCAATACAATCAATCCGACGTCAACTCCGCACCAGCTTCTGCCTCTTATTCCTCCTCTCCACTCTCCTCCTCTCCATTCTCCATTCCGCCCTCTCCACTCCCCCCTGCCTTCGACCCCCATTCCCACCAGTATGTTCACCCGTCAGATCTCTCTGCTCCCGCCACCACAGAACAACCACCCGACTCGGCGTTAACCATGGGTGGTATACCAAATACACGGACCACCGTCAAGTGCACCTCAAATTCACCTGGGCGTCCAAAGCAGCGCCTCCCGGCTCCCGCTACGCGCTCGCGAATACAACATACTCGCGATGCTCATGATGACAGCCGTGATCTACAGGTCAGCGCACAAACTCTTCGTGGCGAGAAGCGAAAATGCTCCCCATCTCATCCCATCCACGTGAGAAAGCGGACTCGGAGCACTCGCTTACGCAGCGGCTCTCTTGCACAACATGCTCTCCAAAACTCTGACGACATGGACCAAGATGAAAACAAATCTGAAGATCCAGATAATGACGACAACGATAGCTCGTATTCTACCTCCAGCTCATCCTATTCGCCGTCCCCACCCTCCTCCCCTGGCCCCACACACAATAACCCTAACTACACATTCTCCTACACAAGGCACATCAACACTCATCCCCCCCGCGCCCCTCGTGTTCCGAATGGACCACTCCCCCTGCCTGTCCCAGTGCCGAACCTCACCAAGAAGAGTCGCGGCCGCAAGGTGCCTTCAGCACCAAACAATTATGGTCCACTTGCTGGTACCAGCGCTGTAGACGACGATGCAAACAGCAGTAATGGGAATGTGGATGGTAGGCGCGCGCGAGGTTACATGTGTCGCGTGCCCGGCTGCGGAAAGTGCTTTATCCGCGGAGAACATCTCAAGCGGCATGTCAGGAGCATTCATACATACGAGAAACGTGAGTTGGATCATTTCGCCCGTCCCGTGGCTAGTGATGCTTACTCTCTCTGCTTCGATCTTTCACCTTGTCTAACCCTTGGGTGTGATGTCCACCAAAATCCAAATAAAACGCCCAAAATTGAAATACCGATAGCGCATGCGTGTCCCCACGAGGGTTGTGAGAAGACGTTCAGCAGGCGCGACAATCTCGCACAGCATCTGCGCGTGCATCGGTGATTAGACCACTGGCGTCCGGCGTTGTTTGCCTGTGTCCCTGCATCGAGGGTTCGTCGTGGTTGAGTCTGAGGAGTCAATGTAGGGTTTGATCCATGTCTCGCAGTGCTTGAGTTCACCACGCTGCCCATATACGTGTCGTGTTCATTCCTATTTCCTTCCCATTCCATCACTCATCGACAACCTTTACTTTGGTACAATTTTTTCTTGTTTCTGCATCATCATCACCAACTACATTCACTCGTCAAACCGCTGCTTATATCATTTCTTCCGTCCCCAATCTATTTCTCCATCTCACGTCTCCGTATCTCCGTACTGCCTTCCAAAGGGCTAAAGGCGTTCAAATATATTTTTTCATTCTTGATGGTAAAGCTTTTCAAGTTCTGGTGGACTACTAGGCGATGCCTCATCTGGGACTTCAACTTATGCTAGAGCTAGCGAGTCTCAGTCGTTGCTTTATGTATGAGTACCATGGACAGCATACAACTTGAAATCGGATTTCATACAACTTGAATGATTTCATTTGTGTCCTAAATGTATATTTAGGGTTCGGTCTGGTAACCCCGACTCGGACTCGGAACCGATACACCAAACATTTTCAAATTCTCCGTAATGATTCTTTCACTGCTATCTACATCGTTCGCAAATGGAAGTGCCCTGTCTTTTTCATTGAGATTAAGCCTTTCCCTCATCTTAACGACAACTCCACCTGTGACTCGTGAGAAAGGCGGACCAGCAAATGCGGGATTTGTAGCGATTTTCAGTTTACGAGTACACGAAGATGAATGAACTCAGGCTTTAGACTACCTCACGCGATGCCAAGTATGTGACTGACGAGTCGCTCCTGCCGACCGATGGAATTACGAGTTATTGGAACGCGAGAATTGAAGCATGTGAGAGGATATTTCAACATGTGCGTCCTTACGTGTTTGATGATTGCCCTCGGTACTGATTTCGCGAAAAGAAATCAATTTCATATCCTATTTGAAAAGCTTGCCTTTGAGGTTCTTCATCAGTGCAAGCTTTGGTCGTTTGTCGTAGTTTTGGTGATAGGGTCAGAGATTAGGGAGTTTCCATCCCATCGAATTCCATTATGACTCCAGTGGCACCGAACGGCACCTTTTTGAAAGGTTTTTATGACCGATTGTTCCAAGAGCAAATCATGTGTGTTCCCTATCTGCCTTGTAAACACTGTCAATGTTCAACTCGATGCCTCATCGTTCTCCTAGCAGGTCATATGGGAAGGTCAGAACCACTCTCGTCGGCGCAAGAAGTCTTTCAGAGTTTCTACACCACAACCGCCTCCCCATCTACTATCCCGGCGGCCAAATCTTATGGATCCATTCATTCTGACCCCTCCCTCTGTGCCTAGGACCTGTCTTTCCCACATTGGAGCTTTTGATAACAAATTTTCGTGTAAGATTCCCTGCCCAGCCTCGTTTATTAACTCTGCGATAACGGGAACTTGACAGTATACCAAAAATATGGCAGCATCTGTCTATCCCACATCATTGCCTGTGTTCTGGCTTGCGGATGGCGCATCGAAGAGACCGAGGAATTGTTAGAAAGAGCGATGATTCAATTCGCTGACTGAGCAACCTTTGGACTGAAGCCCCGTGTGTAGGTTACTCTCCGTGATGGGGTCCGCTACTCGCAGGCGCATCTTTCGTCGCTCCCGATTAACTTCGCGTTGTGCTCATATTGTCTCGGTCCACTCAAAAGTAGCGCTCAATCCGAGTCCCTGGGGGTGGTTTCGATCATTCATGTGTTTCTCTAGGTGGAGACTGGGCCATGCCACAATGGAAATGTTCTCTGGTCACGTCTTAGGACACGGGTTCCATTTAGCAACTTATAAACCATCCCAAAAACGTGCTTAATCTTGAGATTAATGCTCATAACTCGATGGATAAGTACCCGGCCTAGCGTATTGAAGTGAAAATCAGGCAAGCATTTTAATTTAGTTGTGAATCTTGAATTCACATACTGGGCAGTGGAGATACTACCGAATGTTTCGAAAAGGTCTAGTTTGCGCCCTTCATCGGGCTCAAAGATGGTGATGAAATCCCCCGACCCGATGATCTGCAATCTCCATCTTGCAATTGCTCGAGTCTCCTCAGCCTCCGGGGCTTCGGACTCGGAAGTATTTGACCGATATTTCAATGACGAGGATGATGATGGATGCCAGATCCCAATCTAATTTGGTGGTGCGTTCGTGTCTGATGATGTTGGTTTGTTGAATCCAACTGTGTCATAACTTTATGGATGAACCCTATCTTATGACCTTGGGAAGGTGTGGTTGCATTTTGTCTTCTTCTCGGGCACCTCTGAAGCCCATGGCCAACCCGCGTACCATACTGACGTGTCAACTTCACTGCCCCATTGATATGAAAGCAACGGTATAACATCATGTGATCTCCCTTTCACCACTCGACGGTTTCTGTACGCCAGCAGCGTCAAACTACAACGGCAACTTGTTGAGTACTCCGTGGGTGACATCATCGATATGGCTCGGGCCAAGATCGGGAACCGCCTGCAGCGCAACCTACAGCAGGAGTAACATTCAGCTGCATTCCGTGCATTCGTGAAATTATACCGACCTTGACTGCAACCTTCCCTGCTGGTCCCAGAAATGATCCTGCAACAGTGCCAGCCACCTGCTTTATGTCGGCTAGGACCTTGAATGTTTGTCCGACTCCTTGTACGATGCGTGAATTGCCGACTTCCTTGGCAACATTGACGACCTCCTTAGCAAAGAAATTGGCGCCCGCATTGTTGCAGGAACAGGCTCCGTTAATGCAGGAGGTCGATTGGGATTTCGGGCATGAACAATCCGAAAGCTTTTTGCATCCTTTGGGACTACGGAGGTGTGTTAGGCAAGAGTGGGTGGAAAAGAAATAGAGCATGTACACTTGTCGGCCGGGTGCATTGTTCGCCTTGCGAGCTTGATCCACATAACTATTGCCAGTGTACAACTTTATTCCGGGAGGCGTTTTTGAGCCGCCTTTGGGAGGTGGTTTTGCAGGGCCCTTGGCAGGAGGCTTAGCGGCAGGTTTGGCAGCGGGGGCTCGGGCAGGAGGTTTGGCGGCAGGTTTGGCGGCAGACTTAGCGGCGGCTCTCGCAGGAGGTTTGGGAGCGGCCTTTACAGGAGGTTTTGGAGCAGGCTTAGGAGGCGGCTTCGTGGCGGCTTTGACGAGAGGTTTGGCAACAGCGGCAATGGCTTTAGTAGGAATTTTCGGGGCACGGGCCAGCTACAATAAACTTGAGTGATGACAGACAAATACAGGCAGACGACGCAGTATTACCACTATTCCATTCTCATCTTCTCTCCTTTCCGTCAAAGGGTGGGCGAGGATGAGTGAGAGAGACAGGACGGCCAAAAGCACTTTGTCGAAAAGCATGGTAAAGCAGCCAGAGTGTTATTGATCTACTACAGGCACCAGTCCTGTTCAACGGCCAGCGTTGGGGTCGCATCAGTAAAGCGTGCAGTATACTTATAGGCACCCAAAAGGCTGGGGAATTGTCGTTGATGGTTGACGTCCTGGACGAACACAGCTGCCATGGGCGGTACCGGCGTGATCGTAACACACTGCCGTACGTACTACTGCCGCACACAAGACCCTAATGGAGTTATGAGTTATGTCACACGGCTCTCCGAAACATTGACGGAGCAGTTGGTTAGCAACGTTCCGTGGCAATGCGCGACGAGTGAACTGGTGACTTACTTACACCTCTGTCGATGTCAAACTAGTCGCACTACCGTGGTACGTGAGTTCATTGACCCCACCACCTCGCGAACGCGTTCGCGTGGCATCCGTCTCCACCACCCACCACGTCGCGTTTCCACCACCCACCACCCACCACATCACGTTTCCACCCCACCGCCTCGCGTCTCCACCACCTTGCGTTCACACACCACTGATCGCGCTCGCGAGGGTCCATCTGCCACGTCACCAACCTCCAAATACCTCGCGAGGGTGACAGCCGCGTCAATTGACGCGTGTCTGGCCCGCGCGAGGTATAATCCTCAGGTCACCACGGGTACTCAGAGTACCCGCGGTCTACTGCCGTACCCGCCTGTGTGCGGGTAAGGTGTGTACCCGAAACCCAAACGGGTGCGGTGTCCGAAAATCGGACCCGCGGTTTACCCGTGACAATCCCTAGTCCTGAGTTCCTGAAGATGGTGGCTGCATCGAACGACCATGGTTGGTCATTGTGGTGGAGATGCAAAACACCTCCATCTTGCAGAGTCGGGAAGACAATGATGTGACCTGGTCTAGGTTGCTGCTTGGCATGTCCTTACGTGCCTGGAAAGACGCACCCTCACCTTTCCAGAAAAAGGGTGTGTGAGTGGGGGGAATCACAACAGAAGAGGCACACACCGTACACATTCAACTTGTACAACTTAGCTTCGACTCTTTTTCGTCATTTGCACCTTCAAGAAGTTCCAAGCGCACGATATCAACAATTCTAGAGCCTTTCAGATCAAATTTGGCCGCAAAGTCGTCTTGTTCAAGTTCCCCCATCTCAAACTTAGAGTCAGCAGATTCCAGGTTAAAGTCAAAAGGAGTTACTGGTGAGGAAAACTTGAGGAGATTATCTAGTTCAGATGGGGAAGCCTTTGATAAGTCCAACCGGCTGTGAATTAACAAATGCGAAACCTGTCAGTGGCAAACAAATGATTTTATTGGTACCACCACCACTAACCTGGCCTGAACATCTTTGCCGTAGAATAGAGTGAAATCTAGAGAGGGCAAGGAGTAGACACCGTTGCAGTAGGGGAGCTTGCTGGGAAAGGCGGCTCTTAGAGTTGCTAATTTATCTTCGTGCGACATTGCAAATTTTTAAAAGGATGACTTTGAAAGGGGTGGTTCAAGCTCGGCTACTCGGCTCCTGCTCGAAGTCCTCTCAAACGGCTTGGCAGGAGCCTGAATGCTTTTCTGAATACGCTGTAAACAAGAGCACTGATTACTTTCAAAACTATAATAAAACCATGACATATTTTCATCATTTTTGGAGCCTTAACGAAGGACTTTTAGTTGACGCTGTTTTCGGGAACTCTACCTACGTGGAAACCATGGGAACAGATTTTGACCACAAAGGAACATCGTGAACCTCCTCCACTTCGCCGTTGGCATTTTTCCACCGGGCAGCCATGAGCATTGTGGAAAAATCGAGGGTATGCTGGAAATGGACAACATTGATGTTGGCATTCATGAGTTCTTCGTCAGATTGCCAGATAGCACCGCCGAGATAAGCATCTTCGCACGTGAAATGAACGACCCACGCATCATCCGCGTGGAGAAGGCGTTTATAATGGGGGGTCTTCTCGATATACGCTTTAACCTCGCTTGTCGTTCCCGTTGCCAATAGCTCCAGGATGACCGTCGGTGTCCCTGGCTTCTTGACTACGATATCGCAGTACTTGTTTTGATTCTCGGCAGTTCTCAGATGCCACTGACCAGTGACAGTATACGCTTCCTGCTTCGTTAACCAGTTCGTCAGGACCCTCATAAGCTCCGTATCATATACGCTCTCTCGAGGTACACGTGTGGTGCGTTGACCGCCAACTTTCACCTTGGGCTGCTTGTACGACCGATTCGCAGCAAGGCGGAGGTGATCTTTGTCGAAACATTTGACAGATTCTGTCAAAACGTCCAAAACGCTGAGTTGCCCATCCCGCCTACATGGGGGAATTGTGGGAGCGCTGGGGTATTGCTCGGGGATGACATATCTTCGAACAAGTCCGTCGACTAGAGGAGCTGCAATCCTGTACTCGAAGCTGATCACGTCTGGCCGTACGAGTACCCCTTCCGCTGTTAAGAAATCGGCTAACTCTCGCTGCTCAGTATCCCCGAGAGCAACCATGCCGGGGAATCCGGAAAAGAGAGACCGGAAAAGGTCTACAGCAGGCGGGTTGTTAAGGAGAGATTTAATCATGGATTTAAACGTCATGTATCCATAAGCCCTGTCGTGCCAATGTGTGGCAAAGTCGTGCCAGCCTTCAATGGAAATAGTATTCGTCCTGATGTCCTTGATAAGGTGGGCTCGTTCCGAAATGGCCCGTCCACTCAGGCAGACCAAAGCTGGATGGCTGTTCAAACATGGGTCAGAGAAAGGTCATAGCGATCGCTCTTAAACATACCCATTCGAGTTGTTCCAGATATCATCGATAATAGCTGGTTGTATCGTAATCCGACGATCTTGGGCAAACTCATTAAAGAGTTGCACTGTCTGCTGCTTCGTAAGGAGCGGGTTTTGTATGTAGTCTGCGGAATTGAAAGGGGAGTACGGTTTTTGTTTGGTCGGGTTAAAGAGGCTGAAAGTTCCGCAGGCGATGACACTGTGGATCGCATATTGTCCGGGTGAGTTCTTGATGCCTCGTAAAGTCCGAAGAAAATCGGGATGAATGTCGTCCACTGCTTGCAGTAATTCACTAAGTTCGTCTAAAAACAGAATGATTTTGCGCCCGTTCCAACGCGACGCGTGGAAGGCCTTCAGAAAATCGTTAGCAGACTTGATAGCAGGCAATTTGTCGTCGTCCGGAAGGTTTGAAGCAAGGCAATCGCGGAACGTAATCCAGAAATCGACATCAGTTCGATTGTACACCACATGTTCAAATGTCACGCTTATGGATGTTATGCTCGAACTTAAAAATGCTGAGTGTTTCACAAAAACGTACTAAAAGCACAAATAACCCCGCTCCTCTGACAGCATCCTAAGTCGGTGAAACCGTGTCGTCTTGCCAGATGCTCGGGCTCCCATGAGAATCACGTAGGTACCAGACTCCAAACGATGCAGACACGATATTGTTGCTTCTTGACCAGCTGGATCCGCGTAATAATATTGATTTCCAGGATAAATGGAACCGTTGACCGTCCACTCCTTCTCTGAGGTCCGTGATGTGAAATTATTGTAGTAAGATAGGCAGAGGGGTACAGTGTAAAATTTGGCGGCAGAAACGAGTAACGAGAGGGTTAGAACAAACAGGATTTCGTCAGCGCTGCGCATAGGCAGGACGATAATATGCAGCACCGACCAATCCGTGGTTTCTTGTCAACATGATCACCCTCGTATGATGCTGAGCGCTTGCGAGAAGCTGACGCAGTGGAAATAGGGTAATGGTAAGACGATAGATTCGACTATGGAAGAGAAGATCATGAAATGTGACTCACCAGCTTTCGGAACCTGTACGAATATGTGCAGGTGATCCACAAGAGAATGCGAAAAGTGCAGCGAAACCTTCTCCGCTGCACTCATCTTGGTGGCGAACTTGGTTAGATCATTGCCCCGCTGACGAATGCGGTGAAGAAGGGTGTCATCAGGGTCAACAGGTTCGGCGACGTTGAGCTAGCAAGAGGTTGTGAGCTGGAGTTAGCGGGTTTGGACGATTGTCCTCACCTTCCAAAGGATAAGATCCCTGGCATTCTCAATGTTAACGCCCTGCGCTCTGATCAGTGTCTTCACACCCAACGTGTTGATATTTCCCGGTAAATGGATTGTGAAGGGTGCGTTGGCAGCATCATCGTCAACAATGCACCAAAGTTCAGTAGGCACCGAGGACATCAATCTTTGCTGTATGTGATCGCATTTGATATATCCACAAGAGTAGCGGGGTCTTGCGGCTGGGGAGGGAGCGGGGTGTTGACTGCAGGCGGGTTTGGGAGCGGCAACTTGGGGCATGGTTGACGATGAGGCAACTTCGCCATATGAAGGTTTTCCCGATGAGGAAAACCCTTCGTGAAGTGGTGTTCCGATTTCGCCATCATCATCATCATCATCATAAACCCGTTAACCAGGCGAATCTCCTATCCTTCCCATGTCAAATCAAAATGGAAGTTCATGCCACATATATATGAAGATATCCCTTCCGCGGGGGCAATAAATCAGTCGGACCGATTGCCATCGTTGGGACCTTTTAGTCATACTAGTAATAGCGTTCTCCTGGGCCAGAGGCTACAATAAAACCACGCAAGCGAACAACCTCAATCTCCCCAATGTCGACTTTCTCCACCACATCCACCCTCGCTGACACTAGCGAGTCTGCTGTTCCCGCCAGTCGAGTTTCCGAGGTGCCGCCTACCATTCCCCCCGTTCACACAAACAGAACCCTTGTCCTTTGCTTTGATGGCACCGGTGACCAGTTCAACAATGATGCTCGTTTTCAATTTTATTCTTTTGCAATACAGTTGCACTCATATTCTGTTTAGAACTCAAACATCGTTCTGTTTGTATCCACACTCAAGAAGGGTGACCGTTCTAAACAAATGGTCTACTATCAGGTGATCTTGCCCACCATTCCTTTAGCACCTATCATTGAAACATTCACTATCCAGGCAGGAATCGGAACATACACTACTCCAGAAATAGCAACACCTCTCATGTCTAAATTTGCAATGGTACTCTTCTCGCGCTCTGTGATTCGATCTACTCATTCTCCATTAGACGCTCGACATGATGGTTGCCTGGTCGTTGGACATTCACGTCATAAGCATGCGCTCTCTGTCCAGTACATTCCTCTACCAATCTTACTGACCATCGATCATCTCAGGTGGTTACGAATTCCTTATGGAAACCTGTATGTCGATCCTCCTCTTCTCTGCTTTCTCGTCCTGATGTTTCCGTAGACGAGCATGGCGACCGTATTTGTATCTTTGGCTTCTCCCGTGGCGCATATACGGCACGTGCCTTGGCGGGTATGCTTCACAAAGTATATCATTCTCAACGTTTATCCTCGCTTCCGTGAGTTTACACAATGTTCAAAGGTCGGACTTCTCCCCGCATGCAACTTCCAACAAATTCCCTTTGCATACAAGATGTTTGCTCGCGCAGATGACATCGGCTGGAAACAATCTAACGCGTTCAAGCGCGCCTTCTCCGTCGATGTACCGATCGAGTTCATTGGCGTCTGGTAAGTCTCACCTTTTCTCTTTTCCTCTTCCTTATCCTACATCCAACAATGACAATAGGGACACTGTCAACTCGGTCGGCCTCATTCCTCACACACTTCCCTTTACAACCTCCAACACCATCGTTCGCACCTTCCGCCACGCTCTCTCTCTTGACGAGCGTCGTGCAAAGTTCAAAGCCAATCTCTGGAACAGACCCAACGCGGTCGAGGAGACCCTCGGATTCCACAGCTCCCACAGGGTCGTGTCCAACGTCATTATACCCCCATCGGAGGTGATTTCAAAATCGACGGCGGCAGGAGCTTCGGGCAGCAAGCACACATTGCAAAATCACAGTTCCCTCGAACAACTCGAAGACCAGTACGGCATTCAGCAGGCAGAGGCGACCGACGTCTTGGAAGTATGGTTTGCGGGCAGCCACGGCGGTGCGCACTCCATTGTATCACTGATGCCAAACTTCACTGACCCTGGTCATCCCACACATAGATGTTGGTGGTGGTTGCGTTTCCAATAGCACTCCGCATTCACTTGCGCGAATTTCTCTCCGCTGGATGATCCGCGAGTGCTTCAAGACGGGCACTGGCATCATGTTCGATTCTGACTGTCTCCGCGAGATCGGCATCGACCCTGCATCTCTCTACCCCATCGTCCTCCCTCGTCCTCCACCTCTTCCCATCGGTGATGCCCGAATCCGTCCCCCTACAACAGCCTCAACTACCTACGCTCCTAACCCTACCATTCCATTTAAAGCGGAGACTGAAGAACAACATGAGCTGCATGATGTTCTTTCGCCCTTGTTTGACCAACTGAAACTCACGTGGCAGTGGTGGATACTCGAGGTGTTCCCGATACAGCATCGGTACCAGCGTGGGGACAATAAATGGGCAACGGATTTTTACGTGAATCTGGGCCGTCCGCGGTTTATCCCGAAGCAGCGGGTGAATGGGTTTAAGGTGCATAGGTCAGTGAAGATGCGGATGGAGGCGCAGCAGGAGAAGGGGGACAAGTATAAGCCTTGGCCGGGGTTCTTAGTCGAGCCCACTTGGGTAGATTGATGTTGCAATGTTGGGTGGCCGGATGCAGCCTTTTTGGACCCTACTTTTTATCTTTCGGCGGTGTGTACGTTTCGCTCTCTCTTTTTCTCCTCTCTCAGCGTTCAAGGACAAAGGTTGTCGTAGCGTTTATTTATTTATTTCTGGAGTATGGCATTCAGATTTCCACTGGCAGTATATGCTATTCGGTCATGGTTGTTCTTCCGGTCCGCCAGAATGTACATGCCTACGAAATGCTATTTAGTATTGACCACATGCTGTGGGACGCAACGTGCTTTCGATTGCTCTATGGACATACTTGTACAATGCTATTTACAATAGTGCCTCTGGTAGATTTATTGGCGTGGTCCTGGTAGAAAAAATTGGCTAGATTGTTCACCATAAAGGTTCCCTGTACCGACGGAAATCCTATTTCTTCGGGTTGCAGTGATTTTCAGGAACAATAGGATCGTCTTCAGTGATTTTACCCTCTTGAATGGCCTGGAGGACATCCTCCTCGAACTCGAGAGTTCGTCGAAGAATGGCATCCCGGCCCCCCTGGGCCAGACCAGAGTATTCCCAGATCTTCTTCATTTTAGGAATGCCTTCACGAATTGTAGGTATAAATATGTAACTCTGGCCATGCTAGACCTAGGGCCAACCTAGAATTTGGCAGGGATCCCCACAGCTCCCAGGCTGGACTGACGGAGGAGGATCAGCCCTGCCAAGAATCAGGTAAGACCACATATCACTAAGGCCAAACATGGTTGGCCAAGCATACAGATACATCATATCTGCAAAGAAAACCGACTAATACAAAAATTTGGACATAGCGAACATAGATGGCCAGCCATGTTCGGACAAGATAATACCACAATATTATTTGACAATGCGAACATGGCTGGCCATCTATGTTTGGTTAACCATAATTATGATCATTGAAATTCATATTCTTGACTCTGAATAACAGCACAAATATTATATTGTATGAACAATAAGACGCCAATCAGGCAAAGATGGTCCAGAAGATTGGCACTCTAGAAAAGCTATATATTGAGGTGTAATGCCCAAGTGTGGACCCAAAGTTCTAGCTGCAAACCATCATTAAGTTCACCAACAACACTGTCAAAATTTTCAACGTCAATATGGTGAGTCGTGATATAAAATGAATAGAAGCCATTGCAAACAGGGATCATGCATGCTACAGGGAGAAAGATCAGAGATAAAAGCAGAGGTATTTGAGAGCGACAGAGAGAAGAGGAAATTGAGAGCCGATGATGTACAAGGGGAGATGGACTATTGTTTGAGTTGGCTAAGGGAAGTTTCAGAACAGTTAAAGATGAAGGAAAATAAAATGGAGATGGACGAGGAGTTTGGCATGTTGAAGGGGGTGAAAGAAGAGCTGGAGAGCTACCTTGGGGACATTTGTGAGAGGTTAGACCGACTGCGAATCCGAGCGCATTTTGGATATGACAAAAGTGAGTGAGGATAATCTGATTGACGACTGAGCTGAGGGTTATGGCAGAGTTTCCAAGATTGACGCAGGATCTGTTTTATAAATGTTGGGAAGAAGAAACAAATTGATTCACAAGATGTATATATTATTTGGAAGTACAAAGTCATGCATTGAAGGCAATTTAGTAGCCCAATTGTTACTGTAACTTCAATAAGATTCATCAAGAAAACATTGGTGAACTTAGCTGACCGACTAACTTCGGGCAAGAAACTGGTAAGCAGGTTGACGTAGCTACAGCTTGACGAACTTAGCTGACCAACTATCTTCGGGCAAGAAACTGGTAAGCAGATTGATGTAGCTACAGCTTGACGAACTTAGCTGACCAACTATCTTCGGGCGAGAAACTGGTAAGCAGATTGATGTAGCTACAACTTGGCGAACTTAGCTGATCGACTATCTTCGGGCAAACATAATAAATGAAGACCTGCATGCACAAGACACCTGTAAGTGGGTTGAAGTAACTAAAAACTGGGCGAACATAGCGGATCAACTGTCCTTGTGGGGCCTTCTGGGTAATTTTAAAAAGATTGTGAAGTTACATGGCTTGACGCATATGATAGGGAATGCTTGCTTGCCATCAATATAATGACAGCTTTGGTCAAGCAGTAAAATGTTGATGAATGCTAAGAGATACATAAGCTATTGGCTCCCTCCTCAAAGTGGTACAACTGTGAGAAAGACTTAGCCTCAAACCAAGAGGCACTGTCATGATAGAAGGTTGCCATATTGCCCGTGCATTAAGTCATTCAAGTTTGGAGAAAGATTTCATTACTTTAAATGGATGCCCGAACTTAGATGATCGGCCATGTTCGGGCTGGACCCAAGCCATGAGGCAGACATGTGGCGACCTCATGGCCATGGTGAGGAAAAAAAAGATTTTGCCACACCCTCAACCCTGTTTATTCACCACCACACCAGACATTATCATCGCTCGTAGATATTATTATTTTATCATTCATCATCATGGTGAGTGTTATTATTAATAGTAGTAAGTTTGTGACTCTGTCCACTCTAGAGCTAGAAATATCTAGCAATATCTGGAAATGTGATGTTATAAAAGGAGACAAACCTGACAAAATGCGTCTAAAGGCACTTTAATAACATCCAACAGGTATTTAGGCCAAAGTCCGGTGCTTTGAATGGTCCATTCGACCGTGTAGGACTCGTTGCTGTAACCAGTTCTTCTGCAAAGAACACCTCGCTGATGTACGTCGTTAATCTATCCCGTGTCTTATTCTATTCTTTACAGACTAGTGCCAGTGGCTCCGCAGCTCTGGCCGATGCCCGTCTTGCCGAATTCAATGTGTCCCTCTTCCCAAAATCATCCCCAGGCAATACGCTTCCTCCAAGCTCGGAATACCACCAAAACAGACCAGTCGTAGGGCTACAGTCAACGAATTAAACTGGGGGTTGGTCATGTACGACGAGGCGCTATGGCCCGACTGGCTGCCAAACATAGAGTCAGGGAATTTTAAGTGCGGTCTTTGGTATGTATTTTTTTCACCATTGTAGTGGCTGGGAGTGATCTTTCGGATATCCGTAGCTCTCAATTAACTGCACAACCATGCAAGACTCGTTGCTACCTCGTACAAGTGCGTCATGTTCCCGCCGTCTTTTGTTGCTCTTATTACTGAGAGATGCTAGTGGCTACATGACCCTTCTTCTTGCGGGCGTTGTCCATCTTGTTTAGCCACGTGCACGTTCAACGCCCTCGATGCTCCACCATACGGGTGACTTGTACGTGATTGACAGGGATCTTCTCTTCATTGAAAGCTTATAATAGTAGAAGTGGGCATTTCAGCGACGGGCACAAGGACGAAACATGTCATTTATGTAATGTCTATTGGAACAATCATAAACTGCCGAGTCTTTCGTTACGCACTGCACTGGAACATCAGTAATTTCAGGGGTGGTTGGGAATGTCTAGACAGTCAGTCTCATCGTTGCACTCCCCCATGCTTCGGTTAGATTGGTGACGTCTTGTATCCGTGCGAATCGGGATCATACCATGCTGGGTCATGATGGTAATTCGGCAGGGTCCCCTTGACCTTCTTATAGCACTCCTCAAACGCCTGTACGACTTCCTTCGGTAAATGACCTTCGGCACTATCGAGTTAACGTAACAGACGCAGTGAGATCAGCAACTGCGCCAAGGGCTGAAAAAGGGATTGGGAAAAAGGTAAACATACTTGTACTCAAGTGTTTTGTGGACATGCGATGGCTTGCTCCCTCCGAAGATGATGCCAAGGTCAGAGGGGATCATTGCACTGTGGTGCTGCATCCACCGCACAGATGCCTGGTTCAGGTTCAACCCGTGCTTCTCCTATGAGCACCCGCCAGTCACATACAAACAAACCTTGCGTCAGCGAAACGAAGAGGAAGGAAAGTTGGATACACGTACAACGACATCACGCAACTCACGTACGGGGCCAATCATGCCTCCATACCGTTCGTTGAAGTACATGCCAAAGGGAAGGCTTTTGTCGAAATGGCTGCCTGCATCGACATTGTCGAGTGCCCCATCAGAGAGGAGGTGACCCACAAGAAAACCGCCGCTGTGAAAACAAAGACAGTTAGTTGGGTGACTATATAGGCAGGGAAGAACACAAACGCTAGTGGGCAATAAGCTGCGAAACGAATATTGAACTTGCGAAGGCAGGGAATGAGTCTGCCATATGGTCAAATCATCAATGACAGTAATAGTTGTCGCAAGTATGAAGGACGCACTCGGTTTCGATAGTCCGGTCAATGGGGTTATAAACACCCTCGTACACTGTCGGCCCGACCCACCCATTAGCCTTGCAGAGCATCACGATCTCAGCTACCTCGAAAGACTTGTAGTTACTCAGCCCAAATCTGTCACTACGCGCATAGGAAAAAGTCCATCAGCGTCTACCTATTGAGGAAACAGCACACGAGAATTACAAATGGCCGGCCTTGTGAAGCTCATCAATAGTTGCGAGTGTCTCTTCAAAGGGAACCGTGTGATCTGGAGCGTGGAGGTAGAACGTTCGAATTTTGATTCCCTTCAGCGTGGCGAGTGTCTTGGCAAACAGTTCCTTGAACTTCTCGGGTTTGAAGTCACCAGGGGCGAGTGGGTATATTCTAGATACGTTTAGTGAGTACGAGTGCGTAAACCGTCAAATTGATTTAGGAACGCACTTTGTGTCGACCCGGGAACCGTGCAAGTTCATCGATGCAAGAATCTGGAAAAGGATAAGCATCTGAGGGATTTGGGGACTTGGAACAAAAGCCGTACGGCCTCGGACGAGCCAAACCCGTACAGCTGAGAAGTATCGATGGCCATGGGGCCATACTTGCAGAATTCGTCGATTATAGGCTGGGCGGTCGAAGCATCCGTGATCTTACAGAATGTTCCTGGAGCACCGATTCCGGCAGCACCCTGATGAGATTGAACCGTCAGCCTAGGGTCAAGGAGATGACGAGTAGACTCACGTAGATGAGGGGAATCCGGGTTTTGAAAGCCATTGCAAGGCGAGCAAAGGAGTGTTACGTTTATAAAGACATGGCCGCGAACTGGAGAGAACATCGGGGAAGGCCGCCCTCTCCCGCCCGAGTTGTACCTGCGAAGAAAGCGTTTGTCATCGGATCGCCCCCTATCTCATATTATCATACGCACCATTATGTATACGTAATTCCTATACGATAAGCAGTAGTGCGCCGGACGAGCGCAAACCCTGATCATCATTAGCCTTGCGAATGATGTTGAGCGGAGTTTGAAATTAGTGCAAGACTTTCACGGTGGCTGCAACGATAGCGACGGCTACGGGATGCAGCAACGGTTTACAAGTCGTAAGAGGCCATGTACAAATTTGGCACTTTTGCTGATGCCTATCACGGTCTCACACAGGAATTCATCTATGAGCTGTGACTCACGAACCATCATTGGAAGAATGTTTTGTTCTGCCACTTCTGCAACACAAGCAGAATCTTCCACCGCTTGGAAACGCCTTTCGATGGCAAATAATTCGATAATGCGAAGAGCAAACAGGAAACTTAGCTCACACCGTCACCGAGCCGATTCTCTCGTGCGACCGACCTGGGTCTTTTTCTATGCTTTGGCCCATAAGGACTTCTTTGTATCTGAGCGGTTGCAAGCTTCAGCGAGCTTCGTCAATGTATCACTGCTCAGCGCTCAGCCGCCGAAGCATGGAGATGATCATCCTCAATCTGAAAACTACAAATTCTGTTAATGGGCTCATAGAGACGACGTACGCATGCACAGGCGCCGTTTGACGTGCACATGACTCTCATCAAAATCATAGCGGCAGAAGGTCAGCTGAGATTCCTGAGAAACGTCTCCACTGTACGTCTCCACTGTCCTGGGCACCGCACGACTAAAGAGGCTCGGCGTGTGAGGGTTGATGATGGGAGTGCGGATGAGTGCGGGTTGACATTTCCTTGACGGGAAGACCCGTCTTGTCATTCAATGACCACCGTCAAAGTTGTATTCGACGCACCACTGGCACACCAGCCTGACAGTCCCAAACTTCTCGTGTTAATGAATAACTGCTTTCTTTCAGCGCTCCCTGGGCGTTGGAGATTTCTGATCCGTGAATGTTGACCGGTGGCGTCTGATGACGAATCGAATCACACCTAGGCATGACTACCGCTTCCAGTAGCAGATATCGCCCGTTCATCACCTGGGTTGCCAGCTGAACCCTGGCGCCATAGGAGAAAACTGACACAGGCACGATCGCTGGTCGACAATGATATTTAATGGTCATCGATTCAATCACTCCACCCCCCTAAGCATCCTCCGGATACTTTGGGTGACTTGGTGCGTCTTTCTTCTCATTTTCTACATTTCTCATCTCAATGACTATGTTGTCAGCTTTCTGCTTCATGGCGGCATATTCGGGCAATCGTCTTAAGACTACTCATGGCCCCCACAACCAACTCGTCCCACACAACAATGCCTTTGACCTCGTTTCGCCCGACTCACAATATCAACAAAGCACTGAGCTGGTAGTTGCCCTGAATTACGCCATCAAAGGTTTCAAGTTCACCGAGCGCAACAGCAATGTTACTACCACATTGGCTTGGGTGGCTGAAGTCAAGAACGAGATCACTCTTATTACTTCCGTCTCTGCAGGAATTGTCGTCGCATCTTCCAGCCACGAGTTGGTTCTTGTCGTCCCAACAGTGAAACTCGCTGCTCGCTGCAGTATCTGATATCATAACTGTCAACGGCACATTGACAGCCTTGGCCTCCGGGCTGCGTGAGGTCTTCGTTGCTGTGCAAAACGGCAACAGCCCCGCCGGGAGCCTCTTACGCATCGACGTCACGGGTAGGTCCATACTGATGGAACGCCCTCTCGTGTATTCAGACGTGGACCTACAAGTTGACCCGCCTGGGGTTCGGCTCACAATCTCACACAGGCGACTCGGCTTCGTTTGTACCATTTTGTCGATCCTTGAAAACTGGCCAGTCGTCAACAAGGCGATACGCTCTGCGCAAGTTGCGCTGATATCGGAGAATCCTACTTTCCAAGTCACGTGGGGGGCAAATCCGCCAACTAAAACTGGTGGTGGGAGCGATGGCGCCTCTTCGTGCTGTCACTCCAAGTCTAACTCTTGCCCTTCCTGCTGTTCAAAGAAGATTGACCCCTGCTGTGGGAGTGGCGGCGGAGGTATGGGCAGTGGCGGAAGTATGGGTGGTGGTGGAAATGGCGGCGGTAGTAGTCCCGAACCCTTCCTTTACCTTTCTAGACGGAGCCAAGGGCTCCCGTCTGCATCTTTTCCAGTCGCAAACGCCAGGAGGCCCTTGACGAGGTGTACAGCAGGCTTGCCTTGGTCTGGTTGCAGCGCGGCGTCGTCGCCTGGAGGGTAGTGAAAAAAAAAAAATTCACAAAGGCAGCAAAGAAACTCACGGGTGAGAGACGCATCGTGTTCGATGCCGTTGTGCAGATTCAGGTCTTCGAGGTCGAACGTATCCTTGGAATAACTCTTGTGGAGCATCCCTGCGCTGAAGTTGGGTACGAAGAAGCAAAAAGTCGGCGCAAAGTTGAATGTAGACCGGATCTTGTCGTTGAGGTCTTTGAAGCTGATGTTGCGGCCATCGTGTGGGAGGATGCCTTGCGTGGTACGTAGTGGTAGTGATGGTAGTGGTAGTGGTGATGGCGATAAAGCGGCGTTCGAAGAAGCGTCCCGGAGGCAACAACATTGTGGTCTGGCCGATTGCCTCGAGGTTTGGTTCGTGAACTAATAATCCTATCTTTTTACAACAAGAAAAGCAAGTAGTTTCAAAGTTATTCTACCGTTCATCGTTGAAAAGATGTTTGATATATGTAGGAGCTTGGCGACGCTCGGGGAACACACAGTTGGGAGGTGGAACTTTGAAGTTGATTAATTAATAATAATACGGAAGGATTTACAGGTACATTGCGGGGACCCGAAGTCAAGTGTACATTGCGTATACTATCCCGCCGTTAGTCTGAGCCCACTGAATGGCCTGCCGATGGAAGGTAATATTCGGATTAAGATACCATTCTCCCATACTCTGAGCCCCTCCAGCTTCCAAGTACTCGATGAAGGCGATCTTGGTTTGCAACGTAGGAAAGGTGCAGAACTCTCGGGCAGTGAAACTTTGAATATAAATAAGAACGGTGTGCGGTTGATAGGCGGCAGACATTAAGCCTAGAAAGAAAGGCAAGAGCGCGCTGAACGTGGAAACAAATGTGCAAGTACATTTCAGAATTACTTACCTATGAGCGGAGCCTTGAGCGTTTGAGAGGATATGTCCGTACGCAAATTTGGCGGTGTCCGTGCTATACATAATCGATGAGTAACTCGTGAACTGGCTAACGCGATCAAGGGGGGGCTACGCACCTTGCTGCTCAGATACTTCACAGTCGACTTCGAACATATCAGCGGCCTTTATATCACTCCACCTTTGTATAATGGTGTGTCAGATAACGACATCAATCAAAACTATCATGGCATACCAGAGATATCGATGGTACCTGGGAGTCAACTCATGCTACCTGTAGTGTGTGAAGACAGTACAAGGTACACCGCATGAGGAACGTGCCTATCAGAGCGTTCTTTTCTTCCTTGTTTTTGTTATTGAAAGTGTTCGCCAAGGAAAGACCCTGGTGGAGTGCTAGACCAAGGGTTCAGGTCGCCGTTGTTGGTTATGTGCTTCGTTTAATGATAGTACCTGAGTCAAAGCGGCGTTCAGCGCTCAGCTTCAAACCTGAAGATTACATGTTAACACATATAACCAACTTGGCAACGAAACGCTCACCAACCTATCAATGTATCGTACAGCAGTGGGTTTCATGTATCAAACCAGCAGAAACTTCAAAGCTTGAACGGCGTCATTGATTCACACGGTGATTGACAATGACATGACATGACATGACACGGATAGGTCATTGTCAATTCCCAGGAGTCGAATTCCCCGCTACCAAGCTAAGCTCGATTGGAGATAAAGTTCACCTCATGGAAATCGGTCTCGTAACTCTCGTTGGAGCTTGAACACGGGATATAGCGGGTCCTGTGAACGATCACTGATCAAGATGGAAAACAAGTATAAAAAGCTTCGCCACCCTCCATCAAAACGCAACTGTGGGTTGTCAGGAGCAAGGTGCGTTATTTGAACCATTTCACAACTTGCATGACTTTTCCTCAACCGTCCTCCATCACCCCATAGTGCTGCATTTACATTCTACTCAGGTGAGTGCCGACAAAATATGTCCCACACACACCTATTCATCTGTGCATTGATTCTCATATGCCAGACAACAATGTCCCAACCCGTGTATCAACAGTACCCAGTTTACATTTACCTCCAGGACTTCAGCAAGAGAGAAGTCGTGACCGTGACAACGCTGCAGCTCAAATTAAGCTTCATCAATGTAATAGAAAGCGCAGGGGCTCAACGCACAGGAGATTGGCATCTCCTCGAGAGCCCTGCCGCACATGATCAGGCCCTACAGTGGATCTATAATAATGGTGGCTTAGCCTATGGCTTGTTTCCAGAATAATAGGGAGGGACATGAAGATGCTTTACCAATGTAACGTCTACTGCGACCAGATGTTTCTCAACGTGAACAGAATGTTTTCCACGCTGGCTTTTGCGAGGTCGATGTTCCCCTAAGGAAGCCAAACACCTCGGGGTTGAGGTTATCAAACACGAGGAACCAATCGCCCAAGTCAGGGGTGTATCGAATGGTCATGTGAAATGTTTTTTGTTTGTATCGTGAATGAACGTCTGACTACATAAAATTTAGCTTCTGTCAGCCATTGCGTCTTTCGATATGTCCACGTCGGCCAAAAGGAAACACAAAGAGGATCCAGATCCATATCCAGAGGGATTCACTGCCAGTTTCCTCTGCAGTTTGATCCGAAACGTGGGCGGTCAGTGTGTTGGCGAATTTATCTTGGATATGGCGCGAAATGAGAATCTGACACTTGAGGACCTCAAGTCGTTGACCGAAAAACTTCCGTCATTCGCCAAAGCCGACTGGGAGAAGGTCGCGCCCTTATTTGGCCTGGATCCCGGAATCGACAAATATCAATTCGAACCATTCTCACTTCCGCATGCTTACCTTCCGCCTTCCTTCCACGAACGGGTAATGACGGATGCAATACAGTGGCTTGACGTCTACCAAGAAAGAGGAACTCAAAGGAGAGAGGCTGCCCGTGTACGTCTGATGGACGCGGTATGTTTAATCCTTGACAGTCTTTTGTACGAGTTGACTTTTCGCCCAGTGGCACGTCCCTGTGTGTGCCCTTTTCAAAGGACGCGTGGTTGATAAGCCGGAAAAACCCATACCTGGGACGTCACAAACCTCCGGTGGTGAGGTTGAACACGAAGTTTACATCCTGCAAGGTATCATTCTACTGGTCGTTGAGCTGAAGCTTGCCTTCAAAGATGAGTTGGACCACATTGCACAAGTTCTTCTAGAACTCGCTTGTGAGTAATGTCTACATCCAATGTGTCCTCATTGAAATCTCGCACACCAGCTGCATATAAGGTCAATAACGACAAGGACTTCGAACCGCAACCTCCTGTTTATGCCGTTCTAACCGACTTGAAAGAGTTCTATTTCTTTTCTTATGACGGCTCATCGTTCAAGATGGATAAAGAAATACATGTGTACGGTGCAACGCGGGCACAGTTTTTCGACGGAATGGCAGATGGTTAGCTTCTCGTTTAGTGTATAACATCTTTCATGCTAAATTTGCGGACAGTCACGGAGCGCTTGTTTTCCACCATACTCCACGGGTATCTCTCCATCCTAAACGCCATTATCGACAGGTCTAAAACGCGTGAGACCATCGGTGATGTAAGTATATACTTTATCACTTGCTGTTCGCGAGGATATCGAGGTATCCACGCACAATTCCGCACAGTCTGGGAAACCCACTCCACCGCACTCCAGAAAACCCGGTGTATGTACGCTCCAAGCCCCGGCGAACTTTACTGATCGGTAACCCAGACGGCGCGGCCATCGCTTGATAATTGGAACAAAGCAGCCACCAAAGCTCGCGAAGCACAATCAATTCTGGTCGGGTGTGATTGCTCGTCCCTGGAAGTATGGGAAAATACTGGCCAACAAGGCTTACTCTGTTTGCAAGAAAGGTAAGAGTTTCTTACATACTTGTCGAATGCTTGCCGCTCACATAGTCTTGGCACCAGTGTTTCATACTTAACGAAGGTCGGCTCGTTGACCGACTGGGACCAGCAGCAGATTAAGCATGAGATTCATAAAGTTCTTCTTGGTAGGCGCAAGCCGCGTGGTGAAGGGGCAGAATGAATCCTAGCGACAATCCTGGTTACGCAGGCTCCTAGGGTTGATCAATTTATGCTAGGGTACAATAGGGTACAGTGAAATACACCTATGCACTATCCATTTGGATCTGACAGGCCCGTACCCGCCTAGACGGACGCGTCCGTCCTCGCGTCCGTCTCTTGAGTCATTATTATATAATATTGGAAAACTTTTTACAGGGTTTTGCAAAATAGCGTCATGCGAGGAACGGCTTCAACTTGAAGTTGAGCAGGACCGGCCGCAGCCCGCCTCCAATGACCACTTATCGCAACCATTAGGGGCGCGGAGTACGGGCTTTCAATCCAATGAATGGGTCATCACAGTGACAGGTGATGCGGGTTCCTCCGACACTTCGCCTTCGACGACCATCCTCGGGCACCCTGAGGTCTGAATTCGATCATAGGTTCACCAGAACTGACGCAATCATGACTCCAATACCACAGAGTGTTCACAAGTCAATGGCTAGACCTCACCAGGCCAAGCCCTCAAGCTCGAACGACAAAACAGAGCTTCTGCGCAAATTCCACACGATCACATCGATGATACATACCTTTCAGACTTCAAGGCTCGAGCGGGGTGTAGAACATATTTTAGAACGGAGGAAACTCGAGACTCGGGAGATATCCGAGCATCGTCAAGTACTGGATGCGCTCGCTATGCTTCTCGTCCGGGAACATGAAGAAATTGCAGTGGTATCAAATGAGCACTTTATTACCGCGCTTGAGCTTGGAGTCCTCGCCGCCTATCATACCGAAACTAAACCCGACAATACCACTGATAAATCCACGACTGCTACTTCCAAACACGAATTCAATGCCATTCCAAATGTTCCGCTGCCCCGAAATCAATTCGATCGTGACAAAACTGACGGGTTGTTATATCGGCGTCATGGCCCCGGCTCGGATGGCCTTGAAATGGTCACCGTCAAGGACGAAATTCTTGTCTTGGAAGATCCTATTTCGTACGCATTCAAACACTGGTGAGTGTCCGATGCATTTTTTGCGTCATTTTTCTCAAATTTTACGATAGGCGGATGCAAACATTTCAAGAGCACGCAGGAGCAGTGATTGGCATCCTCAACAAGGTGCTAAAGGCGGAATCTCTCGTGGAAAGCGACACTCGATTGGCACAATGCTTACTCCCTTACGTTATCATTAAATCTTCCCCGAAAATATTTCGGCGTCTCACCTCAAAATATTCGAAACGCATTTGGGTACCTCTGACACGTATCACACCCCAGGACATCAAGGCATTACCCCTTTCGAATCCCCTTCAGCTCAGCCAGTCACGGATTAGGTGTGACCGAGCTTTCTTGACCGTGTTTGGCGGTGACACACAGCGATATCTAAAATGGATCGGCGTCGAGACACCGTGTCTACTAGAAGCGTCGATCAAGGCGAAGAATGGAGAGTTCAGCGAAAGCACATTTTACTCAGCAACGACCTCCAGCGAGATTCACACACTGCTGTGCGCGCTGCTTCAAGACCTCAGGGATTATACATGCGTCATTACGCAGTTGACCTCACTGCCAAAGGAAAGGTTCTGTGAGCTAGATGTGTTCAAAGGTGCGAAAAAGTTGGATGACGCGGTGATCGAGACGACCTTCAAAAATTGTGTCAACCGTCTTTGCATCTGCCTACATCTGCTCTGGCTTCTGGTCCACTCTAGCGCTATGGAAGCACACATCAACAGGATCCAGTCATTCCTACCAAAGTATACGACAGAGCAGGTGTCTCATAAAGCCGGGAACGTGGGAGACGACGTTGATGAAGTTGACGGCGAGGATGCAGGCAATGAGGCGCAGGATCTCATCGACGCCGACTCAGAAACGGAAGGTCGCCGAAATGTTGCTTCTTGTGTGCGATGGTTACACCTGCAAGTGAGTCACTACCAAGCGATCGACACTCTAGGTCAGACCTGCCGGAAATTATCCAAGGCAAGGGGACAACATGGATTCCCCACCCTCTCGATCAAAGTTGTCGCCAGCCGTCATCCGGGAAACGAAATGCAACCATGGCGAGAACTGGTCAAAGAGCTCGCGGCCTCTGACAGTCCAGACGGTTTCACTGCCGATGCCGCTATTTCTGCTATTGACCGTTGGATGGATGTCAATAGGATGTGGCCACTGGATGCTGCTGGGTCAAAGAAGGCAGGCGCTCAGACACTGCTATCTGCCCCTGGGAAGCGTAAGAAATTTAGGGCTTGTTCTGCAACTCGGTTACCAAGCATCCTTAACTTCATGCCGGACATGCCGCATTGCTGACAAACTCCGCCTCTATTGTTGTGAGGGACCATTGTTTCGTCGAGTCTCAGCAAAATGCCCTCCAATTCTGACATCGCCGGCATCGACGACATAATCGTCTTTGGGACCTTTTTCCAGTTCGTCTGTAGCGCTGTTGTAATCTGGGCTGAGCAATACTATAACAAAACGCCTCATCACAATTCTGCCCTTTCTGGAGTTGAGTGGGTTGACGAGCTCATTAAAGGTCACCCGGATCGCATCAAAATTGCTCTTGGTGTTCGTCTCCCCGTTTTCCGGGCCCTTCTTAAAACCCTACGCAAGATGGGCTATGGAGATACAAAACACGTCACATTGCGCGAGCAACTCGCAATTTTCCTTCATACATGTGTCACAGGTTTGACGATTCGACAAGTCGGTGAGCGGTTCCAACATGCCAATGGCACCATTTCCAAGTCAGTCTATCTTATAATGTTAATCTCAATTTTAATGACTAAATGTGTCCACAGTTGCTTCCGCCGGATGCTTGTAGCCTTTTCTTCCCCGCCTTTCTACACGAAATATGTCTCTCTCCCAAAGCAGGATGATCCCATCTCTCCCAAAATAGCCAGAAATCCCAAATTTTTTCCGTACTTCACTCATGCCTTAGGTGCCGTTGATGGCACCCATATCACTTGCGTCCCACCCAAGGCCAGCCGTGCAACATCGCGTAATCGCAAAGGGTTTCTGTCGCAGAACTGCTTGATGGCATGTTCATTTGACATGCGTTTCCTTTACGTCCTCAGTGGTTGGGATGGGTCGGTAGCAGATGCCGCAATTTACAACGATGCTCGCTTTCATGACTTCCGAATCCCTCCCGGCAAATATTACCTTGCCGATGCAGGGTTTGCACTTACACAACAGCTGTTGATTCCCTACCGAGGTCAACGGTATCATCTTGACGAATGGCGCCGTGGAGATCGAGCGCCAGTGACCAAAGAAGAATTATTCAATCTTCGCCACTCATCGGCTCGCAACGTTATCGAACGGATATTTGGTGTCCTCAAACGTCGCTTCCGGATCCTCCTTCTACCTCCTGAATATGACCTTAAAGTCCAAGCCCGCATCCCGCCAGCCTTATGCGCCATCCATAACTTCATCCGCCGATATGACCCCCTTGAAGGAGAGGAGGACGTCGAGGACATACTCCCTCCCCATATCGATCCTGATATCTTCGGCACACTGTCAGAGGGTTTGCCGAACCGTGCATCTCGCAATGCTGGGAGTGATATGCGAGACAGCATTGCAGAAGTGATGTGGGAGGATTACAATCAATATATTCGTGAAAGGGATGCGAGGCTGGCCACGTCGGCTGCAGCTGCATAATTCTTTTTTGTCATGTTACTTCGAACAATGCAACCACTTTTTGATATCGGAACACTCATATTTAGAGCAAGGTACAGGAATAAATTGGTAGAACAGCTGGTACAAAAGACAACGGTAAAAATAAACGATAAAAAACCAGTAAGCTCATTGCGGGGCATTTGATGGGGGAGTAAAGTCAGGTATCAAGCGGCCGACCTTCTGGAGCTCTACCTTGAGCCAGCGGCGGCGCAGGCTCTCTCTCTTGATATCGATATAGGTTTCTGCTTGTGCGACATTCTGCTGGAATAAATCGAACATGGCAATCATAGAGTCGTCATCAAGATGGTTGTCCTTCTCCTGCAGTAAGTCGCGTGCCAACTTCTTAACTTCTGCATCAGATGGCTTCTCCCTCTCCCTTTCCCTCTCTGCGACATCTTGATCGATTTTCTGATCAGGGACCCATACTTGGTAAAATGACTACTTTTTTGCACCAAAATTTTAATCCTAAGCTCTTGGGAATTGGTAGTACATCTCATTCCAAGCATTTCAAGCCCTATATGAACAAATTTGGCGGTCAGGTTCTTGAGATATTCATGAAATAGTGGTTATCAGATAAACTTGGCTTTACAAGATTTGTTGGTCTCTAAAAATCAGAATTCTGCTTCCATCCTCTAGATATACTATATAAACTATTGGAACAGCCTTAAATCTGATTTTTAGACAGTTTGGTGTTGGAGATTTTGGGTAATTGGGGGTCAGCGGGATCACTCAGTGCTACACAACCTCCAGACTTCCAAAAATCAGAATTCTTGTCCCATCTACTAGATATACTATATACACTATTGGAACAGCCTTAAATCTGATTTTTGGACTGTTTTGTGTGGGAGTTTTTGACTAATTGGGGGTCAGCAGGAGCATACATGTCTACACAACTTGCAGACCTCCAAAAATCAGAATTATGGTCCCATCCTCTAGATATTCTATATACACTATTGGAACAGCCTTAAATCTGATTTTTAGGCAGTTTGGTGTTGGAGATTTTGGGCAATTGGGGGTCAGCGGGGTCACTCAGTGCTACACAACCTCCAGACTTCCAAAAATCAGAATTCTTGTCCCATCTACTAGATATACTATATACACTATTGGAACAGCCTTAAATCTGATTTTTGGACTGTTTTGTGTGGGAGTTTTTGACTAATTGGGGGTCAGCAGGAGCATACATTTCTACATGACTTCCAGACCTCCAAAAATCAGAATTACAGTCCCATCCTCTAGATATTCTATATACATTATTAGAACAGCCTTAAATCTGAATTTTAGACAGTTTTTTGTTGGAGTTTTTGAGTTTTTGGGGGTCAGCGGGGTCACTCAGTGCTACACAACCTGCCGACTTCCAAAAATCAGAATTCTTGTCCCATCTACTCGACATACTATATACACTATTGGAACAGCCTTAAATCCGATTTTGGGGCTGTTTGGTGTGGAGTTTTTGACTAATTGGGGGTCAGCAGGAGCATACATTTCTACACTTCCAGACCTCCAAACATCAGAATTCCGGTCCCATCCTCTAGACATACTATAGTAACCATTGGAACAGTCTTAAATATGATTTTTTGACTGTTTTGTTTCGGAGATTTCAAGTAATTGGAACAGGTGTATTATGTCTCATATCACTAAAAGACCTGTGAAAATCAGACTTACATAAAATCAGACTTTTAGTTCCAGCCATTATATACACTATTGGGAATGAATTTAAAGACTTTTGTATCAAAGCTTCAACCAATCAGGGTCACCATGTGAACTTGGCACCAGAGCAATCACACCTATTTCGAAATTCTGGTTCTCGTATGAGGTGGAACACTCCAATTCAATTTGTATTTCAATTCAACAATTCTCCAATCTCCTTTGTGGAGACCTTTCTTATCCGGTTGAAATACTGGTTCTACAAACCCTGAAAAACAAATATCCCATGGAAGACACCAGATCATGAATCATAGCAAGGTAAAACGACACTGGTGAAACTTAACATTTAGCTGAATGATGTGATAATGATGTGATCAGCTTGTGGTCTTTCAGGTAAAGTCTGGCTTTTCCATAACCAGCACCACAAAAGTCTTTATCTTCAACAAGGGTGCTGTGAATGCTTAGAGAAAAACTTGGATGGTTAAATATTTTCAGGTGGATTTTTTCAAGATCTCTTAAGAATGCTGTTCTGCAACAGAGATTCAACCACTTCAGTTCTAACTTCGATGTGTATGATATACTTTCAAATTCATTTGAAACATTCAAGGGGGTGGTAGAATGGAAATGCTGACCCAGGGATGGGGTCTTATGAGAGGATGACAGAAAAGTTCCGACTTTGGGTCGTCAGGTCACCCCAGTGACCAGTGGCCACAGTGGTAGTTTATTATATGTACAACTGCTGCAGACCGACATGACTATTTAAAAATGGCGAAGGAAAAAAGGTGGGCCCCTTGACAGGTACCACCGTCAATAGACAAGCGCCCAACTCATGTATATTCTGTAGGAAAACAAGTGAATTTACTACTGAGAGTACACTGCAGTGCCCGGACTGCAACATTTGGACGCTCATATTCTTTATAATACCACTGTTTCTGCAGGGGCTTGTGGACTCTGTCTCCAACCATTTTATGTCTGGCACAGAATCCTGCTGTTTGGACCTATAACCTTCACATGCACTTTTGTGAACAACACAAGATTATGTCACATCTGCAATATCCCATGAGGGTTGAGCTGTCAGAACATGAATGAGATGTGGTGAAGATTTGATATACTCAGTTTGTTGCACAAAGGAATCAATCTCAAGACCAAGGTTAACCCTACGACAATCTCCAAAGCTCATGGATCACAATTAGCGCTTTGGTAAAGAAGCATTTCCAACACTGGATTGAGATATCTCACATTGAAATCATAAGAATACTTTGAATAACCAAACAGCTGAAACATCTGATGCTGAGCTTGATACTATTCAGCCATTATTTGAACTATCCGAAGACGAAGAAAGTGCAAATACTTTTTTTTCAACTTATGGATAAATTTACTAAGTATGGCTGGGAGGGAGAGGGGGTCACCCTATGCCAAAAAAAAGTTCTGAGTGTATATGCAAGGATCTTGTTCTGCCACCCCTCTTGGGAACATCCTTCTCTTTTGGACCCCTTTGCTCATACCTACCCATACCTTTTTTTTTTGCAATATGGAGTGTTCGGTTAGGTGAAATCAAATCAAATCAAAGATAGTATCAAAACAACAAACCCAGTGTATATCAGATCTAAACCAACATGTAAAATTACCAACTACTTGATCCTGCTGAAGCATAATGTTCAACCTCCTTTTCAGATTCAACCTTTGAGGAAGATTCACTGTCTCCAGTGTTCAAAATTTCTCTGTTCTCCTGCTTGTTAGAACGTAAGCTTTTCAATGCAGCCAATGGGACAGCTTGTTTCCTCTGTCCACTGGTTTTTTTGCCAGCTTTGAACTCTTCACCTTGTCTTTTTCTGGTGGGTGGAGCTCTTTTCCTTTTTGTCTTCTCTGATTTTGAGCGAGAGCCAGTCCTACGGTCATCGTTCATCTGCACCTGTCCTAGACGTTTCTCCAAGTTAAGCACAGATGCTTGTGGTCGTTTGGGCCCAGGGCCCCTGTCATTTGTTTTTGTTGAACCTCTTCCAATCTCCTGGATTCGGTAGTACTTTGTATTGGCCACAAAAGAAATCCTGCCTTGACTGGCGGTCCATATTACATCGCCAGCTTTACCCAATGCCACACTGGCAGGAAGACATTGCAGCTGGGAGAAAATGTTGTCTAGATCAGATTGCAGCTGCTGAACATCTTCCTCCTCCCAATCCTTGAGATAGTTGTGATATCTTGAGATGTAACCATTCCCATGTGTGTATGGCTTCCAGATGGAATTACATGGAAATTCCACTGAAGGTGGAGGAAAGAATATGGCCCGACGTTCCTTAAAGGAAATCTGTTTTCTGAGGTTGGGTGGTATGGCACCTCCCAGACCCTGCGCCGAGGCTAGGAAGTGACATCTGTCTTGGCCAAGAACATCAAATATGCCCTTCACAGTCCAGGTTTGCATTGCCTCCTCCAATGTGCTTGGTTTTGGCAACAGAGCAGTTGAAGCAAAACCCTCTGCCAGGCTCAACCACACATCACAAGTGAACTGGAGAAAGAGGAGTTCACATTGGAGCTGTTTAGGTTTCTCCCAATCCCAATCCAATTCCCATGTTCTAAGAAACGTCACTGGTTCTTCTCCTAGTAACCTCTGAATTCTGGTCCAGGAAGGATTTGGTCCCCATGGAAATTGTTCTCCTTCATTGATGGCGTGCATTTGATTTTGTCTGACTGTGAGAGGTGCCTTCTTCCGTAATGCTTGTCCATAGATAAGCAAAGTCTCAGGTGCATCTTCTTCTACTAGTTCCTTCAACTTTCCATCCTTTATTTTTAGGTCATGAAGGAAGAACATTCCAAATCGTTCCATGACTGTGTTGAACCTGATGTCTCTCAAGGCTTCTGTCAGGAAGGTGTGTGTGATCCTGGGCGTGACCATGATGGACCTCATGAGGTGTATGATGACAGCTGTTATGGTTCCATAATTTGGAGGTTGGAGTTGAGCGAATTTTAGTTGAACAGATTGGAGTTCAACCAGCCTTCGGGAGAGAAATTTAAAATAAACTGCAGATTTGATCCAAAGAATGGGCTTTGAATTCAGATAAGCTGCTGCCTGCGAGATTATGTTCAAGTAATTTATACATGGGTAAGGACAACTTGAAATACCTTCTCTGTAACTGCATCTAAAATATCCACAAGGGCTATTCCACTGCCTCTAACCTCCTCTCTTACACCATATGAGTTTTTTTGTGCAGTTTGAAAAAGTTTCTTCCACTGGTTACAGCCTGTGAGGAACTTATTGTTGACCTTGATGGCGTCTTCATCCTTGCACAAATATTGAGCCTGCCCAGGGCATCGGACCACTTCGAAGCAGAGGTTATATGTGGATCGAAAGGCAATGTGCACCTGTTTCATCCTTTGCAATCCCATTTCTGCCTGTTTTCCTCCATACCCAGAAAGGGTGCATGAATGATGAGTTGTTCCTGTTTTCATTCCCATCATGGTATACGATGCCTCAACCATGGGTAACTTCCATAACCCCACAAGAGGCTCACTGGTAGACGATGGATGGTAGGAGATTCCAAGATCAAGGAAGAGTTCGCCATGTGACCGGTCGCTCATATGGTTCCAATCGAGTTCTGGGACATTAGTACAAAGTGCCTGGTACAGATCTTGACCCTGTGCATGTTGTTTGGAGAGAAACTTGATTCCTCGAGCATCGACTGCAAAAAAGAAGGACCCAAATCTTCCCAGTAACTCTGGTTTCGCCTTTAGTGTTTGTTGAATGTTGGCTTGTATGGTCTCCAAAGCTGCTGCAGTTATTGGAATTGTCTTCGATCCACGTTTGTCTCCAGTTCTCCAAAGAAGATGTTCAACACTGATAGGCAGATACTCTGATAGTCCTGGGAAATTTTGCAAGGATGAACGAATTGCTGGAATGACAGCCTCAGAAAACCATAAGTCTTGTACAATCTGAGGTACAAGTGTGGCCATTCGATTTCTTCCAGGGTCCCTCCAGGTCATCCGGGGGAAAAAAACATAGACATTGAATTGTCCAGATCCTTTGCCTATCTGGCCAAAATGAGTGTGGGGAATTTGGCTAAGTGAGAATCTGCTGGATTTTTGGCTTTTCCTTCCACATTCTCGATCGTCCTTCGTTGGCGGGTTCAAGATCCTGACATAGACATGATTGTTGGTGGAAAACGGGGGAAATTCTCCAAGGAGGGGAAGAAGGTGAATGTTGATGGCACCCATTGTTCGCAACTTCAATGTAACCCAGATGACACTGTCAAGGTCAATGGACACAACCACATTGTTGTTGGTGATGTCCACTTCATCCTTTTCCAAGTCCACACAGATAAATCTGTTATCTCTGCTTTTTCCACACACAAAAACCTTCTGGCTGGCCATTGTTCTCTCCACTTGTCCAGCTTCATCAAGCATATCCTCTGCACCCATGATAACTAGATCATGGCACTTTTCACCAGAGTTATTATCAGAACCTTCAGAGCTAAATGATGTGTTTGTGGATGGCATATGGTTCCTGGAAGCATTGTGACTTCCACTGGAAGAGTCATGTTTTGGGGAGTATGGTAGGATATGGTCCTGGATCTGTGTTGGATTTTCCGAATTAAACATGGAGAAGAACCTGGGTTCCAGTCGATAACCTCTGTCCTTCCATACGCTCCACTTCTTGTCAAGTACAAGCATTCCACTTTGATCAAACGTCACTATGTTTGGAATGATGTCATCGTCGGTTGTCAGGATAGTCAATGGAGTATCATAGTCATCAAAGTCATCGATGCCCTGCCCATGAAAATGGCCTTCATCCTCATCCTCACCAGGGCCAGCAAGAGGGATTTCCTGAACCAATGACCTTTGTCTCGGTTGAATTTCAAATACAGGTTCCACCTCACTTGGTGAGGTTTCACCGTCAGTTGGGATGCCTTGTGAAGACCCCTCCTCTATGAAATGATCAGATCCTCTGACCATGCAACATTTTTTGCATTTCAAACGAATGTTGGCAAGAACCAATGCAATGTTGTGAAACCTTTGAAATCGAAGAGGGCCCGCCTTCATGTCATCGATTACATCTTGGGAGGGTTGAGTTGAATACTGGAGTATGGAGTTGGATTTTTCCCAGAATGAAAATGATTGGCAGGCACGTTGGAGGATGATGTGGAATATTCTCTCTTGTATGAGATGTGTACAGTTCAAATCTGGAGCCATTGGACATTTGTAGATGTCTCTGGAATAACCCCAGCCATGATTGAAGATGTGTTGTGATATGGTGACTATCCATGAACAATAGTCAGGCTCTGACTGTTTTAGGCAGAAAATCAACAAACATACTTTTATGAGAAAATTTGAGTTTACCTGATTCCAATTTGGCTCAATCACCTTTGGGTGACTTTCATTGACTCCCCAACCAAATCCCACCGCAATGGCCCTCCAGTACCTATCACCACTCCAGTGGCTCCAATCGGCATACATGTTTGTCTCCACAGATCCACCTTCCTGAGGCCGGACAAACACAAATGCTTCCTTCTTGGAATAGTCAAACAGAATTAATTTAGCCCTGTTGCCTCCAGGCTCCAAGGCAAGAAATAGGACTGGATGTTGCCTGATTGACTTTTCATCTGGCCACAGAATTGTGTTTCTGATATTGTGGTCCAGTCCATCATTCAACAAGTTTTTGACTGTTGACAAGTCAAGGTAGTATGTCTGCCTATCATCCTCAGATCCTTTCACTATGGAATATGATTCTTGCAGAAGGTAGAAATCCATAATATGGGGGGGGAGATCATATCCAGGAGCAACTTTGTCCAGTGATTCGTATGAACAAGACCACAAAGATGGGTCTCCCAGCTTTGAATCTAAAATCTTCATTTAAAACATAATGTGCTTTCACTGAAAGTTCTTGTCTCACCTATGATGAAGCTTTGATCCTTTTTCTTGAGAGACAGTACATTGACATCCTCTGAAGAGACACTTCTCTTTCCAGCATCTGAGGCAAGGTATTCAGATACAGACATCTCCTCAGAAGACGGAGGTTCTGCCAATGTGAGATCGTTCTCATTCCCTACACTACAATTTCTCTTTAAACAATTTCAAATAACAGTTTGAGACCAACTCACAACTCAACCTTCCGCCTATTTTTGCCTTGAGATGCTCTACATTTCCCCTTGTTATGGCCAGCCCATGAATTTTCCACATCTGACATGGACATGTTCAGAATACAGTTTAAGATTCTTTCTTCTGATTCATTGGAAAGACTCAGATCAACCTCATTGATCAAGCAACCCTGATTTGCATACAGGATTGTGTCAATAATTGAAATCAAATCAAAAATAATTTAATTGCTCACAGGAAATGACTCTGTCAGTTGGTTATCAACTTCTATTGTATTTTGGACTGTATTTTTTACGGACTTTGGAACATTTCGTTTTTTCTGAGATGGTTTTGGGTTTTGAATTTGTTTTCTTAATTTGGTTCGGGTTAATGAAAGCACTGGATTCCAGGCCCAGGATTTACCTTTTGTTCTTGGTACCCCAAACAGTATTTGAACCAGTGGCAGCTATTTTTAATATTTTCTCCATATCACTGTTGCAGGATGAACTATTAGAAATGGTGACCAAACCAGCTCCTGATGATTGCTTCCATCAACTTGTCAGTTGTATTTTGAACAACACTAGTAACTGAAGATTTCAGAGCTTACAGGAACATTTGGATTTGCAAAATTCAACCCTGTACTTTTTGTTGAGTTCCAGGGATTGTTTTCCAAAGACTTTGAACCCAGAATTTTCTGCAGATCACAATCACTGATCTTTTGTGCATTTTAAGTTTTGTAATGATGAAGTAATAACTCATTCAATAAGCACTCTTCATTTTCAGCACTGAGTTGGTTAGCTAACCTAACAAAATAAACCGGCTCAAAGCTTACCACTGAAGATGAACTGTTTCCAGTTTGGAGCAACTCTTGATCCATGTTGGTTCATTCAAGTATTCAGAGCAAGTATTCAGAACTCAGTGTATTACTCAGCTATTTGTGCAGAATAACACCTTTAAATAATGCCAACTCAATCCACTAACCATTCAACCATTCAATTGTTCATACCTCCTCCAAAATGGCAGCAATTTCGAGAACATGGAAGTCATATAAAACAATTCCAGCATATTCAATCACAGAAGACCATGGTGAGGTAAAATATTTTGTCATGTAATGCTTAAATAAATGTTGGGTTCATTGCAGGGCATGCTGTTTGGTTCAAGAAGGGTGATATGTTTGTGTCTGAGTCATTCAAAAATTTGCATGTTCTTACAACCAGCATGATAAGTTGCCTCATTGTCAATGATGATATGGATAGAGAAAATCCTGTGTTGGATGATTATTGGAAGGGTGAAATACAGGAAATTAGAGTGTCAACATCCAAAGTGGTGGGTAAATTAGTTGATGTTAATTCTTTTGTCTGATCAGCATGTTTAGAAAAAGTATCTTGTCAAGGTAGCTTGGTATTATACTTCCAAGGATGTGCTCGCCAAAGATCCCTCTGGGGATGTAAAGAAGTGGGCATTTCTTAATTGAAATTGAAGAATCTGGTGGCTTAACAGAATTTTCCAGATATTTAAAGTCCTCTGCAAAGCAGGAGCTCTACCCATCCAATCATACAGATATTATTCCTGGTGATTCCGTGGAATGTGAGTTATCTTAGTATTTAAATTGCATCAACTGAATTCCATCAGTCAAAACCAATGTGGTCCTGATGGACAACCAAGATGTAGACCAACCCCCCGTCATTGAATATTTCATGAGGTTAGCCCATATTTTCACCTGGAATCAAGATTTTCTCAAATGGATACCTTTAGATTCTTTTGGGATGCTACGAAAATGAGATTGAATGTATGGCTCTTATATTTACATTTCTACATCAACATCTCAAAAGCATTCTGGAAGGGACACCAAGGAACCTGCGCCGAAAAGAATTGCACAAGTATTTGGGCTCCTGATCAGGAAGAGCAGAGATTTTGCTGGACTTGCTCCAACTGGTATCATGTGCAATGCTTGTCACAGATGCAAATCATGACCCAGGAAGAATATCTCAACCATATCTCCCAGGACCCAGAGTTCTGTGGCACGCCTTTGGAGATATTGACAGCTGCTTTCCAGCCTACAGCAAGGGGTGGGCTTAAACATTTCGTAACTGGAAACATCAGGATCGTAAATACTGCAAGAAGTCTTCTTTCAGCAGATACTCGGGAGAAGGTTACCAACAGTGATTGGTTGGCTGCACACTTGGCAGAGAATTCAAGGTCAGAGATGGTTGGAAATGATTGGCTGGTCTGGATTGGGTACCACCACGGTATAGAGAAAACCTTCCCCTCAGAGAATTCTAGTCAAGAAGAGGTTCTGATAGTTGGCCACCAAAGTCTCTACGGTTGTCCAAGTTGTGATACTGAGGCTTTGATATAGTAGAAAAACCATGTTCAAGTTTTACTTGGAATTATTCTGCCTTATTCTCAAAATCAAGATCCAAATTAGAATAAGTCAATCCCGCTTCTTAATCAGCTGTATGCTGTCTCTAATCAGCCCTGGGTCGAACATGAGGAAGAACACAACTTCAGCACATGTATAGGGAAATGGTCAGGCTCATAATAGTGCTTCAACAAAGCTTAGATACCATGTTGAGTCAAGAAAAGAATAATGTTGTTACATAATATATGTGTTATGACAGTAATACAAACTTATTATTGTAGGTATAAATATGTGACTATACCATGCTTCAAAAGTGTCCATTTACTTGGCAACCATCAGTTCGGTGGGTGAATGATATCTCTTTTCTTGTTTTCCAGTGCCACTTTGAGTGCTTTTATTTCTTCTTGTGCTTTGTGTGAACAATGATGAAATCATAATCTGGTTTGGTGGCTATTCAGCAACTGTCCATGTCATATGAAACCCCAAGAATTCGAATGCGTCTTTGCATAAATCCGGTCAATTTGCTGGCCCTGACAAGGGAAAATTTCACCTCTCAAGAAAAACAGAAAACCGAGCGATTAGACTAAATGTAAACTAAGTTTAAAGAATCAATCGGAGAAAAAAACAAAAGAGAAAATGGAAAGGAAGCCACTAAAGAACAGGATCCGGAACCCCCATATTTGTAATTTAGAACTGGCCAATATGATAAAATTTCTCCAAACTTCAGGAGAATTAGTTTTGTTACATAACTACTATGTCTTGTCAGAATCCAAAGTCACATGACACTTCCCCCAACCATCGCAATGGTTCACGAACTTGAGGTTAGCTGGTGGCCTCTGTTTCCTGCGAAAATTTCTACGCTCCCGGAGAGCTCACGTTGCTTCATTCGGAATACAAGCGATCCAAACGTTGATACGCATCATACGATCCTATGCTCCGAATACGCGAATCAGATGTACTATACCTCTTCATCGACCACATCCCGATATCTTACGATCTTACGAACATCTGCGAACTCTTCCGACACCTCTCGACAACTTCGATCGCTTCCGAACTAGTCGCAGCATTAGGACAAAGCCATCTCGTATCGGACCGATCCTACCTTCGTCGGACAGACATATCCCCTATTTCCTTGGTCTCCTATCTTACTTTCGATTGTATTGGACGTATTTGTATAGTAGATTTCCTTTCTCTTTTGATTTACCTTTCTCCTTCCTTTGTTTCTTTGTTCTCACCTTATGTTTCAGATTTTGATTCCTTTCTCCCTTTCTCCATTCGGTATTATTACCTCTTCTTTCTCTAGATTTTATACCGTTCCGACTTCCGATCGGAGTAGTATAAAAAGGTAGATAGATTGTACATAAAAAAAGAGATATACAGTCCCTTTCCCCTCTCAGCCTTAGACAACCATTCCGACCCTTCGATCCCTCAGTTATCACTTAGGTTATACCCCTAAGTTCGTCGTTTTGATCCTCCGATATAGTTCTTGATCTTCGATCATCGTTCGACCTCCGACTTAGTTCGCGACAGTGTTCGCGTAGTCGCACAGTTATATCGACTGTCGACATCGTACGTTTTCGTTCGGAAACTCATTTATAGTAGTTTCCACTTTTATCCTACACCACACACTCTTAGGTAGTAGCTTTCTTTGACTTACTCGCGACTTTACCTTGTAGTAGTTGTTTTAGGGATCTCCCCCTTAGACCTACTCCCTACGTATCATTTTGGAGCCCACCGCGAGGCAGTTGTTTCTTTTTAGATTATTTCAAGATTGCTTCTACCCCCCTTTTTTTTCTTTTGCGCTATTATTGCTAACATTTCCGATTCCACACCACCACTTCCGATACCGTCTTTTACCACAATCTCTTATCCCCACGACACATCGCTATAGCTATTGACATCCGACATCTTCATCGCACCTTACACGACATCAATCGACGACAATCTTTACCACCTCGACCAAGTATTTCATCATGTCTGCACCAGCTTTTATGCCATCGCGTGGTCATTCGACAGCTCCGACCTTTTCGCCATCAAAGCCCAGAGAACTCCAGCGATACTTTGAAGATCTCGAACTCTTGTTCACACGTTGCGCGATCACCAATGTTCAGCAGAAGAAAAAGTTCACACGACATTACGTTGACATCGACTCCTCCGACATTTGGGGTTACCTCCCAGCAAGCGAGCCCGGAATATCGTTCGCAGATTTTATACAAGCAGTGATTGCCCTTTATCCTGGAGCCGAAGATGGCAGAAAATGGTCGATCTCCGACATGGATGCATTGATTGGAGAACAGTTGCGAACTGGGATACGCGATTCAAACGAACTTGGGAACTACTATCGAAGTTTCCTTAACATTACGACTTATCTTCGAAGCAAGAATCGCATCTCCGACGCAGAAATTAGTCGAGCATTCATTCAAGGTTTCCAGGACCATTTGTCAAAAGCAATTCGACACCGACTTTCCATCAAGTTCCCCGATCATTTCCTCGATGACCCATATTCGCTTGCTGATATCTATGCTGCCGCACAGTATGTCTTGCGCGACAATTCTGAATTTTCATACGACCCTGCGATGTTTGTTCCGAAACCTTCGAACTCAACTCCATCATCCCCAGCCAAGGTTGATCTCACGACCATTGTAGACGAGTTCGCGACTACATTGATTAATGCCTTGACCCCTCGAACCCCTCCAGCGACCACTTCTACGCATTGTTACGCCACATCGGAGCCCCCATCGTTGATACTACCCCCTCGACACGCTTACACCTCGACCGTCGAACCTTCGCCATCGTCTCAGCCTTTGTCGCGTACTGCATATTTTAACGAAGATTCGTCGCGTGCTAATATTCGCATCTTAAATCGACCTTCCTCGCCCCCGACACCTCAAGCCTCTGATCAAATATCAGCTCTAGATTTATCTCGTATCGCTAAGCTAGAGCAGGAGTTAGCATTGCTCCGACAGCTTCGTTCTCAAGAAACCTTTGTCGCCGAAGAAGAGCCAGAGCACGACTTTACTTCGTTCAGGATTAATAGTAGTAAGTTTGTGACTCTGTCCACTCTAGAGCTAGAAATATCTAGGAATATCTGGAAATGTGATGTTATAAAAGGAGACAAGCATCCCAAAATGCGTCTAAAAGCACTATATACCAAGATGGTATTAAAACATAACCAGGAAATGTGAATAAAACAGGGATAACCACATATTTAAAGAGATACCCAGAATGTGATCGATATCTAATAATTTGCCACAATACATGATTCCAGGACAAAAGTAACGATATGTAATATTCACAAGCAATGTCAAGAAATGTAAGAAAACGACGCGAAGATCGATCGCGAACGATCTTCGCCACCAAAGACACCTGCAAAAAGAACATAATCCAATACTAATAAGGCAATAAGGAACCGAAAGACTGGGACATGCAGTAAAGATATGTATATAAGAAGGAGAAATTGATAGATTGAAGAAATAGGCTCGTATCTAAAACGATGAACTCTGACAATACGAAAACATCTGAAAACGAACAAGGTCAACTGGTGAGTGTTGTGGTTAACAAGATAAATCCAAGAGATATATGAGAGAGCTACAGGATGTGCGTACGATGTCCACGAAGGTTATCAAGGATGAGGAAGGAACAGGACTCGAAGGGCATAAAATAGAAGTTGATGATTTGACGGGGGAGATGAGATATTGTGAAGATAGGCTGAGGGAAGTGTCGAGATGGAATAGACAAATAGAGGAGATGGAAGAAAGGGGAGAGGTGATGGGGGAGGGGAAGGCATGGGACATTGAGGAGATGCGAAGGATCGAACAGGAATGGGAGCGATACATGGTGGATATAAGTTCGAGGATGTTTCGACGACAGTTTCGAGCTAAGTATGGGTACGATGAAGGTGAGTGAACCCACAATTAGATGGAGTCGACAGAGAACTGAAGATAAGTAACAGAGTTTCCGACATTAACACGTGATTTATTTATTCTACAAGAAAGAGGAACACAATGAATGAGCTTGCAGGAGCGCAGTACGAATAAGAAGATTGGATGTTACTGTTAACCGCGGAATGAACGAGGATGTTAAATACACAGCTGAATGATATAAACAACAGATGTATAAATAATACATACAACAAATGGCAACAACAACAAAACAAGAAAGCCTAGAACAACGCGAAGATCGTTCGCGAACGATCTTCGCGTCACTAGACGAACCAACATAAAATGTCCCAATACCACGCGAAGATCGTTCGCGAACGATCTTCGCAACAGATAGACGCTACACAAATCACCTGAGCTTAGTAATATTACCATATAAGGCAACGGAAACAAACAGAGACAATCATAAAAGCCTCGTGGAGTCGGCGTGTAAACATAACGATAATCAGTACCATCATGCCAGGAGCGAAGAAAGCGGTGAGCGAAGCTAAGTTTAATTCTTAGTAACCTTGATCATAGTTCATGCCTATACCAGAAATTGAGTGGAACCGATGTGACTGCGGCGATTACGAAGGGGGATAGCACGATGAAGACGAAAGCGGTGACGAAGCAGTGTCTGATGGGATATGCGAAGGTAAATATCCTTCACATGAAACCGCTACTGAAGTTCGGGACATACAACTATCGGCCGTTGGACGTTGTTGAGGGAGACAAGATATACCTTTCGATGATGGAGCACGGGATCCAACGATATATGGTGGACAACTCGATTCCGGTTGTGATACCGAATGGGTGGGTTGACGTGACGAAACTCACGGACAAGATGGACGCAGGGCACGATTTGCCGAAACTTACGTTTACGGCGGAGGGGGCAGCGGAAAATGAAGTGATCGCGGCTGGTGGACGACACAGACAGTATGCGTTGCAGAAGGTGGAGGATGGAATGACACGATACATCGAGGGGTTGCGAAAAAAAGATCGCAAGAAGGAGAGTGTGGCGGGACAGGAGGAAATCCACGAGCTTGAGATGAAGATGATGGGAGTTGGATATTGGATGGTGTCGGTGTACGATCTCGGTGAGTGGATCTAGAGATGTATTGATAACAAGATGAAGCTTGGCGACAGATTTGGTCGAGTCGCACGGCAAAGTGGTCTCAGATTATCTATCGCGGAACGAGACGAAACACGTGTACAAGGAAACGGAGGAGGAAAAATTGACGGCGACACTGAAAGACCTTCTCAGGGCGAGGGACGAAAGCGAAACGCAATATCTGAAGGAGATGAAAATCATGAAGGCGCTCGCGACGAAGACGAATAGTAAGTTCAGCGCGGTGTTCAACAGTGACCTAGCGATTACGTTCTACATAACGATATTGCAATACGGTTCGGTGTTCCACGATGCGAGGATTGTGCAAATCAAATGGGCATTGGATACCTTCCGAGGCAAATATGGAGGGGTAAGCACGATAATTGCTGTCCATCAAATACTGTGAACATCGATAATAATCACGCAGCTGCTGATGAAATATGTTGAGGAGATGGCGCAGCAATTCAATTTTCTGTTTACGCCGTGCGCATTCCTGGAGGAGGAGGCAGTCGACCGACTTCATAAGGTGTTTGATGGTGAGGACGAGGCTGCCCGAGCGGGTGCGAAAGAAGAACTCTTCAACGCGGGTATAGATATGGAAGGGACGGAGAAGGTGATACGTGACATGATCCCAGCTTGGCTATTCTACGTGCTGGACGACCACTTCGTGCGCTACTTGATCAAGTCGACGAGTTTAATCGGGACGACGGACAATGAATACTATGCGGCGTACTGTGAATATCGCGCCGCAGTCGTAATGAGTCTGAAACAGTTCGTGAAGAATACACCGGGGAAGACCCCTCGGGAGCAACTTGTCCTGACCTCCCTCGTTGCGAAATACAAGTACATCTCGCACGTATCGCAACGTCACTTCATCGGTGTGCTCCCCCTCTTGACGCCATCAGTCATCCCTGTTATATTGCAGACGCTGAAGACGACGCCCATGGCAATCGCTGAGGTGAGTTAACAACGCGAAGATCGTTCGCGAACGATGTTCGCGTCATATTGAACAGATTGATATTGTTTAGAGATGACGCGAACATCGTTCGCGAACGATCTTCGCCGTACATTACAACCATTTCTAACAAATATAATATAGATATCTACATGGATCGAACCTTTAGCTCCGTACAAGCGCTACCTGACCAAGACGCACGATATGGATGACTATAGTGGGTCGATGTTTCTACACTTGAAGACCCACAACCATTATCTCGTCAAACGGAAACAAGACCTGGAACGAGCGGTAACATCGAACAAATTATTCATGATGTAGTTGCACTGACATACAAACCAGATACTTAAACTGTTCATAGACCTCCGACCGGAACTGATTCAGCTCGAAACGTATCTCCAAGACGTCAATCATCGCGTTGATCGTGTCGTCGACCCACGAGAACTCAACCAATTCTTCAGCGACAAATGGGCTGATGTCGAAGAGGATAGTGACGAGAACCCTGAGGGTGAACAAACGGGAACGCAAGAATCGAAGAAAGCCGTCAATGTCGTCAAACGGGTGCACTGGTTGAGTGAGATGTTGCAAAGTCGCTTACCTGACAAGCAAACCCCCAAGTTGTTGCTGAAGGAGATCACCGATGCTATGACGACGGTAGTGAAGACGCCCCTCACTACTCAGGCCTTGGGTTCCACGCATTACGGAGAGATCGTCCGAAATACAGCGTGGGATTGGCAAGAATCGGATTCCAGATCCAGATCGAAACAATTTCCTCCGATCGCGCAGGCGGCGGTGCAGGAATGGTTGGCCGTTGCCCGTTATCGCCCAGCAATGCTGGCGTCTCTTCCCGCCGCGGTTATCCTTCGTCAAAAATTCTTTACGACCTTGGACGGGTTTCACATCACCAAGAACGTCTTGACCGAGAGCATGCGACAAGTACAGGAGAAAGTGACATTTGCGTGGATCGATGGTATTCCTGATGTTATTCACGATAACAGCTCTGTTACTCGAGATATCGGGACATTAATCAGGGACATGGAGATGTATATGAAAGTGGGACGCGATCAACTACGCATCATTGCGCTCGTTCGCAACCTCGAACAGGACCCGATGTCCTTGTTATACAAGAAGAAGTCCAAGACTGCCCGCGAGCAAGTGCCGGTTGCGATGGAAGTGCGGCAAGCACTTGACCATTTGATTGCGGTAAGTTAACACATTTGAGGTCATCGATGTGTTAATATGAAAATCTTTGTATCCAGGCGATGTCTTTGAATTCTGCCAGATTGCGTGGACGCGAGCAACACGGGGAGGACTATACAGTCGACCATAAGGCGTTGAAAAACATCACGATGGCACGAGCTGAATATGCGTCAGACGCCCTTACTGAGGATCTCTTGGTGAGTGTTACTTTCGTCGATACAAATCATGAACTAACATTGAAACAAACATTTGTTATTATCAGACATGTCCGACCTGGGCTATTGCGACGCCTGTGGATAAAGGGAAAGGACGCTCAGATGCAGCGGACGAAGGTAGTGTAACTCAACACATCGTAATCGCTGTTTTACTAACATGATATAGGTTCAGATGCAGGTAATGTACCGCGAAGATCGATCGCGAACGATCTTCGCGTCCGTTTGTCGTACTAAATTTCGTTTAGGAAGCGAGTTTCCTACCGATAAAAACTCAACGGTGGATCTGTCGAAGTTGACCGGTAAGATTTTCGTTTAGTATAATCTGACACGATGATAACACGTCGCAGACGACGATCTTCAAATCATCGACCCCATCGTGGAAGAACCACTCTCTCAGTTGACGCCGCTCCCAGCCGACTATGACTCGGAACCCGCGCCTCCGCCCAAGCCCAGCACATCCTCTAAAGGGAAAGGTGAGTCATGTCACAAGTATGACACTCACAGCTAATTCGTTAGTAGACACCCGTGCAAGCTCGGCTCGCGTTGGGGATAAGCCCCGCAAGAATACGTCAGGTATGCAACTTCCGGTTTCTAGCTCGGTCATCTCGCGTGACCTAACCCTCAGGCTCCACCCGGAAACGCGCTGGCTCTGTGTTATCCTCTCCTCCCCGGCCAGGTGAGCAACAGATATCTCATTACTCTGGAATGCATGCATAATGACGGCATACAGGCCGTACGAAACGCAGGAAACCAGCGAAAGCCGTCGAAGCGGATATGATGATGTTGGAAAGTGACGGCGAGTATTTGGTGGATCCTTCCACGTGAGAGGGGACTTCCACTTGTTGCGTCAGAACGGTTTAATCGGCACGAACTTTTTTTTTACACGACGACTCGAATTTTTTTGTACAGTAGGCAGCACCATGTGTTATGAATGGCATTAACACATTTTGATTTCCTTTGGACTGGAGTGAAGTGTGAGCCGAGCCTGATGTGCTTAAAATACATTCATATCTGAGTTGAAAACGTGAATTTCGGGAACGTGATTAAGCAAAATTTTCATCGCTGCGACCACCAATTCTTCTGCATAAAATGGCCTCACCCGTTCCACAAACTCAAGTCGTTGTTGAGTGGGTTGGACTACCATGAATGGGTTAAGACTATGATGTGAGACTGATATGTCTTTGTCAGAACACCGCAACAATTTCATCAGATGTTCGATTTGGACACGATACCGGAGACATTACAGACCGACGACAGCATCAACCAAGATGCAATTTTAAATTCGTTATTCAGCAATGATCTGCAGCAGTCGGCATTAGAAAGAATTTTCGAACGCGAAAAACGTATCCCAGTGAAGCTATCAACTCTACGAACGCTTTATCGAAACCAGGACGGTGACCAAGCAGTAAATCTGCTACGCCGACGGGTGCGTGTACAGCTCGACGAGGATAGCATCATCGACAACCAAGACACATCGTTACTTTGGCACTGCCATAATTTCTTTTTAGACTACCTGCTCGTCGTTGGCAACAAAGTCGGACTACATGCGATCATTCCAAATGCTACAGTAGATCCAGGTTATATGTTCCGTTTGAAACTCGATCAACCCAACCGCTCTTTCAGTACGAAATATGCCCGTCTTGGTTTTGATCCAGCAGGTTCCATGTTATTCATCGGCTGGCAAGGCATCGACGGAGTTTGGCTCACATTGGCACCACGGCAAGCGTTGAGGCATGACGCTGAAGACGTTCCCATAGGCACTTGCACTGGCGCGACACAAATGAAGCAATCTCATTACCTGGCTATCGTCGCATGGATCGCCCACATCATGCATCAGCGTGGAATCAAGGATGTGTATCTTCAAGACGACGCTTATCCCGATATACGATCCCTGACAACTTTCAAGCTATCCACGAATATTTTGTAAGTCAACCTCTTTGCACGTGGTTGGGCCAAGCTAGAATAAAGACATATGTTGCATATGGTATGCGAAGATCGTTCGTGAACGATCTTCGCGTACCTCGGACATATACACAATTGTTAATAACGGTCGCGAAGATCGTTCGCGATCGATCTTCGCGTCATTTGACTTATCTGACATTCGTCCACAGAGATCAAACTCACCGTGATCTTCGTTTGCCGGATGTCCTGGTTATGCAGGAAGAAATGATTCATTGGGACGAGTGGATTAGGGACGCACCAGACGATTATAGAGAAGATGGATTTTTGTCATCGCATGTTCCTATCACGGTTACATCCCGGTACGGTCAAAATCAACCACTTGGCTCCATCGACGTCCAGACGGTAGAGTGGTGGCAAAGATTTCGGAAGATGGAAAACATCCGCTTTATTTGCATGGCGTTGGCAAGCGATATCGGGTATGTCAAATGTATCCTGATTTATGTGTAGGTTTTAATAATCATATATGTCAGAGCACAACAAGTCAAGAAGTGGAGACCAAAGAACGTGGATAACATCCTGGCAGCCCACAATGTCCTGTACAACGACTTCAGACCTGACATTCGTCAAGAGATTAATCCAACCGATTTACCCCTTGAGGAAAACGATGCGGAAGTCAATATTTACGATGAGGGTGGCTTTCGCGTTCCACGGCGCATGGCAGTCTGTAATCGTGATGCCCCACGGTATGGGATCCTGGTTAATCTACGGGACATCGGCCTACTGTTCGAACCAGATGTAAATGGGGCTGGACAACTCCACGATGACTGGCTGGATCATCGCACGACTTATCAAGCTTTCCCTCAGGCTTTTTTGGGGTCTGTCGGGCATTTCCAGGCCCAGGGGCTTGTATACGGTTTCAATTCTATCGTGCGAGACGTTAATTCAAGAGTCTCGGCTCCAGTGCGGAATGCAACGTTGGATGAAGAATTATTCGGGCCTGACGTCGACCAGCAAACAGTTGGTGATGAGTTGGAGGCAGGCCAACCAATGATGGAGGGCCAGACATGGCTGTGTGCTGTGACTGGTGTCGCTTGTCAAGGCTACAACGAAATGGTCCATCGTACTCGTGGAAATGGCGGTGAACAGCATGACGCTCAAGTCGGTCTTGTTACATCAGCTCTGGCGGGTTCGTATGCCACCACTGAGAAGAATAAACGTGTCCGCGATATGCTGCGCTTGCGATGCACGATTAATCGGCCACACGAGCGTTTCGCAAATAAAATTCAAACCGCAGCTGGAATGAATCGTGATCTTCGGCTTGAAAACATCTTTTGTATCGACCTAAGCAAACTTCGTGCAGAGGCACGCAATGGCAGGTAAGTTAACAGCAGTGGTGCTATTTACTCCGATACATCTCATGTTGTTTATGATATTCCAGTGCCATTTATCAACACATCATGATGCCATTAGCTCGCGCATGGGCGCATCCCGCCATTTTCAACCCCGTGATGGAGAAACTCGTCGTATTGAAGCCAAATGTGTGTGACAATGTCGGGTCAATATTGATATTGCTCTCCGTTAACATTGGCTATGCTTCTCCCTTAGACGTATCCAGACTTGTATCTGTGGACGACGTACGGGATATGTACAGCAATCGATCGAATATGGCAGGCTCACGCTGACGACAATGAGGCTAACAGAACTCCTGCCTCATCACTCGAGATGTGTTCGGTCTTGGAGCGAGCCTTAAACTTCGGTCACACAGGCAATACTCGTGTTCTGGCAACTTCTTTGATGGATCCACTGTGGGTATCCAAAGCTTTAATTGCTGATGGAATGCCGGCATTTAGCACAGCAGTGGACTTGGGTCTGAGTGGAAACCGCGATCCGAAGATTCGTCTCAGCCACTGGCCACTAGCAAAGAGCACATCGAAAATCGCACTGGCGTCAAAACGATCACATCTGTTGATTTTAGTTAGGTTAGTAAGTAAAAAATCTACAACTACGTATACTGAAAAACCAGAGGGTAGACGCTTCGTTCAATTGAAGCGAAGCGTTTCGACTGGGGAGTCTCTTCAGTATCCTCTAGTATTTATACAATTTGAAACAATTAAACCGAAAAGGGAAAATTGCCTCGAGTTTCGCCTTTAGCGAATGATCGAGCAGAAAGAACAATAACCGCTACACGCACCACCCGGCTTCGACAGAAGCCGGGCAGGATCAGTAAGCTGAAACACTCACCTGAGTAAGTAGAACAGAAATTCCACCAATCGCGAAAGTCTCGCGACTGCGGATCGGGCACGATGCCCGGCTTACTGACAAAGCCAGTGTAAAGAACAATAAGAAAGGGGCTCGTGGGGGGACACGATGCCCGAAGACGTCGGTTAAAACGCCAACAATAACTCATCTTTGACATCGCGAGTCATTTGCTCGCTAATCTGCCAAATCCGGCTAAGGGATCACCCGATATAGTAAACCCTAGACCCTTTCGATCAAGCTCCGGGCCCCTCAGGGTCCGATGACAAACCCATCAACTTCTGACCAAATCCGGAGATCCGATCATGATCGACAGGGACCACGTGCCCAGGCACGTGGCAATGACAGTCCACTTAGCGGCCGTCGCCGTACTGTACCGATTAGGCTTAGGGTTAGCCATGTTAGGCTAATCTTAGTCGTTACCGTGAGTTAGGGTTAGCTTATGTTCGTTAATATAGCGGTTAGAACCGGTTAGGGTTAGCGAGTTAGGGTTCGGTTGGGTTAGACTTAGGTGCTGCTGCTTGCAGCTTTTCTTCCTTGATCAGAGGCCTAAGAATGCAACCGAGCTCGTTAGCTCTTTCAGTTCCACCCGTCCACGTTTTCTGGATCGGCCAAAGGGGCCGCATCAGAATCTAACTTCAACATTGACTTACGCCACGCGCTAGTGAGATCGAACATATTACGTGTTCGTTTTCTACTCACTAGCCATCTCCGTGAAAAGAAGTCTGTCTTTGCGATATCAAAGACTACTTTTTGCCCAAAACTAGCACGACCGTTCGTGCTTTCCCATTCTACTAAGTAGCTAAACGGTCCGTCAGGTTCCTCAAGTCGAGGAAGCGACTGGTCGCCAGAGCGACAAGAAATGGAGAGGTCAGGGGGGGTAGACTCCGCGGGCAAGTCCACTTCCACTTCATCCGCAATTGCAGTCTGTGCTGCACTTTCAGAATCCGCTTCCGCGAACATCGCTACATCGTCATCATCCCGACTTTCCTCTCCAGATCGTTGGCGCTTAGTCCAGCGACCGTCCGACAGGAAGTCCTCCAGAACACGTTGAGTGAGATCTTCAGAAGGCAGCCTTCTTTTAGATCCTCGACTAGTTCTATCAAGCGTCGCGCTACCGACGCCCTTATAGGCATATAGAGATTCGAGCCGTTTGTTAACGTCGGCTCTAATATGGTCAGGCATGGGCATAGTATTATAATTGTGAATAGCACATCTGCCCTCCAGATTACACCAGGGAACCGCATTGCGGCTCTCTAACCAGGATTTGACCATGGTAAGTTGAAGTTCATGAACGTTGAAAGTTTCCCATATGGGGTTGAACTCAGATTTAAGAACAAAAACGGGACTCATGTCTCTCATTGGCTCTACCAATCGGTTGCGCCACCGTTTTGCTACATTTTTCTCGATCCAAGTATCAAGCAACACCTTTGGGTAACCACGAGCAATATACAAACCGTGTAGATCACGGAGTGCGTCTGCATATGCGTCTGGTCGACTACATAATGTGGCAAGGCGACTCATTTCACCGAGGAAAGTACCTCTTTTTACGTCTTTCGGGTGATTTGAGACCCATGGGATTCTTTCCATGTGGTTAAGCGGTTTGCGGTATGGTTTATATTCGAGTGTACCAAAACGGTAGTCTACATAAATATACATATCCAGGAATGGTGCACTCCATTCCGACGCTAACCAGTCTAATTCGACGCCTGGATAGTGCACTCTGCCTGCTATTTCTAGCGCTTCAGCCTTTGTAGAGGCGTAACATATGCAGAGACAGTCGTCGATGTACCTCCCGAAGTGAATAACGCGTGGGTCGGGATGTTCGACAAGATCCCATTCAAAGTTTCCTCCGTAGAGGTTAGCAATGTCTGGTGAACATGCGGCGCCCATTGGGATGCCGGTGAGTTGTTCATAGTACTTGTCGCGGTACTGTATAAAGAGAGGGGAACGGGAGGAGATGAGTAACGCTTGAAGCACTACGTGTCTCTTCCACTCCGGTTCACCCTTGACGTCGCACCATTTTTTCCAGAGCTGACCGACTACTTTAATCGCATAGTCTCTGGGTATATTAGGGTAATACGCGACTATGTCGCCTGTTACAATATAAATTTTACGGTGGGGGTCAATCTTTATTTTCGCAAGTTTCTGCGCCAGGTCTTTAGTACCTTTGATGATAGTTGGAAAGCTATCAATAAGCGGCTTAAGATATTTGCTCGCAACCTTAGAACATGGCTCCTGTAATAAGGAGTGACATGGGCAGATGGGCCGATAACCCGTGGGTTTCTTATGTATCTTAGGTATCGCATAGAATTGCGGTAGCTCAAAATCGGCTTCATCGTTTTTTGGATATTTAGACCGCAGGAAGTTCTGCAGTTGCGGGAAGTCATCCTTCATGCACCAACCATCGGGCAATCGAAGATCGCAAAGTTTATCGATTTTCTTCTGAATGACTTTCATTTTACTAGTTACATGTGCGAGATCTACTTCTTTGTAGTTCTTCTCATCCGAAAGTAACTTGTAACCTCCTGCAATAATCCATTCCTTAGTAACTACAGCGGCACCGAGGTTCTTGTCAGTTAAAGTGATTACATATTTGTTATCATCAAGAAACTGTTTCAATTCGGTCAACTCCACAAGACTATGGTGCTTGGGGGGCTTTAGAAGGGGTATAGCATTTCTCACGTGTTCGCGAACATATGCTTCTCCCGCATCAAAACCGGCTTGAATGTATGGCCGGATCTCCGGAGGTTCCTTGTGCTTAGGCAGGTGGAGATCGTAGTCTGGATCATATGCAGTGGAATCCTTCTTTATTTCTTCTGGATCGTCTAGGAAATGTAGTTGCCATTTCACTCTTCTTACAAAGTCTTTATAGGCGTCTACGACGAGAGATGGATTCGGTTTTTTATACAACATATATCTAAGTCCTGCAGATATATGTACATGAAATCGCGCGGGTAAAAAAACGTCCGGCCCTGTAAATACCATCGACCTGAACCGTGCTGCCTCCAGTGTAGATGGAGGGACTGTCGAGAGTAATAATCTAATAGCGAGGGGTCGCGGAACTTGCGTGAGTTCATCTGGGTATGAAGAGGGATGTTCAAAACTTACCGTCTCGAGTGCGTTGATGCACTTTATGACGCTTTCCCTTTGCCCTTTCGATCCGAAGGTTTCCCTTTCTTTTCGGACCGCTTTTTGGCAGCGGCGGCGGCTGAGGGTTTCCCCTTCTTGCCGGATTTCGCCTTCTTCGACTTCTTCGGCGTTTTCTTCTCCTTCTTCGACCCACCAGTACGGGGCTTCGGCTACCCCAGCGGATGTCAGAAGGCGACTCTGTTTGTTCCACCAGTCAAGGACTGGATCACTTACTTTGTCAGATATGCCGGCCTCTCGAAGACGCTTCTCAACCATTCTCATCACTTTATCATGAGCTGCTTCGTCAGCAGCGGTTGACGTGCCCATTTCAACGTCGGCGTCTTGTTTAATGCGAAGTTTCTCTTCTAACTTCTTGTGCTCCGCCACGTATCGAGATCTCGCAATCTCGATAACACGGAAGACAAGTATAGAGATGTCCTCGCGCACAGCCTTAAATTCTGCTTTAAAGGTTGTGGACTCCACATAGTCCGCGATCGTCCCATCCGGAGCGAACGTGGGTTCTTTGTAGGCTTCACGGACGATTTTATACCTTTCGGTAATAATCTCCATGATCCCCGGTGTATATACCGAGGACTCGAGCCTGGAGTTCAGGTGCGCTAACTCAAGTTCCTTGAGGCTGATCGCAGCATCAAGGACCGAGAGGCGGTACTGCTGATGTTTATCAGACAGTTCCTTGAGAAGCGTCCCAGTTCCCGCAGCCTCCTCGAAGCTACGGGTGATCTGGAATATCGGAGCTTTCATCCCAGCAAGCTGGGGGGGCCACGTTCCCGCGGCCTTGTGGGTCTTTAGTTTGGTAACCGAAGACTCCACACCGGACAGCTTGGAAGCCATCGCGGCAAGCTCCACCAGGGGCGGCCGAAGCAGCTCCCGGTAGTTCATCTGGATCATCTCTATAACTTCTGCCACCGATTTAGCTCGTGCTGAGGCGGAGACACGTACTAGAGATGCGTTGGCGCCAGCTTGCATGGCTGAGCCGAAAGAGGCGGGCGAGAGGCCACGAGTAACGTCCCGAACTACTCGGGATGGGGGGACGACGGACGACGAAGAGCTAGGCATGATTGGCAGAGGCGGGGATTGGTTGTAGTATGTGAGGTTAGGAAGTAAAAAATCTACAACTACGTATACTGAAAAACCAGAGGGTAGACGCTTCGTTCAATTGAAGCGAAGCGTTTCGACTGGGGAGTCTCTTCAGTATCCTCTAGTATTTATACAATTTGAAACAATTAAACCGAAAAGGGAAAATTGCCTCGAGTTTCGCCTTTAGCGAATGATCGAGCAGAAAGAACAATAACCGCTACACGCACCACCCGGCTTCGACAGAAGCCGGGCAGGATCAGTAAGCTGAAACACTCACCTGAGTAAGTAGAACAGAAATTCCACCAATCGCGAAAGTCTCGCGACTGCGGATCGGGCACGATGCCCGGCTTACTGACAAAGCCAGTGTAAAGAACAATAAGAAAGGGGCTCGTGGGGGGACACGATGCCCGAAGACGTCGGTTAAAACGCCAACAATAACTCATCTTTGACATCGCGAGTCATTTGCTCGCTAATCTGCCAAATCCGGCTAAGGGATCACCCGATATAGTAAACCCTAGACCCTTTCGATCAAGCTCCGGGCCCCTCAGGGTCCGATGACAAACCCATCAACTTCTGACCAAATCCGGAGATCCGATCATGATCGACAGGGACCACGTGCCCAGGCACGTGGCAATGACAGTCCACTTAGCGGCCGTCGCCGTACTGTACCGATTAGGCTTAGGGTTAGTTAGGTTAGTTAGGTTGTAAAAAATCTACAACTACGTATACTGAAAAACCAGAGGGTAGACGCTTCGTTCAATTGAAGCGAAGCGTTTCGACTGGGGAGTCTCTTCAGTATCCTCTAGTATTTATACAATTTGAAACAATTAAACCGAAAAGGGAAAATTGCCTCGAGTTTCGCCTTTAGCGAATGATCGAGCAGAAAGAACAATAACCGCTACACGCACCACCCGGCTTCGACAGAAGCCGGGCAGGATCAGTAAGCTGAAACACTCACCTGAGTAAGTAGAACAGAAATTCCACCAATCGCGAAAGTCTCGCGACTGCGGATCGGGCACGATGCCCGGCTTACTGACAAAGCCAGTGTAAAGAACAATAAGAAAGGGGCTCGTGGGGGGACACGATGCCCGAAGACGTCGGTTAAAACGCCAACAATAACTCATCTTTGACATCGCGAGTCATTTGCTCGCTAATCTGCCAAATCCGGCTAAGGGATCACCCGATATAGTAAACCCTAGACCCTTTCGATCAAGCTCCGGGCCCCTCAGGGTCCGATGACAAACCCATCAACTTCTGACCAAATCCGGAGATCCGATCATGATCGACAGGGACCACGTGCCCAGGCACGTGGCAATGACAGTCCACTTAGCGGCCGTCGCCGTACTGTACCGATTAGGCTTAGGGTTAGCCATGTTAGGCTAATCTTAGTCGTTACCGTGAGTTAGGGTGTATTTTCTATACAACTACTATACTGATGAACCAGAGGGTAGACTGCTCGTCGATAACGAGCGAACAGTTTCGACTGGGGAGTCTCTTCAGTATCCTCTAGTATTTATACAATTGAAACAAAAAAGTACGAAAAAGTACAAATTGCACGCGCGACAACTTTAAAGTCGATCGCCGTCTGAAAGAACAATAACCACTACACGCACAACTCGGCGACGACAGTCGCCGAGCAGGATAAGTAAGCTGAAACACTTGAATGAATAAGCAAAACAAGTTCGCAGCCAATCGCGAAAGTCGCGTATGCTGCGCATCGGGCACGTTGCCCGGCTTACTTACAAAGCCGCAGTAAAGAACAATAAGAACCGGGTTTGTGGTGGTCCACGATCCCCGGGAACATCGGTTAGGACGCTTACAATAACTCATCTTTGACATCGCGTAGTAATCACTCGCGAGTTTGCCAAATTAGGCTAAGGGTCACCCATATATAGTAACCCTAGACCCTTACAGGTTAGCTCCGGGCCCCTCAGGGTCCGATGACAAACCCCATCAACTTCTGACCAAATCCGGAGATCCGATCATGATCGATGAGGGACCACGTGCCTCGACACGTGGCAATGACAGTCCACTTAGCGGCCGTCGCCGTACTGCCCGTTTAGGCTTAGGGTTAGCCATATTAGGCTAAACTTAGCTTGTACCGTGAGTTAGGGTTAGCTTATGTTCGTTAATATAGTGGTTAGGACCGGTTAGGGTTAGCGAGTTAGTGTTAGGTCGGTTAGACTTAGGTGCTGCTACCTGCAGCTTTTCTTCCTTGATCAGAGGCCAAAGAATTCGACCTAGCTCGCTAGCTCTTTCAGTTCCACTCATCCACGTTTTCCGGGTTCGCCTCAGGCGCCGCCTCGGAGTCTAATTGCAACATGGCTTTACGCCACGCACTGGTGAGATCGAACATGTTTCGTGTTCGTTTTCTACTCACCAACCACCGTCTGGAGAAGAAGTCTGTCTTTGTTAAGTCAAACTTAGGCTTATGGTCAAAACTAGCATGACCGTTCGTACTTACCCATTCTACTAGGTAGCTAAACGGCCCGTCAGGTTCCTCTAGTCGGGGAAGCGACTGGTCGTTGGAACGACATGAAACGGAGAGATCCGGAGCTTCTTCTGCGGGCAAGTCCACCGCGTTCTCTGTATTCTCGATCATTGTCGAGCTACCAGCTTCCGCTGTCGCGAACATCGCTACGTCAGATTCGTCTCGCGAAACTGATCCACTTCGCTGTCGTTTAGTCCATCGACCGTCCGACAGGAAATCCTCCAGGACACGTTGAGTCAGATCCTCCGAAGGCAGCCTTCTCTTGGATCCGCTACTAGTTCTGTCAAGGGTCGCGCTACCGACCCCTCTATAACCATACAGTGATTCGAGACGTTTGTTAACGTCGTCTCTAACATGATTAGGCATGGGGATGACGCTGTAATTGTGAATAGCGCATCTCCCTTCCAGATTACACCAGGGAACCATCTTGTGGTTCTCTAGCCAAGAATTAATCATAACTTGTTGCAATTCGTGAACGTTGAAAGTTTCCCACATGGGGTTGAACTCGGACTTAAGAACAAAAACAGGGCTCGTGTCTTTCTCAGGTTGTACCAACCGGTTGCGCCACCGTTTCGCGACGTTTTTCTCAAGCCAAGTGTCAAGCAACACTTGTGGATAACCACGCGCCAAATATAATCCGCGAAGATCGCGAAGGGATTCGACGTATGTGTCTGGGCGACTACATATCGTGGCCAAGCGACTCATTTCACCAAGGAAGGTACCTCTTTTTACGTCCTTCGGGTGATTTGAGACCCATGGGATTCTTTCCATGTGGTTCAGCGGTTTGCGATATGGTTTATACTCTATAGAATTCGTACGATAATCTATGTATATGTACATGTCCAGGAATGGTGCAGACCATTCCGACGCTGACCAGTCTAGTTCGACGTCTTCATACTGCACCTTTGAAGCTATTTCTAGCGCTTCTGCTTGTGAACTAGCATAGCAGAGACAAAGGCAGTCGTCGATGTACCTCCCGTAGTATATTGTGCGTGGGTCGGGATTAACAGTGATATCGTCCCACTCGAACCATGCGCCGTACAGGTTGGCGATGTCGGGGGAGCAAGCAGCACCCATAGGGATGCCTTTGATTTGCTCATAGAATTTTTCACGGTACTGAATAAATAATGGTGAACGAGCGGCAATTAACAAACATTGTAACACGACATGTCTTTTCCACTCGGGCTCTTTTTCATAGCCTGCCACACCATGATCGCACCATCTTTTCCAAAGTGCGCCAACATGTTTGATGGCTTTATCTCTGGGAATGTTTGGGTAATAAGCGACAATATCGCCTGTTACTATCCATATTTGCGATGGGGATCAATCTTTATTTTCGCAAGTTTTTGCGCGAGATCTTTGGTTCCTTTAATAATTGTGGGGAACTGATCAAGCAATGGCTTCAAATACTTGCTCGCAACTTTAGCGCATGGCTCCTGTAACAAGGAGTGACATGGGCAGATAGGCCGGTAACCCGTAGGTTTTTTGTGTATCTTAGGAATTGCATAAAACTGAGGCAATTCAAACTCGGCGTTATCGTCTTTTGGAAACTTAGATCGCAAGAACGCTAACAGTTGCGGAAAATCATCCTTCATACTCCAGCCGTCGGGTAATCGAAGTTCGCAAAGTTTATCGATTTTCTTCTGAGTGATTTTCATTTTATAATTTACATATGCGAGGTCAACTTCTCTATAGTTGTTCGCGTCCGATAGTAATTTATATCCACCGGCAATGATCCATTCCTTGGTAACTACTGCTGCGCCAAGATTCTTGTCAGTTAATGTGATTACATATTTATTCTCATCCAAAAACTGTTTCAAGTCAGCATGCTGCACGAGACCGAGGTGCTCGTTGGGCTTTCGAGGAGGTATAGCTTGTCTCGAGTGTTCAAGAACATAAGCTTGTCCTGCATCGAGGCCGCTTGAATATACGCTTGAACCTCCGGAGGCTCCTTGTGTTTAGGAAGATGGAGGTCGTAGTCAGGATCGTATGCGGTAGAATCCTTTTTAATCTCTTCTGGGTCGTCTAAGAAGTGAATTTGCCACTTAAGTCTTCTTACAAAGTCGTCAAAAGCGGAGACGAGAAGAGCCGGATTCGGCTTTTTATATAACATATACCGGAGTCCTACAGATATGTGTATATGATATTTAGACGGTAAAAAAACTCCAGGCCCCGTGAAAACCATCGATCTGAATCGTGCCGCCTCTAAAGTCGCAGAGGGGACGGTCGAAAGTAACAGCCTAATGGCAAGAGGGCGTGGTATTACCGTCAGTTCATCTGGGTATGTGGAGGGAGCGTCAAACCTTACTTTATCGAGTAACTTGATACAAGTTACTGCTGCTTCCCTTTCCCCTTTCGATCGGAAGGCTTCTTCACCTTCTCCGAGCGTTTCTTTGCCTTGGCGGCGGCCTTGGGTTTCCCCTTCTGGCCGGATTTCGCCTTCTTCGGCTTCGAACTCTTCGGGCCTTTCTTCCGTTTCTTCCCACCACCAGTGCGGGGCTTCGGCTACCCCAGCAGCGGTCAGAAAATGACATTGTTTGTTCCACCAGACTAAAGCTGGATCACTTACTTTGTCAGAAATCCCGGCATCGCGAAGACGCTTTTCGACCATTCTCATCACTTTATCATGAGCGGCATCCGTAGCCGCGGTCGCGTTTCCCATATCAACGTCAGCGTCTTGTTTCATGCGTAGTTTCTCCTCTAACTTCTTCTGCTCCACCACGTGTCGAGATGCTGCGATCTCGAGTATGCGGAAGGTAAGTATAGGGATGTCAACGCGAACCGCCTTATATTCCTCTTTAAAGGTGACGGACTCAACATACTCAAGTATGCTCCCGTCCGGAGCAAACGTGGGCTCTTTATAGAGCTCTTTGACCTCTTTGTAGCGGGCTACAATGAGTTCCTGCACCGTAGCCATATATGACTCGGCGCGTAGTTGAGTTTCAAGGTGCGTAACCTCAAGGTTTTTGAGGTTGATCGCGGCGTCAAGGACGGCGATGCGGTATTTCTGATGTGACTCAGCAAATTCCGCGATCATCGCACCAGTACCCGTTGCTTCCTCGAAGCTCCGGGTGATCTGGAAGATCGGGGCTTTCATCCCAGCAAGCTGGGGGGGCCACGTTCCCGCAGCCTTGTTCGTCTCGAGTTTGGTAACAGAAGAACGAACACCGGCAAGCTTGGTAGCTGTACCGGCAAGCCCCATCAAGATAGGCCGAAGCGTCTCTCGATAGTTCATTTGAATCATCTCTATAACGTCTACCACCGATTTAGCTCGAGCTGAGGCAGCAGTACGTACGAGTGACGAATTGGAGCCGGCTTGAGTGGCGGCACCAAAGGAGGCGGGCGAAAGTCCACGAGCGAAGTCTTTAACTACACGGGACGGGGGGACGGCGGACGAAGAGCTGGACATGGTTGGATTTGAGTAGGGGGGTGAGGTTAGGAAGTATTTTCTATACAACTACTATACTGATGAACCAGAGGGTAGACTGCTCGTCGATAACGAGCGAACAGTTTCGACTGGGGAGTCTCTTCAGTATCCTCTAGTATTTATACAATTGAAACAAAAAAGTACGAAAAAGTACAAATTGCACGCGCGACAACTTTAAAGTCGATCGCCGTCTGAAAGAACAATAACCACTACACGCACAACTCGGCGACGACAGTCGCCGAGCAGGATAAGTAAGCTGAAACACTTGAATGAATAAGCAAAACAAGTTCGCAGCCAATCGCGAAAGTCGCGTATGCTGCGCATCGGGCACGTTGCCCGGCTTACTTACAAAGCCGCAGTAAAGAACAATAAGAACCGGGTTTGTGGTGGTCCACGATCCCCGGGAACATCGGTTAGGACGCTTACAATAACTCATCTTTGACATCGCGTAGTAATCACTCGCGAGTTTGCCAAATTAGGCTAAGGGTCACCCATATATAGTAACCCTAGACCCTTACAGGTTAGCTCCGGCCCCTCAGGGTCCGATGACAAACCCCATCAACTTCTGACCAAATCCGGAGATCCGATCATGATCGATGAGGGACCACGTGCCTCGACACGTGGCAATGACAGTCCACTTAGCGGCCGTCGCCGTACTGCCCGTTTAGGCTTAGGGTTAGCCATATTAGGCTAAACTTAGCTTGGTTAGGTTAGTTTAGGTTAGTTAGTAAAAAACTACAACTACGTATACTGATAAACCAGAGGGTAGACTTCGCTTTCAACTGAAGAGCGAAGTTTCGACTGGGGAGTCTCATCAGTATCCTCTAGTATTTATACAATTTGAAACACTTTGTCCGAGAAAAGACAAAGTATCCGGAAGCCGCCTTGAGCGGTTTAACCGGCATGAAAGAACAATAACCAGTACACGTTCCACCGGCTTCGACAGAAGCCGGCAGAGCATCAGTAAGCTGAAACGCACTCACCTGAGTAAGCCGCCAAGTAACCGCCAATGGCATTTAAGCCGCTGCTGCGGTTCGGGCACGTTGCCCGGCTTGCTGAGCAAGACCGAGTAAGAAACAATAAGCCGTATAGCCTCGCGGTGGTACGCGTAAGCTAAGCGGGTCGAATTACCAATCTAACAATAGTGAAACAACCGATGCGCGCGGAAATGAAAACCGCGAGTCATATAGGGTATAGGGTTATCCTTATAAGGACATCACGTGACCTTTGACAGAGCTCCGGTAAGCCGCAGCAAACCGATGGTAAACCCGACCGCGGCCGACAAGCCGACAAGCGGCCGATCGGCTTTAAGCCGGGGACCGACACCCGCGAGTGTCGGCAATTAAAACCCACTTAGCGGCCGTCGCCGTACTGAGTCTCGGGTTAGGCTACTTCCTTAGAAGGCACCCGGTTCACTTAGGGTTAGCTTATGTTCTTAATGTACTGGTTAGAACCGGTTAGGGTTAGCGAGTTAGGGTTCGGTTGGGTTAGACTTAGGTGCTGCTGCTTGCAGCTTTTCTTCCTTGATCAGAGGCCTAAGAATGCAACCGAGCTCGTTAGCTCTTTCAGTTCCACCCGTCCACGTTTTCCGAGTCGGCAAGTGGTGCCGCTTCAGAATCTAACTTCAACATTGACTTACGCCACGCGCTAGTGAGATCGAACATATTGCGTGTTCGTTTTCGACTGACTAGCCATCTCCGTGAAAAAAAGTCTGTCTTTGCGATATCAAAGACTAATTTATGCCAAAACTAGCACGACCGTTCGTGCTTTCCCATTCTACTAAGTAGCTAAAAGGTCCATCTGGTTCCTCAAGTCGAGGAAGCGACTGGTCACCGGAGCGACACGATATAGACAGGTCAGGGGGGGTAGACTCCGCGGGCAAGTCCACTTCCACTTCATCCGCATTCGCAGTCATTGCTGCGCTCTCAGAATCCGCTTCCGCGAACATCGCTACATCGTCATCATCCCGACTTTCCTCTCCAGACCGTTGGCGCTTAATCCAGCGACCGTCCGACAGGAAGTCATCTAGAACACTTTGAGTGAGATCCTCCGAAGGCAGCCTTCGCTTGGATCCTCGACTAGTTCTATCGAGTGTTGCGCTACCAACACCCTTATAGGCATACAGAGATTCGAGCCGCCTGTTAACGTCGGCTCTAATATGGTCAGGCATGGGCATTACGCTATAATTGTGAATAGCGCATCGACCCTCGAGATTACACCAGGGAACCGCATCGCGGCTCTCCAACCACGATCTGACCATGGTTTGTTGAAGTTCGTGAACATTGAAAGTTTCCCACATGGGTTGAACTCAGACTTAAGAACAAAAACGGGACTCATGTCTCTCATTGGCTCTACCAACCGGTTGCGCCACCGTTTAGCAACGTTTTTCTCAGTCCAAGTGTCAAGCAGCACCTTTGGATAACACGTGCAATGTACAAACCGCGAAGATCGCGGAGTGCGTCTGCGTATGTGTCTGGGCGACTACAAATCGTGGCAAGGCGACTCATTTCACCGAGGAAAGTACCTCTTTTTACGTCTTTCGGGTGATTTGAGACCCATGGGATTCTCTCCATGTGGTTAAGCGGTTTACGGTATGGTTTATATTCTATGGTTCCGAAACGGAAGTCAACATATATGTACATATCCAGGAATGGGGCACTCCATTCCGACGCTAACCAGTCTAATTCGACGCCTGGATAGTGCACCTGTGTTGCTATTTCTAGTGCTTCTGCCTTGGTATTGGCATAGCATAAACACAGACAGTCGTCGATGTACCTCCCGTAATGAATAATGCGTGGGTCGGGATTCTCGACAAGATTCCATTCATAGTTTCCT